>CM030007.1:89497163-90097163 GCA_017639485.1 Pluvialis apricaria | reverse complement strand
GTTAAAGCAACCACCCAGACAATATATCTGAGCCTGTGGCACATTTTCTGTCACTAGACGATTTTTGCAGAAATCAAAACCAGTGTGTTTATCTGAAAGAGTTTGTCATATGATCAATGGCTAGTTCAAGGACTGCTGGTGTTATTATGATATGTCTAGCCTGAACTACTTCATGACGAAACCAAAATATCACAAGACCTAGTAGTCTAACCTGCCCTAATCATAATTAAAAAACCCCAATGGTAACGATCAGTATGACACAAGTCTAGGTGTCACAACAGAGAGCAATATTATGCCTTTACCTTTGTTCTGATAGGAATGTGCAGGCTGTGATGCCTTGGCTGAGTTTTAGAATCATAGAATGGTTTGGGTTTGAAGGGACCTTAAAGATCACCGAGTTCCAACCCCCCTGCCATGGGCAGGGACACCTCCCACCAGACCAGGTTGCTCAAAGCCCCATCCAGCCTGGCCTTGAACACTTCCAGGGATGGGGCCTCAACAACTTCCCTGGGCAACCCCTTCCAGTGCCTCACCACCCTCACAGGAAATAATTTCTTCCTAATGTCTAATGTAAATCTCCCCTCCTGCCCCCTTTAAGTAGTAGAAGTCCTCTATAAGGTCTCCCTGGAGCCTTCTCTTCTCCAGGCTGAACAACCACAACTCTCTCAGCCTGTCCTCACAGGAGAGCTGCTCCAGCCCTCTGATCATCTTCATGGCCCTCCTCTGGACTCACTCCAACAGGTGCATGTCCATCTTATGTTGGTGGCCCCATTCTTTGCTTAGAAAGTTGTTGTCCAGCTGCAAGAAAGAGTGTAAGCTAAAGCCAGATGAAACTAAGTACACAGGTAGAGGTGACATTGTAGAGGCAGTAATAGTTAGCTGGAAAATACTGGAGGCGGGGAAGATGCAACACCCTAAGAAAGAAGGCAGAGACTCAGCAGACAGCAACTTGGACAGACGAGGGATCACAATCCTCTCCAAAGAGCCATGGAAATTAAAACTTCCCCTCCTGACCAACAGCTGCCTGCCTGCCCGGTAACACTGAGCTGAGTAGCCTGTACTTAAGTATTTACATTGTAGTTAACACTCAAGTAATACTTAGCTGAGTAGCCTGTTAGTTGTACCTATGTGCTGTATGTGTTAGGTGATACAAACAGTTGCCGTACGCTTTTAAACCTGGCTGTCTTTTGGCATAGTAGAAGGTGCGCAAGGAAAAATGATGCGTTGAGAAACGGTTGCAGGTGTAAGAGTTAGTCCTGGCTCTCCCTCTGCTGCATTTGTTCTTGCCATGCAGTAAGACTTCAAGGCCTGAAGTTACCACATACCACCTTCTCAAACGGAGATGGATAACATGCATCACTAGATAGGATTGCTATCTAACAGAAGGGGTTGCTGTGAAGGGTGAAGAATTTTTTCCACTAGTAAGAGGCATCAGCAGGCTCTCTCTAACCACATCTAACAGGAGAACAAACTAGGACATTAAATACTGACAGCGCCTCTTTAACCAGAAGAAGGAAGGAATAGGCTCTCACTAGAGGGCACATTGAGCTTGGATTTTATACATCCTATTCCAAACCAGAATGATAGGGTGAAAAAGAGCAAGGTTGACAGCAGCTACCCTGTATGACTGAATCCTCCTGCGTGGCAAATTGCAGCATGCCTTTAAAATGCCCCAATCCCTACACACCACAGACTATGGGGTAAGGCAGTGGGTTATGTTACTTCTCTGTAGGAAATAGATTTTTTTTTCCTGTGTCTGCTACCATGTCCACCAACACCGCAGAAGAACAAATCCCTGGGGCAGTCATGACCAGTACTTCATACAGGGGCAAGGAGAAAGAAAGAAATAAAAATATCACACAGTAGGCACATTCTCACTACTTGATGGCAAAATTGTCTAAAGGCTTTAATTTGAAGGAAACAGCATCCAGTATAGAGATCGGTGAGGGACAAATTCCAGGACTGGTCCCAGATGAAGACTGGGGGAAATTTTACATTGAGCGTCAGGAACAGTATCTCCATGTACATACATTTGGCAGGTAGTTTGGCACCACAGGGGTAAATCTGTTTGTTTTGAGGACTTGATATCTCCATTATTCACATTTTGGCCTAGCTCTAGGCTGGTCCCATGGGCTGAAGGCCTGCAGGCAGCTGAGGAGTGCTGGATGAACTCCTGGAGCACATCTCTCCCTTGAGCTTCACCCGACATCACCTTCACCTTGAGACATCCCGACGGAGTGCTCAGAGATCAGCCCCCTGGGCAGCCCAAGGCATTGTTAGAAATATGATTAGGAGATTTGTTTCACAAATGCTAATCCAATTTGAAACATTAGCATGGACGCATCCAGTCTGATGAGCAGTAAAAACACATCCCCAAGGAATTACTTGCCTTGTGCCGGGCAGGGGGTGGACTTGGACAACGCAAGCTGGAGAACCAAGGTCCCCGTACCAGTGCCTGCACTTGGAGGGCAGGGTTCAAGAGCTATATGAGTATATAGCTTCACAGACCATAAAAGGTCTTGAGTCGGCAAGGCTGGAAGTCAGAGCTAAAGGTGTGATAGGAGTAACTTCAGTGCATTTATGATTTTTGCAACACAAAGGTGTACTGTGCGGTAAAGGAGTAGCAGTGCCCACCTGGCAGGACTAATACAGTAGAATCTGAGCAAGAACAACCAAAACTGCCATCCATTACCTGGTTTGATTTACATTTTTCCTCTACAGGGTTCGTTAGAAGGTAAACCAGTTTCGATTCTTACTGCTTATGTTATTGGCAGCAGTGATAACTACAGTGACTCCTGCTAAATATTTTGGGGAGTGTAAGTAAAATGATGGAAGGGATGTATTGTTCATTCAAAACAGTATCCAAAAGGGGCTGCACCACACATTATACCTCCTAAAATAAATCCCAAATCCCCCTAACCTTGCAGCTGTGTGACGGCTGCTGGAGCAACAAGCCAGGTTCGTATCACTTTGTGCAGACATTCCTCAAAGCAGCCAAAACCGAGTTGTCCTCCAAAATTAAAGATGGCAAGGCTAATTTAAATATAGCTGAAGGCAAGGAAATTGAGCTTTGCCTGCGAGTAATGAATTGTAAGCTCACCAATGAAGGCAGGAAACGGCAATAAAAAAATACAATCTGTACAGGAGGAGACTGCGCATCCAAGAGTCCCGTGTCTGCCGCGGGAAAAGCTCTCGGCTACACCCCGGCACCTGTAGGGCAAGGTAAGAGAGCACAGTGCGTTGTTTAAGTGTGCCATCTAGTGACTGCCATATGCTTGACTGAGGACTGCCTATGGGTAAGTCACGCCTTGCAGAGCCTACTTACAGGAATTCCTCGCGTTTCTGGTTTGGTTTCTTTTTTTTTTTTCAGAACATCTGTATGTCCCAGCTGTTACGCGGGATGCGGCAGGCTGCTGGTATCGCCGCAGTTGCGGCTAATCTGGCTACTGGGGAAGGGAAGAGGGAGTGGGTTCAGCCTCTAGAGGCTGCTTATTCTTAGGTGGAGTCACTGAGCATTCAGCTGTTACCGTGGCTCTGTAACCTGTGAAATAACTGCCTTACCCCGTGGGCACTGCGTTCAGTTCCTCAGAAGGAACTGAATTCCTTCCTCTGTGAAAAAATGTGGAAACGGGGGGGGGGGGAGGGGGGGGGAGATGGGGACACGACGGGATGACACACAATTATTTTATGGTATTCTTTTTTTTTTATTATTCTTTTTTTCTTCCTCTCCAACCAGAGCGGCGAATTATCTCAAATACAGCGATTTTGACTTCATGAGCAGAATGACGTTCCTTCTCAAGGTACAGCACTAAAGCCCCTGGAGAGACTGTAGAATAAAAATAAACGCAATGGGGATGAACTGTATTTCCCATCGTGGCACAAATAAGAACCCCAGCCTCTCTTGCTATCTCAGTGAAGGCGTGCTGGAACCTCTGAGACTGAAACTGCTGGGGAATTACTGCCATTATCCTTGGCTGCTGCCCCTCCTTCACTGACACTTGTCTGGTAGCTCCCCTTCCCTTGCTCTGTTAGCCACTTCTGCACATGCAAATTTAAAAAGCTAAACATGTTAGCTGCAAAAAAATAATCAAGTTAACTTGATTTAGCTCTTACTGTCGCATAGAACCACCAAAGACTAGACCAAACAGGCTTTGCTTGGGGGACCCACACAGTGAGAATAGTGCAGATGTTACGCATCAGGAAAAAAAAAAGAGGCATTTTGCTCATTGAGAACATAATGGGGGAAGTGTAACATTTTTTTCCATGAGAAAAGTTTTATTTTTCTGATCATTATTTTCACAATTTAAAAAAAATTCACATCTGTCATAATAAGTCCTTTGATGTGTCCTGGAAAAGCAAAATGGGCATCAGTTCTCTGCTAAAAAATATTTGAAGGATGGGACAGTACAGGCTACAAATGTGGGTGTTCTTCTACCTGCAAGGTAGGACAAACAGAAAGAGGTGCAGGAGGCAGGGGGAACACCACATTGCACATGCTTGCCATTGTCAGTGATTATCAATAATTGGAAAAGAGAGAAAAATCTTCAGGTGGCTCAGAGATGGGGATAGCTGTTGCACATTTCCCAGCAGTCAGCCTGTAGCTTTCTGGGAATACAGGAGTTCGGGCGGGGGAGAAGATGGTCAGTCAAATTTTACTAATCGTCTTTCACCGCAAATTTTTTAGTGTGACACAATTACAGGGGTTCTTCACCCAGCTTTGGGTGGCAGAAGAATACAGACAGAAGATAAGAAAATTTGGAAGCAATTAATCACACAATTTTAAAGAAAAACCAAACAGCCAGCTGGCGCTTAGTCGCACTTGTCTCACCTCTCCTTAGGAGAGGGGTTCAACAGACGTTGCTTACGCTCATGGAGGGAGAGCAACGGCAGCAAGTTTCGTCTCAGACAGCTACAACCGTTTACAGAGGGGATTTGCCTTAGTGTCAGGCAAATCTGTTTAGACTGCCAGTGGAAGTCCAGCTCAAGGATGGGATATGGTCAGTAATATTAGCCAAATCCTATTAAACTAATAAAGGATTCAGATCACTTCCTCAAAAAGAGCTGCCTCAAAGGGCGGGCTTAAGTCTAGAAAATTATGAATGATAAATCCAAATTAAATCATTTTAATCTCTTTCCATTTATCAGCATTCTTTTCCTTGAGGGAAAGACAGGCTGGAAATGATGACGGGGTGTTGGTACGATAGTAGCATTGTCTCTTCTTTAATGTTACAAAAGCAATTCAAAATCCCATTACAATCACTACAAGAAAAAAATTTAATTTCATTTTTACTGAAGAAGCTGTAGCCTAGGGCACCACATGGCAGAAGCAAGGCCAACCTGAGAGCTGGTTTCTTATGCCACCCAGCTGCTGCTGGCTGCTGCCTTGTAATATGACGAGCTGCATTGGGTGCTCAGGAGTTGGAGGAGGTGAACAAAGCATGCGCCTGCCTGTTGCCTCCAAAGGGATGCCGTCTGCTGGGCCAATGCTTAACAACAGGTCAATTTACATTAAAAACTAGAGAATGGCTTGATAGCCTCGGTGGTGATTTGGAAATAGCGGTGTAAAAATTATAGTCAAATAGTTTTTATGTTGGGTTGGACACAAATAGCTCCCCCAAAAACTTCATTTGGCATACTCAGCCTAGCGTACATGTGTGTCGTATGGCTTTGATACCAGTTTCGCGTGTCACTCAGTTAAATCTGTGCAAGTGGTTAAAAATAGATTATAGGAGGGATTTGTGTACGTGTGCACACACATTGGGAGAATCACCAAGAGTTAATAATTTTTTCATGGTTTTTTTTTCAGTACTGCTGGGTACCAAAGTAATTTACATTTTTTTGACATCCACATTTGCTGGTAAGAGACAAACTAACGTCTAACTCATTACTATTGTTAAAAGACTAAGACTAGCTTCCAGGAGCTGGCTGGTTTTCTGATGCATAATTATACTGGTAGAAAAGACCATCGTCATCTCACAGCCACTTAGCTGAGGGCTCAGAACTGCCTCGGGTCCTCAGCAAGCAGCCAAACAAGGTAGCATCTCATCAGGGGACTTTGTCAGACATCTCCCATTTCGGCAGTAGGGGCTGTTCTCCCCAGGCGATCTGTGGGTGGGAGGCTGCAATCTTTAGGCCTCCAAGAAGAGAATTTCAAAGGGAGGAGGGAGCATGAAAGAAGAGGTTGCCTAGTAGAAAGCAGCATGTAACCAAAAGGATAAGAGAGGAAGAAAGAAACCGTTGGTTGAGCTTTATCTCCTTAACGTTATCCACAGGAAGACAACGGGCAGGACACGGTCTGGCAGATGACCTAACGGCTTTGTTCTTCCTTGTTCGCGCAGTGTAGGTTCCTCAGCAACTCCCAAGGTAGCTGGCACTGCAGAAAAAATTACCCCCAAGTTGCCAGGTGTGTCTTTTGTAACACAACAGCTGCTCAGTAAGAACCAGAGTGAAATGGCTAATGTATTTCTTGTGAAATAAGGGTTACTTGACCAGAGCTTGAAATTTGATCCTTTTGGGAAGCAAAATGTAAGGCACATAGGGAAAATAAGTAGCTTCAGAAAAATAAACAATCACCTCCAATCAAAAACATGAATTTTAATGTATTAGCCCCTCAGACTTACTTGCTCATGCTCTCTTTTTCACATTACATATGAGCAGCAAGGGGGGGATACTCCATGTAAGAGAGAGAAGATGCTCTCACAGCTGCGGGGATTTGACGTAGGAAATATTGCCTATAACCAAAGCAACCAATTCAGATGTGAACAATTTTTCCTGATGCACAGAAGTAGCAGCAGCTGACATCATGAGCAAAAGTAGGCAGTTGAACAGAAATAGAGCAACAGAAAGATGGATATGAGAACCACAGTCCAGAATTTCAGAAGCAATAGTAATCATAAGCAACGAGCTATAAAAAGCAAAACTGACAGAGAAAGGGAGTCGTCATCAGCTTGCATGACAATGCAAATCCCTACCACCCGTGTGTAGCATTTCTGGCGACGTGAATGCTACTTGATGGGCATACACACAAACCACAGATGCTGCTTCTGTGAAGAAAGAAATGTGAAGTCTATTTACATTCATCCAGAACGACATTGAGAAGAGAAAAACAATTAAGATACTGGAAGTGTTCAAAACAGGTTACCTAAGTCGGAAATATTAATCCACTAAGAGAATTCCTGAGTGCTGACTCACATGTACCTGCAACACAACTCCTATCTCAGTGCAAACAGTTGCCATAGATATCCGTGAACGTGTGGGAAGACAGGGCTCTGCAGAAAGAGCCACGTTTCGCTTCTAGGGAGTCACAGGGCAGCCTTTCTGCCTAAAAGATGCTGCTGACGAAGCCTTGGTAGATCAGATGCCATTTAAAGCTACCCTACCCTTGATGGCTTAGCTTTCCTATGGGAGGCTCTGCTTGGAGGTCTTAGGGGTTTAAAGGCAGTGAGGTGACAAAAGGCAATGAAAAGCCCCACTTCTTAATCATGGGCAAGTAGAGCTCACCTACCACGCTCTGCAGCACTGCTCCTGTGGCCAAAACAGGACTGCTTCTAGACTAGACATTAGTCCAGACAATATCCCCGTGCTCTGCTGCATGCTGCCTGCTCACCTGGAACAGGCTCTTCTTGTCTGTAGCTGTGAAGTCACACCCTTCTTGTCAATAAGCTGCAGTATACGCACACCAGTGGGACAAACACCACCCCTGGGTGGAGTTGACTCAGCTACCTGAGATTAAATCGTTCCTCTCCCTTGCAAGTTTGGCGGTGAGAGGTCACTAATGGCCGGAGTTGTACTAATGCCAGGCTCTAAGCTACAAGGGTAGCATCATTTACCAGAAATAGTATCTGGTTTAGACCAGCTGATATTATCCAATAATACACAGAAGTGGTGATGATCAGGGTTATATGAATAGCTGAAACTAAGGTAAGAAATTAGTTTGTGTTTTCCAACTACATTTGTTTCTCCCATGTACACATCTGCTTTCTTAATTAATTGTCCTACCTGGACATCCTTTCTTTCTAAATACCACAGGGCATTCACATTCCAAGGAATGCCCTTAAGGATCAGAACATGACTCTCCTGGGAACATGCATTTTAAAGTTTGTAGAACTGAGGCTAAATCCTTAGTCTAAAATGACAGTTTATGATCTCCTTTTAGAGATAATAGAAGAAAGCAATTCTGGGAAAGCCTATATTGACAGGAAGAAGAAGAAATACATACAGCACCTTTCAAAATAAAAAAGAAATACTCATAGCCATGGAAAATAATAGTCTGATTTCTCAAAATTAACATTAAAAAATACAACTCTACAGAGAGCCAATCTGAATAAGTACTAGAACACCCTACACAGCAGATACTGATACCAAAAGGATAGTAATAGAGCTCTGGGGAAACCAAACACACCATTTTTATGCCAAGGAAATTAGTCTTCTACCATTAGCCTTTACATAGGTTTTGATGTTATACCATGTGTTAATTATTTCCAAATCACAAGTGCAAACACTCACCCTGATTGGAAAATTAGCAGATTTCAAACTCAGGTAATTTCCCCCTAATGAGGAACTTGTTGAACGGAATTTAACAATTAGCTCACACCCTTTGCTGGCTGGGTATGGCAAGGCGACAAGGAGACACAGACACCCACCTTTTTCAGTAATTTGCAATAAAGGATGACTATAAATTCAGAAGTCATTTCCATGCTGTTTGTAGCTCCTCCTTTGGTTTATAAGGCCATGATTCTCAAAGGGTGATACAGGAGGATGCACTGCCCATACTGAATAGCTCTCCCTTGTTCTGCAACCTTCCCCCTTCAGGTCAGTTCATTTGGGAGCTTTTTGCTACATGCCAAACCTCTGCAAAAAGGATTTCACAGTTTAGGAGAGTAAAGCTTATGATTTATTGCTCAATATACACAATGTGTAGGTAGAGCTAACAAGCTAGTGCGCTCGCCACCCCTGATAAGGCACCCAAGGAGCTACTGCTGGCTGAGCAGCCTTCAGTCAGGAGGGGAAGGGCTGGCTTGGTTTTGTTTCTGTAGGATTTTGTACGGTTTTCATGTTGGTTTTTCTCTTCAACTGCCCTTGAGCTGCTAGTCATCCCAGTGTCACCGCTCTGCCCTTTGCCAGCAATCTTACCTTTCTTCTCATGGCTCTGCAGTGTTCTACAGTGCTTTCGTACACCTTAGCAGTTCTCCAGGATGTTCGTACTGATTTCAGCCCGTATCAAAACTATGCCTTAGATTCCCAGAAGGCATCTGTGATCCAATGCCCGAGTCTCTAGAGGGGAAACCGACACTTTTCAGCTGCTAAATTGCATTCAAGGAAACAAAAGTAATTTTATTCTACCATTAGTTTTCTACATATGCTGTGACCCTGCCTGCATAATGGATGCCGGGAAGTCAGGTCGTAAAGAAGGTGACCTATTTGGAGCTGTGAAGGGAAGAGACATCCACAAATGAAAGGGAAATTGCCTTTGGACAATTTTTCTCTCTCCCTAGAACTGACAAAAAATGTCCAAAATATTGTCAAAATTTAAGTCGGATTTCTCCCACAAAAATGTAAAAATTATTCAAGAAAATCTTCCTAATTTTCAATCCACTTTCTGCGACAGGGTTTTATTTTCCTTGTTTGATAAACAATGAAGAATATTCTGAGACTTCAAGCTGCCTTAGGTATGTTGTGAAGCACCTGTGCCTCCAAGTGCTATGCTGGCACACCAACTGCTTGATTATTTGGCAGTAAGTGGCATCAGTAGAGGTGTAACGAGCTTTTTTTTTGAATGTAAAGAAAGGGTAACAAATTGAGAAATGGCAAAAAGAAGAATGTTCTGCAAAAACAGAATTCTGAGCTCTTTAAATGTCCTGCTTTGATTGTCTTTATGGAGGATATTTTAATAAGAACTGGGACTTCGAGAAGTAAAGAATGAAATGTTTGTGGAGATCTACTAAGAAGGCTGCACAACGGTCTGTGGGGAGTTATACTGCAGTGTGACTTAGCAGAGAAAAATAGCCTGAGATATTCTGCCTACTTTCTCTTGCAAGCCAACAACACAAAGGTCTGTTCTTCACACCAATTCCACAACTGACAAAGAGATGCTCTGACCTGTAGCTCTTATTCGAATGAGGTTATGAAAGCTGAGAGCAACTCATTTTATTGCTCTGGTGGATACCTTATCCAACCATGATCTAACTCACCTAATCACTACTTAATCCAGGCACTCTTAGCTTAATTTGTCATCTTGTCATATTTAAGAGGCAGTATTTTTCAGAGCAGCGAGGTGAGACTGGGTAACTTCTGCAGCCTGGTCCCAGCTGATAAAGATTCCCTGGTGTGGCTTTGGGGAAGTTCACTAGATTTCTCTGCCTCGGTTCCCCTTTGCTAAAACAGAGTTGATCACGCTCACTGAGTTCAGACAACTGTTAGAATTACCTAGTTAACACTTTTAAGGGCAACGGGGCTGCTGAGGGATCTAGAGCACAAGTCTTATGAGGAGCGGCTGAGGGAACTGGGAACCTTATTGCTCTCTACAGCTATCTGAAAGGAGGTTGTAGCGAGGTGAGGGTTGGTCTCTTCTGCCAAGGAACAAGTGATAGGACAAGAAGAAATGGCCTCAAGTTGTGCCAGGGGAGGTTTAGGATGGATATTAGGAAAAAGTTCTTCAGAGAAAGGGTTATCAAACATTGGAACAGGCCGTCCAAGGAAGTGATTGAGTCACCATCCCTGGAGGTATTTAAAAGATGTGTAGACGTGGTGCTGAGGGACATGGTTCAGTGGTGGTTTTGGCAGTGTTAGGTTGATGGTTGGACTCGATGCTCTTAAAGGTCCCTTCCAACCTAGACAATTCTATGATTCTAGGATTCTATTGTATGATTCTAAAGCAGTAAAAAGGTCAGTATGTTACCTAGCCCTCTTCCCCCACAACTCGTGTCTTAAAAATAGTGATCTATTTTACATGGGAGCGAGGGAGGTGCAAGCAGATTCATTAAGTGTCCTGAAGGAACACTCTGCATGAACAGCTGTCACTAAAAGCATTAGCATTCAAACTGTCAGCAGCAGACAGGCCTTGTTCAAAAGGGTGAGGAAGCCACGTGGCAATGTATTGAGTAGGTGTTGTTGCAACAGACCTATTCTAGTGTTTTCAGTAGCTGTGTAGCAAATGGCTGCTATCTTCCTCTCTCAGTTATCCAGGAGTCTTCTTCTGGGCTTCTCTACTGCTTACACTAAATCTACCAATTCCCTAACTTGTTCAATTTACCATTGTTTGTACCTGTATTGTGCTACCTAACCTCTTCCCCTGCTCCAGCTCTGGGAACCATGGGGTCACAAATCAGCATAGAAAGGAGGGTCCGTCATCTGGCTGCCGCGGGTCTGCAGGCACGAATCAACACCCTTGCACCTCCTCCCTGAGGAGCACTCCACATTGTTTTTCTCTTGAGCAGGGAGAATGAGGAAGGGGCAAGTGTGAGGCTGCAGGAACAGACAGGACAATTGGAGGGGGGGAGATAGGGTTACAAAGGTCTATAATCAGCAGAGCACCCTCTTAACACCTGAAACAAATCCTTTGGGTATGAAGTCATGAGGCCTTTGCTGCTGGCACATGCGAAATGTAAAGGTATGCATTAAATGCACTCTTCAGTGCCCCCCATGGCTAGCCCTACCTAGGGAACGACAGCTTGCCATTGCGAGGAGGTCTGCTGGGAGGACCGCTTCCATGTTCCAGCGCTGCCCATGCTGCAACCAACAGAAGCCTGCACCATGGTCTTCTGGAACAGCAGGGATTCCATTAGTGTTGTTTTAAAAATAATAGCTTGAAGGACAGATGGAGATGAAGAGCTTGGAGCAGATTTGGTTTGCCAACCCACTCCTGCAATGTTACAAGGTGCTAGGGTTCGTTCTGCCCCTTGTGCACGTGCTGCCCACGCTGCATACCCCTGCGTGACACTCCAGGAGGCTGTGTGGTCAGTGTTCACCTTCACACCTGCATCTTTAGCACATGGCCAGCCAAAATATGTAACTCATCTTTTCCTGTATTCTCATGAATTGCTTCCAAATGCCTAAAGTCTCTTAACCTTTGATCACACACCTCTGTGTATGCTTATCATTCTATTTAATGGTGTTGGTGCCTTTTATCATCACAAAAGACACCGATAAAATTATCTTTACCCTTCCTCACACGATAATCCCAAGCAAACATAACATAAAGGTTATGTGCTCACCTTAACACTCATTTACTATACAGCAGCTGTATAAAATGAGTTGTGAGATTTATCTTCTAGCTCTTGTTAAATGTTTTCAAATGCTTTAATCACAAACATAATTGAAAGCAATTTTTTTTTTTCACTGACCTGAAAGGGATCCTTATCAGAACTGAGATTGGAGGAATTTCCGGCTGTTTTGTTTTTCCATACTCAGACTGCCTAAGGTCCAACCTGGAGGTTGTGATTTGCAACGTTTTAATTTCAGGAGCATCTGAATGAATGCGCTGAATGCAGGCCACCTGCCGCCCCTGGCTGCTAGCTCCCAGACGCCCACCTCGACACCGCACCGAGATTAGGTAGGCTACAGCTATTGGTCTGAGCTACAGCTGGGGAAGAAATCCTTAATTTTAAAAGTTCCAAAACAAAAGAAAAAAAAAAGACATTTGTAACAATAAGACCCATACATTCTACTGCATTCACATAATATGCCACTCAAGAAAGCTCTTAGGCACATACTTAAGATAAAGTAGGTCCAATTTTGCTCTGAAAAGGGTTCTGTGTAAGCAAGCGATTTTTGGAGTGAGACCTCCATGACTGTACCTAGTAAAAAGAAACATCTTCGCTGCCAAATTTGAAGTCCACTTGACAATCACCATGGTACATTTTATTACTGAAATATGTCCGATGAAGATCACAACAAAAATTAAATATCTACCTAAAAGCATAACAGCTAGTGATACCTGTGGCTACATCAGCCCCACACTGACGTTTACAAGATCTATTTAACAGACATTTCAGAGACACGACAGATACCAGACCAACAATGATGGGTGAAGACAATGCTGCGCCCCAGCAGCTCCTTCGCTGGACATACAGAGACCACCACTTCTCCATACACTCCAATGTTTTCGACTGCACTGTCCATGCTATGCCGCATGGATCTGCTCTTCCATGCCACAGATCCCACCCACCAAGGCGTGCCCCTCACAGAACTGCTGCAGAAATCATTTTCCAGTAATGCTCATTTGTCTCATTTGCTCTAGTAATTAAATCTTTTCCACGGCAATTCACAAAGTCACCCTAACAACTCAAAATATTTTATTTTCCAATTTTGAAGCCACTTGAACTCACAGTCAACCATTCCCAATGCCATTATGAAATTAAGTACTGCTCTGCAAGTCTACAAATGTACATGTGGCCTAGACTACACTGATATAAAGCAACATTAGGAATGTGCTAATAGCCATAATGTGAAAATACATTAAGAAGATTTCCCATGTTAAGAATATGTTAGCTGATCCCAGTTAATTCTACTGAGACACTCAAAAGCAGAGTGAAAATTTTCACCTAAACTATTTTTCAAGGGAAAAGTGGAGATTCTCTCACATTAATGAGTTCAAGAATCTGTATTAATTTCCCAGGCTACCTACTTAGAAAAAAAATAAATAATCGTTTCAACCACTTCAGAACAAAAACAATTCAATTTTTCTACTATAATGGAATCCTTCAATTGTTAAAGAAAATATTATTTCTGACCTCAATCAGAAAGAAGAAAACATTTTAATTTAACCCTCTTTTCTACTTCCAGATGGTTCACTAGCTGTTTTCAGAATATTTCATTTTCCACCAACTCCCAAACTGAAAGTATTTTTTTAATTCCTTGCAAACAAAAAATAAAGCCCCACTATCTGCCTAGCGTTGGAGATAGCCCCACTATCTGCCTAGTTTTATTTGATACAATATAGGTAAAAGATGTTATTGACAACTTTTCCAACATTAAATATTTTCCCCACCTACATATGGAATAAAGATTCCTGCTGCATGGATTGGGTGTTTCCTTCTAGGAATTAGACTAGATGAGGCTAGACAAGTGCTAGTACATGGCGCTGCACCTCTCATCCCAAGAAAAAGAATACCCAAATGTTTACTGAACACAGTATCATTTTATAAATTATAGTGAGCTAAACCAAAGCAATTAGGTTCATCCAAGAACACCAGGATCATTTGAAGAAAGCAAAAACTGGTTTATGAAAAACAGAGGAATGGATGTGAAATAAAATGATCCTGTAATACTTGAAGTCCTACTGGACACCTGTGCAGGTCAGATTTGGGGTGAAGAAGCTGGGGAGGTAAGAATTTTTTGAAAGCGATTCCTTTCAATAGCTTTTATCCCCACAGATACCTTTAACACAAGGATCCTGAGTATCATTATTCCCATTATCCAGGCAGAGAACCAAAGCACCAAATAACATCACAGAGCAGTGGCAGAAGACATCTCAGACTCCAACTCCTACTTTCTTTTTCCAGACCAGTGACAGAGAATCTGCTGTCCCTCGGAAGAACATCTGCCAGTGACATATTTACAAACAGCAACTGTACTTATCAAGTTAGGAGGTGAATTGCCAAGGAATGTAAAAAGTCTTGCCCTAAAGAGATCATCATTAATGTAGGTGGAGAGCCCAGACAGGTTTGGGGATTTCACAACAAACATATGCAAATGTATTTACTAATCAGAATTAGCTATGGTGAGCTCATGGCATAGAGTGAGAGCTGATAAATTTTAATGGAGGAATGATGGGAAAATGCTGTTTTGGACATATGACAGCAATCCAAGGTGAAATAAGATTAAAAAAAGTCAAAAGAAATGAACAAGAATGACTCTGGATTAACATAGCCATTCTAATAGCTAAAAAATAAAAATAAAATAAAATCACACTTTGAGACGGTTTGGCTACCATCAAGTGCCCAGTAACAGGATAAAAGTACGTGGTATGAAATCTTGCTAAATTGCAAGGTAGGAAAAAAGTCACACCATATGTGTATCACTGGAGAATAAATTGAGTTATCTTTCCACTAGCGGTCCTTTCAGTACTATATCTCACAGGCATTTATGTCAGAAGTTGGTCCAACATGGACAGTGGCTATTTGTGGTGCAAGAATATAAAAGCTCCTGAAGCTGAGCTTCCAGCTCCTGCAGAATAGGAGCACCGGGGCTTCTAAACCCTTGGCAATCCATCTTCACTAACTGCGCCATTCAGGATAATTTTAGGACTCTGCTTATTGTCCTCAGCTTCTTCAGCCACACACTCCGGAGGCTCTAGGTCATCGTATCTTCTCCGATAAACCACCCTTGAGATTAGGGTTATCAGAAACATTTCCATGATGAGGAGCTGCTGGGTCACATCTGCCAAAAAAAAAAAGGAAGGCAAAGAAAAGCCCCCAAAAGGGGGAAATGACTATGAGACACAAAATGAATACCTGGCTTATTAATTTTCATCTGTGCAAAAGGAACAAACTTTACCATCCTGTCCCCATAAGTGTCTCACACTCAGCAATGAAATCAGTCACAGAATTACAATATTGCCCATCAATAAGCATGCAATAAGTTATGCATCCAAAATGCAAAAGATTTAACAGTATCTATGCATGTTGTTTTCTTGTTCTCTCATTTCTGATTCCAACTCTTCTCATTATCAAGTTTTGCTCTGCAACTATGACAGCTATAAAACTTTTTTTTTTTTTTTTACATAAAAGCTGAGATTCTCCAAAAGCTACATGATCCCAGGACATTAGTATTTTGGGAAAACAACAAATACTGCAGTTAGCAACACTGAGCTGTCACCTCTGTAAGTAAATGAACAACATCCTTCCCAGAAGAACTTACATGCTCCTCTTGCTGAAGAGGAGAGTGGTGGAGCACAGGGAATAATTCTTTGCATGGCCAAGATGTTGATAATGGCTGCCTGCAGGTGGTTCAGAATGAGGATAAACTGCACCAGAAAGAGAAAGCAGATGCCTTAGGTACCAAGAAAAGGTTTACAGCTCACACAACAATTCTGCTTTCATAATAGACCCTCTTTTGCCTCATTCCTCCTTTCTTGCCCTCCCTCTCCTCCCATCTCCCAGCAGGCTGCCTGCCATTCTGCAGAATTCATCTTTAAGTCAGGATGGTATTGCTCTGAATGTGAGTATTAAATTAAACCTCTGTTTGAAAAGTGTTTCTTCTCAGCCCTTCATTTGGGAGGTGCAATATACACAGACCTCCCAGTTCGGATTTTAAAAAATACTGAGCTCTGAATAATAGGTAACAGTGTTTTAAAAATTTCCTGTTAATATCTGACCTATAAGCTTATGCTCTCCCTTAGAGTAGAAAGGACTCAAAGAACATTTTTTCTGTTGTCTCCTCTTTTTGCCACAGCAGGGAGATGTGGTGCTCCCCGTTACATGGAACTAGCTTCTTTGCCAGAAGGGATGAAGGACTCTTCACAGCTTGAGTTCAGCAACAATCACTTATGCATCATTTTACCTGCTAGTCACTGAGCTAGGCCTTCGCTGCCTTGGAGATATCAAAGTGTCTCTCCAGCTGCTGGTGTAACTGCCTGAGTATAAACCCTCTCATTAAGAGAGTTTGCCTTGCTAAACCTGGATTCACCCAAATGCAGCTTTGCAGGTGTGACTATCCTGTTTATTGCATTTATAAAGGTTTAATAATTTACGGAACAGAGACCTTAGTGCACGAGCCTTTCTACGTGTTCTGTTCAAGAAGGATGCATATCCAAGGATTCTGCTGTACTCTCTTCAGGGTGATGTGGAAGAGGGTGGCCATGTCAGTTCAAACAACAGCCACACACAATGCTCCACATCCTCTCCTAGTTTTTAAAAGCAGACACCAGCATTTTAATGTTGTGTTTCAGGATCCTGCATCTACAAAGCTTCCTTCAAGCCCTGCAGAAGGTGCTGTTTTGATTTCAGTTGCCTGAAGATGAATGGATTTTACCTGGCTCTCTCATCTCCAGCGCTCCTGAGAGACTAGAGGTAAATTGGCTCAAGTTGAAACTGAACAGCAGCCAAAGACAGTGCTTCAAAGGGATGCAGCTTTAATCTGGTAAAAATATGCCTTTGCACCATGTTTGGGGGGGGGGGGGGGAGAGAATACTATAACTTTTCAACAAAGAACCAAGAACCAGAAAGACAGTGTTATATCAACAGGTAAGAAAAAATTTTATCAGAACTATTAAACTTCTCACCTGATAAAGAGCAAACTTAGGGATGATCTTCTTACAGCCAAGGAGAGTCCTAACTTGTTGAAACATGATTGCAACTGGCCACAGAGCAAGAATGGTGAGGACACCAATGAAGCAGCTAATCCATATTGCAGCTCCTTTGGGAGATAACTGAGAAGCGAATCAAACAAGTGTACCTATAAAACTTCACAGTGCATTTTACTGTTTTCAGGAAGAAGTTGCAAACTGGATGATGCAGACATGCAAATGCTTGTTTCTGTCCCCCTGCAAGCTGATGGCAGCAGCAGTTGGTGGGGTTTGCATGGGGAAGCTGCACAATACCAACTGGAGTGTTAGCATAGTGCCCTCACCCAGTGGGTATGGACATGTAAATCTGTTCAGCCTGGGAAGGTAACAAGTGACACAACCCCATAACCTGACCCCAGCAGCACCTGGGAACGCTCAACAGCTCATGAGAGCACATTCAGCATGACATGTCAGAGAGGCCATTTATTTCATACCATGAAACAACAAAAAAAAATGATTACTTTTAATCTGAGTTATCCAAGAGGTGGAAAATTATTAGCAGATATAGACTTCTCCATCATCTTGCAGCTTAGATGGTACAAAGCAGAAGTACAGTACTATCTATTCTACTTCGCACAGATAAGAAAACCACCATGATTTGCAGAAAAACATAGAATTAGGCTCCCTGTTTACATGCCGGTACATACACTTGTTTTTTAAGGCTGTACCTTACAAAACACAGGGCAGGTACATCCCACAGGGCAACTTGCAGTCCCGCTATTCTAACCATACAAGCTGGGAAACATACTGGAGCATAATCTGATGCCTAACCCACCCTGCTGCCTGGTTTCTTTCGCAGGGAAGCCAGGAAATGGAGAGTCTGGGGGAAGGCAGAAATCATATGCTTCAGGGTCTCAAAAGAATACAGTAAGGACTAACTTGGAAGTGCTCCCAGATTTCACGGTTTAGTTGTAGGCTAAGATACTAAGATACATCAATCCTAAAAAGTAAGGATTTGGTGGACAATCTCTGATTAAAATATTTACTTACATTGTAAGGGGTGTAATTGCCATTAGTCCAAAGCACTATTGATAAAAACATGAGCACGGGTCGAAAGAAAGTAAACTGAAAGGTGCCCAGCTTCAGCAAAAAGAGGGTTCGCCTGGCCAGAAAAAAAAAAATAAAATCACACAGGCCAAAATCTTATTAGCAACCTTGATAACATTTTTTTGATAGTCAACTGCAAAACGTTCCCACTCCCGTAGCATGTGGCTAAAATCTGGCGAGGAACAGCTTCAAGATTAGAAAATCTTTCCAAGAATTACCCAGTGTTTATTTAGTAAAGTGTCTACAAAAATAGTACTTTTCCTGTTCTGCAGCAAGTACATACTAACCAAAACCAGGCAAAATGTGATGTCTTTCTCTGCTCTGAAGCTAATCAGAGAGCCAGTAACAGCAAAACCGGTTTCTGAGCAATAATGCCACTTGCTCTTGCCTTGTTGCCTTACTATTTCAGTTTTCCGATGAAATTGGGAAATGTAATCTTCTTCCTCAGACACTTCCTAGTCCCGTGGTAGATCAAGAAAGGGAATCATACAGACCTAGGTGAAAGGACTGGTAGTTTTTCAGTGCATCATGAATACTAGCACGTAAGCAGCTGGTTTTGCTCCTCTGTACTCTTAAGAGGAGAAAAGAACTATCTTTCACTTGGCAAACTGCACAGGGCCAGCAGGACAACTCAGGATTTCCTTGCTTCTGGCATAAAAAATGGGTCCAGAACACAGCCCATACACAGTAACCTGGCCAGCCAGCATTAGAGGTCACCAGGAAAGGCAAAGATGCACTTCCTAACAGAAGACGGGAAAGCTGACCAAACTGAACTCTCCTTCCGTCTTCACAGGACAGGCTGCGGCTGCTACAGCTGGCTCATGTTTTAGTCTGTCACTCTGTATTTCCCATACTGTTAAAGCTGTCTTCGCTGGAGCTCCCTGGGCCCTTGAGACTGCCATCAGTGATGCCTCAGCAGACAACAGGCAGCAATTTAGCAGATTACAAGATACAGCCATGAACCAGCTATTACAGGAATTGCTCAATTAATATAGCTAATAACCACAGGGCTATGAACAGCACAAAGCACAAACACCTGTGGAAGGGCCTACAACTGGCCAGCCATTTAGTGCACGTGCCTTTGCAAAGATTTCTTATTCCCAAGGGGCTTTAAAGAATAATATGACAAACAGTGTAGTCACTGCAATGCCAGGAGTTGTCTTCCTTGTTGATGCAGGTCTATCTTTCTTAACCATCAGACATCTTCTGCCACGACTCTCCCCACTGTAGGATTGTTCCTTTGGCTCATCTGCCTATTGTACCTCCTAGGACTGCTCGATAGTATATGGCTTTTTAAAAGAATAAATCCCTCCCTTGGAGCAGCTCCCTGTTTCCCCAGAAGATACCTATGGGAGGAATGCAAGACTGACCTTTTTCTGGTATAGCTTGCCCATATTTAAAAAAAAATGTGCCCTGTAATGGGAAAAGGCTAGAAGTCAGAAGCAGAGAGAGCAGATGGGTTTCGCAGTGCTACAGATGCTGGAGCCCAAAGCACTCTGCAGAGCAAAAAGCCTTTTTTTTTAAACAAACAGCTGTCCTTCCTCCCAGCAGTAGCAGGCACTATCTAGGTCCTGAAAGGCGTTAATACTAGCTAATACCATCCTGGATAAGCTGCCACTGGACTGATCAACAGGAGGGCAGAGTAGAGGATCCTCTCCCAAGCTCCCAGCTACCACAACCTATACAGAGGGTGACACACAGAAAGAAAAACAAATACACTGGCGACACGTTAGTTCTATAGCACAGCTCTGTCCCGTGGCATTTCTTCAGCTCTGACTGCTGAAATGAGTCTGCATCAATGCCCATGAAAATTAGTAGGAGTCATTTAGATCTATGTCAGTAGTTGCTGATTTTACATCATTGTATTACATCCCTTTTTGGAGGTATATTTTTCAGTTGGTTTACTACCTATTCTTCTTGGTGCCCCCTCCATGTAAATAATTACTGTTATTCCATTAAAATAAAATGATGGAAATAAGAGTTTAAATTCTAATACCAAATTCTTAAGGAAGAATTATTACAGTAAAAAAAATAACAATTATTGCAAAAGCATCACAAACCACTATGCTGTGTTCTGTTTGTGGCTTTCATTTAGCCAGACCATAAAGTCCCTAAGGTCCCTCTGACACTAATGACCAGGCCCTCATAGAAAAGTCTCTGTCTTGCACATTCAGTCCTACAGCTTTTGCTTTTAATGAGAGAAACATTCTCATAATCTGTGCCAGAATGAAAGCCCTGGGAAATGCATGAGGCTTCCAGGCTGTGGAGCGATGTGTAAACGACAGGGTGACACTAGCCAGAGGAGGAGCCCCACCAGGCAGTGCTCAAAGGAGGCAGGGTTTGCGTTACAGTATATTGGCTTCCGTAGGTGCAGGTCTCCATCCTCACCCCACTTCTCAAAGGTGCATTAATACTAAGTTTAGTAGAAGAAAATATTTGCTTTTGCCTCACCAGACAATGACATTTTGTTGAGATCAAAGCTCTCTAGGAATTACATCTATTTTTTGTTCAAAAAATTATTTTAATCTGAAGTAGTTTTAAAGTCAAACTCAGAATTAAACATTTCAATTTCATCAAAGTAAGAGAATTTTTCTTTCAAGACAGCCTCAATTTGACAATTCTGCTTGTGAAAAAGACCCAATTTGGAGACATTTGTTCCCTTTTGGAATGAAAAGAAACTGCAATCTCAATTATTAGGTTTTCTAGAAAAGAAATTCCTCCTCCCACATACCACTGCTTACAACAGACATGTTTTTTTGGAAAAGAATGGGATTACTTGGGAAGATACCACAGTGCTCAACATTACTATGAGTGGGAACACTGCACAGGGTTAAACTGAGAGAGGTCATACTCTTGACTCTCATGCAACATTCCGCATTATAAAAATTAAGTAAATCAGTGGTGGTGTACAGCCCCAAAGTGATGGCACTGTTTAAAAGAGACGGCTTGAGACTGACTTTCGGGAAGCAGGGAGGCCCTTTGCTGTAAGCCTGGCGTTGCCAAGTTGGCTGAATTCCAGCAGCCGTTTTCCAGCTGGGAAATCTTAAAGGGCAACTCACCGAGTGATGCGCACACGAGGGAGGCAAAGGCAGCAGCAGCAGCAGGGACCGGTGCTGATCTTGAAGCGACCATTTTCAAACCTCCTGAGGAGCAGCTTTTGACCTCCACACTCTTTAATCATCATCAGCAGGAACTTGTGGATAACTATGGCAAAAAATCTAGGAGAGGAAGAAAATGCCAACTTGAACTTGCCTGTGTGTCTCTCATGTGCCTGCACAGGCCAGTGCCACCTTCTGTCCAGGGTTTTAACAGCTTGTGCTTTGTAATCAACAGAAATTCTAGCACTAGCTGTGAAAAACCTTCAGCTTTCCACCACCTTAGAGGACCAGAACTGCCCTAACCTCACCGAAAGAGGAATAAACCGAGGCATAGATTAGCTGTGGAATTTCCCAAAGCCGCACTGGTGGCTGGTGGCAGTCACTATTAAAGCACATGCTTTTCTGGCCCAAGTCATTGTGGCCATATTTTTCCATCAGTTTATCTAGTCCTGACAGGTCCAAACTTTTCAGAACAAGTCCAATTCCTCCTCTCAAAAGAAAACCCAACCAACCAACAACAATAAATCATATACACATATCTATCATTGTATGTGCTGGCCCAGTCAGGGTGTGGTTCCTCTGCAGCCAAAGCTGATCCAAACACTGACTGCTGCCACCCCACCTCTCCCTCCTTCACCAGCTGCACTTTCTGAGCCCTTCCCAGGTACTACAGATTATGCAACCGCCCTTTCCTCCCTGTCCCTAACTGATTTGGGAACTGATTCACTGAAATCCAACCTCACCAAATAAAAGAGGCCGTCTTCAGCTGCACTGCCTCCTTGAAGGAGACTGAGTGGTGGTGGATGCAAGTGAGGGGACAGGAACCTGCATCTTGGGCAGGGGAGATGGGGGGATTCACATGGGCTTGAAGTGCCATAGGACTGGATCCTTGGAAGTTTCTGGCAATCTACCCTACCTGCACAAATCCTGCATGCTCACAGTGTTCCCTACTACTGTGTTTTCCCTCCTTTTTTCCTCTGCTCTCTTAGTAAATGCAATGTGATGAGGGGTGAGGCTATTCATGAAAGTCTGTGATACTGTCCTGCAGTGGGTTGCAAAATCATCCCAAAATCAACTGCAGAGTGCCCAAAGCCACGGTGTCCCCCCACTTGGCTCTGCCTACCAGAGCTGCGCCATCACCTCCAGAAAACGAGAACCACATTTCTCCCTTCTTCTCTGTGCATGTCAGAGCTGTCATGCTCATATGGAAAGTGCTTTTATCAGGACAACTGCAGAACATTTTTACACTGATATACTCATCGGAGGTTCACTTGCCACCATTAATAATAGATCTCTAAAGCTCATCATTAGTAAAAGCGCAGAGAAGTCACAGGTCAGAGTCTTACTCCACATGACATGCAGAGAGAGGAAAGAAAGAGTACCGCTTCAAAGCTACTGTCAAGCCGAGGGATCAATTACATGCGAGTCACAGATCTTTCATACTGAGGTTCCCGCACTAGGGGACTGTAGCACTGGGAACTGCTTCAGCAGTTTCCACCTCCCAGAAAAGAGCTGCCAAGAGATTTCAACTCAAACCAAAAATTACTAAATTGTTAAATTTACAAAATGACTGTGTTTACCAAGAGCATCAGATGTTTAAAGGGAAGAAATTCAGGGTTTGGGGCAACATCTAGAAACAAGCAGAATACTCACACTGCTGCTGTGAAATCTGTAAACATCGCTGAGCGAGGAATCCACATGCCAATGCATGAAGTAGTAGCAATCACCTACAGAGAAAGGGAGGAGGGTTGTACGAAGGGCAGAGATAAAGAAGGTTCATGTAGATTTCCAGGGAAACCCCATTTTCAACATTCAATTTTATCTCTTTTCCGTGATAACCTACTGGAGCTGCAGCATTAACCCAAATTATGATTGATCTTTTGGAGGAAGGGATTTTCCTGTAGATGTAGACTGCTTCCTCTATAAACACCAGATTGGCGATTAGCGTCATCAGAGTCAAGATTGCAAAGAGAAATTTCCCTGGTAGGTCAAGGCCTGCAGAGAGAGAAAAGAAAACAGAAGGGTCTGACTTATTTCATAAGCAGTGCATACATTTCACGTAAAGACACCACTTCTGAGGGGCTTCTTAGCCCTATTTCTGCAGAGACTTGCACTCATCCTTAGCTGCGTAGATGGACCATTGACTCCACAGGATGAATCAAATACTTCAACTTAAGTTCATAACTAAACCTTTCCAGAATCCACAGACAGCATATGGGAAGAATATGCCTCCACGTCCTCAAAGCATTATGCAGAAGTCCCCTTCAGAAAGGTGGAGTTCCAGGACAAATGTCCTTAGATGAATGTAAATAAGTAACAGAATATAAATAAATACATAATATGAATAAATACAGCAAATACATATTCTGGGGACTTTTCCAGGCAGGTTACGAGCAAAGAAGTATTTACTCAGTATTAGTTCTTTGCTTCCAGTGTATGTTCATAGGCACGTTTGTGCATAACTTCCTTAGGCCTGCAAACTTTTTAGAGGCTCGGTGGAAGTTTGTGGGGCACACGAACTATGTAAGGATAAGCCCCTGATATATATAGCCTTAGATAAAACTTGATGCTTTCACCAAATTCTTTTTTACTTCTCCCTTGACGCTGGGTATGGGTATCAACATTACCCATGGCTGATGCTTTTACGTCGCCCTTGACGCTGGGTACGGATATCAACTTTTACCCATGATTGACAGTTGAGGTGGATTTTCTCCCAAGAAACGTGCTTCCAGGGAGAGAAGAAAGCACTTGCAGTGGAGTCATGCTTAATTTAGGAGGAGTTCATGGTCATCACTGGTACTAACTCCTGCTGCCGCCGTAGCCTATCTAAAAACATACACACCAAGCAGTGCCGGCAAAGGTAAGCCTCTGCCCCAGCCTCCTGAATGCAATCTCCTTCAAACCGGCCCCCCCCCAGCACTTCCAGACTTGGCTGCGGGGGGAGCGGTCCACACCTCCGCGGACACCCCCACAGCAGCAGCCCTCCCCGCGGGGCAGCCCCAGAGGGGAGGCAGGTCTGCGGGCCGCTGCCGGGCTGGGTTCGGGCAGGTACCGCCAGGCCCCGGCGCTGCGGGGCGACCACCCTTCCCCTCGCCCACCGCCCCGTTCCCTCACGGCCCACCCGCAGCTCCGGGCTTGGGGGGGGGGGGGTGGGGGGTGAAGGGGGGAGCAGGGGGTGGCCGTGCTGTCCTCTCTCCTTTCCCCGAAGGCAAAGGCAGCTCGCCCCGCTCCCTGTCAGGCGGAGGTCCGGCCGGCACGGGTGGCCGCCTGCCTCCGCCCGGGGGATTTCCTCGCCGGGGGAGAACGGCGGCGGGGCAGGGGCAGGGGCAGGGGCAGGCACCGCCAGCCGCCGCGGCCGGGCAGCGGGGCCGTTAACGGCTGGCCGGCGGCCGTTGTAACAGTCTCCCCCCCGCCCTCCGTCGCCCCGGCCCCGGGCGGCCGCACTTACTCTGGAGATGCTCCTCCGAGTAGGGCGGCTCGCTGGCGCCGCAGGACGGGTGGAGGGTCCCGTTCGCCTCGCCCTCCATGGCGGCGCGGCCGCCGGCCCCCGCCGAGGTGCCCCGGGCAGCGCCGAGGGGACGGGAGGACGGGCGGCGGCGGTGCGGCGGGGGTCGGTGGCCGCCCGCTGGTCCCTGAGGAGCGCGGGAGCCGCGATGCGCAGCCCGGCTGCTCGGGGCCGCCGAGGAGCGGTTAATGATTAAGCCCGGCAGCCGGGGCCCGGCGGGCGGGCGGCCCGCAGGGCCCGGCCTCCGCGCTGCCTCCTGGCGCCCAGCGGCCCCGGGGCACCGGCGGGGTGGGCAGTGCCGAACCCGGGGGCGGGGGGTGGGCAGCGCGGCCAACCTCGCTGCCCGCTCCATCGGCGAGGAGCCCTGTGCCGGCTGTTCCCGGCGGCTCTGCTCGGCCTCCCTGGAGGGGCTCTTGCAGACGCCAGCGGGTTCGCGGCGCCGGCCCCTTCCTTGGCGGGCCCAGGGTGTCGGGGCACCCGGAGCCGGGTGTCGCACAGGAGCGCGGGCTGTCGGCCGAGGAGCGGGCTGGATTCCCCAGGGCCAGGTCCGCCTTCACCCCAGCCCGCCAGAGCAGCCCTGGGCACTGCGCACTCTGCAGCGGGCTGTGGAGGCAGAGAGTTGCTTGGCCAACGTAGCAGACGTTCAGAGGACTTTTTCCATGGCACCCGTCACCGAAGACTTCTTGCTAATCTTGGCTGCAATGAGGTGAACAACTGCACCGTCTTCTGAACTGGCTGAAGGAGAGCACATCGAGGGTAGGAACACACCGAGGGATTCTCCACTTTCCCACGTGGTTCGTTTGCTGGAAGGATCCTTTCTGGAGCCCGAGCCTTTGCAGGCTGTTTGCAGGAAAAGCGAATGAGTGATGAAATGATGGAGTTTGGTGACCCACAGAGTCGTTCTGGGTAGTCAGACTGAAAGCTGGCTGCAAGAAGCAGCAGAGGGATGGTTACAGCACTGGGTTACAAAACAGCAGGTGACACGCTGTATCAATAAACACAAAGTAATGTTCAGGGAGGGGGAGGACAGCCCTAACTACCTATGATAAGGTATTGCCACTCAGGAAAAAGATCTTGGGGCCACAGTCCTTGGAAATGACAGCTGAGGAGCCAGCATGGGAGAAAATGCAAAGGAATGCGAGGAATTAGTGGATACGGAAGGAAAGACAAAAAAACAGCTAAAATACATATGGAGGCCTCCCTTCATCGAGGTGGTATTAGAGGAACTTGAACAAATTGAGGGGAGGTGGAAATTTAGTGACTGTGGAACATTCGTAGGCACCACGGGCCCTTGTGGTAAAACCTGCCATCATGCAGTTTTCACAGGATTCCCAAAGGTTTTGTGGGAAGGACAGGCTAGACACTGATATACGGCAAGCAGGAACACAGGGATGCAGAGGAGAACTGAACTGCTCAGTGGCTAACACCAGCAGGTACTCAGCTGAGAAAAGGCAGATCCCTTCCAGTGCATCAGATTTGGGATCAAGGCAGACGAGGCTACTGACAGCCTGGTCTGTTAACTGTGAGGAAGGCTTGTTTGCAGACCAAAGCCATTTATTCTGAGTCCTCATTGGCATTGCTGTCACTGTTTTCACTGCATTGAAAGGTGAAGAGGAGAGCTTTACAGTTTTCACCGGGAGGGATGCGGCAGCAACTGGCTGTTAGAATGTGGTATCTGCCCAGTCTTCACAGGCTGCACAGAGCATCCTGCATCCAGCACATCTGCTGCCCAGCTGCAGAAAGATACAGGCAAAATTCTTGAAACATCATTCCAGCTCATTTTCAGTTTGGAAGTCTTTTTACCCATCCTGAAGAAACGGTTGCTAGTAGAAGGGGAAATAGCCTTAATTCACCACAAGTTTTCCACCCAGTTTGCTTGGTTTTTATCAAACCATTTGAAGGTGATCACACATTCCAAAATGTGAGCGAAAGCTCAAGTTAGGATTTGCTGAGATGGAAAGACAGCCCAAGGCCTTTGAAAGTTCTTCCTGAGCAGGGACAACAGGATTCCCATCTGCTCCTATTTTGGTTGCCAGCTCCCTGTATTCCCTGAAAGCTAAAAATAAAAATCCCTTTCCTGTGAATCCCTTTTTTGATGCAGGCAGGTTTGTCAATGCTGTTTTTAAAGAAATTCACATGTTAAGTATAGGAGTAACAAAACTTGTGGCTATTTTACTGTATTTAAATGAAACCCAGAGTCTGCTTTGACTTAAGAATTCCTTGAAGAATCCAGATAGTAATAATTTTGGATTTGACAGCCATATTTTAGTCCTTCAGCAATACCAGTTTGCAGCAAGTACTGCAGCATACACTGGACGTGGCGTTAAAGAATTTCCTGTCTCAAACCTACAGAAAATTAACAGATTGAAGTTTAGAGGTTAATTAGGATTAATTCTCAGCAGAGTCTAAAAACAAAACAACATACCTACTGCAATGCCTTTTTGTTTGAAACACCATTTGCCATCTTTGGGTTGAACATTAGACCTACTTCCTTAAAAGCTGCCATACATCTGGGGTGACCGTGCATCACCTCTTCCTCACATTCTGGGCTGTTTCTTGGCAACAATATTTGCCTGACAGTCCTTAAATTTAATAAATCAAACTGAAGAACATGCCATGACCCCGCAGCTACCACAGCTGGAGGCCTGCTTCTCTGTGCACACTTTCTTAGCCCAGGCTCTTCAGGAGCGCCTGCTCCGCGCTGTCCTCTAAGCCAAATGCTGGATCTCTACACCGACAGCAAACCCTTTAAATCCCTAGGAGCCTAAGTACTTTTTCCTTCCAGCTTTGCTATTCCAATTTTTGGTTTAACCTTTTAGTTTAATACATGCTATTTGCCACAAAAACCACCTTCAGCAGTAGAAAAGTATTTGTAAATGGACCACCTATCCGTTTAGACGCATCAAGAGATTTTCACAGTTCCTCAGAACAAAAACCACCTGTGAATGCAGTTCCCTGCCTCTGTTTACCAGGGACTTTCAATTACTTTGTGGTTCAGCCCCCTTCCAGATATTGTACTGCTCAGATTTGTTTCTTCTCAAGGAACGTGCCCCTTTGCTTCTGTCAGTGTGCTCTTCTTGTAAAGAGCACAGCAGATGTTTATCTTTCTTCCATTTTTATGATGACTTTCATTTTCACCTGCCTCACTGCAGGAATAACTGGATCCCCTCAACTTCATTGAACACGATATCTGTTGTGATCGTTGCCCCTCCGGCATGCGGTCTGGAGGAGCTGATGCCATCTGTGGTTTCTCCCTGAAGGAGGCATACTGGCCTTCAGAAGGTGACGCAGCCCCTCTATCCCGTAGTGATGGGCCAAGCCTATAGACAGGAATCCTGATGTCAGCCCTGGCTCTGAAACTGAACAGCAGGAGATCCTGCAGGCTATCTCACAGGACAAACTCAGCTCCATCGCATAGTATATATAGGATAGGCTAACGTATTTTGGTTGTAGGGCGGTCTAGCAGACATCATGATCACTGCAGATGGGAAATACAAAGACCTTTCCTGGGGGGCAAATTATATTCAGCTGAGCTCAAGCTAACAAGAAAAGTTGGTATTAGAAAAATAAATCAACAATTTTGAGTGCCCTAGGACTATATGTCAGATTTCTCACAAGTTTGGATACCCAACCAGCTAAGAAAAGTCAGCCAAAATTGTCTGGCTTCCAAAGGCATGTACAGGTTTTACAATGAAATGAAATCCTGTTTCTCAGCTATAACAGCATATTATACGGTTGAACTTAGATGCATCTTGGCCTTTTCCACTATAAAGCCGTTGACTTTTCACCTACTACCAGTAGTAAACTACCCATTTCAGAAGAGGTGGCTCATTAATATAGGAGAAGGAACACCTATATCACTGTTAAGTAAATTAATAATGGGATTTGCTTTTTTTTGGACCCTGGCAGCAACTGTAAAAATAAAGGAATACAGTGACTACAATGAAATAAATTAAGATAACAAAACTAAATTGTAATTTTCATGCCTATTCAGATGGACAAATTTCTACATTAAAAAGGATATCAGGCGTGCCAGAAGCTTTACATCTGTGCTTCTGAAAGGAAAGCTTAGACAAAGACTCTTATCAGTAGACAAGCAATAAAAGAGGAAAGAGGGAGGCTTTCATTAAATCTGAAGATAACAAGTTTGATTTTATCTCACTTCCAAAGTAGCAAATCATTTTCTGGCAGTCAATATAGGGGAGAAATATAAAAATGCAGAATCAGACTATTATTTTTGTAATACATTGTTACACTTTCCTCCAGATACGCATAATTATTTGCCTTGTCTTAGCTTTTTAAAGTAATTTATGAGCAATTGGATGCGGCAGTAGAACAACAGAAAGGAAATTCACAGTACTTCATAGTAGAACAAAGAGCTGAAAGAACCTTATAAAATTAGGACCCCAAATTGGTGGTAAGGGGGGCAGCCAACAATCAGCATCCTGAGGGAGAATAGAGGCAGGTAGTGCATTTTCTCTGCCATTGCTGTGATAAAGTACATATATTTGATTGCAGAGCTTTTCAGCAATGGGAGAAGTTTTTCCCCAAAGGAGTGTTGATGAGCAGTAAGACAAATATGTCTTAAGGACCAAGTAAGTGCCACTTTGTGAGCATCTCATATGTGTCCAAGGGCACTGATGGGCAAAGACAAACCTCACCGATCTTCAGCATCAAAAAGAATAGATTAGGATAAAGACGTTCTTTCCCTAGGGTGAATTTTGGTATGGTAGATTTTTCCTTCCCAGTCTTGACTTATAATACCCAACTTCTGCAGGAGTCAAGAATTTTGAGAAATTTTTCTGTCAAAAATGCCAGTTCATCTGAACTGAAGCTTCTGATAAGAGGGGTGATTTTTAGAAGATTTATTGACAGGACACTATTTTTTAACATCAGTTTATGTGGAAGACATTTCAATTTGACATTTCCCATGTGAACTGTTTTGGATCTGCTGTTCATAACAAATTTTGAAATCTGAAACATTTTGAAACTTGTTAAAATAAAAAATAAAAGTGATGGAAATCAAAATGCAATGTTTCAAAATGAGGAAATTTTGCACAAATTTATTTAATTTTTTTTGTTGTTTATAGAAGTTTCTGCTTTTCAGCTTAATTCAGGACCGCAGACCTTAACAAAAGTTAAGGACCTCTTCACGGAATAGGATAAACAAAAGCTAAGGACCTCTTTATGGAATAGGATATGTAGAGTCAAGACGACTATGCTTGAGATCATGTTTTACAGCTGTTTCCTGGAGGGGAAAGCAGGGGTCTCTTTAGAAGTTACTGAGGTTATTCTGACTGGAAGATGGCATCTCGGGTACGCTGCCGTTAATGACTAAGTCTGCTTTTTCCACAACAGTCAGGTGCTGGGCAAGACAGATCATGCATTTCTTCCCACAGGTCATAACATGACAGAAATGTTTTTTGCTCCTTCTGTATTGCGATTGCTGGGGGGGGGCAGAAAAAAACAAAACCAAACCAAAACCGGGACATGCACACACAATAGTAAAACTGTAATATAAAAATAAAATAAAAAAAAAAACAAACCAGAACACCCTCCAAAGCTTGAGATATGTTGGTTTGTGTAGCAAGCAGACGATGCAGTAGCAAGCAAGGCAAAAAGAGCATACATGTATGAACGCAAAACATTGTCAGCACAGATTTTAGTCACCGCAGCAGTGAGACTGCCTGTGCCACTAGCCTGGGCACAGGCAAAAGCCTGGACTGTCTACCTACAGCCGGAAACTGTACTTTTTACCTTTTATAAACACAGCTTGTGAAATTCTGAAGCTCAGTTTGTAAGTAATGTTACACATAAAGGCTGGGGATCTTAGGTTGTGTGTTTGTATTATCTGTGTCTTCTTTCTCCAAAATGAACCTTATTTCTGGCTTGACATGCACTCCAAAGGGTTTTTTTCTGTACATAATTAATAGAAATTAGATTAACAAATTTACAGTCAGAAAAAAAAATGTTATATTGAGTTTGATGGTATTTGAAAGCTACCTCAGTTCTACAGCTGTCCCTACAGGCATGGGGAATTCCTGGATTTAAAAACATATTGCAAACCCATAGGCAACATCCAAGTTTGCACTGAGCTGTGAAGGTGAAAGCAGAGCACAACCATCCTTCAAATGGCATTCAATTACAAATTTTTGTCCTGCAGTTCATACACAAACTGAGCCAACAGGAGCAGTGGAAGAGATTTTGGTAGAGAAGCAAGACCGTCTGGAGCATGGTTCAGCTGGAAAGGAAAAGCAAAACCCTTCAAATAAACATTAGGCACGTGTTTGTAACAGCCAAAAGATGCAGATGAAAACTGGAAGTTAGGCTTCAGACAAATACCAAAACTGGACAGGAATAGCTGGATGGTCTGAGATGTTAAGAAATAATAGGCAGGTCACAGTAAACTGGAAAAAAAAAAACCCCTATGAAACTGTTAGCAAGAGTGAGAGACGGTGTGGCCGACTCTAGCACAACTCTCGTCCTTTGTGCAAATGGTGTCTGTGCCTCTGATCCCTGTGTGTGGGACAAATACACTCCAGACATAAAAGTGCTAAGCCAGGGGCAGCTCTTCTGTTGAGGTTTGGGGCTGCCCTCCGGGACTTACAAACCTTGCGAAAATGTTTATGGTTCTGCAAAACGGAAAAAATACCCAAACCACTAATTTACAAAAGAACCTGTAGCTTTCTGGTATGCAGTCCTGGACATTTCTGACAACTTGTTGCAACCCGGGAGGGGTTTCAACTTAGGGAGCTGGTGTGCCTCCCCTGTCGCCCGGGAAGGGGGGCTCTCACTGACTCTGCCCCAGCTCACAGAGATGGGTAAGGGGCAGCTCAGGCTGCCAGAGGAAAGGAGAGTGTCAGAGAAAGTGACAAGGTCCCTTCCCGAGGGGAATGCTAAATATTCACATTGTGTTAGTATTGCCATGATAATGAACAAGGAATAACCTGTACCGTTCTTGTGTTTTATGATACTATTCTCTTAAAAGTCCAATGTTTTGTTTCCACTCTGCATTTGGACAGAAATAGGGGTTTGTGCATACAATGATGGAGATTCACAGCGGCTGTGGTGTCTTTTTAGTTTTGGTAAGGATTTCTTTCATCCTATTGTAGAAGTCAAGCAATCTGTCTGAGCTTCAGCTTTTCCGTCTGTGCGATGGCAAACTGCAGTTGTCTGCAGAGCAGAGCAGTGGAAGGGTCCCTCTGGTGATGGTTGCAAAAGGGTGAGAAACATTAAAATGTTTCTTGATCAGCATACAAGTAGACAAGTCCTTGTAGACAATTCTTTTGATAGTTTTCATATTTGGAAATGTATCATCTTTCAATGATTCTTTTAAAAAGTAGTTACCAAATTCAAATGTTTAACTATGCTGGGCAGAACTGTTATGGTTTATTCCAAAGTATAGAGTTAAAGGCCTCATTTGCAAAAGGAGAGAGACACTGAATAATTGTATTAGCTGGTATTTTTATTAGCCAAAAGAAGGGTTCAGATCAGCTTACTTCTTGAGCATAATGTACCACAAATGACTATAAATATTCACATCCTATCAGCAGCTGTCACATCATCTTAGCAGCTGTCAGGGGGCACAGCCAGAAATCTGTGATTGCCACAAGAGCAAAACGGAGTCTGAAGGAATACAAAAAGTCATCACCAAATAATTGAAAGAATAGATTCATACCAGCCTCAAAATGTAAACAAACAGCATCACTGTAGTGAGCGTATGTTTATATTTTGAAGTTTACTTTTCTGTGTGCTTCTGCCTTCTCAAACCTTTGAATGGAATCTGATAGCCATGATTTCATTTCTGATGCTTTAAACAAATATGCTACAAAAATGCCACCTTCTCCTCATGCAGCTCTGCCTGAGCAACACTGACATACTCCTGACAGCGTTAACTCTCGTGATCCATTGATATGGAAGATTACGCATTAAGCAAATTTGCAAAGACCTGCCAGAAATGAAAAGCAATTTGAAGTGGAATAGGTGTAATGGCTATTGTCATCTACTATATATGCATCTGGGTTTTATCTCAATGCAGTTTTCTTTCACTCCTCGCACACATTCATCCTACTTAGTTCAAAGTGTTAATTTGTCATCCTCGTCCATCTGAAGTAAATATATACATAGGATGGAGGCACACACCATAGTCATCCTGAACCGAGACATGGGCTCCTGAGTGATTGTGAATTAGGGCTCCAGTTTGCAGAGCCAGAAGACTGCAGAGCAGGACTTTCAGGACAGCGTATTTGGCTTAACTCCAGAGGGGTTTCTTTGGCAAAGGCTCAATACCTCTTTCATTAGCCTGTCTTTCCCTAAGGAAGCAAAAGTAGCATCTGCCAGTAGACAGTTTGGAAGTTCCTGATTGTGTTATTCAAGCTAAGATAGGCATTCCTGCTCCAAATGTCAGAGTTTTGGTACTCCTGCATTTCTGGAAGGTCCACATCTGACTCGGTGGGAGACTGGGGTGAAAAAGGTACGTTGAGGCGGCTCACCCTCGGGTAGGGTACACCTTGCAAATCCCACTTCTGCAGCTTGCCTAAGGGTGGGCTGATCCCCCCCAGAAGCAGCCTGGCAGCCCATCCTGATCCAACTGCTGGTGCTACATGTGGCAGACATGGCAGCAAAGTGGCATCAGCTGGCCACAGGCAGGCTTGTAACCTGAGAGGAGGACGTCACCCCCATGCAACGCAGCACCTGGTGCTTATAATTATATGAACAGTTATTCTGGCATTTTCACAGCAAACACAAGAGGGATAGGAAGGCTGGGGCTGAAGAGCAGGAGGAGGGATGCATGCAACGTTCTTGGTGAGGGCTGGGACCTTGGGAGTGCAGGACTTGCTTTGGGCTCTCACCCAACAGTCAGCAGTTGAGATTTAGTAGAAGACCAGCCATGTCTCTCCAAAGTTTCCTTGCTTTCAGGCTACTCTGAAGTTAGCAAGCTGATTTCCATGGCATTTGTGCGTGACTGCAGCAGGATATCCCAGGTGTCCACCTTATTTTAGTAACAGCAAAGCCTCTTTTAATGCCCGTTCCAGGACACTATTCTCCCAGACAAATCTGTCAATATAAATGCACAAAGTTTATCAAGGTAAATTTCATCAGCATCTGTTTCAGGAAGGCAGGAGATGCTTTAGAGCAACTTTGAACTGTACTGCTGGCCGCTTTCTTTTTGTTTCTTGAACCATTTTCAAAGCAGCTGTTACATATTCCTCTTACATTTCATCTCGTCTCAGGATGTGCAATAGATATGTTCCTGAGGGGACAAACGTCATTATAAAGAGATTGTTAAAAAAAAAAATCATAGAAAGGAAAGAAAAGCAGGTGTTTTGTATGCTAGTGAGGCAAGTTTGTAGGAGGAGATAATTGATTTTATTAACCCAACTTGAATAAGCTGGGAAAAAACAGCAAAGCTTTCAGATGTGAGGAACCATCAGAGACAGCCGTGTGTCAGTGACATTGTAATAGATATATATGCTTCCTCAAGAAAATTTTTGGCTCAAATACAGTAACCTTAGGCAGCGTTTTAACTGCAACTAGGCTCAAAAGGCAGAAGCTATTTTAACATACTATGAGCTAGCCCCTACAGAGACCTTTTCTGCACAGCTTTCTCTTGGTTTGATGAATTCACCAAATATTTTCAGATACTGCTTACATTCCTAATAGCCTCCTTCTCTCTTCCCTTCATCTTTTTGTTATTTCATTAGACTATCTTTTTGTTTCACAGGATAAATTGTTCGTGTTAATGTGCAAGGTGTGTGCTCTTTCTGAGACCCAAGCAAGCTTTCCTACTCTTGCTTGGCAGTTCCCATGGCAGCACCTGTTAGCTCTCCCTTAGTCTAACATCTTTCTGATTTACCTCCACTTGCCTCTTCTATTATCTCCTCTTGCCACCAATTTCTTCTTGCCTAGCATCTGACAAGTTGACTAGCACCTTCATATAGCAACTATCACAGCTCCCCCAGCGTCTTTCAGCCCTTGCTGACAGCTGAATAATATGGTATCTGTCCTGCGTCAGAACTGTCTTTCCCACATAATAATTTTCAGAGAATAATTTCTCTGATGCCCTTTGTTTCTTTTTCCTCTGTCCCCCAATTCTATGTAGTCAGTTTACAATTTCTCCAATATTTACTCCCCAGCAATTCATTCTGACTTTGTAAGTGGAAGCAAGAAGCTGAATAAGTTCCACCCGAATGCTGAGCTGTGTATTTGGAGGGGGGAGGCGTTCAAGTCTCACGACAGAAAATTATTATCTTGTCTGACTGACACGTAATACTTAGGGTCCGATTTCTGCAGTGCAAACATTTGCATGGCCTGAAAGTAATTTATATAAACATTTGACAACAATTGCTTGGAATTTACTATGGCTGAAAACATTCATGTCAGTACAACTAATTCAGTGAAATGCTTGCAACAAGCCACATTGTTATATCTCTAGAAAGAATGGAAACTTATTAATACTTGGTAGTTTTCCTGAAGTCTCATTTTCTGCAAGAATCTCAGCTTTTGCTCAAAATGAAAGTCCATTTTTTAAAGATATTTTTATCAGAAAAAAATATTGAAAATGTGATCCATATCCTAAAGACTTAAAAAACCCAAAACCAGAACAAAACAAACAAAAAAACCCCAACAGGATACAATAAAAGGTACATATCTCTTTAAATCTCATCATTCTGTGAGCCAGGCTTGTAACAGCTCAGTCCAATAAACTACAATACTGAAGAAAATGTATTCAAACCGAAAGCATGCTTTTAATGATTCTTGGGCTATTTTTTGCAACGCTTGATGAACCTGTTCCCTTTTTAAAAGTCAGGTATAATGCCTCTGGTGTTTAAAAATAGATAGACATAAAGCACAGCATTGTTATATACTCAGGATGGTTCCCAAATGCATCCACGTGCTTCTGTTTCTTGCCGGTCTCGAAGAAGGAGTGCTTCCTTGCCTTTACTTGCTTTCTGCCTGCGGCTCCCACTGCCTGTAGTGGCCGTTGTGGAAGCTGTTTCTACCCCACTGGAAAGTTATTGACCTGTATAAAACTGTGCGGAGCTGAGAGTGCCCCTGAGAAGCCATGATGCAGCAAAGTCAGTAACCGTGTCGGGAGATTTAAGATATGCCTGTGCCTAAGCAATTCACTGCCTTCATGTGCCGGTGGAGAGCATCTCTCTCAGCTGTATTCCAGTACCAGTTCTCCATCCACCCCTATCACCTGTGTGCAGGACACCCAGGAAACAGCGAGTGATGTTGTCTTAGGGAAACACCATGCTATCATGCTGGATTATGCAGAATCGCAGACCGGCTGAGGAGGGACGGCACCTCCGGAGATCATGTAGTCCACCCCAGTGCTCAGGGAACGGTCAGTGAGAGTAGGTTGCTCCAGGCCATGTCCAGGCAGGTTTTTAATATCTCCATGGATGGGCTCCACAACCTCTCTGGACAACCTCTGCCAGGGCTGGATCTGCCTCACGGTAACAAGTGTCTTGTTATGTTCAGTGGAACCTCCTACGTTTCAGTTTGCTCCCATCCTGTCACTGGGCACTGCTGAGAAGGGCCTGGCTCCATAATCTTTACTTTTCTCGTCATACCATCAGGTATTTTTATATACATATACACACCACCACCATTTATAAATACTATCAGGTATTTTTATACATGGAGAACATCCCACTGAGTCTTCTCCAAGTTGAGCACTCCCAGCTCTCCCAGCTTGGATATGTGCTACCCACCAACCCAATGCAACCCAATGCAATGTGCTACCCAGTGCATACCCACCAGCCATTTTTACATGCTCAGCTGCATCCCTGGAATATTCTGGTTTCTAGATGCTTGTTTATAGAACGTGGGTACTTCTCTGATTTATGAATGTCCCTGTGTATGTTTTGTACGCTCAAATAATTTTAAAATGCCTTTATCTTCTTACCTCTACATCTACAGCAGATACATACTGGTCAACAAGAAGTAACCTACACTAGCAGGGTCTTCCCATATACTTGAAAAAGACATGAAAAATGACTAATGTTATATTTTGTGTATTTGATACAACCTCAGTGGTAAAGCTCTAAAGCAAAAGTGACCCCCCACTCCTCACCATTCTCTGCAAGAATTTCAGAGGGGAAGGAAAACCTAGAAAAGGAGGGAGACCCTATCCATATCTGATGGAAAAGAGGGGAGATTGGAAGAAAAGGCTGGTGAGCCCACCTGAGATGTGTGTGTGGCTGATGCTGTTTCATTAGGTCTGAGAACTGTGTCTGTTAAAAGTCATCCCTTAAAGTGCAGCAGAGCTTTTAATGGCAACAGGACCCAGGAGCTGGGGCCAGCTGGCCTGCCGAAATGTCTGGCAATAACTGGACGGGGAGAAGACCCCCGGCGCCAGAGCACAGCAGTACAGCCTGCCCCAAGGAAGGAGGAGCTTAGGAAGCCCAGGGTGCCCCTGCCACCCGTGGGAAAACACCTGTTTGAGCTGTTTCTTCTGAAAAACGAGAGCAGAGGGGTTTCCTGTCTGTTGGGACAAAGGGTGGCTGGTGGCATGAGGGCTGAGAGAAGGTCCCTTGGCACATCTGGGGCGCCAGCCTCAGCCATCACACCTAATGGTCCCAAACACCCAGCCCAGTGTTGCTCTGGAGGGCATGGTGACAGTTGCCCCACCACAGGACAGAAGAAGGTAAAATAGTTATAGATAAACTTAGGTAACGTATGTTGTCCTTTATGTCTACCTTACAAATGTTTTCTTTTTTATCTGGGGCTAAAATAATGTTGTGAAGGCAATTGATTTATGTCCAAGAATGAGCTGGGAAAATGACCTCCCGGTGCACGAGGATGGTTAGGTGTTGTTTTCTCATGGAGGATGAGAAGTGGAGGAAGGGAGCTGAGTGGCCCCATTTAAATATGTCCCTTCGTCTTCCCAGCCACGTCCTGGCAGAAGAGCTAGGCAGGAAAAAGAGGCACCTTTGGCTTGCCTATCTGCAGCCATTGTCTTGGTTTAACTTTGGCAGGTTCCTTAGGTATCACAGGACAGAACCACTCCCTGCAGTCAGGGTTGTTGTGACAAAATAATTGTAAAGCCATTAATAATTGTACAATCCTGTCTAGCTACTTCTTTGGGAGTGTTATTTCACTGCACCAAGAGCCCATGAACAAACATTTCCTATCGGTTGTGTAACCTGGGTAAAGTCCCAAAATGAAAGGTGCTCCGTAAAGGGCAGAGAGGCCCAAAACCAGAGCGAGCTCTTTGCCAGCGACACACACACCTCTGCCTGCCCCAGTGGGATTAACCCTGGGCGAAGGGAAAGCCCCTCTGGATGAACCTGGCTGAGCCGGGATGGAGCTATGCACACTCTTAAGCCCATGGCCAGGCTGTAGGGCTCTGCCGTCACCCCTCAGCTGGAGGAGACATTACGCCAACAGGCCAAGGCTCTGCCATGGGTACGTTTCTGCCATAGCAGAGGCAGCACAGGGACATCTCCACGCCCAGGCCTTACAACGTGGTGGCCACCACATGCATGGCAGGCAAGGCTGGACCGCCTCCCGCAAAGGGCATCCATCGCGGTGATCATCACCCTCATCATGGCGATTATCATCTGTCATGGTGATCCATCATCATCACGGTGATCACCATCCACTGGCAGCAGGAATGGGGTGGGGAAGGATGGAGCCAGGGAATTTGACACCCTGCCATTCCTGGCTAGTTCGCGCACACACACGTGCGCACACAGAAACTGCCAGGGAGCCCCTTCTCCTCCTCTCCCCCCTCTCCTAGCCTCCAGCATCCGGCTCTGAGGGCCCAACACGAGGGGCCTCGCTTACTTTTCACTGATGGTGGCTCTTGTGGAGAGCAGAAATGTGAAGAGGCGCTTACTCCACCTAAACACAGTGAAGCCCAAGAGGTAGCTACACAAAACTTCTCACTAGAAGATGTCCTTGGGAAACCTGTGTCCAGTTTTCTCGTTTACTACCATGTCTGTGAAAATGGGAGCACCCTGCAACCTGCCCAGGGCTTGGATGAAGCTGTGCTCCCCAGCAAAGGGGTAACGCCTTGTGCTACTGAGGTGCTATCAAAGGTAGCGCCCTGCTTTACCACACGGTACTATCACAACCTGCCTCCGAGTTTCAGACCCATGTGGATATTTGCACAATGAAGAGGGTAGCTTATTCTTTTTGCAAATTTCTTTCATTTTCCCTCACCTGCTTTGAGTATGTTGGCATTTCACATTCCTGTAGCCATGCTGCATATACGATTTGTCTTTGAAGAGGGCTTCTGTCTGACCACATTTCCCAAATCTCTTTCTTTTCTAATCCAGAATTAGACCCAGACAGTAAATGATTTCTTCTGTCTCATAAAAATCTTTTGATATTAAAAAAACCAAGAAGGTTTATAAGCTTTGGAAAATGGAGGTCTTTGAAAGTAAGGTTGAAGACAGAAAAGCTAGCTAGAAGACACATGTTGGGGAGAGGCAGGGTGCAGGCTTTGCACAAAGCAAGAGCTCCACTGAAACTGGAAAATGGGGTCGTTCTCATGAAAAGTTTTCATTTTAACAAATACGCCACTTTTATGATGACAAAATTATTAAGTAAAAAGTCCTAACCACATGTACCCCCATTTCCCTTCTTCGAGAACTATGCAGTAGCTTGCTTTCATTTCTTCTCAGAATACCAGTATATTTTTCTTCTTGTGCTCCCTTTCTTAAAAAGAAATGAAGCAGAAAAATATTCATAATTCTGTAAAGAAAATTACTTTTGATCCTATTCCTGTGCATATTATTTTTGTAAGGGTCAGCCATAAATCAATCTCTCTTGCTACATTTTTTCTTTTCAGTGAAGTGGTAAAATGTGGAGTGCTCTGTAGCTAGAAATGTAATTGTGTAGACATAAAAATCATATCCATAACCATCCTGTGGATACTTATCTCAAGATGTGTCTCTGTGTCCTTCAGAGCAATAACTGTAGCAACTGAGAATGGAACCGGGGGAGCTTAAATGTTATGACTCGTTTATTTCCAGCAGATGTAACACACTTCAGAGAAACCATAGTGGTCATAACGTAAGGGACACTCTCATGTACTGGAGAAGCTTTAAAGCCATTAAAATAAAATACGAACCATTAGAGCTTTTCAGGACTTTTTCAACTTCTTATTTAAGGCACAGACACTGAATATCGCAGTTGTGTTATTCTGTCTGATGGCTAGTAACTCTTTTAAAAAACTGTAAAGGCCGTGCTGTCAGGCTGCCTCTTCCGTACGAATAAGGAAAATTAACCCAAGTTGAGCAACCATGTTTTTGTAATGCTGTGATTTCCAATATTCATGCTAAGTAGTTCAGTTAGGATGTTAAACGCTTTTTTACGTGTGAAATAGTAGCACATTCTTCCCTCTTGCAGCAAAAAGGGTTTTTTTATTTGGGACCGAAAGATAAACAGCATTAACATGCGGGTTAGAGTTGAAGATCAGGAGCCCAGAGGTGTTTGCTAAAGGAGGACCAACCCGTGCCCAGCGCAGAAGGAAGGGGCCAGACCTCGAGGGAAGGCGATGTTGAGGCAGAGCAGGCGGGGAAGGAGGAATTGGCTGGCCAGCCTGGCACGGACACAGCGGCTGCTGCACAGAACTTGCAAAAAAAAAGTGCTTTTTCTTTCTTTTTTTTTTGCGCAGTCAGATGAGGAATCGGATGTGATTTTTACAGGTGAGCTACAACACAGATGGAGTCTCTTTTGCCACAGAACAATATGATTTATAAATGACTTAAGAGCTGTAGATAACAACAACATGAAACACACAAAGTGCGCCACACAAAGTATGTTTCTGAAAGGTGACCGGTATAGCTAGAGACAAAGAATCAGATGGATGCCCAGTAACGCCATTTCTTCTTACAAACTCTCTGGAGGGAAGGAAGACTCTAAATCAGAGTCCTTTAGGAATATGATGAATACCTTTTCATGGGTGTCTGCTGAGAAGTGATGGCTTTTGCTTATGCAGCACTGCCCGTGTTTATCGTGAAGAGAAGAGGTTTTCAAAGGCTGCTGGACTCCTTTGGCACATCAGCCCTTTAGGTGTCTTACAATGACAATGAAAACTGTCACACAGCATGGAAAAAAATCCCTGCATCAGGTATTATTCTTCACTAGAAAGCTATACTGTAGTTTAAATTAGCAAGGTGCTTCTGAACCCTCATTTAAAATGTGTTTGCACTGACATCCCAAGAAAAGAGTTTCTTTATTTAATTGCACTGTCAGTGCCAATGCTTTCAGCTAAAACCATTTGGAGTTAGACCTTTTAATAGAAAGTGACAATTTAAATTGTCATGGTAGCAGCATAAATGGTGCTTAAAGTCATTACTAACCTGATGCTGCAGTTGGCTCCAGACCAGTTTATTAAAGCGAAAGAAAGGTGGAGGGAGTAGGGGAAGAGGAAATTAAGTGGTGAATCATTAATTCCTTTGGTACTCTCTGTAACAACATTAGCTGTGATGAAGGTATTTGCCTGTTACGATGGAGACAACGTATAATCCCATCCTTGCTTTGCATTAACCAACATCCCTCGCTAGTGAATCGGGGGCACTGATTTGAGCTTGCTTTCCCACGGGATGGGGATCTGGTCTCCTCGCTCACTGCCACAGCCCATAGGGTGGGCATCTTGGTTTTGTCCCACTCTTGGGGGCTCGGTCGTGCAGAGCCTGAGCAAGAGGTTTGGGGTAAGGTCCACCTCCCTTCGCTGCCGCTGTGAAGCCACGGGTTTAATTTCTTCCTGGGAATAAGGCAGCTGATGCTTGTAGGGGCTCATACTCCTGTTCCCCGCGGGGTGATACCTCTGCAGGGAGGTCTGTCTCATCCACCGAGATGCCCTCAGCTCTGCCACCTCTGGGAAACAACTTTGCCGATAGGTTCCTCCAAGCCGCTGGCTGAAAGCGGGTTTAACAACGACCCTCGCAGCGCTGTCCCCCCTCCCCGGGGGGAGCCAGAGGGCTCCCGGAGGGGAGCGAGGGCAGGTGAAGGTCCCTTGTGGGAGAGGACGAGGGGTCGGGGGGGGGGGCTCCGGGGACTCGGAGGAGCTCCCTGCCCGCGGGCACAAGGCCTGAAGACGCCGGCCTTATCCGGCACCGCCACCTAGCGACACGGCCCCCGGCCGGCCCGGGGCGATGGGGGTGGAGGTGGAGATACCCGGGCGATGGAGGTGGAGATGCTGGGCAATGGAGGTGGAGGTGCTGGGCTGCGGCTGCGGTGGTGAGAGGGTTCTCTCCACTGCCTGGCCAGAGAGCCACAGCCCTCGGCTGGAGGCAGAGGCGCAGGCAGGTGGGCAGGGAGGGTGGCAGGGGGCTGAAAGCGGAGGTGGGAAGACCTCAGGATCTCAAGAGCCAGCGCTGCAGCCCCAGGGCATCCCAGCGAGACTGCCCTTGTGCCTGGGGACACAAATGGCCACTCACCCTGCCCCGGGTGCAGCAGTCCCTCTGCAGATCATCTTGGCATTGGCAAGCTGGTGACTGCGGGGCTTTTGCCATGGAAAAACACGGTGCTGTCACGGAGGGGCTGCTGCCAGTAAGTCGGTGAGAGGTGCAGAAGTTAGGGGAAGCTTTGCATGCAGGGAGCTTTCCAGCTCCACTCGAGCAATTCCCACTTCTCGCCCCTTCTGCCTCTTGCTCCTAACGTCTCCAAACAGAAAGGCTCCCAGCAGCAGGAGACTGGCGGGTGAGGAGCACCACAAGCTTTCTGAGTGCACATTGGCCAGGAAGTCTGCACAGTCTTCTCCTAATTTGGAGACATCCCTCACCACCTCTCCCCAAAGCTTTCAAAGTATTGCGGTGGTTTTCAGGGTTGGTTTGATGTTCAAACCCAGTGTCTTCCGCTGGAGCTTCACATGCTGATGGGGCCTCCTCTGTGGTCAGAAGAAAAGCCATGCACTCCTCAGAAAGCTGAACCATGCCATCGTTGGGTTGGTCAGCAGGGTTGACAGGATGCCATTCAGAGGGACGTGGACAAGTTTGAGAAGTGGGTCCATGTGAACCTCATGAGGTTCAACAAGGCCAAGTGCGAGGTCCTACATCTGGGTTAGGGCAACCCCTGGTATCAATACAGCCTGGGGATTGACAGCAGCCCTGCTGAGAAGGATTTGGGGGTACTGGTAGATGACAAGCTGGACATGAGCTGACAATGTGCACTTGCAGTCCACAAAGCCAACCATATCCTGGGCTTCATCAAAAGCAGCATGGCCAGCAGGTTAAGGGAGGTGATTCTGCCCCTCTAGTCTGCTCTCGTGAGACCCCACCTGGAGTACTGCGTCCAGCTCTGGAGCCCTCAGCACAGAAAAGACATGGACCTGTTGGAGCGAGTCCAGAGGAGGGCCACAAAAATGATCAGTGGGCTAGAACACCTCTCCTATGAGGACAGGCTGAGAGAGTTGGGGTTGTTCAGCCTGGAGAAGAGAAGGCTCCGCGGAGACCTTATTGCAGCCTTCCAGTACTTAAAGGGGGCCTACAGGAAAGATGGGGACAAACTTTTTAGCAGGGCCTGTTGTAATAGGACAAGGGGTAATGGTTTTAAACTAAAAGAGGGGAGATTCAGACTAGATATAAGGAAGACATGTTTTACGCTGAGGGTGGTGAAACACTGGCACAGGTTGCCCAGAGAGGTGGTAGACGCCCCATTCCTGGAAACATTCAAGGTCAGGTTGGACGGGGCTCTGAGCAACCTGATCTAGCTGAAGATGTCCCTGCTCATTGCAGGGGGGGTTGGACTAGATGACTTTTAAAGATCACTTCCAACCAAAACCATTCTGTAATTCTATGATTCTATGGTTTACCTTGATCTTGGCCAGACCAACTGAAAACCAAAAGAAAATAGTTCCCAGTGATTTCTGTCTACCCCTTGAACTGGGCAGCCCCAAGAGTGAACAGGACTCCTACAGGTTCCTACCGCTGGTCCCACTAATGGGATCACTGATTTAAGGCTCACAAGCCTCTTAGTGCTAACAAGCTGAGCACCGGCAGGGCTGATGAGGCTTTGGATACAAGAATTTACTTAATCCTGGGATGAGGAAGAAAAACCCACCTGCGGGGAAGCAAGGTGCTTGGCTGGGGGGTTGCTGGTACAGGGTGCATAGTACGGCTTGGGGGTTGAAATGGTGTCCCCAGCCCCACAGGGGAGATCTTGCAGCCCAGAAGCGGCCCTGGGCATCCAAACTGTACAAAACCCACTGTGATGACAAGAGGGTGGACAGCATACCCTCAGCATTGACTCTCTTCCTCTACAGGTCCTCTTCTAGCAATCCAGCCTGCTGGTTAATGTCGGCAAAGCCTTTGGGACTAGTTGTATGTTACCTGCCATTTGCATTACAGCTCATTGTATGTTCTTCCAAAAAATGTAAATAAATGTAGGGAAAAACAATGCTGGTTTTAGGCACTTGAAACTCGACTCGAAGAGGCTCCTCTGTAATCTGATTTATTTTTTTTCAAGTTTCAGAGTCAAGATCAAGTTTATTTAATTTTCCTTTAAATAAGGCCTGTGACACATTGAACAGACATCGCTTGCCAAATGCTTTTACCCCTCAAGCACTGCTGTATTTCGCGGGCAGGTGTATGTTCTAGGGCACATCTTTTACCTCTTCCCACTTGTATTTATTTAAACAGAGACGGCAAACCAAGTCCTTCCCCTCCTTGGGGAGCCAGGGATGTTCCTTCAAGTACAGGGGGTTTCTCTTTGCTGCGAATGAGTCTTCTGCACTGGGAAATGCGACGCAGCCGGTGCCTAACTGCTGGTGTCCCTTCCCAGCCTCCTTGTCTCCCTGCAGCAGGAAGGAAATCTCTTTTCATAGAATCATAGAATCATAGAATAAGTGAGGTTGGAAGGGACCATTAAGATCATCAAGTCCAACCATTAACCTACCCTGATTTAAAAACACCCACTTCTAAACCATGTCCCTAAGCACCTCATCTACCCTTTTCTTAAACACCTCCAGGGATGGTGAATCCACCACCTCTCTGGGCAGCCCATTCCAATGTTTAATAACCCTTTGAGTGAAAAAATGCTTCCTAATATCCAATCTAAACCTGCCCTGACATAACTTGAACCCGTTTCCTCTTGTCCTATCACTTGCCACGTAGGAGAAGAGGTCAGCCCCCATCTCTCTAAAACCTCCCTTCAGGTAGTTGTAGAGGGTGATAAGGTCACCCCTCAGCCTCCTCTTCTCCAGGCTAAACAACCCCAGCTCCCTCAGTCGTTCCTCATAAGGCTTGTCCTCCAGACCCCTCACCAGCCTGGTAGCCCTTCTCTGGACACGCTCCAGCACCTCAATGTCCTTCTTGTAGTGAGGGGCCCAAAACTGAACACAGTACTCGAGGTGAGGCCTCACCAGTGCCGAGTACAGGGGGATGATTACTTCCCTACTCCGGCTCACTACACTATTCCTGATGCAGGCCAGGATGTTGTTGGCCCTCTTGGCTGCCTGGGCACACTGCTGGCTCATACTCAGCCGGCTGTCCACCAACACCCCCAGATCCTTCTCTGCCAGGCAGCTTTCAAGCCACTCCGCCCCCAGTCTGTAGCACTGCATGGGGTTGTTGTGACCCAAGTGCAGAACCTGACACTTGGCCTTGTTGAACCTCATACCATTGGCCTCAGCCCATCTGTCCAGCCTGTCCAGATCTCTCTGCAGAGCCAATCTACCCTCAAGCAGATCAACACGCCCCCCCAGTTTAGTGTCGTCTGCGAACTTACTGAGTGTGCACTCAATCCCCTCATCCAGATCATTAATAAAGATATTAAAGAGAACCGGTCCCAGCACCGATCCCTGGGGGACACCACTTGTCACTGGACACCAACTGGATTTAACTCCATTTATCACCACTCTCTGGGTACGGCCATCCAACCAGTTTTTTACCCAGCGAAGGGTACACCTGTCCAGGCCATGAGCAGCCAGTTTCTCCAGTAGAATGCTATGGGAAACGGTGTCAAAAGCCTTGCAAAAGTCCAGGTAGACGCCAGTCCTTTCTGTAACCCCCGCCCCGTAAGTGGCCAAGCGGGTACTGGCGTTGCATTTGGTTTGTCTGCAGCTCATTTCAAAAGCTCTCAACTACGAAAAGGGACATCTAGTCAGAAAAGGAGTTGCTGCGCAGCCATTCTTGCTGGCCCAGCGGCCATCCCTCCATCCCTCCCTCCAGCCGGAGACAGAGGAGGAGAGAGGGTCAGCCCCTTTCCCACAAAACCCCCAGGAGGCCCCACGACCCAGCACAAGCGATTTGGAGTCCCGGGAGGGTGACCAAACAGGCATCTGCTTGCCAGCTGTGCTGGAGAGGGTGCTTCACATCCACCATACGGGGCTGGTTTTGGTCGGCATTTGCAGGTCAGAGCTCCCTGGCCTCAGCGGTACGGCTGCCTCATCCCTCCTGCTGTGGGCAGGAGCCAATCCTGCCCTCCTTCAGTGCTTCTCTTCGGGCTTGCACAGGAATCCCGGCACGGGGCACTTGGAGCGCGGGCTGTTTGCCTTCCTGCAGCGGCCAGCTTCTTCTGACGCTTCCTGGGCTGTGTGCCTGCGCGTATGAAGCATCTGAATTTGTGGTGACAGCCCCGAGCCCCAGAACTGCTCTTAAAAGAGGAGGGATAGGGTTCCCCTTGTTCTGTGGCTACCGTGAGGTGGTATTGCCACCCCAGCTTGCTGGTGGCTTTTTGCAAGGTGTATGTTGTACTATAGAGAGGTCGGTTGTATGGTAATACAGGGTCATGGAGGGTTTTTTACCTGCCTCCATGTTAGGTTTATTGCGATACTGGTCAACTGTCCAGCAAGGTGACAGCTTGGGGTACTGCTGCAACAGAGCTCAAGTGTGAGCATCGCTCCGACTGCCCACAGTGGGCAGAGGCTTCCGAGCAAAACCGCTGCGTTGAAAGCCTGACAGGTGAGGAAACTAGAGTTGCTCTCTTAGTAGGCCCACGATAGATAGGAAAAAGGTATGAACGATACCATAATTACGTTTTAATATATAGTTAATATATATTAATATGGTAATGTTAATATATATTAATATTAGTATATATTTTTTCAGTTTCAAGTACTTCTTTATTCTTAGCGCTCTCTGCTTCTGCCAGTCATATGACCTGCTGTAACACCCCAGCTCCCGTACCTGTGAGCACTTGTTAGTTATGATTCATCCTTTCAAATGGATACAACCCTGGCATTCCTTCTTTTCCCGGACTGTGTCAGACAAAACATGTCCCAGACTTCTTAAAGCTACCTTTACAGTGTCAGCCCTAACAAAACTCTTGATTCATGCCAGTGCAAGAGAAAAAGCAGGTCCATGTTAGCTCCTTTTGTGCATGCCATGTGAAGTATCTTTTTGTTCATATTTGTTTCAAATGCCCTGTTTACAAGGGCATGTAGTGATCAGATGAGGGGGAATGGCTTCAAACTGGAAGAGGGGAGATTTGGGATAGATATCAGGAAGAAATTTTTCACTGTGAGGGTGGTGAGGCACTGGCACAGGCTGCCCAGGGAAGCTGTGGATGCCCCATCCCTGGAGGTGTTCAAGGCCAGGCTGGATGGGGCTTTGAGCAACCTGGTCTGGTGGGAGGTGTCCCTGCCCAGGGCACGGGGGTTGGAACAAGATGATCTTTACGGTCCCTTCCAACCTAAACCATTCTGTGATTCTACAACTCATCTTGTCCATTAGATGCAAGTAAGAAACATCCCTGGAGGATGTGGCTACCCCTCCATGGGCTCCAAGCACCGTGGGAGGTGCTGTAGCTCCCGGGCACCACACTGCTGGGGTACAGGTCCCCCCCCCAGGGCCTGCAGAGCACCTGGCCATCCCAAGATGATCACAGGGGGCTTTTGGTGCCCGGATGTGAGTGACTGAACTGAGACTAAGAAGTGTAAATAGGATGAGGCAGGATTTCTGGACCCATGCCACTGTACTCATAGGTTGTCCTCCCAGCTTCTAGCCCATGTGATAGACTTTCATTTAAAAATCCCAAAATGAGCGCTTTGTGGGGCCTTCCGTTTCCTAAGGCACAAACACCTCTGTGGTCCCTGTCGGAAATGTCCTCGTCAGTGCCGGTGCTCTCCAGTGACCCATTTTGGGCTTTGACTATGGAATGTAAGTTCTTCAACCAAAAACTTGGCTTTAAGCACTCGGCTCCTCAAAAGAGACTCCAGGCTGCTCAGTCAGGTGCCTCATCCCCTGGCCAGCACGGGGCCATTGGCGCCTCGGGGTGGCAGGGTGGACTGCCATCCCCCAGCCAGGGGGGCAAGTGGAGACAGGCACCACAATGGGAGTCGCCTGGCCTGAAGCTCGTGCCACCCCCACCCTTGGCTCCACCGTGGAGCTGGTTGGAGTCAGCCTGGATCAATGGTTAAACCGCAGCAGAAAATAAGGTGACCTATATGTGGTCACCTATATGTGTTTACCTCTTTTTCTGGTCTGTTCAAGTTATTGGCCCTAATGGCAGCAATCCTTTATCCTGATATTTTGCCTGGGCTTGTGCTAAGTCACTGAGTTTTGCCTTCAAAACAATGGTAATATTCTTCCAGATTTGTGGAGCTTCTGTGGGATTCTGGTAAACATTACAAAGTTTGTATGCTACGTGGCCTCTGAACCACCTGGGCTTTTTGAAGTGCTCATCGCCTATAGACACTACTAGCATTCTCGATTGCCACGGGTCCAGAAAAAAACCATCCCTAGCCTCATTTGATACTCCTGCTACTTTTCGAAAAGAAGAAAATACTGAAATCATCCTGTCAAACTTCTCCACCTGGCGAAGGGTTTTCGGTGTGCCTGCCTTTTATGTACAGCGACAATGACTTCTTTGCTCCTCAGCACCCCGCTGACCTGCTTCTTGGTTCCAGTCAGCCACACCTCAGTCTGTTTTCTACCTGTCATAATTGTTAACATATTAATTGTGTTTCCTATTAATGATATATTATTTAATTTTAATTACTACCTTCAATAAGCCAGTGAACCGCAGGGAGCTGTTAGCCAGATACTTTTTTCTCCTAATTAGTGATACAGCCTTTTGGCTCGCAAGTCAGGCTGTCAAAGAACTCTGGGGTTGGCGTCCAGGCTCTGGGTGCCTTTCCTGCTGTGTCCCAGCAAAGGGGGACATCACCCACGTGGGCCGCAGGCACCTGGGCGAGCCGGGGGGCCTTCAGCAGAGCCTGGCAGCGAAGGGGTGGAAGGAAATCCAAGAGGAAGTGGGGGTAGATCCAAGGGGTGGGTGGGATGTGCTGGTCTGGGTGAGCCAGAAGAACGGGTGGCTGCTCCTGGCTCTTCCTCACTGCAGCCGGAAATGGGGGTATTTGTTCTCCAGTGCCCTTGAATGTCTCTGGTACTCAACGTGCGGTTTCACGATGAGCGGCTGAGGAACACCAGGTGGATGGAGGAAACAATAAAACAAATCAAATCAAAAGCAGATTGCCGGCAACTCGGCACGGCAGCTTCTGACTGGGAAGAGTTGCCCAATGCCAGCCTGGCTGCAGGGTGAGCCGAGATGAGGCGTGAATGAGCCAACATTTCCTAAAGGTATCCAGCAAGAGTAAACTCATGGGACTAGATATCCTGACGGTATCTGGGCCAGCAGACATGCCACCTCCGCGTCCCACCTCCTCCCTTCTCAGGCAGGTGTACAGAGGACACCCAGGAGCACTTCTGTCATGAGGTTCGTGGGGGCAACATGTTGAGGTGAGATGACACACAGCCTTAAAGCGGGGTGCCCTGTGCCAGAGGAACTACTGCCAAAATAGTTTAATTTAACTGGGCTGAAGCGTTGATAGGGCAGTGGGAAAACCAGCCCTAAGCCCTCTCCATCCCCACCGCTGGGCCGGCCCCGCCGGGGAGCAGTGGGTGGAGGAGCCGGGGCAGGGGGGTGATGAGGGGGCAGAGCCCCAACCCGGGCGTCCCCACAGCCCCCTCAGCCACGCCGGCGGGAAGGGAAGGGATCCGGCACCCCACACCAAAGGAAAAGAGGCAGCGGGAAACACATTTTATTGAGTTTCCACGAGGGTGGTAGGCCTCGTTCCACTGCGGGTTGGGGCTGGCTTTTTGGGGACGGTGCAGCAGCACTTTGTAGGTAACCACCTTGCAGAAAAGCATTACGGCATTAAGGAGAATCCAGGACGTGAACCCTTTCATATCAAAACAGGCATTAAAATGGATTTCGAAGACCTGCCACCCCTGCCTTCCACTTTTGCAGACTGTCTCGTAAAGGTACGTTTCGACCGAATGAGGGACAGAATCACCCGCACCCCAGAACGACACCACCGAGCCGGCAAACGGGGAGCAGAGAAACAAGCCAAAGGGGCTTCGAGCTTGAGGTGACCGCGTCCTTCAGAACAACGCTTCATCTCAGGACTGGCATCAAATAGACTAAACGTCCATTAACAGGAAAATATTTTGAATTTTATTTTTTCACGTTATTATCAAGTACACAATTACAATAATGTCACACATCCCTATATGATTCTATGTATTTTGTTTTTTTCTTTTGTCTTTTTTACAAAGTGTACAGAGGGAAGGACGTATACAATATTTAACAGGGTATTTTCTACAGAACAATAATTTATATTATGTCCTTGTAAAAATCTGTACCTTTTTTAAACATTAAACTGAAACATCCATTTTATAGCATTTGCTAAGCAAATTATTTAAGAATTAAAACTAACCTGTAACTAATGTCAGTACATTAACAATAATTTCATTTTCTCTTTATACAGACAAATACATTTTACAAAATCCACTTGACCAAACCCTTAATTATTAAAAAAAAAAGTTTCAACATTGTGCTTTAAAAAAAAAAAAAAAAAAAAAAAAAGTGTGTATGATTCCAGGCTACGCAAGAGAAAGAAAATGTGTAAAATTGTGTTCTTTGTCTTTCAGCTTATTTAAAAAAATAAAGTTCAAAATGGCTAAAATCCTCGGCAACGCTAAGGGGAATTTATGCAGATTCTGTACACTTTTCAGGTTTCCAGTTAGAAAATGCCTGAATGTAAGCGGGGGCGGGGTGGGACGGGGAGGGAAGGGGAGAGAGTCACAGGAGGGTACTCTGCAAGACACAAATGGAGAGTCTCCACTGGGTTTTACTGCGTCTGATTTGGCAATCAGTAGGCGAGCGACGGAGAGCTACGGCCAGGTAGGAAACCCACTGACTTCCCCGGGGATTTCAAGGAAGGCACAGCGCAGCACATCTGGGTATCACACAGGCAAGGTTCAGGGCCCGTTAGTAGCAGTATTACACAAGAGCACGTTGGACAAGTCTGGGGGCACCGCCAAGCAGGCATCGGAAGAAAAAAACCCCACATTGTACAATAAAGGTAGCGACACGGCATTCGACTCTCCTGAACTGCAAATTAAAACCACAAGTACTTCAGGCTTACAGTGAAACAGAAGGGCTGAGCGGTAGGAGCAGGGCTTGGTACAGAAGCAAAATACAAGAGGCTCAGAAGATGCGCATCGGAAAGGAAACCTTTGTCCCTTTATCACCCCAAAACCTGAAATCATCGCTAAAATCCCCGTTCCCTTTCCACAGGGAAACACGAGTCAGCACCGGGCCCGGCTCTGAACCCTTCCCATTAGCGAATTGTTGGTTCCAAATCTACCCTAAGCTGGCAGGCAGCCCGGTCCCCGTTCTGCAATCCATGGTCAACCAGGGGCTTTGGCGGGAATGTGAGCAAGGGGAGCAGGGCCGGGTGCTAAAATCTGGGATGCAATTCAATAGTTTGGGGTTTTTTTTTGCTCCACAGTTGTTAAGGTACATGACTTCGTGCTTGGTACATTTACACTGCAATTAGCAAATGATACGGCGCTATTTTATAATAGTCTTCAGGTGGCAAAATTGCATATAATAATTGTAATGTTCTCCCAGCTGTTTATAAACAGATTAAAAGAACTGGGTTAATTCTGGATACTGTACTAATTAATAAACAGCAGCTTAACACAGCTGCTAATGGCTCAGGAAAAACATTCAATTTAGACACAGTTTTGTTACTACCATAAGTTACTTTTCTTATTAAGGATATCTACATTAAAACACCTCTACTACTTATGAATGCATCTGCTCCGTTCCACCCCCCTCTGAAGCTCTCACTGTAAATATCTGGTTTCCAAAATCGAGGCACCTCTTGGTCTTAAATTTTATTCTAAAACAATAAAAACGCGACTTGAACCACAAGCTGCTCTTTCAAAGAAATACTAATATACATAAAAGCATTAAGTTTGAAGGTACGTTTACCGGCACGTACAGACAGTTGTGATCTATTAACTCTGCAAACGGAATAACAGCATTTTATGTTTCCAACATTAAGACAGCAGTAAATTGAAAAAAAACCCAACTCATTTTGTAACAGGCAAAACCTTTCAAAGACAAAGAAGCACAGAACAATAAACATAACACTTGAGCATACTTTTAAATTTGCCAAAGAAAGATAACAAATGCCCCGAAACCAGTTTTAGAAAATTTTTATCTCTGAAACCTGAATTAAAACGCAGAATAGTTTTCCGCAATAAAGTCAGATGTGTAACTCCTCAAATGGAAAATAGTCAACCTGCCACAAAGTCTGTATAGTCAAAACAAGACAATCAGGTGGGCCCTAGTGGCTTTATCTTCAGCATCACAATTCCCCATCTTATACACACCTCTGACAATTTTATCCAAAGAAATTTCGTATTTTTAAAATTCACGACAAAACTGCATTAACATGGACACTGTGAGTATCAACGAGGTCAGTAAGATAAATATACTTAAATAAACTATTACAGTTGAAAAATTCAGTAAGAGACAGGGTTTATTTTATTAAATGCAACTTTATTGTTGCCATCTTTTCTTCATTTATTAAACAAACTGAATAGAATTCAGAACACGCTATTGAACAAAAGGTATAAAAGTCAACTAGAAGCAATAATCCTATTTTTATACAGCAACAAATCAAATGCACAGTATGTTTTTTTTGTTGTTTTTTTGTGTGTGTGTGTGATCGCAGGTGATTGGCTTTAAAATAAGCTAAGTGCCTGAAAGGCAAAATTCCTTTATAATTCCAGCCGTAAGTCTGTGAGAGAGACTTTAAGGCAGCCCAACATCTTTATGATGCCGCATAATGTGCTGGTTCTTCTCTGAAGGCCTTCGGAAACCTTTCTTGCAATACTCACAACGGTGAGGGTAGTCTTTTGTATGAATGGAAATAACATGCCGTTTGAAGCCTGAGGCGTCTGTAGTGCTATACTCACAGTACTCACATTGATAAACTTTCCTGCCGCTGTGTGTTTTCATGTGTTTTTTCAGCTCGTTTTGTTGCCTAAAGCCCTTTCTACATCTCTTGCACCTGAACGGAAGATCCTTTGTGTGAACTGAGAGTATGTGGCGACTCAGAATGAACGGATCTGCAATCTTAAAGTCACAATGTCTGCATTGGTGCAATTTTTTACCCTTGTGAGCCGCCACGTGTTTTTTCAGTTCCGAAGGCCTATGAAAACCTTTATCACACATATCACACTTATGAGGATAGTCTTTTGTGTGGACTGAAATTATGTGTCGTTTCAGATCACTCGAGTTTGAGCTCTTATGGTCACAATGCAAACACTGATGTGTTTTACTTTCTTGATGCATAAGCGTATGCTGCTGTAGCTCTTTGGTATCTGAAAAAGTCTGGAAACAAATATCGCACTTGAATGGCGTTTCCTTACTGTGTTTAGTCTTTACGTGAGTTTTCAAGTTAGAAGAGTCGGCAGATCGGTATTCGCAATATTGGCACTGGTACGGTTTTTCACCAGTGTGGATTCGCATGTGCTTCTTGAGCTCCGACGGATGGCGAAAGCCTTTGCCACACTCCACGCAAATGTGAGGAAAGTTCTTGCTGTGGACAGCTAAAAGGTGATGACTCAGTAATCCTTGTTCTGCTGTCTCATAGTCGCAGAATTTGCACTTGTGCATTTTATTAACTCCTTTGTCCCTGTGCACCATCTTGTGAGTAAATAAAGTTCCTGCATGAGAGAAGCTTTTCCCACACTCATCGCACTCAATAAGCTTTTCTGTTTTGTTGGTCAGCTTATGACTCTCCAAGTGGTTATGTAAACTTATTTTTTTATTCGTAGTGTAATCACAGTCTGTGCATCTGTATTTCTTCTTAGTAAGAAGGTGCTCCGGGTGGTTTTTCATGTGCCTTTTCAAGAAACCTCTAGATTTAAATTTCTTTCCACAAATCATGCAGGGGTAGACTGTCAACGGATGACCATCAGGGCCAATGATTATTGCTGAAATACAACAAAAAACCCTTCATCAATATTATACTACAATATTACACTTCAATAAATGTCGTATTTCAACCTCAACAATAAGCTGAATTGTTAAATAAGATCAGGGTTAGACACACACACCCTATACTATATAATAAACAAGCTTGTTACTGGGCTAGGTAGAAGAAATTGAGAAAATTACTACTTTCGTTCATTATCAGGCGGAAGGAAATACTGGTTTTTGATGGAGACAACCAAAGCATCCCCCAGCTGTTCTTCACCTCAAACAATTCTACTATGAAGAATTCTGACCGAGTTCACACGTTAAATACACGCAGAAACCCATGCTGGTGCAAAGAACAGCAGCCAAGTTGTTAAACTGAGTATTACACAGTAAGTATAGCACATGATCTTCTTTGACTTTCCACAAATCTGTAGATAAAGTTTAATCTGGCAGTTTAATCACCTACCGCTGACTACAATTCACATGTCCCCAAACTAACACCTCCTTCTTGTGCCATCTGTCTCAGCTACAATCAGAAGTAGCAAGCAGGAATCAATGAGAACACATTTCACCTACAGACACCTCCAAGATTTGGAACTTATCTGCACTCACCCATCAGCCTGATTTGTTTACCCTGAATGTGTCTATGCATGCTAAAAAGCTCTCTTTTCCAAAAACGTTTTAGAAGGAGAACTGACTAGGTAGCTGGAAATAGAAAAAGCAAACTTTAAGATTAAAATTTGCCTGGTTTCCTAATTCAGCGCCAGACAAAACCGAACTCCTACAGTTAAGTCACAATTTGGAAAGAAACTTTTAGTATCATTTAAGGCAAAGCTACTAAAGAAAAGAAAGGCAAAGCTACTAAAGAACAGAGTTGTGCTTTTTCAACTTTATGAGACCAAATAAATCATTCACACCATAACATATAACAGCAGAAGCCAAATAACGCCAAAACAGCACATCTGTTCTTACAGATGCAAGTAAGAACACTGCTGTGACCATCAAGGCATTTATTTCACAATTAAAAGAGAAAAGGGTACAGAAGTTTCACTACCTACTGTAACATAATGTTCAGATTTTCCAGTTACTTATTGAGCTGATATAATAAAATGTATTGTTCTACACATTTTCAGTAAAGATAAAAAGGGGTTTTAAAAAGTACTATTACAGAACACTGTTTATCTAACATCACTTTTTAAAAAGTTACATTAAAGATCAAAACTGGTGTTGCAAATATATAGGTCTTTAACCTTTTGCTATGATACTTATTTTTTCTGTCAGAGATGATTTCCTTTAAAACACCCCCCACAATCCAAACCAGCTATGTATTTAAGAACTTTAAAATGAAATATGCACTCATTTATGATGTAGGAGTGTTGTCAACAAAATAACTCCCCAAATAACCACTGCTTTTACAAGACATTGCACACCTTACCAGCAAAGTACTTCTGTTTATGGATAAATGCCCAGAGGAAAGAGAGTACAACCAGCCACCAGACACTCACCTGTTTGATACTGCCTAGACTCAGGTCGCCTTTTTTTCTTTGGTTTTTGCTTAGCCAGTCTCCCAAGTCCAGCTGACTCATCTATGTGCAAAAGAGCACTTGCAGTGCCATTCCGACTTTCAATGCCATCGTTGTTATTACCTAACAAGATAAGGTGAAAAGTTACCTACCATTATCAGGCTACAGATTATTTGAGCAACAAATGCTACAATGATAATAAAAGAAATGATAAATTATTATATTGACATCAAACCATAATAATGTACAGGATGAGCTGCAAAACTTCTCTGGATTTAGCTTACCTGGAAGCATTGGCTTTGTTAAACTAGTTTTACAGGAATTTACATGAATTAATAGTTTTCCATTTCACACAGAGTTCTCCTTTAAATGCAGTATTTTTTGCATTTCTTTGGTTGCTAATTGTGCCCAGAATGGTTAACATCAGTAAACAATGGCATGTCACAATATTTACTGTGCCCCATTTTCTTCAGTCCTGAAATACATTCATGTGTGAGCTTCCATTCACTTCTGGACATCTGAATTCACCTGACTGAAGCTTCTCACATGCCAAGTTTCAGAACTGGAACTGCGATCAATGAATCATTCTGAACAGCCCATAATCTTGCACACAAAGTACACTACTTACTATTGGCACATCTGATGCTTTAACACTTACAAATTCTTTCTACTGGGAACAGAGAGCATGCTCAGCATTGTATAACAGAAAGAAGGAAACAATCTTTGCCTCACAGAGCTTCGTGAAAATTACAAGTAAATATATCTATATATTTGGGAAGGTATTTATTGGCAATCAGTTAAACATCAGTGATTTAAGGGCAAAAGTAAATTTTAATACCAAATTTTGTGGTTAAGTATTTACTTGAATCAACAGAAGTCAACAGTTCCTAGTGAAAGCAAACCACACGAGTAAGACAGGAATACTGAAGTGGAAGAAAGTGCAAGATGCTCAGTAACTGTTCCCCTTGTCGAGTGCTGAGAATGAATATTCATGATTAACATAAGATGATTCAGAGCCAGGAACAGGCATGTACAAAGCCTGAAGATTCTGATCTATATGCCACCTCAAGTGTTGAACGGCACATGTAACAAGTGACAAACGTTGGAAACAAAAACCCATTCCACATCTTATACGTAGAAAGTTTGCAACAGCTGCATGAAAAGTCTGTCTAGAGTACAACACAAAACAGGCCCCAGACATCTTCTAATACTAGAATAAAATTTCAAAGACTTTCTGGAATGTAAAGCACAGTGGGACTGGGCTTTGCCATAATACAGCAACAAAACAAATGTAACACTTTAAGATGCCATTGTTATCAGCTGTTAAACCCTCTTTAAGTGGAGATGAGTTCTGAGAAGTGCAGCTGACAAACCTCTGCTGTTTTCATGCCTTCATGCTTCATTATTTCTTCCCTTCCCACCACCTCTCACCTTAGGTTGCTTACTGCTAACAATGCAATGAGTCCACCATTTTCCACATTCTTAAATTCTCCTTTCAATTCCATCTCTCTGTTCAATTTTCTCCTCCTTCTCCAAAATCACTGAACATTCAGTCTATAACTTGTTTTGAGTTCACTTAATTTCATTTTTAATTCCCACTCAACCTGGCTTCTGTCCTTTCCTCTCCACTGAAACTGTGCTCACCAGTATATGGCCAAAGATAAGGCTTTGGGTGCACTACCACCCATCTCCTAAACAACTTTTAACGCTCACTGCTCCCTGAAATCTTGCCCTCCCTTGACTTACGTCCATGATTCCAGCCCCCATCGCATTCTCAGCACTTCCCTGCCTTTTGTTTGCTGGCACCATCACCACAGTCCACATCATGCAGACATTTAACCTAAGTTTTGTCCTCTACTCCACTATTTCTTCTGCTTTGTTTACTCAAATTATGTTTAGAAGGAGAACGTGGCAATACAGAAACATTTCTAAGACAAGATTTTGGTCTACCAGCTTACCTAAGTTTTGGAAATCAGTCTGTGTGCCAGTTGGTGCTCAGATACTAATGATCAAGAAAAAAGATTCTGCATGCTGGAAATATTCTCAACGTTCTGCTATAATTTTAATATATCTCCCTCCAGCTTCTTTTTTGTTAATCAATTAATTATTTCCATCAGTGAAATCATGTATTCATATGTTCCTTCTAGAAAGCATTTAAATCAAGCTAGAGGTCAGTGTTGCTTTTCACTGTTACACTGACTCTTACATATTCCCATCTGCCTTTTTTTTTTTTTACCACCAAATAAAAATATTCAGTTCTATTCCCAAACCAGCTCTTAATGTGTCCTAAAACTGTGAAGGACAGAGGTACTTGAGATGCAATTTTTCAGCTGAAAGCTCATGTACTTCCCCTTCCACATCATGAAAATATGAAGGAAAATGCCTGTTAAAATATGATTAAGAAGCAGTCTTCCTTACAGCTTCTCTCTTTTTCTCTTTTTAATTTTAAGGCTCATTATGCCAAGAAACCATTCTTAAACTAAAACTTTAAAAACAAACACAAAAGCACAAATACTCCACTACCCTCCAAAAAAAACAATCCCCAACATTTTGCTATAGACAGTGTCACCAGGACAATTCTTTTGAGTGTTACCTACCATAAGCTGCTGCCCAAGCTATGGGCATGAAAGTTTTAATTTCAGTGTCATCAATTTGCTGTTCATGGGCCACTGCTGCATCCTCCTCTCCTACAATCACTTCCATATAAACCTCATCAGCTATTTCTGCAACGTCTAAGAGAAAAAGAAGTCAAGAAAAAATTAATAGGAACACTGCACTGTTGAAAGTGAAAATCCCTGTTCCCAAATGAAAGCCACCTACTTACTTAAGTCTTCATCTTCATGCTGAGAATCATTTACAGTCATGTAAACCATTTTCTCCCTTGGAATACGAATACTGCTATTTTGATCAAGTAATCCAACTGCGTGGTCATTCTCTGGCTCGCTCTCCACAATGTCTACTGTGCCCCCTAATTAGGAAGACCAGAGCAAAATACTTTAAATACACTTTGTTCAAATTCTATGCTAAACCACAGAAAACTGAAAGTTTGTAACACGTTTAGACCCCCAGCTTTTTACAGATGACTTGAGAAACCAGTCTCTAATCATGCAAAATTTCAAATGTCAGGTTGGAGTATTCTAAAATTAGAGTATTTTACCTAAATCATCTTCGCCAGGATCTGCTTTGAATATATAGACCTTGATGACTTCTGGACAAATGCCATCCACTTTACAAGCGCCACTTTCTGACTCTGCTTCCATGGTAATTTCAGCAGAACCTTCGTGTTCTATCTTACCAGCATCATCCACTACAAAAATAAATTATTACAATTATCCAGTCATATACAGACAGACATATACGAAAGACTTTATTATGTTACTACTCAAATTTGGAAGCAGTTTAAAAACACGTTGTGATAAAAAACCTACCCATAAATCTTTCTTTCGTATCCTTGAAAACAATGACAATAAACACAGAAATAAATTCAAGCCGTATCTTCTAGGTAAGGGGGAAGTGCAAGAGCTCTGCAGTGATATGACTAGAAGCATGAGCACCACACCAGGCAATGCTAATAGGAAAACAGTGATCTGCAGCAAGATGATGGTAGGAAGAAACTGCACGTTAGTACTTACTCTGTGGCATAATTTCACTTACTCTCAGCTTTAATTGCTTTCTCCTTTACAGCTAATAAGCTATGAATTGTTTTTTTTCAAAAGCATTATCTGTTGCTCAACCCTGTCTCTAACGCAAGCGGTGCTATTTCTGCCAGTTCCTTGCAAAGCAGTGTTATTGATGCTTCTTCAGCTGACTAGAGAGGAAATCTAAATGAAAACTACAGGAAGAAAACCCTCCACTTTTCCCATCCACTCAACAGCTGCAGGATCGAGCACAGTGTCAAAGCACTGCCCTGACGCTACAGCACTGTGGAACCTATTGATGGCGCCCTTACTGAAAGGGGCTTGCACTCGATTTTACGCTGTAGCCCTATATACTCTCCTTACTATCGTCTCAAATTTTGTTCTCTTCCTTTCAGAAGTGCACCAACACCATGCTTCAGTTTGAATTGCCGTAACTTGCCCAGGCCTCCCACATAAACAGGGCTAACAGCCAGCTTTACGAGGAACACGTTTCTGATTTTTAAGACACACTCTACATAGGCACATGCACCCACACACCATCTTACTTTACCAAGCGTGGGTTTTCAAGAAATAAATATTAAATATGCATTCACAAAAATCAAATCCGGCATCTCAAGGCCTTCAGAGAATGTCCCAATTTCAGAATCCTCTGAGGTTTCTCACATGTTGAGACTGCTTAAGAATTCTTAACATGATGGCATACTTTTGTAATTTGTGACTTTACTGTTCATAAAGTCACTTTTGGAGGCTGCCATGGCTCCCTCAGAGCCATGCATAACTTCAATTCATGACAACAAGTCATTAAATTTATACTAAAGGAAGTGGAAGAACTGTCCCATATATGCTGTAGAATTTTTAACTACAGTGCCGAGCACATACAAAATACTTGATAAAGTATGCTCATTTTACAGTCACTCATTAAACTACCCTGACTAAATCATAGTTTGACTACTCAGTAACTGCAGCTCTTCCATTTACTTTAAGATCTACTTAAAAAAAAAGCTCAAAACACTATTACTATTATTTTCCTGCTATGAAGTCAATAAATTAGCCTTTAAATTAGACAAACTAGCACGTGTTCTCTCTCATGTATCAAACACAACTGTAGTTAAGTACAATTTCTCAGGCATTATTATTCACAAAGAAATATGAATAACATTTAATTATGAAGCACTAAAATAAATTAGTCTACCTCTCTCCTCACCAAAAGAGCAGCAGAAAAAACATTAAATACTCTTATGTCAAGTTCATAATCAGTGGCCACTGTACAGAATGTCTCAAGCAGTATAACATTTTTAAATGATTCTGTGTCACAGGACAACATAACATCTTGTAGCTGAAACCCCAAAGCATTTCAAAAATAAAAACCTTAAGATGTTCTTTTTAATCATGTTAACAATGTCACTCCACAGTACAGATATTCAGTTATTGAGCAGACTTTATCATAAATTCTTTGGCATATGCATGAAACACCAAATGTCACTGGAACTCTGACAAAAAGAAAACTTGCTTTCATTCCTACACTAAATTTATGTAGTTGTTCTCCTTTAACTTGGCTGTTTCCAGAGTCACGCACGTGTACTTGGAAGGCTTTCAAATGAGCGTAGTCTGATTTTACACTGCTGAAGCCAAAGGGGAAGTCTGCCACCAAGCTCAACTGATGCTGGAACATATTCAAGGAAGGAAAATTATGGCTGAGGCAATCAAAGAGAAAACAAACCTACTTGCACCAATGTGAAACAGGCTAGCTTCTTTACAACAAGAGGTTTTTACTTCCATACCTATATGGAAGTATGCATTGGTAGCATTCACATAACAGAATCACAGAGTGGTCAGGGTTGGAAGGGACCTCTGGAAACCATCTAGGCCAACCCCTCTGCCAGAGCATGTTCACCTACAGCAGGTCGCACAGGATGGTGTCCAGGCGGGTTTTGAATGTCTCCAAACTGGGAGACTAGAAGAATTCTAGATCTTAAGAACATACTCCATTTACTCTTTGAAATAACTTCTCCAAGTTTCAAAGTCATCTTTTAAACAACATGATTAAAAGAAAATCGTTATACAATCTAGAGTTTGTTTATCGCTGACTTCCCTCTATATAGAACAGTGTTTTCAAAACATAACAACTGGTTTAAGTATTTTTTAAAAGCGCTATTAAACTGTAAGGAAATAGATGTGTGGGAATATTAGGCCAACTTTTCTCATCCAAAAGGAAAAAAATGTCACTCTTGATAGATGGTAATACTTAAAAAACTGAAGTCCCTGAAGGGCTTGAAAAGTAATAGTACCTGCAGTATAGTTGCAAACAGGTAACAGGAAGATAAGTAGGGTGGAAAGAAAAATGTAGAAAAAAAGATAAAAATCAGAAGAAGAGACAAACAAGGCGAAAGAGAATAGGTATCTATCACACAAAGCACCATTTCCATGGTATTTTGTCCTATGGCTACATAAGCATTTATCTATACTGATTCATTGATGCTCTGGCAGCATTTACGAAATCTGATTTCTATTTAACACTTTCCCTATGTTTCTGCATTCTCCACATACCTCAGTCTCACAATCAGAGAAAATGATATTCATAAATACTTGACTGATCAATGTTTGAAGTTGGAACTCTGATGATGTTTGAATTTTTCATTCAAATTCACAGCCCATCAAGGGATCCCACAAATACCACGCACGATTGATCTTCTCTTACATTGTTCCTCTTTGAAATTAAAATAAAATAATAAAAAAAAACAACACCAAAAGTACTTAAAAGTATTAGTTAAGCTTATAAGAGATCACTTCCTTTCAAGTAGAGACATTGGGCAGTTATTAAACTAATCACAAGTCACATGCTAGAAAAAAGTTCAGACTAGCATTATTCCAATGATGTCATAGCTTGTGCCTCCATTTAATTAGATATTAACTGAACACTAAAAACTTTAAATGTATTTTTTCCCCCTCTACTAGCTGGTAGCTTTACTTCAGTAACAAGTGGATTCAGACTAATTCTCCAAGTTAAAAATAAAAAGTGAGAAAAATTATTAGACACATCATTATTTTACGTAAATTGCAAGAGTGCATTCTATGGCTAGTTTGCTGATGTTCTTCACAGATTTCACTGATTAGAGGATCCTGCTCTTTGCATACTATGAGCTGTAAGAAACAGCTAAAAAAAAGTATGCGCTTCTCCAATGTTGCAGTAATTGCTTCCATATAAAGATAATGCTTGATTTTTTATTAAAAGCACAAACGGATGAAAAAGGTGTCACACAACACGAAAGACGCAGCATATTTAAAGCCTAACTAGTTACCATTCACATTACAAGGAAATCAACAAAAAGAAACAAACAGATAGAAAAAGGAATAAAGAGTAAAGTGAAGAAATAAAAAATGCCGGCAACATTAACAACAGATTGTTTAATGTGTTATATTGTGATGACAGCATTTGTCTCCTAAAAAACATTACAACTATTAAAAAAAAAAAATCACGTCATAAACTGTAACATCCAACCAATGATTACCTGCGGTATCTTTACCCTCCTATTAAAATATGTTCAATAGCACTTTTGGGGCAGAAAGAAGCTCCTGTGCATTGATAATAAAAACAATATGTAAAACCCAGATAAGGCCAGTTTCCCCATACAGGAGCATCAACGCTAGCCCAAGATCCTGCATTTGCTTAAATGGTAGTATCTTTTGTTTAACCATGACACATACACTTTCCTCAAGAAGTTGGGTTTAGTTTTCTATATCCAATAGTTAATGTATCAGCAGATACAGACTTTGTAGCCTTGCAGTCTTTCACTCCTAACTAGAAAAATGCATCTGTAACTGTCTTTTTTTTTTCAAAGGGTTTCCATAAGCTTTTATATTTATTCTTTCCTATTGTTTCTCCTTTATGTGCAATTAAATGAGGAAAATAAATGGATTGTAAAAGATAAAATTCACTTAAGCACTAAGAAACCTTCCATGTTTTTCAAGTACACACTGCTCATTGCTAAATAACACACTGAAACAATTCTTACAAACATTCTAAGAAAAAGTCTGTCTCTACACCAGTTTAACAGATTTTAAAATCTGCCTATGGAGCAATTAGGCAAGAATCATCTATTTTGTCAGCCTTTATGTTCCTAAATTATTCTCTTCGCTGCTAAAAAGTATCATGGGATACTTGCCTGCTTACAAAATAAAATCCTCTATTTAATAATTCTTAATGAAAAAGACCACTGCTAACTATTCTGTTTTCTCTAAAATAGATTAAAAGCATGCTGTATTCCCCAGACATTGTTCAGTTATTTGTGACAGAAACATTTTACTTGTACTGCACTCGACAGCAGAGAATTCCTAGTCCACTGAAGAAGTTATTTTTACCATCCAGTTATTTCTTAAATGGCAAAGCAGGTTTCCTAACATGTGGGAAAATAGAAATCTGTTCTATTTTGATTTTAATGCCACTGCCATTACACATGAGCAACAGTATACCTTACGCATCTGAAGCTCCCCTCAGGGCAGCAATCTAGCAGAGGAGAACTTCCTGAGCTCCAAACTGGTATCTAACACTTGTCCTTCTCGTCCTGCTCTCCCCAGCACACAAATCAGACTAAGCTGCTCTGAGGCATCACTCTGCTCAAAAGAATTCTCATCTCCCTCACCTCTCACGGTGACCTCCTGAGCAGCCTCGGCTGCAACAACTGTTGGTGCCACTCCAGCGGTCAGGCAGAAACATGGCAGCAATTTCTACCTCACAGAAAGAAAAACATGATTTCCTGCATCTTTAAGAACGCCCAAGGAGAAGTACTTATTCATGCTTAGAAAGCAAATAAAAGCATTTTGAGAAGTCTACTGGATGGCCCTAATGAAAGCATGAACTTTATGGCTTTGTTGACCAGATCCATTGCTTTCAACTTGAACATCCAACAAGGATGAGAAAAGGTGGGTTTCACCTAGACCTATGAAAAGATGCAATCATTATTCTCTCTGAGTACCCTGGGTTCTGACTCCTGTATCGAAAAGTGTTAATTCAGACACAACAAACAAAAGACATGTCTAACTCAGAGCAAAGTAACCATATGGATGGACATAGCATAGCCCCTGTATTTGCAAACATCATATAACCTCCTAAAACTCCAGCTTAAACTTTGTGAAGCTACCCTTCCCCCTCTCCAGACTCCCCTTGTCAAACCTCCTTTGTGCCTCACCATTTTTACTGCAATTAAATAAAAGTATATCAGAGTACAACTTTTTGTCTTATGGAATGAGTTAATGCCGGAGGATGTGTCTTACTTTGCCTAAGCAAATAAAATCAGACAAGCAAAAATCTTCATTTCCATCTTACGCCCAGGTGTCAGGCACTACTTTATGCTGTTTAGTTGGGTTTTTTTCCTGTTGTTTTGACAAACACTACCTAATCCCACCATTACTGTTTCACTTACAGAGAAACGATTTTCCAAGCCTTAAAATTTGCTACCAAATAATTAGTACCAGCATGAGCCAGAACACAATTTATCCTTTCCCTACCAAACTCATGAACTGGCTTTTTATGGCATATGTGAAAGAGAAACTTATTTATCAAACCTCCTAAAATCCTTTTCAAGCTACTAACTAGTAGCAGTTTGCATTCTTTGTTGAATGAATATCTGATTCCGCTCTGCCATAAGTGTACCAAATCTACCATGGACCAAAAATGAAGCTTCAGGACAAAGACAAAGTATCCAAGAAAAAAGGTGAGTACATCAAAAGGTAGTGATAATATAAGCCGTACCAAGAAACATTATCTTGGAAATGGGGAAAAAAAAAAAAAAAAAGCATATCAATGCAGAAGCTAAATTAAATATAAATGGGAAAAGAAATATTAAAACACTGAGCTTCTCAAAGCAAAGTCACAGAATGAAACCCACAGGGTTTGTCTTTGAAAAGACAAATCAGTCTGAAACCAAGAAAGAAGGTAGAAACAAAGTATCAAAAAAGTACACATAGATTAGTCATTTCAAAACAGGTATTTTCAGGATAAAGCTAAGAAAATTATCTTATTTTAAGAAAATCTATGTAGACTCAGTTCATTAGGACAAAAATGGAAACACTTAAAGAGAGCCACAAGATAAGAAGAAGGTAGCAGAAAGATTTTGCCAATAACTTCCATTGAAGAATATAGACTGAGAAACCTACAACAGAAAGAACATGAACTGTCACTGCCTGCTTTGCAAGTGACCAGATAAAAGAAGACAGGCAGAAGCACCCTGAAGAACACAGTCTAGCTCCCAGATCTGGGAAGCAGCTACGCTTGGCTACTGTAATAGCAGACAAAATTACATTCCAACATCTGCCCCAGCAGTTCAGGGAAGTTTGCCAGAATCAAGCATGAATTTACAGGTTAGGATGAAAACCCAAAAACTAGGCTGATGTTCCTTTTAAAAACCACCTAATACTAAGTTCAACTGAAGAACAGAGACAGCCAACATACCAATAAACACAAATACTGCCAATGCAACAAAAAATATGGAAATTAATTCAAATAATGTTTTCCATAGAATGAAGAGACTATTTGGCAAGATAGTCTTTACTTGACGGAAAAGCACTAGACTGACTTCACAACCAGAAGAACTTGTTATGCAGGCTTTAAACACAGTAGGTGGTAATAGGGAACTTCCCTTTAAAATGAACTGTAGAACATACTTAACATTTTAAACACAAATAGAAAGGATGCATGTTTTGTAGCATAACGATTGTTTTAAATGCTGGCCTATTTCAGGTTCTGAATCGAAACAAAGTACACTGCAAGACTATCAAGAGGCGTTTAATAATAAACAGAGTATGAAATCGCAGAAATGCACGACTGAAAATTGAGAATATCCATCCCAGCACAACTGAGCAATTAAATTCCTGTGTTTTCTACGAGTTACCACCTGGTGACGACTGGTACATCTAAGAAGACTTCCTAGGTGGGTGGGTATTTTAGGGATCATGCAATATGGCATCCACCAAGACATTCTGTCCTCATTCAGCCACTGGCAATGGTTGAACGGGACACGTACCTACCCACTCCTCTCACTTGAATTTACACAGACACAGTTTGCAAAGTGTTCCTATGAGAGCAGCCCCAGAGGCCTCACTGTGCTGCCCGTGCTGCAGGAGGACAACCTGCGGGGGGAAAGGGTGAGCAGAGCGACAGGAGCAAGGGTACCTTAAAGAGCTACAGTCAGGGATAAGAAACAGGTAAGCATCACCACCAGAGTCTTTACATAATCAGACCTCAATTATCCATAGGTGGATTATCCACTTTGTTGCTTAACTATGCTGCAGGTGCAGATGCATTTCAGCTGCTTTCATCTGATCAAAGTCAGTTCCAGAATCAGAAGGTGCATTTATTAGTTTGGATTAATATTATTTCAGAGAGCAGCATCCCTGACCTATTTCACCTCAGTATGACCTTGCAGTTTAACTTTACAATATTCTGTTATCCATATTTGGCATTATCCCACTTCATTGTTTTCCCAGATAATAGAGAATTAACTGTACCTCATATAAACTCAAAACATGGCTGCACAAGGTTACTCAAGGAACTCAAGAGATGATAAATTAAGAAATGCAGTGATCCTAGGTAAGGAGAAGCAACATTGAAATCCATAAGTACAGAATATAAAATTAAAACAAGTTATTATACATTTCAAAAAAAGTGTCCAAAGGAAAAAAAAGAAAAGAAAAGAAAAGAAAAAAAGGTAACTGAAGCAGAGCATGAAGTGTGCCTCATCAATGGAGTCATTTAATCCTAGACAAAACTCAAGTGCCTGAAATGGCAATTAAACAAACCAGCCTAACAAAGCTTTTCGATTTCTACGACAAACAAATGTTCAGCAGTGACACTCGGATGTTCCTAGGTGCTGCATTGAGTAAGCACTGTAATAACTAACACAGAGTAAGCTCTGGTTCACACAAATGGATATCCTCAGTAGAGAAAGGATTGATGGTATGCTCTGTTTTTCTCCACCCTCTACTTTAAGTCTTTTGAAATATGATTCAAATGGATTGTGCCACTGTTCCTAAGGGAGATTAAGATATTCACGGTTGCTTCTCAGCTGTGACCAGCAATAGCTACTCTTTTTGCTAGCAGCATACCTCTGTCTTTTGCTTAATCAAGAGAAGAAAACACATTCTAACAGCAAAGAAAACCATATTGTTGGGTGTATCTAACCGTAAATGGGGTGGAAGGGGTGGGGCCTTAGCAAAAAAACAAGACAAGGAGAATAAATTGTCATTTGGACTTCCAAAAACCAGGGGTTTTTTTTACCTTCCCTTTTCTATGAAATATTTTTTTTGTTGTTTTCTTAATGTCGTGGCAGTAATCTTAGTAACCTGCATATACATGCGTTTTCAAACAACGTCACATTTATTTTCTTTCAGTTCTTACTAAGTATATGCCATTTAGTTTACTGGAATTCTTACTCTTTTGTTCATATGCTATAAAATGCTACCAAAATAATTTATAATCAGGCATGCATTTGCCAGTATTTCTCTCCATTAGCTTCACCAGTATTCTTAGGTGGTACGTGTTCTTAAAAATACCCCCATTTGAGTACATTTCCGAGATCTGCATTTCAGTAAGTAATACAGAAAATCTGTGTTTGGTACTGCCGTAAGCCCTCCCTCAGATGTTTCAAGCACCACCCAGGCCCATATCATAAGAATTTCAATGGCTTTACCCAGACACTTACAGGAAATCATAAGGTAATCTTCACAGTTGCCTTTCTCGTCTTGATGTTCCACAGGGATTCCATTGGCATCGATCACTGCCTCTGATGCACAGTCTGCTACCAAGACTTCTTCAGAAACAACATCTGTTCCCAGAGTATCAGTGACAATATCTGCTTCTTCAACATTATCATGAACTACATGTTCTACATGTCCAACTTCAGGTACATGCATTGACTCACTTGTCAATACATGTTCTGGTATAGACATTGCTTCTGCTGTTATGTCAGAAGCTAAAACATCATCTGGGACAGTGCAATGAGCCAAAGAAACCTCTTCGGCTACGTCTGTGTCCAGCACTTGTTCAGGAATAATGACAGTTTCAGATACATCTGGCTCCTCCATGATATCTGGGCACTGAACATCCTCGATAACAACATCCTCAATGACATCTTGGATTACTACAGAATCTGGATCATCAGGAACAAAATTATGTACGGTTATATCTGAGTCGACTACATCTGAAACAAATACTGTTTCCTGTACTTCCACAACAATCTGATCTCCATCCATATGTCCTGCATCAGCTCCTGAAAAACATAATTAAAATAGCAGTTGAATTGTAAAACTAACTCGGATGAAGTGGTTAATAACCAAAATTACTTCTATTTTACTTCAACTTTTATACTATGCCACAGCTTAGTAAACCAAGCATAACGGCCTATAAGCAATTAAGATAGGCAGATATATAGGAAGCTGATAAAGCAAGTCATTCGTAGGTGCTAATATAACTAAGATGAACAACATTTTTTAGACTCTCCCCCAATATCCAAACAACTATTACTTGACAGAACAGTAGCTCATTCATATTGCTCTGAGTAATAAAACCAACTGAAAATTGAAAGTGACTCTCTGTACAAAAGCACTGATGCAGCATAGCACTTTTAAGCAAAGACAAAATAAATGACAGTCAATAACATCTAATGTGAACACTTGTCTACATATTATCTCCTGACAGACCTGTTGGATCAAAAAATGCATTTGGCTCATGCGGCTGCAATTCAAGCCCATCTTCATCCATGGCCTTTAACTCTCATCAGTCACAGTGTCTGCAGAAGGTAAAGAAGAAAGGTTATTTAACTTGCATTGTGCAAGGAAGGCTGCCTCTGCCTGCGCACTGAAAAGCAGAAATTCTGGGTGCATGGAAGTTAACAGACAATACCTCTCGACTTTAAGAGGGACAAGATTTCACCTCAGTCTGGGATTCCAGAAATACTAGTCTAGAACACCAAACGCCCAGGGTCTGAATAAGAGAACTGTGAGCTCCAACACTCCAGGTCCATTTCTCAAAACCCCACAGCTCCAAAACCAGAATCAGCTGATAAAGGGCTATGAAAATATGATCTCCTTATAATCTTACAAATTGAAAAAAATTAAGACAAAGCCTAGACAAGTTCACACTCAAGTCTCTTTGGATGGTGGGGAATACAGTGCTGTCAAATCAATACAGCTTGATAAGGTAAATTAAAGGTAGACACCTAATAACCTGAAATGCACACTGCTTTTGATGTCCCCTGTGTTCATACTCAGGCAGTCAGGAGGAAGTTACTCTTATGTCACTTCAGGAATTGAAATCATCAATGTAAACTGCTTCCAGAACATAACAGCATGTGTTTTCAGACCACAGATGTGTGAATCTTTTAAAAACTCCTGCCCCAAGACAAAGTACCTATCTGCTTTTGTATTAAAAAAAAATCACCAGTTCTCAAAAATTACCAGATGTCGTATTCTACCAAATTTCTTTGAACAGAATGTCAACATTTGTTCAATGCACAATAACAACTTTTCAATCTTCTTAACAAAAGAACCAAACACAACCACAAAATGAAAATACTTACTAAATCTGAAACTGCAGTCTAAATTTTGCTGCTTACTTATGTGCATTATAATTAGGATCAGGCAAACCTAGTTGGGTAAAATGTGATCTAACATAAACTTGTATTTCTCCCTTGCACTTAGTCCAACTAGTTTCCTAAGTGCAGAACCAGCAAGAGGCAATAGAACGTTGCTGCACGTTTCTACTCATGTTTCTGTACAAGTAGAAGTTGCAATTCTCCTTCCCCCAAACATTTTTCACAGTGACAGGCAGAAATCTCCCCATTCCTGTGATACTTTCACAAAAGACCTAGAGAAAACACTAAGATTCTGCCCAAGGTTTCCGTAAGAATCATAACCTTTCCGAATTACGTCAACTAACATTTACACTAATTAAGTCTTCATGGGGGAAACTGCTATAAAAAATAAAAAAATAAAAAATTAACAAGTATTCCAAAACCACAAACCTACAGCCATAATCTGCATCAAGTATCTTCTAGGCTTCACCATTTTTCTAGCTCAACTTTTCTGAACTCTGCAGCTAACCACCTGATTTATAGATGAGAAAATGTATTTTTACAAGTTGAAGGAGAAATATGGCCAGAAATTGAACTGGAGGAAAAGCAGCAGCAGTTTAATAATCTTCCAAAGGGTCCCATATGTGTGTGACGTTCAGGTGGAAGGGCCCTATATTTTAAAGACAGCTGCGCTAACAAATCATTGGGGTGTCCAGCTGGACATAAATCACCTCACAATTATTCTGACTGTCAAGCATTTCTGTCAGAAGCACCCACCATTAACAGGAACAGCTCGTCACATAAATGCTTTTCTCAGAATCAAGAGCAGAAGAAAAGTGTTTTTCAGCCTCAGATACAAGACATAGCTTGACTGATGGCAATCAGCTTCTGCCATGCCACAGAAACAAGAATAGAATAACAAGGTTTCATACAGTCATTTAAGCAAGAATTATTCATATCCAAATTGGTTGACTTCCATCTATTCAGTATACACCTAGCCAGTCTATTACAAATGTCTTTCCTATTCATCTCGTCATCTTTTCTGTGTTGTCTGCAGTGTTTAGTTTCTTCTTTTCTGTAGCTTCTCCAACTTCGTGTGCCTGTATCTATATTATGTTCATTAACTCCTCACCCACAAATTTCATCTCTCCAGCTTATAACTACAGCACACTCCCATCATTCACGCAATGCCATGCTACTCATCAATTCGTAGCAAAGATTGTATCAGCAATTCAGAGATTTTTTTTTTTGAGGAGGCAGAGGGGATGAAAGGTTGGCAGAAATAAATTGCCTCTCTCCTTGGGCAACACACACATAAGAAGCTAGCACTCATTGCCCAGCACTCTGGGAAAAGTCAAGACGCTGTGTCTGCTTGTGCTTTTGATGACTGTATTATCATACATAGTAGCCTCTGATCAGCTGGAACCCAACCAGCTTGAAGTGCCAGTTCACCACTAGCTACTGGAAGAACTGGCATTCGTTTTCTCCGCTTCCTGCTTTCATCACCCACCTGACCACCACTCCACCACAAATTCCTACTGCTTATGATTCATGCATGCACTTTCTCTATCCTATCCTCTCCCTGAATTCCTCACCGTCTCTGAGTGAGGCTCTCCATCACCCTTCTGTCCTTTTCACCCATGAGACCCAGAGGCTGCCACCACTACTTCCTGGATTCCAGAACGAGCCCATTGATGCCATCTCTTCACTGCTGCCCAGATTCCAAGCAACAGATGCTAAAACCAACGAGTTTCTGTGGTGTTCACCACGCTGCACCAACAGTGACAGCCTAGCAGACCTTCAGCTGCATACTCTGCATAACAGTGTGGCCTCTTCTGTACTGGCGAGGTCTTTTCACCTACAGGGGCATAATATGCTGCAAAATGAAGGCTCAGGTTCTACACAAACTGAAGAAGGTTCCTGGACACATGGGTTTTCAAGACTGAGTCAAGTCTATGAAAGGACACAGATTTACGCTTTGGTACCTGATCCAAAGAAGAATCAAAAACTCCCAACTCTTTCACTGACTGAGTTTCTTCTCAAATAAGGTTTCTCATGATGCGCTTTTGTACCCAGACCCAGCCAACAAATTCATGCACAGAAATTCTTACCCCTGTGCAGGACCACAAAGACTTCAAAAGTGCTCCCCTAAGGCAAAGATCCCACCTCCACAGAAATTTGCTGCGGAAAGAGGACTAGAAGAGTATGCAGGTATTTAAAATGGGATTTAATTAAGCTGTCTAAAATGATAAAAGTGCTTAACTCAAAATCTGCAGTCCAAAAAGGCATCAAGACATCTGTCCATGGATAGGGAAAAAAAAAAATCCCTAAAAATTTCCTGAACTCATCTCAGGTTTTGAGCAGCAGATGACAAAATACTGTGTTTCTTCCTGCTTGCTCTTCTTCTGAGCAGTGGAACAGCACAGGGGCCCAAGATTCAGGCACACAAAGGAAGGTATGCTACATGGTTCTGTACCAGCTGGCAGCTCCGTGATGAAGACACTGCTCTGTGACACGAGAAATACCAGAGCTTCTTGTTGTGAGCACCACACCAAACACCTTCAAATTCCTTGGTAAGCGCCCTGGGCTCTGTGGTACCATAAGCAATTCCAGCAGTTCATTTTCCTGAAAGATTTCAAGAAGGGCAGAAAGCCTTCTCAGTTCTTTCAAAATATTCCAGCTGACACTTACCTCAGGAGCAGGTTTTGGCACCGAAGCAGAGAGAATCAATTTTCAGTTCCGGTTTGGGAACTTAAACTCTCAAAGAGAAGCAGGTGATCAGCCATGTCCCTACCTTTAGTGCTTCTCAGTGCCCAAATCTACATGGTTCTTTGTTCATATCTCAGTAATTTGGGAACTACTCTTCTACCACCATGACCGAAAAAGTCTAGGCACCTAAAACCAGGTTTTATACCTCTGAAAAGAACTAAATATCTACATCTTTTACTTGCCTTGGGTCTATGTCAGCTTCACATGGATCAATAATTAATACAACTCTGAAATACACCTAATTCTGTTTGTAAAGCTAGTCCTTACAAACTGATTTTCACTTATTTATTCAGTGATGGCTGCTTTTGGTTTTGTGAAAGTCAAGGCAATATTTTCAAGTGGCAGGACAGATAAAATATATATATATATTCATGGAAGAAACAGTATTAAGCTATTTGAAATAAAATAACCTCCCAAAATAAAAATGGGTATTTTCCATAAATCTGACCTTGAGTACAATCAGTCAAGAGAAGCAACGCAGACACTGCACTGGTCTTGCCACATTACAAATCCTTGACTCAATAGGCCTAGCAAGGTAATCAAGATGAAATAAAAAGAAATAGACGAGCTGTCACGTTTTAAAGAGAGAGCAACTTTAAAAATAGTTCCTTAGAAGAAAGAGCATTAATATGCCACAGAAACTGTCAGTTTCTCTGCTCTCACCAAAAAAAAAAAATGAAATGGGAAAAAAGGAAAAAGCGAAAAAGAGGAAAGCTCAGAAAAGCCACCCTTATGAAAAAGAAATACATAAGATAGTCCTTTGTCTGCTCCTAAGGAAAGAACAGTACATCTGTTTATTTGGAGTCAGGGGCATAAACCAAATACTCAGACAGCAAAACTCTGACCCTTCCTTGAAAAATAAAGGCATAACCAGCAAAATTCCCCACGTCCAAGCCCTGGCCCCTGCCTACGCTGAGATGACTTAGTGTACAACCATAACCAAGTTCCCATCGTGCCTTGCTACATCACATTAAAAATTGCAGCATGCCTTACATGTCCCAATTGGGTTAGAGCCCAGAGCTACCCGAAGCTTCGCTGTGGTTATGAGACGACTGTGGGTTCAGTCTACACTATTGCTGCAGTGTCACAACTCTCCCTATGTGACCCACTTATGGAGAATGCGATGTACACACACGCTTTCAATCACATACACATGAAAAGTAAAAAAATTATACTCCTATAGCACCTAATTCTTATCTTAGAAATAAGCCCCATGATTACTAGGTGAATAGCTGGAAGAACAAAAACAATGTTATTAGCTTGATGTTGAAAACAATGTTATTTCTTGATGCATCTCCCTCAGTTTTGGCAGGAGAATCAGTACTGCCATTTTCACTGTGATTTTGTAAAAAATCTCAAGTATTTTCCTCTTTGTTGTAGTTCAGTGGCATTGGTATTTGCAGAAACTGGTTAAAAAAAAAAAGGGGGGGTTTCTCCAGATTTCATAGGGATGCTGTGTGTGAGATGACACCTAAGCTAATTCTCAACGAACCCTAAATTAGGGAAATAACCAGTCCCGGCCGTCCCTTTGAAACGACTTTCCACTCAGGTGGGGGCCTCAGCTGGAGAAGGACAGCCAGAAGGGAGGAGAAGCCAGCACCGGGGCGGGGGGGCAAGGGATCTGGGGGGGGCCCGCGCCTCACAGAGCGACTGGGGGAAAGGAGGCTGAAGACAGACCTCCCACCGCTGCCCAGCCAGCGCTGCCCTAATGCCCGGCCGGCCGGGAGGAGAGGAGATCGGGGGGCCGGGGCGCCGGGCACCGCGGCAGGAGGAGGCACGGCTGGCAGCCCTGGCGCGGCCGCACAGGAAGCCGCCACCGGCCGGAAAGCGCCGCGCTCCCCTGCGACTCGCTGGCTGGCAGGCGCCGAGGCGGGGAGGAGGGAGAGGCGGGGGAGAAGCGGGGGTGGGGAGGCTACGGGCTCTCCCTCTCCGGAGCCTGCGGCCCGGCGCTGCGATGAGCGGGGCCAGGGGCTCCCCCCTCCGGCCCGGCCCGGCCTGCGCGGAGGCACAGGCTATAGCGAGCGATTAATTCAAGATGGCGCCCGGCGCCCTCCGCCTCCCCCCCCCCCGCGCGCCGCCATTTTGTCTCCTCCTCCAGACACTCTCCGAACCCCCCTCGGCCGGGCCCGGGGCCTGGCACCGACCTCGCCCGCCTTCCCCCGGGCCCACAACCACCCCCCTCCGCTTCCGCTCCCCTCACTCCGCCGCCCCCGCTGCCCAGGGCCGCGCCGGGCGTGCGGAACCCGCCGGCCCGGGCCCTGCGGCCCGCTCTTTTGCCGGAGCCCTGGCGCGGCCTAGCTGCGGCCTCCTCGGGGCCTGCGCTGCGGCCTGGTGCGGGCAGGGGAAGGCCCGGGCCGGGCCGGGCGGCGGGGCCCAGCCCCGGGGCTGCTTACCGTGCGGGTGGCGGGCGGCGGCGCTCGCCTCGGCGCGGCCTCTCTCAGCGCGACTGGGCCGAGCGCGGCGGCGGCGGCGGCGGCTGCGGCGGCGGGGCGGGCGGGCGGGAGGGGAGGGAGGGGCCGAGCTCGGAGCTGAGTGGAAGCGGCCAAGCTCCCCGGGCCGGGCCCGCCGTCAGCACGTCACGTCACTGCCCGAGAGAGACCCAGGAAAAGGCGGAAGGGAGCGCGCCGCCGCCGCTGCCCGCCGCCTCGGGCCAGCCGCCCGCCGGGGCCGAGGCCACCGGGGCGGGCCGGGGGCCGCTGCGGGGCGAGGCGAGCCGGCGCGGGTTGGGGTGGTGGTGGTGGCGGCGGCGCGGGGAGGGGGGGGGGGGGGGGGGGGGGTGGATGGAGGCGCGGCGGCGCTCGGCTCCCTGCGGCTCCTCCTGCCGCCGCCTCCGCCGCAGCTCGGCCGCGAAGCGCCGCTCGGGGCTCGGCGTGCGCCCCCGAAGCGGAGCGGCTGCCCTGGGGACCCCCCCACCTCCCCCCGTCCTTTCCCCTGCCGGCCCCTCCATGCTGGCGCCGCCCGGACGAGCCTCCCCCGCCCTCCGCCTCCCGCGGCCGCCATTCCGCGGCGCCGGGCCTGCGGGCCGCCACGGCCCGACCCCGGTGCGGGCCGGTGGGCTCGGTGCTCCAGCCGGCGTGTTTGACTCGCGTCGGCGAAGCGAGCCGGGGGGTGCTGGATTTTTAGGGTGCGGAAAATCCGCGCCGGGGCGGACGCGGGCCTCAGGCCGAGGCTTGCGTGGCCTCGGGTCACCCCGGGCGCGGACACCAGTGGGAGTTATTGGGAATAACAACAACAACAAACAAGGAGGATGAGGCGGCAGGGGCTCGGTGCCGGGGGGTGGCGGTGGGCGCAGCCGGAGCCCCGGGTTTCCACGGGGAAGGCGGCCCCTCCACGCGTGACGGGACCGCGCGGCCCCACTGCGCCCCCCCGCTCCCCCCATCAGCAGTGCGGGGAGATCTGGCGAGGGGGGGTACGGGGCCTTTGGTGGACGGTAGAAAATTTGAAATAATGTGTCGTTGAAACCAAAGTTCTGGCTAGCTGTGTTTTCTCGTCCTGAAAGTTAATCAGAATTTTTTTTTTTTAATTTTTTCTTTCATTTTTTTTAAGAGAAGACTTGATGTTGATCCATGCAAGATGGATCCTCAAGTTTTCGAGGCATCAGAAATTAACATACCATGAGTAACCTCATGGAGATGAGGCGGTACATTCAATTTGGTTGGAGTTCTGGGATAATTGTGGGGTCAGGGCTTGAGGAGGCTACTTCCTATGTTGTTCTTGCCATTTAAGTAAACTGAAAGGAAATTGGGTGTTGCACTTATCAAATGATGCAAATGTGACTTATCTGGCCATGAACAGCATATGTGCGGTGTTTATGTTGTGAATGAGCCTTTGGGTTCAGCTTTGACTCAGCTTTAATTTTGTACACTAGTCTTTTCTATCTTAACGCACAGGATTAACAAGTAATGTGGGCAATACTTGTAATTTATTTCAGTATAAGGTACGGTAAACATGTCCCCTGCACTGTGCAAATTTTAACCATGGTACTGAGAATGGAAGAGGAACCATAATACTTCAAAAATTCCTTTTATTTAATTCCATGAAGGATGTAGTTAAAATTCTGTAGAATCAGCTCAGACCTGTATCGCAGGAGAGGGTCCTAAAATATTTACCTTAAAAAGAATTGCTGAGCTTGACCTTACATGTGATACTAGTGTAAAATAGTCTTAAGTAAATATTCTTGTCAGGACTGAAGAGGCTAAAGGAACAAGAGCAGGGAAAGACAATGGTAGATTCATAATCAACAGCAAGGTAGATCTGATACAGAAAAGGTAAAAATGGTCAAACTATTGGTTTTATTTACGCATTCATAAGATCCTTGGTTGGAACATGTCTCTAATAGCTTGTATTATACAATGCTTTCGTAGAAGCTAGGCCATTAAAATGGTTGAGGGACTGGAGGATCTCGTACAGGGAGAGGCTGAGAGAGCTGGGACTGCTCAGCCTGGAGAAGAGAAGGCTCAGGGTGGGTTATCCATGTAATGCTGGATGGGGGGGAAGTAAAGATGGCAGGGCCGGACTCTTCTCAGTGGTGTTGAATGAAAGGACAAGAGATGATAGCACAAACATGGGAAATTCAATTTTAGACCAAAAAAAAAGACTGAATTTGTTCAAACAGTGGAACAGGTTTCCCAGAGAGATTGTGAAGTCTCCGTCGGGGAGACACTCAAAACCCAACTGGACAGAGTCTTGAGCAACCTTCTGTAGCTGACCCTGTTGTGCACAGGAGGGTTGGACTACGCGATCTGCAGAGATCCAACTTGAATGATTCTACGATTTTTAAGCCATTTTTGCAACAAACATAAAGTGCTTAGAAAATTATAATGAACAGCAGGTGATCCTATAAGGTCTTTGGTTCCAAGGACTTTTTAATCAATCTGTCATTCACATGAGGAATGGAAGTCCATAGTACAGGGCACACTGCCCTCAAAGATTCAGCACATCTGAATGTTAGGTCATTGTAGTGGAAGACCTCAGAAAAGCTGTGATGTCATTGAAAGGCAAATGGCTAGATGTTTTGGGAAGACCTGAATCTTAACTTCTTGACTGGTTGGCCATTCACCCATAACCATTTTACTATTATCCTCTTGTTCTTCACTACTCAGGAGCCGGATACCAGCACCTTTGAGTCATTAGAGAGACATTTTGTCCTGATGCAACCATCACCTAAATGTTGTCTGCAGCCACTATGGTTTCCAGTAGGCCACAAACACTCTGGTATGATCAGGAACAGGGCAACTCCCATCGCTGGAGCTGCCAGAAGGGAAGCCATGTTTGCAACTGATATTCACAGCCCTTTCTGCTCTCACAGCTAACGGAGGAGGAGTCCAAGGGCAGAATGCACTTGAAAACTGCAGGTTTGCATATGTACATATACACCATACATAGGTATGCTTGCACCACTTTATAACAACATAGGTTAACTTATTTGCACAAGTGTTTTTGTAACTTGCACTTTTTGGCGCGGAGTAGGCAAATGGTAAAAATACATTGTAAGCAATAGGATTTCCAACCTTAATTAGTGATTTGGTTGGGTCAGATTTGATACGCCAGAGACAGAATATGGCTTGTATATTAAAGTTTATAGCTCAGTTGTTCACAGTCCTGTGAACAGAGCCCTTACCTTCTGATTCTTAATTTTACCTGTGATTCAGTGTTTCTTTGTATTTTTCCCTAGAGCTTGTTTTAGTGTCACTCAGCGGTAGGTACCATGCTGTATCTGACTTTACCCTCACAAAAGCAAATTAAGCTGGTGGTTTTTGCCAAATGTCCTCTTCAAATTATGCTGGTACTTAGCAGTCATGGAGTTAGTTCTGAAGATACATGCTGGTACACTGGATACGTACTTGGACACTTAATTATCACATTGGTCATTATGTTATGATCAGGTTCCATCTAGGTTTTCTCAAAAAGAGTGTGTCAAGTAATGAAAAATTGCTACGGCTCTAAGTCAGTATGGCTGATAATGTTTGCATCCATCCCACTGATAATTTACATGTGAATAAATTGTGAAAATTAGTAAAGAGCCATTTTGAGTCACAGTTCCTTCTTATTTTTCTTGTGTCTTATTTAGATCCCTTTCCAGGTATTGGCAACGTGCTTAGCAAACAGCTGTGTGCCCAGTAACACTGCCAGATTTCTCAAGGTTTCGCTCATCTATTGCTATCTGCCCTAGGTTGTAACATGCAAAGTTGAGGGTCGTCAGCTTTGTGTTGATGGCTTTGAAGGCCTTTATGTAAAAATGTGTTTGCTTCTTGATGTACAACCAAATCGGGTTATTTTATCATCCAGTTACGTTATCATGTTTCCTTAACAGTAGCAATTTTTCCACCTCAGTGAACCCATCAACTGGTGATGAGTGGTCATTCTGAGTTGAATTGAGGTTACTTCACTGTATAGTGAGCGTACTGAGCCTGCTGAAGTGCTCTGTTCACATTTTTCCTATGCAGCCACAGTGAGGGAGAGAAATTAGAGGCTGGGTGGGAAGGTGGAGGGGTTCTAATTTCTCCCAGAATAGTCTTCTGTTAATATATTTTCATGGAAATTCTGTGAATAATTTTTCTGTCTTCCAGCTTCTATTTGAAACTTGTCTATAAAAATGAAATACTGTCATCGTATCCAAGGATCTAAAGTCTTCCATAACTTTTTCTATTTTAGTTATTAATAATGCCGTGCATGCACCAATACTTATCTGCAATCATTTGATTTAAAAGGAATCACTAAGGAGGATTAACAGGGTTGCTCCTAACAGTGGTAAAAAGGTTTACTTTGTAACTGTAGTAGCTGCTAACGTACTGAAAGGAAGAGTTGGAAAAAACATCTTTTCGTTTTAAGTGCCTGTGGTCCCCCTTTGAGACTAACTACATAGGACACAGGAGTAGTTAAATACAAGAACTTGCACATGTGATTCTGAGGCAGTGCTTCTAATACTACTATCCACTAAACCATTTGTGATATCCATGAAAAATTAATTACCTTTATTAGTAACATCCCAGCTATTAATCCAAGCAACCCATGATCTGTATCAAAGACTACATACATGTTTAAAAAATGTGGCTTTCAAAAGAACCCGAACACCTGAGTATTTAGTATTCTTGTTTTCCTACGGCTTGTATCACTGCTAAAACTGCCCCAGACAAAGACTGCAGGGGATAGAGAGCTTTGTAGTATGTTAGCAGCAAGAGGTTTTAGCAAATGTATAGTTCCATCAGAAGCTGAAAAAGGGGTGATGGAATAAGTGCTTCTCTTTTCCATGTGACAAAAACTGAAAAATATGTTTGTAGTTCATGAAGATTAAATAAAGCAGTTTTCAGTCTACAGACAATTCTGCCAAGGTTTAAACTGTGAATTTTGCTGGGATAGATTTGCCAGGAAGGTCAGTTCCTTGGCTAGAATTAATTTACTCAGGAAGAAAGGAGTGTGGCATAGAGCACATCAACCAAAGTGGTGTTTTGTGGTATAAGCTACAATGGTACTAGGAGCGTTTTTCATGCATTATTTGGAACAGTTACACTGAAAGGGAATCTTTGTAAAAATACATCCCAAAGTGAAGGAAGTGTGAGGGATAAGCAGTCGTTCTATTGATACTATTTAATCTGCAGGTCTAGATAACCCTGGAGCCTTAAAAGTGAATGGAACAAAGGAAAGGGCGTCGGACCAAAAGTCTGTTAGAGCCCCATAAGCTGTTTCTGGACAGTAATCAGTACAAAATGCCTAGTGAGAAGTACAAGTATAGGGAAAATGTAGAGTGGCATGTGCTTCAAAATACACTCCTGCCTGCCTTTGTCAGCAGAGGAGGCAGCTGGTCTGTTTACAATAATAAATGTAAATCTCAAAAGGCTTGAGCCATTTCAGAAATAGTGATAAGGCATGGAAATAGAGGAGGTGATTGGTGGCAGCCAACATGGCTTCACCAAGGGCAAGTCATGCTGGACAAATTTGGTGGCCTTTTACGGGGGGGATTACAACGGTAGTGGACAAGGGAAGAGCAACTGATGTCATCTGCCTGGACTTGTGCAAAGCATTTGACACTGTCCTGCACAATACCCTGGTCTCTAAATTGGAGAGGCATAGATTCAACAGGTGGACCACTCGGTGGATAAAGAACTGACTGGACGGTCACACTCAAAGAATTGTGGTCAATGGCTTGGTGTCCAAGTGATGAGTGGCGTTCCTCAGGGGTCGGTACTGGGACCAGTGCTGTTCAACGTCTTTGTTGGTGACATGGACAGTGGGATCGAGTGCACCCTCAGCAAGTTTGCTAATGATACCAAGCTGTGTGGCGAGGCAGACATGCTGGAGGGGAGGGATACCATCCAGAGAGGGACCTGGAGAGGTGGGCCCAAGCCAAACTCATGAAGTTCAACAAGGCCAAGTGCAAGGTCCTGCACCTGGGTCAGGGCAATCCCATACACAAATACAGGCTCAGCGGGGAATGGCTGGAGAGCAGCCCTGAGGAGAAGGACCTGGGGGTGCTGACTGATGAGAATCATAGAATCATAGAATCATAGAATCATAGAATCATAGAATCATAGAATCATAGAATCATAGAATCATAGAATCATAGAATCATAGAATCATAGAATCATAGAATCATAGAATCATAGAATCATAGAATCATAGAATCATAGAATCATAGAATCATAGAATCATAGAATCATAGAATAAGTGAGGTTGGAAGGGACCATTAAGATCATCAAGTCCAACCGTTAACCTACCCTGATTTAAAAACACCCACTTCTAAACCATGTCCCTAAGCACCTCATCTACCCTTTTCTTAAACACCTCCAGGGATGGTGAATCCACTACCTCTCTGGGCAGCCCATTCCAATGTTTAATAACCCTTTGAGTGAAAAAATGCTTCCTAATATCCAATCTAAACCTGCCCTGACATAACTTGAACCCGTTTCCTCTTGTCCTATCACTTGCCACGTAGGAGAAGAGGTCAGCCCCCATCTCTCTAAAACCTCCCTTCAGGTAGTTGTAGAGGGTGATAAGGTCACCCCTCAGTCTCCTCTTCTCCAGGCTAAACAACCCCAGCTCCCTCAGTCGTTCCTCATAAGGCTTGTCCTCCAGACCCCTCACCAGCCTGGTAGCCCTTCTCTGGACACGCTCCAGCACCTCAATGTCCTTCTTGTAGTGAGGGGCCCAAAACTGAACACAGTACTCGAGGTGAGGCCTCACCAGTGCCGAGTACAGGGGGATGATTACTTCCCTACTCCGGCTCACTACACTATTCCTGATGCAGGCCAGGATGTTGTTGGCCCTCTTGGCTGCCTGGGCACACTGCTGGCTCATACTCAGCCGGCTGTCCACCAACACCCCCAGATCCTTCTCTGCCAGGCAGCTTTCGAGCCACTCCGCCCCCAGTCTGTAGCACTGCATGGGGTTGTTGTGACCCAAGTGCAGGACCCGACACTTGGCCTTGTTGAACCTCATACCATTGGCCTCAGCCCATCTGTCCAGCCTGTCCAGATCTCTCTGCAGAGCCAATCTACCCTCAAGGAGATCAACACGCCCCCCCCAGTTTAGTGTCGTCTGCGAACTTACTGAGGGTGCACTCGATCCCCTCATCCAGATCATTAATAAAGATATTAAAGAGAACCGGTCCCAGCACCGATCCCTGGGGGACACCACTTGTCACTGGACACCAACTGGATTTAACTCCATTTATCACCACTCTCTGGGTACGGCCATCCAACCAGTTTTTTACCCAGCGAAGGGTACACCTGTCCAGGCCACAAGCAGCCAGTTTCTCCAGTAGAATGCTATGGGAAACGGTGTCAAAAGCCTTGCAAAAGTCCAGGTAGACAACATCCACAGCTTTTCCTTCATCCACTAAGCGGGTCACCTCATCATAGAAGGAGATCAGGTTTGACAGGCATGACCTGCCTTTCACAAACCCATGCTGACTGGGCCTGATCACCTTGTTCTCCTGCATGTGCCGTGTGATGGCACTGAGGATGATCTGTTCCATGACCTTCCCAGGCACCGATGTCAGACTGACTGGCCTGTAGTTCCCCGGATCCTCCTTCCGGCCCTTCTTATGGATGGGTGTCACATTTGCCAACCTCCAGTCGGCTGGGACCTCCCCGGTTATCCAGGACTGTTCATAAATGATGCAGAGTGGCCTGGTGAGCACTTCCGCCAGCTCCTTCAGTACCCTTGGATGGATCCCATCCGGCCCCATAGATTTGTGCACCTCCAGGTGCTGAAGCAGGTCCCTCACCATTTCCCTTTGGATTACAGGGGCTTCATTCTGCTCCCCATCCCTGTATTCTAGCTCAGGGGTTAGGGAACTCAAGGAACAACTGGTCCTACTGCTGAAGACTGAGGCAAAGACGGCATTAAGTACCTCAGCCTTATCCTCGTCCTTAGTCAATACGTTACCAGCCTGGTCTACTAGAGGACAGAGATTATCCTTAGTCCTCTTTTTATTGCCAATATATTTATAGAAACTTTTTTTGTTGTCCTTGACAACAGAAGCCAGGTTTAGTTCTAGCTGGGCTTTGGCCTTCCTAATTTTTTCCCTACATAGCTTCACTACCTCTTTGTAGTCCTCCTGAGCGGCCTGCCCTTCTTTCCAAAGGCCATATATCCTCTTTTTTTCCCTAAGCTGCAACACTAGCTCCCTGCTTAGCCAGGCCGGTCTTTTTCCCCGACGGCTTGTCTTCCGGCACATGGGGACAGCCTGCTCCTGCGCCTTTAGGACTTCCTTCTTGAAAAACATCCATGCTTCCTGGGCTCCTTTGCCCTGGAGGACTGCCTCCCAGGGGACTTTTTCAACCAGGCTCCTGAAGAGCCCAAAGTCCGCCCTCCGGAAGTCCAAGGTGGCAGTTCTGCTGACCCCCTTCCTTGCTTCTCCCAGAATTGAGAACTCTATCATTTCGTGGTCACTGTTGCCAAGACGGCCTCCGACCATCACATCCCCCACAAGACCTTCCCTGTTGACAAACAACAGATCCAGCAGGGCACTTTCCCTAGTTGGCTCTTTCACTAACTGTGTTAAGAAGTTATCCCGAGTACCTTCCAGGAACTTTCTAGACTGTTCCCTCCCTGCTGTATTGTATTCCCAGCAGATGTCTGGCAAATTGAAGTCACCCACGAGGACTAGAGTTCGTGACCTTGAGACTTCTCCCAGCCGTTTATAGAATATTTCATCTGCCTCCTCATCCTGGTTGGGCGGTCTATAACAGACTCCTACTACAATATCTGCCTTGTTAGCCCTCCCCCTGATCTTTACCCATAAACACTCAATCCCATTATCACCATCTTCTAATTCAAAGCATTCATAACACTCCCTGATATAGAGGGCCACACCCCCGCCTCTTCTTGCTCGCCTATCCTTCCTGAAGAGTCTATAGCCATCCATGGCAACATTATAGTCATGAGAGTCATCCCACCATGTTTCTGTGATGGCAACTACATCATAATTACCCTGGTGCACGATGGCTTCCAGCTCCTCTTGTTTGTTGCCCATGCTACGTGCATTAGTGTATAAGCACTTCAGGTGGGCTATAGGTCCTTTCTCCTTTTTACTGGAGGGAGCTAAAGTTCTGCTATCCCCAGACATCTTCCTAAGGAGCCCGGTTACACCCCCTGTCTTTTCCAAGTCTAGAGCCAGCCCACCAATTTCAGGATTTTTGCTAGCAACCTTGGATCTATCCCCATCCCCCTTCGAACCTAGTTTAAAGCCCTGTCAATGAGCCCCGCCAACTGCTGCCCTAAAACCCTTTTCCCCCTCTGAGACAGGCTTTCGGTGTCTGTTGCCAGCAGGCCTGGTGTCCTGAAAAGCAGCCCATGGTCATAGAACCCATAATCTTGCCGACGACACCAGTCTCTGAGCCAGGCATTGATTAGCTGGCATTTCCTGTTAATCTTCGCATCCATCTTTGCAATTGTTGGGATAGAAGCAAACACTATTTGCGCTCCTGATCCCCTGACCAGCCGTCCCAGGGCCCTGAAGTCTCTCTTTATCGCCCTCAGACTCCTTACTGGCATTTCATCATTACCCAACTGAAAAACCAATAAAGGGTAGTAGTCGGTAGGCCTAACTAGGGTAGGGAGTTTCCTCTGGACATCCTTAACCTTGGCTGCAGGGAGACAGCAGACCTCCCTACAGATTGGGTCCGGTCTACATATGGGACCTTCCACTCCCTTCAGAATCGAGTCCCCTACTACAAGGACCCGTCTTTTTTTCCTAAATGATGATGTTGTTACACGAGGTGTAACCTGTCTTGGCTTCAGTGGCAATTCAGAGTTTGGCAAGGCACTGTTATTGTCATCCTCTACTTCCCTTTCCAGAACATCATATCTGTTCTGTAACAGCACCTGGGATAGTGTGGGGGTTTCCTGGGAGGCACGCCTGCCACGTCGGGTGGGGACTTGTTGCCACTGGCCCCCGTCTTCTGAATCTTCACGTTCAGATTCAACGCTAGAGGGTGTTGGGCTCATTGTATGTGGAGCTCGATCTTTCTGGGGGGCTTCTCTCAGGGAAGACAGAGCATGACTCCAGCTATCTATCTCCTGTTCACTTTCCCTTATACTTCTTAAGCAGCTTACCTCCTCGCGGAGCTCCATCACTAGCTGAAGGAGTTCCTCTACTTGGGCACACCGCCCACAGGCCTGCTCACCGTTACTATTCAACACCGGCGCAAAAGTAGGGCACTCCCTGCAGCCTGACACCTGGGTGGCAGCATGTTGCCATGCTAGCTCTGTCTGGGTGGCCACTTCGGAGCTGCTCGGTGCAGAGCTCAGGGAGGCCATGGTCTTCTGCCGAGTTCTTACCATGATGTTCTGGCCGGGTCAAGAGTTTTTTAGTAAATTACCTTTTGAAGAGCTGCTCCCTGTTCACCCCTCTCACTGCAGTGACGCCCTGGGTGACGCCCACCAGTTGCCCTCGTACTGGGTGCGCAGCGGCTAGCCGCTGCGCTCCTGGGCAGTCCGTTTAGAACTGCCGCGTGTGACGCTGGCTCCGCCCCTGCCGCGTCAGCAGCCCGCCCCCGAGCTGCCGGTTCCGGCACAAGCACAAGCACGCGCCAGCCGCTTTCCCCGGCTACAAGAGCCCTCAAAAGAGCCCTTTGCCGGCCCGATCCGCCGAGATCCCCTTCCCCAGTTAGGCCTTACCTTCACTGGAGCTGCTCTCCTCGGCGACTGACCGTTGGCGTGTGGGCAGTCCGTTTAGAACTGCCGCGTGTGACGCTGGCTCCGCCCCTGCCGCGTCAGCAGCCCGCCCCCGAGCTGCCGGTTCCGGCACAAGCACAAGCACGCGCCAGCCGCTTTCCCCGGCTACAAGAGCCCTCAAAAGAGCCCTTTGCCGGCCCGATCCGCCGAGATCCCCTTCCCCAGTTAGGCCTTACCTTCACTGGAGCTGCTCTCCTCGGCGACTGACCGTTGGCGTGTGGGCAGTCCGTTTAGAACTGCCGCGTGTGACGCTGGCTCCGCCCCTGCCGCGTCAGCAGCCCGCCCCCGAGCTGCCGGTTCCGGCACAAGCACAAGCACGCGCCAGCCGCTTTCCCCGGCTACAAGAGCCCTCAAAAGAGCCCTTTGCCGGCCCGATCCGCCGAGATCCCCTTCCCCAGTTAGGCCTGACCTTCACTGGAGCTGCTCTCCTCGGCGACTGACCGTTGGCGTGTGGGCAGTCCGTTTAGAACTGCCGCGTGTGACGCTGGCTCCGCCCCTGCCGCGTCAGCAGCCCGCCCCCGAGCTGCCGGTTCCGGCACAAGCACAAGCACGCGCCAGCCGCTTTCCCCGGCTACAAGAGCCCTCAAAAGAGCCCTTTGCCGGCCCGATCCGCCGAGATCCCCTTCCCCAGTTAGGCCTTACCTTCACTGGAGCTGCTCTCCTCGGCGACTGACCGTTGGCGTGTGGGCAGTCCGTTTAGAACTGCCGCGTGTGACGCTGGCTCCGCCCCTGCCGCGTCAGCAGCCCGCCCCCGAGCTGCCGGTTCCGGCACAAGCACAAGCACGCGCCAGCCGCTTTCCCCGGCTACAAGAGCCCTCAAAAGAGCCCTTTGCCGGCCCGATCCGCCGAGATCCCCTTCCCCAGTTAGGCCTTACCTTCACTGGAGCTGCTCTCCTCGGCGACTGACCGTTGGCGTGTGGGCAGTCCGTTTAGAACTGCCGCGTGTGACGCTGGCTCCGCCCCTGCCGCGTCAGCAGCCCGCCCCCGAGCTGCCGGTTCCGGCACAAGCACAAGCACGCGCCAGCCGCTTTCCCCGGCTACAAGAGCCCTCAAAAGAGCCCTTTGCCGGCCCGATCCGCCGAGATCCCCTTCCCCAGTTAGGCCTTACCTTCACTGGAGCTGCTCTCCTCGGCGACTGACCGTTGGCGTGTGGGCAGTCCGTTTAGAACTGCCGCGTGTGACGCTGGCTCCGCCCCTGCCGCGTCAGCAGCCCGCCCCCGAGCTGCCGGTTCCGGCACAAGCACAAGCACGCGCCAGCCGCTTTCCCCCGGCTACAAGAGCCCTCAAAAGAGCCCTTTGCCGGCCCGATCCGCCGAGATCCCCTTCCCCAGTTAGGCCTTACCTTCACTGGAGCTGCTCTCCTCGGCGACTGACCGTTGGCGTGTGGGCAGTCCGTTTAGAACTGCCGCGTGTGACGCTGGCTCCGCCCCTGCCGCGTCAGCAGCCCGCCCCCGAGCTGCCGGTTCCGGCACAAGCACAAGCACGCGCCAGCCGCTTTCCCCGGCTACAAGAGCCCTCAAAAGAGCCCTTTGCCGGCCCGATCCGCCGAGATCCCCTTCCCCAGTTAGGCCTTACCTTCACTGGAGCTGCTCTCCTCGGCGACTGACCGTTGGCGTGTGGGCAGTCCGTTTAGAACTGCCGCGTGTGACGCTGGCTCCGCCCCTGCCGCGTCAGCAGCCCGCCCCCGAGCTGCCGGTTCCGGCACAAGCACAAGCACGCGCCAGCCGCTTTCCCCCGGCTACAAGAGCCCTCAAAAGAGCCCTTTGCCGGCCCGATCCGCCGAGATCCCCTTCCCCAGTTAGGCCTTACCTTCACTGGAGCTGCTCTCCTCGGCGACTGACCGTTGGCGTGTGGGCAGTCCGTTTAGAACTGCCGCGTGTGACGCTGGCTCCGCCCCTGCCGCGTCAGCAGCCCGCCCCCGAGCTGCCGGTTCCGGCACAAGCACAAGCACGCGCCAGCCGCTTTCCCCGGCTACAAGAGCCCTCAAAAGAGCCCTTTGCCGGCCCGATCCGCCGAGATCCCCTTCCCCAGTTAGGCCTTACCTTCACTGGAGCTGCTCTCCTCGGCGACTGACCGTTGGCGTGTGGGCAGTCCGTTTAGAACTGCCGCGTGTGACGCTGGCTCCGCCCCTGCCGCGTCAGCAGCCCGCCCCCGAGCTGCCGGTTCCGGCACAAGCACAAGCACGCGCCAGCCGCTTTCCCCGGCTACAAGAGCCCTCAAAAGAGCCCTTTGCCGGCCCGATCCGCCGAGATCCCCTTCCCCAGTTAGGCCTTACCTTCACTGGAGCTGCTCTCCTCGGCGACTGACCGTTGGCGTGTGGGCAGTCCGTTTAGAACTGCCGCGTGTGACGCTGGCTCCGCCCCTGCCGCGTCAGCAGCCCGCCCCCGAGCTGCCGGTTCCGGCACAAGCACAAGCACGCGCCAGCCGCTTTCCCCGGCTACAAGAGCCCTCAAAAGAGCCCTTTGCCGGCCCGATCCGCCGAGATCCCCTTCCCCAGTTAGGCCTTACCTTCACTGGAGCTGCTCTCCTCGGCGACTGACCGTTGGCGTGTGGGCAGTCCGTTTAGAACTGCCGCGTGTGACGCTGGCTCCGCCCCTGCCGCGTCAGCAGCCCGCCCCCGAGCTGCCGGTTCCGGCACAAGCACAAGCACGCGCCAGCCGCTTTCCCCCGGCTACAAGAGCCCTCAAAAGAGCCCTTTGCCGGCCCGATCCGCCGAGATCCCCTTCCCCAGTTAGGCCTTACCTTCACTGGAGCTGCTCTCCTCGGCGACTGACCGTTGGCGTGTGGGCAGTCCGTTTAGAACTGCCGCGTGTGACGCTGGCTCCGCCCCTGCCGCGTCAGCAGCCCGCCCCCGAGCTGCCGGTTCCGGCACAAGCACAAGCACGCGCCAGCCGCTTTCCCCGGCTACAAGAGCCCTCAAAAGAGCCCTTTGCCGGCCCGATCCGCCGAGATCCCCTTCCCCAGTTAGGCCTTACCTTCACTGGAGCTGCTCTCCTCGGCGACTGACCGTTGGCGTGTGGGCAGTCCGTTTAGAACTGCCGCGTGTGACGCTGGCTCCGCCCCTGCCGCGTCAGCAGCCCGCCCCCGAGCTGCCGGTTCCGGCACAAGCACAAGCACGCGCCAGCCGCTTTCCCCCGGCTACAAGAGCCCTCAAAAGAGCCCTTTGCCGGCCCGATCCGCCGAGATCCCCTTCCCCAGTTAGGCCTTACCTTCACTGGAGCTGCTCTCCTCGGCGACTGACCGTTGGCGTGTGGGCAGTCCGTTTAGAACTGCCGCGTGTGACGCTGGCTCCGCCCCTGCCGCGTCAGCAGCCCGCCCCCGAGCTGCCGGTTCCGGCACAAGCACAAGCACGCGCCAGCCGCTTTCCCCGGCTACAAGAGCCCTCAAAAGAGCCCTTTGCCGGCCCGATCCGCCGAGATCCCCTTCCCCAGTTAGGCCTTACCTTCACTGGAGCTGCTCTCCTCGGCGACTGACCGTTGGCGTGTGGGCAGTCCGTTTAGAACTGCCGCGTGTGACGCTGGCTCCGCCCCTGCCGCGTCAGCAGCCCGCCCCCGAGCTGCCGGTTCCGGCACAAGCACAAGCACGCGCCAGCCGCTTTCCCCGGCTACAAGAGCCCTCAAAAGAGCCCTTTGCCGGCCCGATCCGCCGAGATCCCCTTCCCCAGTTAGGCCTTACCTTCACTGGAGCTGCTCTCCTCGGCGACTGACCGTTGGCGTGTGGGCAGTCCGTTTAGAACTGCCGCGTGTGACGCTGGCTCCGCCCCTGCCGCGTCAGCAGCCCGCCCCCGAGCTGCCGGTTCCGGCACAAGCACAAGCACGCGCCAGCCGCTTTCCCCGGCTACAAGAGCCCTCAAAAGAGCCCTTTGCCGGCCCGATCCGCCGAGATCCCCTTCCCCAGTTAGGCCTTACCTTCACTGGAGCTGCTCTCCTCGGCGACTGACCGTTGGCGTGTGGGCAGTCCGTTTAGAACTGCCGCGTGTGACGCTGGCTCCGCCCCTGCCGCGTCAGCAGCCCGCCCCCGAGCTGCCGGTTCCGGCACAAGCACAAGCACGCGCCAGCCGCTTTCCCCGGCTACAAGAGCCCTCAAAAGAGCCCTTTGCCGGCCCGATCCGCCGAGATCCCCTTCCCCAGTTAGGCCTTACCTTCACTGGAGCTGCTCTCCTCGGCGACTGACCGTTGGCGTGTGGGCAGTCCGTTTAGAACTGCCGCGTGTGACGCTGGCTCCGCCCCTGCCGCGTCAGCAGCCCGCCCCCGAGCTGCCGGTTCCGGCACAAGCACAAGCACGCGCCAGCCGCTTTCCCCGGCTACAAGAGCCCTCAAAAGAGCCCTTTGCCGGCCCGATCCGCCGAGATCCCCTTCCCCAGTTAGGCCTTACCTTCACTGGAGCTGCTCTCCTCGGCGACTGACCGTTGGCGTGTGGGCAGTCCGTTTAGAACTGCCGCGTGTGACGCTGGCTCCGCCCCTGCCGCGTCAGCAGCCCGCCCCCGAGCTGCCGGTTCCGGCACAAGCACAAGCACGCGCCAGCCGCTTTCCCCGGCTACAAGAGCCCTCAAAAGAGCCCTTTGCCGGCCCGATCCGCCGAGATCCCCTTCCCCAGTTAGGCCTTACCTTCACTGGAGCTGCTCTCCTCGGCGACTGACCGTTGGCGTGTGGGCAGTCCGTTTAGAACTGCCGCGTGTGACGCTGGCTCCGCCCCTGCCGCGTCAGCAGCCCGCCCCCGAGCTGCCGGTTCCGGCACAAGCACAAGCACGCGCCAGCCGCTTTCCCCGGCTACAAGAGCCCTCAAAAGAGCCCTTTGCCGGCCCGATCCGCCGAGATCCCCTTCCCCAGTTAGGCCTTACCTTCACTGGAGCTGCTCTCCTCGGCGACTCGAGAAGTTCAGCATGAGCTGGTAATGTGCGCTTGCAGCCCAGAAAGCCAACCATATCCTGGGCTGCATCAAAAGCAGCGTGGCCAGCAGGTCAAGGGAGGTGGTTCTGCCCCTCTACTCTGCTCTGGTGGGACCCCACCTGGAGTACTGCATCCAGCTCTGGAGCCCCCAACATAAGATGGACATGGACCTGCTGGAACGAGTGCAGAAAAGGGCCACGAGGATGATCAGAGGGCTGGAGCACCTCTCCTATGAGGAGAGGCTGAGAGAATTGGGGTTGTTCAGCCTGGAGAAGAGAAGGCTCTGGGGAGACCTTATAGTGGCCTTCCGGTACCTAAAGGGGGCCTACAGGAGAGCTGGGGAAGGACTATTTACAAGGGCATGTAGTGATAGGGTGAGGGGTAATGGCTTCAGACTGGGAGAGGGTAGATTTAGAAAAGATATTAGGAAGAAATTTTTCACTCTGGGGGTGGTTAGGCACTGGCACAGGTTGCCCAGAGAAGTTGTGGAAGCTTCATCCCTGGAAGTGTTCAAGGCCAGGCTGGATGGGGCTTTGAGCAACCTGGTCTAGTGGGAGGTGTCCCTGCCCATGGCAGGGGGGTTGGAACTAGGTGATCTTTAAGGTCCCTTCCAACCTAAACCATTCTGCGATACCAGGGCCAGTTCCCATTTGTCTGAGCAGGATGAGTCAGGTGCTAATAAGCCAGCCCAACATGTTGAAGTCAGTCCTTGGCAAAATAATGGAAAACACAGGGTTTCTTTGATAAAGAATAAAAGGGCAGGAATATAACTAATACCAGTTAAGTGTGGCTTAAGGAAAAAAGATCTTGGCAAACACACAGGGCTTCATTACTTAAGTAGGTCACAAGCTTCAGGACAAAAGTAATTGTGTAGATAGAATAGACTTTGGTAATGTGCTTCATACTACACACCAGTGAGTCTCACTTAGTTTTAGTATAAGATGTTAAATGGCTTAAAAGCTGATGAACTGACAGATCTGAAGGAATAAGTAACATTACAGAAGTAACAAAACGGCTGGATTGTTCATAGAAGTGGAGTCCTAGCTACGGTATCTAGCCCAACACTTCCATCTGTGGTCTAGAAGTCATCACAGTATTGCCACTGATTTTATTTGTGACTGTGACAAAGATGCTGGAGTAAGTATGGATGATGAGGAAAAGACAATAATCCAGAACAATCACACAGACTGGATTACTTTGTAAATGGAACCACTTAAATAAGTTGTGTCTTAATGTGTCCAAATGCAAAATTATGCATCTAGGATTAATGAATGCAAATCATGTACCTAGAAGATATTATTGAATCCTGGAAAGCAGAGTCTTTAGAAAAGACTAAAGGGACGCAATCACATGGCACCTCGAAAAGAGTCTGGTATACACATGGAACAAAAAGGGCTAGTGCTGTTTGGGAATGCTAACAGTGAAGTAGATAGTAGAAATAAGGTGAGTTTTTATCTGCTGGGTCCCCTTTTTTAAATAGACTGAAAAGTGGAGAGGGCCACCGAGGATCATAAAAGGATTCAGAGGCTTAAAAAGTCTCTAGCTGTTAAATAACAACAGGAACAAAAAAAAAAATAGAGATACATGAATTATATAGTGTTTTCCTGGTAATGGGAAGTCACTTTAAGGAAAGACATGATTGAAACCGATAGCCGGAAGTTTAAACAAGATGGATTCAATTTAATAACAGACTCGACTTTCTAAATGGTAAAAGGTTATCAACGACGAACAAAACACAAGGGACAGGATGGGATCTCCTCCTCTTGATGCCTTCAGCTCAAGATTGGGTGGCTTTCTGGCATTTTTGCCTGATGAGTCAGAGTCCTTTGGTTCACACAGGAGTGAGTGAAATGTAATGGCTTGCACCATAAGAGAGATTCATATTCAGTCATCTGTGACAATTCTCCCCTGCCCTTTGAGAAGTGGAAGGAAATACAGGTATCTTGAAGAATGTCATTTCTTGAGGGCTTTTTTTTTAGTATTCTGATGTTTTTTTCTATACGAATAGTTTCAAATCATTCCTTTTGCTCTATCAGGACTTGCCCAGGCTTAGTTGCTGCGTAGTAGATGGTAAAATCTTCTTGTTCCTTTTTGTAGTCTCCATAGGGCTGTTCAAAATTTCTAAAGAATTGTCCAGACATTAATTTGTGTTTGTAAGTTAAACTAATGTACTTAACTAATACAAACCTGTGGAGACACTTAAATCTGTAGAATCCTCTAGTGTCTGTGCTCTGGTGCTTGCACTGAGCCAGCAGTGCCTGTTTCTCCCCTCCCTCCAGTCTCAGATATAACAGGATTGATGTTTCTAAATATTGCCAAGCCTTTTACTGTCAGACTGAGACCCTCTTCCTGTTCTTCTTTGCTGACTGCTTTAGGAAAGGGTCTTTCTGTGGCCAGCACAAGAGAACATTGCCACCAGGTTGTCACCACCAGGTTGCCATCACAAGCCCTTCATTATCTCCTGTCAACTACTTGGTCCTTCACCGAAAATGTCCCAGGCTACACGTCTCAAGGATTTCCATACAGGACCTGGGAACATCCAGTGAAGAATGGGCTGCAACCCAGAGAAGGAAATGTGTCAGAGATTATTTGATCCTAGCCACCGTGCCCAAAATGGGTCTGAAGAGGGGGTTCTTTACTTCCTTTCACTTGGGGCAAAAATCACAACATAGGACAGATGCAGTCAGACAAAAAGGACACAAGAAAAAGGACACTCTAAGGTGTGAGGCGATGTTATGAGGAGTCAGGGCTTGGTATTCCTGGTGGACAGAGGAAAAAGAGGTGTATACGATTAATCTTTCCTGCAGGTAGGGGATCACAAGGCTATAAAACTGCCCAGGTCTCGCTATGTGTATGTGATTCATAGGCACCAAAGGGCAAGTGCTTTACAACCTTGCATTCCTCTCCCAAAGCATGGTTCAAACAGTTTGACTTTGTTTGACACTAAATTCAGTCAGCTTCATCGAGTGCCCAACTTAAATGCCTCTATGCAAACGCACATAGCATGGGGATCAAACAAGGAGTTAGAGATCTGTGCACGCCTGCAGGGCTATGATCTTATTGGCATCATGGAGACGTGGTGGGATGGCTCCTGTGACTGGAGTGCTGGAATGGGAGGACACAGGCTCTTCAGGAAGGACGGGCAGGGAAGATGAGGAGGGGGTGTCGCGCTCTATGCCAATGACCAGCTGGAGTGCATGGAGCTCTGCCTGGGGATGGATGAGGAGCAGACTGGGAGCTTATGGGCCAGGATTAAAGGGAGGGCAGGGACAGGTGATGTTACAGTGGGCGTCTGCTACAGGCCACCTGACCAGAAAGACTGAGTGGATGAGGCCCTCTATAGACAGATAGGAGCAACAGTTCATAAGCCCTGGTCCTCTTGGGGGAGTTCAACCACCCCGGCATCTGTTGGAGGGACAACACAGCAGGGCATAAGCAATCCAGAAGGTTCTTGGGATGCACTGATGATAACTTCCTTCTCCAAGTGATGGAGGAGCCAAAGAGCAGAGGTGCCATGCTGGACCTTGTTCTCACCAACAAGGAGGGGCTGGTGGGGAATGTGAAGCTCAAGGGCAGCCTTGGATGCAGTGACTATGAAATGGTGGCGTTCAAGACCCTTCAGGCAGCAAGGAGGGTGCACAGCAAGCTCACTACTCTGGACTTCAGGAAAGCAGACTTTGGCCTCTTCAGAGGTCTGCTTGGTAGAGCACCATGGGATAAAGCACTCGAGGGAAGAGGGGCCCAAGAAAGCTGGTTAATATTCAAGGATCACCTTCTCCAAGCTCAGGAGTGATGCATCCCAGCTAAGAGGCAAAAAACATCAGGAGGCCTGCATGGATGAACAAGGACCAAACTCAAACAGAAAAAGGAACCCTACAGAGGGTGGGAGCAAGGACAGGTAGCCTAGGGGGAATACAGAGAAATTGTCCAAGCAGCCAGGGATCAGGTTAGGAAAGCTAAAGCCCTGATGGAATTAAATGTGGCCAGGGATGCCAAGGGCAACAAGAAAGGCTTCTGCAGGAATGTCAGTGATAAAAGGAAGACTAGGGAAAATGTGAGCCCTCTCTAGAAGGAAACAGGAGACCCGGTTACCTGGGATATGGGGAAGGCTGAGGTACTCAGTGACTTTTGCCTCAGTCTTCACTGGCAAGTGCTCTAGCCACACTGGCCAAGTCACAGAAGGCAAAGGCAGGGACTGGGAAAATAAGGAACTGCCCACTGAAGAAGATCAGGTTCGAGATCATCTAAGGAACATGAAGGTGTACAAGTCCATGGGACCTGATGAGATGCATCCATGGGTCCTGAGGGAACTGGCGGATGAAGTTGCTAAGCCACTATCCGTCATATTTGAGAAGTTGTGGCAGTGCAGTGAAGTTCCCACAGACGAAAAGGGAAAAAAGGAAGACCTGGGGAACTACAGGCTGGTCAGTCTCACATCTGTGCCTGGCAAGATCATGGAGCAGATCCTCCTGGAAACTATGCTAAGGCACATGGAAAATAAGGAGGTGATCGGTGACAGCCAATATGGCTTTGCTAAAGGCAAATTGTGTCTGACAAACACGTTATAGCAATAAGTGTAAGCAAGAGCCTCTCTGCATACCATGCCTGGGCATCAGCTATAAACGTGGGTCTTATCACTCTCAGAATGAACAGTGTCTGCACAATATGCTGTTAATTTCAGTAGTTAGAAAAGGCCCAGCTAAGAAGCAAAGTTACTGAACAACATTGGTCCTGTTTTACCTCAAACCAGGACAGGCAGGGACATGTCCCACTAGACCAGGTTGCTCAAAGCCCCATCCAGCCTGGCCTTAAACACGTCCAGGGATGGGGTATCCACAACTTCCCTGGGCAACCTGTGCCAGTGCCTCACCACCCTGACAGGAAATAATTTCTTCCTAATATCTATTCTAAATCTACTCTCTTCCTGTTTAAAACCATTCCCCCTCGTCCTGTCACTACACTCCCCGATAAACAGTCCCTCCCCATCTCTCCTGTAGGGCCCTGTTTGCATACTGGAAGGCTGCAATAAGGTCTTCCCAGAGCCTTCTCTTCTCCAGGCTGAACTGCACTTGGGTATTTGTAGAGAAAGATCAGAAAAGGGTCCAGATATTTACAGTCTTTGCTATGGTGGTGGTATACAAAGCAATAGGTTTGAACTGACCTAGTAGGTTATAAGGCCAATAAGAAATCTCTACAGTTGTGTGTAGATAACCTCTCTATTTAAAAAATATTAGCAATGTGCAGCATAGTGTCACTTATTTTGAATCTTTCTGACATTTTGTATTATACAGATTTTTAGTTGCTCATAAAACTTTGCCAGCTTTCACAAGTCTGAAATTTTCCATAAAGGGTGTTGGCCTCAAACTGAATTTTTTGGGAAGATTCCAGACACAGTACAGTGGTTTTTAGCTGCCTGAGATCAAAATGCAGATTTTATTCCCTTGTTAAAAAAAAAAAAAAAGGAAAAAAAGATTTTTTGTTTAATTTAAAAGTTACAGAAAGAAAAAAGAATTGAAAGAAGATCTATTTAAACAGTGGGGTGGTCCTTATGTTGAGCAGGGGCCTCTGGCATCCTCTGGAGAACTGAGAAGTTACTTGGCTACATTAAAATCTTTAAAAATATCTTGGTTTACAAATATTCAGTAGACCTCTTATTACTTAATTGTTCAAGGTAGGGTTTCACAGTCAATTTTATTTCTAGCATTTCCTTATTAAGTGCTGTGCAAGCTTAAAGGAATTTTCAATGAGGTAGAGAGGTTAATTATTTATTCTAGAATTTCAAGTAACATCCTCTGGGTTTAAACTGTCATTGTTTTAGGGGGGAAAGGTAAAAAAAAAAAAAAAAAATTCCAAGATTTACCCTGTAATTCTGTAAGCTGACATTTCATTTGCCTTATTTGTCCATGAATCAAAGAGATCGCCTCCAGAGTTGCTGGTGAGTACATGTAATAAAGGTGAAAAGACTAGTAAATATTCAACCCGGTACGTTGCTGGAAGTCTGCGCTGGTAGGTCTTGAAAAAGAAAGGCTAGAGGAGATTCAAACAGTTAAAAGGTATTTCTGTTTTCTTGGCTAAAAAAAAGTTGTAGATGGCCCTGCGGGCTATCTGCTTCAGTGACTACGTAAGCATTGTATTTTGAAATAGGACTGTGCCAGCCCCTCCCTGTTTCTCTTATAAACAGTTTAACAGGACAGCAGGGCATTGCAAACCAAACCATTACATTGAGGGGCAAACCCTCTTTTCAGTGAGCCTTTAACAGGAGCAAAATTTGCTGCGAGAGTAGCAGTAAAGACAACACTAGTTTTTAGGGTTGTATTTGTCGGTTGAAAGCTGTGTTTTTTGCTGTCTTCCCAGCAAAATTCTTTCGTAGCTACGTTAACTGTGCTTTGCATGAGCCACAAGGGTACTTGGAAACCCTCAGGTCAAAGATCCTACGTAAAATGGAAAATTGAGTTCCTCCAGCACAGATATGAGCAATCTCTTTTCTAATTTCTACATAAAAATACATGTTACTACTTGAAACTGTCATATAGGATTGGACTGACGTGACTCAAGAATGGAGCAAAAGTAAGAAGCAAAACACAAATCTAAACTCCTAGAAGGAAAGGCTTCTCTGAAGAAGCCCCTTGTCTCTCCCTGTCCTCACCTGACTTGAGATGTGGACTCTGCGATCCACTTAAATTTATAGGAGTTCATGATTTGTTTGATACGTGCAGCAGCATTTCAGCAGCCCATAAGCTGCCCGGTTGCACTGGTAAATGCCAAGAGTCCACTTTTCTGGGACATTAAGTGTCAAAACAGACACCTGCCCATAAAGCTCAAAATCCTTTCAAGGAGAAATGTGAAATTTTAACTGCAAAGAGAAATTCCCAGCATGAACATACAAATTGGTGGAACAGCAACAGCGTGAAGTAGCAGGTGAGGTACAGGAAGAATTAGGCCTTCAGGAAAATGGAAGTCATTTAGGATTACCATTTCCAAAACACTTAAAGCACAATCTTACCTTTAAGTGCATAATGGTCCCCCCGGTATTAAGAGGACAGTTTGTGTGCCTAAAGCGTAGAGGTACATGGTCTGCAGGGCTGTACCGGTGTTCCCCGCCTCAGCGTGTTTAACACACGTGTTATCAGACAACTAGGCAAGGAGCCAAAACCGTACGGGGAATACGTGAACGCTTGCGATCGCTGTGGAAAGACCAATTACACTCTCATAGCTTTTTTTTTTTTTTTTTTTTTTGTGAAAAGTGTGGCTCCATTTTAGATTTGTAAAGGATTAAATTGTATACAATCACTGCCAAAGGAATAAACGGGAAACAACTTGAAGAAAGAAAAATACTTTTTTGCTAAACTTCATGTTACGAAGAGCATTTTGGCTGAAGCTGGACAAAAGTACAAAAGAAAAAGTATGCTACTTCTGTACGCCCAATGCTAGCCACTGAGGTGAAAAAAGCTTCTTTAACGAACACTTGCAAAAGCTGTGACTGAATTTTGTCTGTGTAGTAGTTAGGACTATGTTGCAAATGAAATATTCTGAGATTCCTGATAGATGACATAGTTGAACAGATGATTGAGCAAAAGCAGGAAGAAAAATGAATCAGGAAACCTTAAGGCATGTTTGCAGGAGAAAATGCTTTTCAGGTCTTCATCATAAACTAAATAAACTGAAATAACTAAATATAGAATTGTGTAATGTTTGGCAGGGGAAGAGGCTTTCTAATTAACAATGATTCCTGCCTAGTATATGAGATTTCTTTACAAATGTCCACACAGAGGCTACAAAGGAGAGCTTGTGCCCTGATTCATTTGAATCCTTAGGATTGTGGCACATGACACTTAATATGTGAATCTTAATTTTTTTTTTTTTTTTTTTGCAAAGGTACTGTAATATTAAAAAAGTATATTAGGCCTTATAAAGCAACTGCTTGAACGGAAAAGTTGGTGGTTTATAAATGCGTACTCTGCAATTTCTTAATGGAGCCTTGCTCAACACAAGTAAATATCATATATTAATGTTATTTCAACTAAAACATTTCAACAGTTTTTATCAATGCTTGAGCATGGTGTTCTAGTTCCTCGTATTTTATGAGACATTGAAGAATATGTATTTATTTAAATATTTGAGGAAATTCCTTCAAGAAGATGCCTGTTCCTTGGCACTAAAATTCTCTTACCTATTCTTTCTTCGTTGCACACTGCCCATCTTAGGAGACTTGTTCGTTTGTTTGGGTTTTAGTCCTTTCAAGGTAAGAAAGGAGGAGAACTTATTTACATACTTGTATCACTTACATATAGATTTTGACCGTCACAGCTGAAATACTTCTCACTGCATACCAAAAACCCTCTTAAAATGTTTATTCTGCCTGGGAGGTGAAACAAGCACTTTTACTATGCTAGTAAAATGGACTGGCGATGTATAGAAAATTAGATGCACACATATGGCTTTTCAGTAGTTAAAGGGGGCATACAGGAAAGACGGGGACAAACTTTGTGGCAGGGCCTGTTGCGATAGGACAAGGAGTAATGGTTTTAAACTAAAAGAGGAGAGATTTAAGCTAGATATAAGGAAGAAATGTTTTACAATGAAGGTGGCAGAGGTTGCCCAGAGAGGTGGTAGATGCCCCATCCCTGGAAACATTCCAGGTCAGGTTGGACAGGGCTCTGAGCAGCCTCATCTAGTTCAAGCTCATTGTGTGTGGGGGGGGTGGACTAGATGACCTTTAGAGGTCCCTTCCAACCCGAACCACTCTATGATATAGATGTAGCTTTACAGACACGAGAGCAGCAACACGAAGCCAGAGCACATTTGTAATTTTAGCATCACGGTAAGCGAACATCAGCCCCTACGCCAGCTGTGCCGAAATAGCTCCGGCAGAAAGGCAAGTGGTGTACATAGAGTCTGGGGATTGCAGTAAAGAGGCGGCGGACCATAATCATGCATGCACAAGCGCCATCGTATGGTCAGGAGGTGAGAGGGTCTGGAAACCAGCGGTTTGTGCGATGATGTTGTTGTTGTTATTAAGGCAGGGCAGCTGTTTGAAGCTTCGTAACTGTTTCGCCCTGCCCTTGCAGCACGGAGTGACCCAGCAGAGCAGGGGCGTGCATTGCCAGGGCACTGCGCTGGTGGGAAACCAGCATGCGAACGGGACGGGGGCAGAAGTTTAAATCTTTCATGTAGGCAGCACTGAGGCTGTCGTCAAGATGACTCAGCACGGAAAAAAAACAGTAGAAACTCCTTTTCCAGCAGTGAGCTGGAAGCAGCTTCTGAAAGCGCTACAAAACTACCGCAACAAAAACGCGATTTAAAGAATGCTTTTGGGTTTTGTATATACCGGAACAAAATCAGCAAAGATGTTAATTGAAAAGTCACGCTTCACCCCTTCAGAACAAAATCTGAGGTTTGGCTGGAAATGGCATTTCCTGCATACATACTGAAGTCTCAGAAATAAGTACTGAGAGAGCGCCTTAACGGTGTACCGTTGCACAAGATACCTCCTTAGCTGTATTAAAGCGGCGTGATGTATTACACCACGCTGCCTTCTTAAATATTGAAGTAACGCAGCCTGGCACAGCAGGGTCTTCGGTCAGCATTGTATCCTTTAACAATGCTTTAGTTCAGCTTGAGCCAATACCAAATACTGTACGATAGGTCAAACCCCCTTCCCCGTTACGCCGTTCAAAACCACTCAGTGCCTCAACCAGAAAACCAGGGTGAGACAGAAGCTAACTAACGACCGTGAAAGGAGCAGAACTGCTTGTCACCCTCATTTCCCCCCCCCCCCCCATTTTATTTTGGTGAGTTTAACGGACAATGTATCCCGTAAGACCTTGGGAGAGCACTCTTGCTGGAAAAATGAACTACGGAATCATCCTCCCACCTGAATAGCTACCTGCTCCGCTGTTAGGTATATTTAACTCCTACAACAACAATCTTTATACATCAGTATATAACCACAGGGTTCTGGTGATTATGTAGAGCTTAAAGTTTTACTTTTAGGAACAGGTCCTGCATGTTAGAGCCATGGTGGTTAAAGGAGCAATGTCTTTTTGCCTTGGTAGGTATGATTGTGAATCAACTTTTCCTAAAACCTCTTCTTTTTAAGGTATACAATGCCACAAAACAAAACATCATCCTACATTTTTGTTGAATCTAAGCCTACCCATCCTTTTAAGACTTTATATCTTTCTCGGTGTTTTATAGCTGTTTCTTCAAAGAATGAACCTCAATAAGCATCATGCAGGAGTATAAGCTCTTAGCTTTAGCTCTTTTCTGCATCACAGAATTACTCTTAGTTTCTGCACGGCCATTTGCTGATCTTTTTCTACTGAGAAAGTGTTACTTGTATGCAATAGTATAAGTAACATAAGTATATATGTACCTATGCCTTAGAAAAAATTTCAATATGAATTTAAGCTGATGACATTTCCCCCCCCGTTTTCATGAAACCAGGGCTTTGAAAGCCAACCGAGGATATTAACAGCACCCACAGCTCTGGGAAATGCTCTCTTCCTGTAACCCTCCTCGTTACACAACCCACCAAGAGGCAGATATTCCACAGATAACTCTCAGGTGCACCTTCTTTCTTTAATCAGCTCACTAGAGTAATTCCTAAAAATAATGATGCAGGGGAAACCGCCAGAATTTGGGGAAAGCAAAACCAGAGATGTTTTGTGTTTATTTTGTCCATCATTCACTTGCATTTTTACTACTTGGAGTTAGGGTTATAATATCCCAGCTCGAACTGCGTTATCAGTGTGGCTTAATAGATCTATAGAACTGATACATGCACACAGGCTGCGATGTAGTATTCGTTTAATGGAGATAGAGTGCAGAGTCGTACATATGAAGTCTAAAGTTATGTTAGGTATCTGCAGAAACATAAAGGTTATTTTCTACCTGGGGAAAGCAAAATGGAATTTCCCACATTCCCCGTCCCCTGAAACCTTATGACAGAAACTTCATTTTAGATCCAGGCTGCCAACAGGAAAGACTGTCTTTCTCTTTTTTCATTTCTGAAAAAAAACACAACAGTTTTTCAAACCGGTTCCCTCATCTGATTCACGGCACACACGTACAAGCCCTGGAGCTGACGCAGCGGCTCTGGGGAGCAAGCATCCAGGAGCAGGGTAGGTCCAAGCTTCAACAACAACCCAGACTTCTGCTCCTTCAGAGCAGCTGTATGACCACAGTTGTCACTGACCTGACATTTCCCTATTTTAGCAGGTTTGTGTTTCTACAGAAGTTACTAAGGTGACTGACCTCCATTTCAAACACGCGTTTTTGCCTACATTTTTCTTTACGGCAAGTTTAAGGTAGGCGGTGATTCTCTTGCCTGTTACGCAGCAAGATCTGAATGGAAGAGAACTTGGAACAGGGCACTGGGAAGACACTTCTACATCTTCTGTCACGGTTAGTAACCAGATACTGGTCTACAAGACAATGACACCTTCTGTACAAACGGGTGGGCAGTAAAGGGGTCACTTTCACCTCTCATTTTCACAGAGAGAACTGGTGGGAGAAAGGGAAAGGAGAAAAGAAAGAGGAATAAACTGAACAAGCTCTCCTGTGCGTGTTTATTCATTTTTGGAGTAAGTTGAGTTTCCACCTGGAGTTAATGAGAATCACAGTTCTGAACACTGGCCCTCCAAATCCCGGTAAGCGTCCCAACAGTTGTTGCAAGTCCTGTGTTGTGAAGAGGATACGTACAGAGGATTAAAATCCACCTGTGGTACCCGGAGTGACGAGAACTTCAGCATTCTATGCTGACGTAGAAGAGCTGTGCAAGTCCTCGCTGTGAAGGAGAAATGTGACCCTTGATATCTGGAATAGGCCGTTTCTCCTCTCTTAAAAGATATTTTGCTCCATTAATAAGGTTTTCACACTCATCTGGATGGGAAGCAAACATTTTAAAAAAAAAAAAAAAACACAAACCAAAACCAAACCAAAATACAAAACCCCAGAGGACTATCTCCCACGGAAAAACTGCTTTTGGACAATGTCTAGCCACAAAGGCTCGGATGTACAGCATAGCACTGGAGAACTACTCGAGGGCAGGGGTTGCATGCAGACCGTGGAGAGCAACCACTCTTTCCTCCCCAGAGTTTCTATTCAGTTTTAAACTCAATTTCATTTCCATCAGAAAAAGCAGGAAACTAATATCCACTTTTATTAAGAATAACCTCATTTCCATGCATAAAATCAAGTGAAGCAGCAGTCACCCCACTGGCATTTACAAAAAGTTATGGTGAAGAACTACTTTAAGTTTTATTCACCTTTGCTTCCTTAAAATCTAATTTCTTAAACTAGGTAACCAACCTGAATTTTAACTGTAAGTGGTTTGCAGGGCAGTACAGTATTTGTGATACGGATACACATAACGGAGAACTCGTTTTCTTAAGTAGCTTGTTTAATTGGAGCTAACCAGCAAAACCTCCTTGGAATGACAGCCAGCCAGTCTCTCTTGGTAGTTTTAATACAGAACCAATCACAGATTGATAAAAACCAAACCAAACCAAACCAGACCAGGTAGTAGTTCAGTTAACACTGCTCTGGTAGGTTTCTTCGATACCAGAAGTCTTTTGCAACATATTTATTGAGGTGATACCTCACTACCTGCCGGTAGTGAAGAGGTACCACTATTCTAGCACCCTCCTAAAACCAATTCCCAAGTTCCGACAGACTGTTGGAAGAGATTCAGTTACCCAGAGGTAGGTACTGGTGCCACCTCAGATGCCCTGCCATATCCAGCTACCGCTCCAGAATGCGGCAAGTGCGATGGCTGCCAATTCCACACCTATGCCCTGGCTAGCCAGCCCATCTGAAAGGCAACTGCACGCCTACATTCAGGTAGCTAAATCTGACCTATGAAGGGTAAAAGAAAATTATCACTGAAACAAATCCTTGGTAAAGTGAGAGAGCTCACAAGTAATCTGTTACTATTTTCACCCTGGCCAAGAAAATCTAAGTAATTTTAAGCTTCCTTAGTTTTACACGGCATCTCTTCCTCTCCTTTCATTCATCTAAACCTCAGCATCACCATTCAGTGAATGCGCAGTGGGTGGATACAGACACATCAGCACATAATGTATTTACACTCGCACTGTTCATACTTGGCTCTCCAATGCTGCAGTCATGTGCTTCATGTATTCATCAAGGTCTCAAAGTGTTCCCATTATTCTTTACTCGTACCAGCAGAATCAAAGCTTTCCAGTTGGAGGAAATATAACATTTTGGTGGCAAAAGAGAACTTTGTACTTCACACCTTCCCCCCACCGTCACAATGCGACAGAATGTATAGCACACTGTTTATGTCATATGTAAATGCACAGACTACCTCAGACTACCTGCACATGCTCCTCACCTCCCTTCTCTTGGGAAGGATCACAAGCAGACTTTGGGACAGACACACTGTTCTGTAACAACCCCACTCTCAGGAAACTCTTTTCTGCACGGCACAGCACGCATGCACGAATAACGAACCTAAGCCTACCATCAGAAGGAAGCGGAGAACCGTTCAGAACATAAGAAACTGCCTTGGGAGAGGGCTGCAGCTGCTAAAAAACCCCCACCAAACCCAGCCTGGAAGAGCCATTATAAAAGCAGGCTGATGCAAGGGGCTTCGCAATTGCCTCTATTCTCTCCAGCTCCCACCAGTTCCTGTGCACACCATCAGACAAAGTATCACTTAATATTTCAGAGGGAAGAAGACACTTTCATAAAGCATTTCTTAACGTTCCCGATAGCAGATTTATTAGGTATATGTTAGTAACTACAGCAGTATCAAATCATGTTTTAGACCTAAATTAAGCAATGACCTACAGCTATTTAGCTGGAAGGACATAAGGCTGGCTACTAATCCCAGCACTAGGACAACACTAGTACTTTGCATTTATCACCTACCCAAGTGAAGGAGTACATTAAGTGTTTTGGAAAATTACGGCACTCATTTTTTGAATTGCAGATGAAGAGATTAAGGCCCAATCTCCAAAAGATCTGGACGCCTAGAAATGCTTAACCAGTTTGTCAGCAGCACGTCAGCATTTCAGTATCATCAGACCCACACATTCTGTGTATCGAGAAAGAACTCTTTGGACTAGATTTCACCCTGGTGGTGGTGTCACCCCAGCACTCCGCGGGAGCTTACTTTCTCTTTTGTGCTCACCCTCATGCTCCCAAACTAGGCAAGACATAAGTTTATCCAAATTCCTAGAACTCGGAGTTACAAAAATGATCTTCCAAAGCATGGAAGATACAATCTTAAATCTGGCTGTTTCAAAGACTGCATACTGCTCAAGTACTAGGAGAATCATTAAGAACTATAGCTGAACTCTATTTCTTTCAAAAAGGAGAAGGACTATAAAAAAAATTAACGCGTTTAGTCTCAACATCATGCGAGGTAGAAGTACTTTACAAATGGAGAAATTAAGTACAGGAATGTAGATGGAATAAGGCAAAACAAAACACAATGCAAAATCAGGAAAAAACCCCTCAAGCTGCTTCAAAGTCCATTTTGATGGGCAAAACAGTATTTACTTTTAGAATGCCCTTGAAGATATTAAACACAACCGAACCCAGGCTTTGAAAATGAACACAGTACTTTGGATAAAAATATGAAAAGTAGCATGACTTGCTAAATAGTCTAGTGTATGAAATACCTAGAACTATGTACATTAACACAAATTAAGAAGTTAAACCTAAATGGATCAAAGCGTTAGCACCCTACAGTAAGTTTATTACATGATGTTTTATCCTAAGGAGTATGATTCAGGCTAGCTAAGCAAAAGTGGTTTTACACCATTTTCATCTCACTCTGAATTCTGTCTCCCCCACCCCAGTCATTCCCTTCTACAGCCTTTTCCAGGTATTTTGTAGTTCAAGATCATAGCTAATATTTCAAAGTTCTATTGAGCAAATAAGGAGTTTACTTCTACTGTATAAAGAGTTCTCAGGTCACCCACACAGAGTTCCACAATGACAAGCACCTATGTTTTGAATTAATCACATTATTTTTGCAAATCCATTCTAAAATAAGGTAAAAACCAGTACTGCCAGTTCAGATCCAGTTTACTTGTAGTTTTTCTTTGGGGGTTTAACCAAAACTCCTTATAATATTGGAAGTGATAAATTTAAGTCAGTCAACATTGCCATCCTATGTAATACAGCTAGAAACCTAAAGTCAGAACCATACAAACCAACAAAGAAAGTTTTTGCCGTAAACACCTGTCTAAACAAAACAAGATGTTGTGCAAAAAGGGTACTAGTCTTCAAAGGGAGCTTGTTTTTTTTTTCCTTTTTATTCTTGCACTGGTTGAACAATCACTGCAGTTTTTTGTTACTGAGGAAAAATTGTATGAATTAATGAAAATAAGCAATATTTTATTTCAATATCAGATTTATAGTTTGTGTGTTACACTGGGGCTGGCTTGACTGATATTAAACAGATATGTCTGAAACACAAAATAACATAAATTAGACATGCCATGGGACATGTACAATTAATTTCTACTAAAATGTGGATAATTAAACCCACTTCTACGCCAATTCTTTTACACTTTTAATGGTGATAGTGACTAGTATTTTAGTAAGAGGGTAAAATTCAATAAAACGTACAAGGACAGCCATACAACTCAAAGATAATGTTTGCACAGCTTCCAATTCCACTGTGAAAATATACCCCCTCCAAAATAGAAATAGGCACTTCATCTTTAAAAATGAAGCACACTCTTTTGTTCTTCAGTCATCATCAACAGTTGGCTTGATTGTCACTCCTCTTCTGATTTGACCCCAACCAATTAAACTGCAAAAAGAAAAACAGTTTATATTATTTTTAATAGTAGTCTGAAACATCCAGGGTAAATGAACATCCTTCTGTCATTCTTATGCCTCCAGTTCTCACATTTTGAATTTTCTCCTCTTCTCTCCCACCCAAAATATTCTATAAGATCTAAGACTGGGCAGTGGAAACACAAAATAAAAAAGGATGAGGGACACAGAACATTTGTATGTTTGTAATCAGTTAAGGATGTCTCTTTGAGCAGTAAACCAAAAATCTGAAAATGTTTTAACTTATGTTGTGCTGATGAACTGTAAATCTACAGTGCTGCATTACTTTCAAATAAAAGTGAAAATATTAAAATTCAGAGAAGATGACAGTAAAATTATAAACAGAGCTGTAACTCTCAATGAACATGTAACCTATAAGAAGTAACTCAACTCTCAGGTAAGTTTTACTGTTAATACTCAGTAACATTAAGGCCCCTTTTATAGGCCACTGTTGCCTCAGAAAAATATGCTTGTAAAAAGAAATTAAGATTATGTCCATTTCCACAATCAGCAGGCAGTCCATGTTATTAATGCTACCGCCTCTAAAACATTCCTGTTTTCTGGCACGGAGATACACAGAAACAACATGTGCATCTCAATTTAGCGTCCTAAGCAGTAGAGCCTGTCTCTGGACACCAGAAAAGACACTGAAGTATATTAGCCCATCACTTCCCACTTTTTAGGACCATATCCATAGGTTATAACTAGTCCATCTCCAAATTCACTGTTCATTGGAATCACTAGTATATCCTGTTTGCTTGGCCATTTACTTTCTATTCTATACCTCCTGTTCATCTCTTGCTTTCTCACTTTCTTCCATCTTTTCAGTACCCCATTGCCTCAGGCTACAAGTTCCTTTTCACAATACCAATTGTATATGATCTTTACTCCAATTGGATTTTATTTTGCTGCTTTTCCCAGTTTGTCTCCTTCCCCTTTTCTCAACTTTCAGTTTCTTTATGCTGTCTCTTTGTCCTTTTAATACAGCACAGATTTCAACATTTTAATAACAGGATCTTCATAGCAGGCTGACACTACTTGTTCACCCCATAAACCAGAGACAAGTGGGCTTTTTGGCAAAATGTGATCATGTTTTTCAAGGAGGAAGTAATCTACAGAAGCAACAAAACTCGCATTAAAATTTACACAGATATAGCTCAAAAAAGGCAACGTTTCAAATATAAATAGTTTCTCCTCTTCCTTCTGCTTTCCCTGACTTAATTTGGGTCCTGTCTTTTTTCTCCCTGCCTCCCTTCAAGAGATGTTATATTTTAATTAGATTTTTTTCAGGGAATAATCTCTTCCCTAATTTGTCAGCTACCTCCAAGACAGCAGGCACTGAATTCTCATCTATGCTTTCCTGTTGATCTGAAAAAGAAACACACATCCACGGATACTTAAACCTTGGTTCTTTTCATATGGTAGGGACTTCTTGTATGAATGGCTACATTCCCTTATACCTTCCCTTCATACTACAAGAGCTGTGCAGGGTCAATGAATCTACATACCCCCTACATACATAATAGGTACAGTATGCATCATTATCTAAAAAGAACTATGGCACCAAGCTTAAAATGAATCATCAACCAGTTCTGCTCATCATTTTCAGCCTCCGGATGCTACTGTGCAGTCAGCCATTTTATACTTGTAATTTGAATGGGTCAATCCAGTTGATGCTTTTTTCTTTCCTCTACTCACAGCACACAAAATACTCCAACCTTAGAATGTCCCTGCTCTATTCCTCTGCTATTACTTCAAGGTTGCACTAGAAGTCACATACAGCTCCACAGGTTGAACATCACTGACTTCAGTGTGTATAAAGACAGGCTTTGCTTAGCATTACTCGAATTTTCAAATTGTGCTGCCAAGATAGCCTACTGTTAGCTCAATTACACCATGGCAACAAACCATGAACCTCAGATGTTTCTCTGTCTGTTAAGTAATAGATACATAACCATTATACTGCTTCTTTTAAAAGAGGCTAAAAATGAAATGAAGCATCCCACAATAGCGGTGTCAATACATTAGGAGAATCCAGAGGAATTTTAAAGACAGACAAATATCTAGAGCAAAATCAGATCCGTGTATTTTTTTTGCTAACATTAAAACAACTGGGTACTCTACCAATTTAGCACCAACTTACCGCCAGTGTTTCTCAACTCTTCGACTCAGGGCAATTTTTTCTCCCACTTCCGTGCATACTGGGTTAGTTAGCACAATTTTCCCCAAATCAGCCTTTACTGCACTGACTCTCCCTCCAGTAGATAGGGATCCTATGTTTACCATTAAAACTTCATTCTTTGATAATTTTTGCACCTGAAGTAAAACGTATAAAACTCTTAAACAGAAGCTTTAGTATGTAAAAATACCAAACAATGTACTACAAACAATATTAAATATCTCCTGTTACCTAGATGCCACAAAAAAAGATATATCTGAGAAATGAAAAAAATATAAATATCCACACACACAAACCATGCACAAAAGTGTCAGTGGATAAAGTTTATATTTTAACTCTTGTGAAAGGACAAGTATGTAAATATGTTGGGTATGTAGTACTGCAGGTTCTTGCTGTAGAGAAATCCCAAGAAAGTATATCATGCCAAAACATCTTGAAGATTGCACATACAGTATTAAAAGCAAAACCAGTCTCAGATATTACTACAAATTGCAATGTTATACCATTCTTTTAAATAATATGGATATTCTCATTTCCCTTATGCCTACTTACATCAAAATGATTTCTCAAAAAAGATTTCAGTTCACAGGATAAGGAGACAGCTGAGGCACTTAATCTACTGTTGCATGAAGCAGTTAATAGATTTTACAGCTAACAGGGAAAATTATGATCTTCTAGTTTGATTTGTGTAAAATGGACCACGGAACATGAGACTGCTGTGCATAAAGTTCAGTTTCTTTTCAACTACAATGTTTCAAAAATACTTAGCTTTAAAAAGTTCTTCAGAGAAAGAATCTATAAAATGCATGTAAGTAGGAAGTAGATCAGATGTGTATAAAATTAATTATTGAACAAATAAATAGGCTGATAGCAAAGAAAAACAACTACCAATATGTTTAGAAGAATACCTAACTTCAAAACCATAAATACTTTATTGTCCTTTAAACTACTCTGATATGAATTCCTACTCCTCTGAAAAGTATTCTTCTATAATATTAAATAAACAGGTAAGTTTTGTGTCAAGCATACACGAACAAGGAGACAAAACTGCTACACGAATTAAGAAAATTACATACTAATAAAATTTAGCACAAGAAGTTAATAAAAGAAATTAAAAAAAAGTGTTATCTTTCTAAAAAAAAGGGGGTACAGACCTTCGCAGCTTTCTTGTCTCCTTCAGTGCGCACACCTAATAGTCGTCTCAACAAGAAATAGGAAATTTCTAGCTCTGTAAATATTTCCGGCAGTGCTCCAACTGCACCAAGAACTTGGCCTACCATTCGGTCAGCCCGACACAAAGTTGGATCAATCTTAGTTCCAACACCTACAACAAAACAAGGAAAGTCACAAGGAGTAATTGAAAGGTAGCTGTCATATTTACATATTAAAATATTGGAAGGAGATCTAAAACCAAACTGAGAACGTACTGGGAATTCCCTATTACCTGACAGCACTTTCAGAATGTCAGGAAGACTGAGCTCCGTCTAAACAGATGAAGAAATATTCTACTTTAAAGCCAGTACAATTAACAATGCAAGTTAATCTAAGTTGGCCAGTGACATTCAGGAAATTTATTTATTTATCATCTCATTTTCACACCCATGTTGTCTCTCCATCTCTTTCTACATATATGTATTATTTGAAATTACTCATAGCCTTTGTTTACTACACTCAGGTTTGTTAAGTGAAACCAAGCATTTCAAATAAACATGAAGAAATGAATCTTTTCACAAGAGAATATTCTTACCTATAAGGCCTCCTGGAGCAGCATATTGTAGATCATTGTGTTCAGCAAAGAGTGACACAATTTTGGAAAAGATTGGCTTGCACATGAGTTTTCCTTCACTGTCCTTCGACACAATACCAGGCCGGACCTCAATTTCCTGGCCCACCTAATTACAAAAGTGAAAAAGTGATTAATTCGTTGTTTCACAGGAACATAAAGCTAACTACTAGTCACAGATAGGACCTACTTATCCCAAGATCTATTTATACAAGTCCTTGGTTCTGGGCTACCGTAGAACTTCTAGGACTTCTGTTGTACTGGTTACTGCAAATCAAACAATATTGAAAGCTCTGTATCTTACAGCCAATGAAGCAACTGATTTTCTCTTCAATACTATTTACAAAACTGTTTTAGCAAAGGATATTTATCAGAAATAATTCTAGTAATTAAATTTTAGTTTATTTTTTTAAATGACATTTCATTTAGAAATGTTACAGCACTGAGAAAAAATGAGTTAATTCAATTGGTGCAACTGACCAGCATAAATAAACTGCAAGACAAAGAAAACACAAGTCATATAAATGTTAAAAGATTTAGTTTGCTTTCCAGTCTAACAGAGCAACTTTCAAAGTTTCCATTTGTCAACAGTATCCCACAAACAAAATAAAAAAATCAAAATACATAGAATACTTAAATGGGGAAGTGGGACCTGTGGGAACCCATACACACTTCAAAGGTACCTTGAAAGTTCTTTTGTTCCCCTTTCCCCCCAATAATTCAGCAAGTAAAAGTGGTAGGATGGAAAAAAAATAGATCCCTCAACTTTTGTAAGCAATGAAATTAGTTTCATTATTAGCAAATGTTAAGACTATGGAAACAAAAATACATGTTTCTTGTTCTGGTATTTTAAAACAAGAAAGTAAAAATGAGGCACAGACAGAAAGGATAGGTGCCATCTGACTGTATTCTAGTTTGAAAAACATTCAATTATATAGATTCATTCTGTACTATGCATGCAAAAACTCTACTCATTTTTATAATTACAAATTTCCAGAAAAGAGAGGGAAAAGGTTACCTTTAAAACACCCTTTAGAATACTGCCACCAGCTACGCCCCCCTTAAGGTCATCAACTTCACAGCCAGGCTTGTTGACATCAAAAGATCTAATTACTGAAAAGAATAGATCATAACCAAGTTTATATTTAAGATCACGTTTTTAAAGAATTAGTGCCTTTATTTAACAACTTTGCTTCCCTAATCTTATTAAGGTATACACATATTTATAAATATTATAAAAACACAATTCAGGGATAACACTAAAATATGATGAATATTTTATTCTGAATTTTTAAGTATATAGTTTGTTTTTTTCTCAAAACCATTTAAGCTACTCATATACATAAATGGCTTTTTAAACTGTTTCTGCATAGCAAAAATTAAGTTAAATATCAGTATCTGAAAAAGCAAGCAATGATCAACTACATTAAAAAAATCCTTTACAACTATATTATAAAACCTTGTTTTAATGTAGTCCATTTTTACACATTCTGAATGTATGTTTTGTAGGTCTCCCATGTTTTGTGTGTTGGGGAAAAAAGCAAACAAATGGATTCATTGACGTGGAACTGAATTTCAAAATATGCTGGACAACAACTGAGACTTTCAGGAGATAACAGGACTCTAACATAGAAAAATTCAACCAGGCTACCTGTAAGATTTTCATGGAAAGAATTTCTTTTTCAAATTCAACAGTTTGTCAGTACTTTGTTAAATCAAATTTAAATTCATAGCAACTAAAGCAATGTTTTAAGACATGGGTAAGTTTCTCATCTTTATTGCATTTTAGTGCTGTCATACACATAGAACATACATAAACCCCAGCAATTACCTCAAAGATATTTAACTATAGCAATTACCTATGAACAAACGATACAGTGCTCAGAAGATATGCAAGTTTTAAAATAAGAGTGCACTAAACACTCCATTTAAACCTACCTCTTTAGAGCATTCAGCAACACGCTGTTCCAAGTGTAGATACTTGTAATAAATGATTAGCCACAAAAGCTCAAACCTAAGCATTTACATACCAATAAGCCTTGGTTCAGATGTGAAGTCTCGCAAAGGGACTGGGATTTTCTTCACTATATACTCGCAAACTACCTCAATGTTGTATTTCAACTGTGCTGAGATTGGAATTATTGGAGCTCCTTCTGCAACTGTACCTAAAACAAAATCAAGTTCAACATGAAGCCTTAATATAGTATTTACAGCGACACGACCAAGTGTTCTGTCATTGCTACAAACACTAATGAATTTCAAGGCACATTTTATTTGTATTTCCCAAAGCAGTTAAGCATCAGAGCATTTACCTTTCCCTCCAACATTTTAGCTCAAACCAGCTAGACCTATTTTGAGGCAGTCGTGCTACCTCTGGATAATTCTGTTCTTAAGAGCTTCACAGTTGCTCTCTGAACACTGTGCAAGATAATCTTCTGCTCTAAGGGAGAATTCACTTCTTACATTGTGATCAGAAATATTCTTAAGATAATTTCCTTGGAGAGATTGGATATCTCAGTATTCGATACATCAGTATTAAATTTACAGTCAGATTTCATTCTGACGAACTAAAATTCCTATCAATTTAATGATCTATTTTTCCTATGTTTTGCAATACAAATGCATATTTTAGAAAAATCCTCATTTTATGGAAGGATTTATTTAGTTATCAAGGCTTGTTAAATATAATTAGTTATCACAAGAAACATATAATTGAAACTCCAGTTCTCACAAAGAACTCCAAACTTACACATCAAGCCACACTGACATAGCTGTTACAAACAGCTTATGCAAGGCAATAATTCTGAACTAAAAAAAAAAACAAACAAAAAACCCAAAAAGACAACCATTGGCTACTTTCGATGGTGACAATCTAGCTCTGCAGCTTTCCCCATACCCCAGCTAAGGCAGACAAGCAGAGAAAGCAGTGGAAGCTCCTGGGAAAGATGAAACTCAAAGCACTAGACTGAAGTTGAGCAGAACTTTATGGATGGCGTATGATAACCCTGTCTGAACTGGACTTACAGAGAGAGAGATGAAAGACCAATCTTTTGTGATTAGATGAAAGTAACTAATGCATTTATACCTACAAGGTGCCCCTAACAAGTACTGTTTCATTCTCTCCTACAGTGCAGTAAAATCACAGTACAATCTCTAGCAAAGAAACAATCCAAGAACAGACAATACCAAGACAAAACCATAAATTCAGTGAAAGCTACTAGACAAGAGTTACTGCTATTAGTTTTACATCAAGAGCTCCAACCAACAGCCATAACACTATTGTACGTAAGCAGTCTGAAACAGATAAGAAGCACAACTCCAAAGGCCTGTTTTTTAGATAAATAGACTATGTACACCAGCATTGTCTAAGAGAAGCTTTTTTACAAACATACCGAAAACCACTATGTTTTGTCCCAACACAGAAGAATTTCCACCATGAACTGGATTTCTGCTGTTCAAAACTTACCTTGTACAAATGCCAGAATCTGCTCATACTGTTCTTTAGCCTGGCTCTCCTTCACCAAATCAATCTTATTCTGTAGAATCAAAATGTGTTTCAGTTTCATGATTTCTATAGCAGCTAGATGTTCTGAGGTCTGAGGTTGAGGGCATGACTCATTACCAGCTGAAAGAAGAAAAATGACTGCAGTACAGAAACTATAAAGATAGACAGAACTCCTACAATTAGGACATCCACTTTCCATTTTATCTTTATAAAAAAAAAGACAGTCAGCTCTCAGTAAGCTACACGTGAAGCATCCAAGTTCTTCACTTCCCCAGAACTGGTAGCTTTAGCATCCACACAATATATGACAGATGAAAGGTTGCCAGTCCCCTGTTCTACTTGTTCCCAATAGAAACACACATTTAAAATTTCCAAAGATACTGACAGCTAACTTCTGTCTACTTGGCTTACTCTATCCTTTAGGTCTTTAAACACCTCAGTACTGACTGTAGCATAACGGACAATTCACCTTTCAAGAAATTATCTTAAAATTCTATGGTTTTTTCTTATCATCAAAGCCATAAAAATGCCAAGATCACAAACTCTGTAACACAATAAATACATCAAGCATGCGAATAGGGCATTTATCAACATGCTTTGGACTTCAGCCATCCAACAAGCCAAGTTTGGCCTGACGTGTCATTGTGGTGGTTAATATCACTTAAGGTTTTGTCTATCACATTTTCTAGACCTAAACAGGTAGCAGGAACGACAGCTTATCAGCTATCTTAGACTATTTAAGCTACAGTATCTGAAGCTGCTGTTCTTGTTGACATGCCCTATCCAGGTAACATAATAGCTATTTATCACCACAGAGCACTAAATTGTTCTATAGACATATAAAAATGAGTTTTACTCACTTCTCGTTGTTTGCAAATCAGATCAAAAATTGTCTAAATCAAGATAAATCTCCTGTACCTTGATTCTGTCCACATTAATCGGGGTTTACTGTTTGTACTGATGTTTGTGGACTCTTCTGTAGAACTAAGGCTACGTATTTAAAGCAAAGTGAAGCTTCAGAGAAGCTCAAAAGCCAATGCATTTCCAGAAAATGATATAAATTTTACAGTACTGTACTACTACGAGGTTTCATCTTACCTAACTAATCTTCTACCAATTGGGCCAGCTACCACACTAAGGAGTATGTATAGCCACGTTTAAAAAAAAAATCTTGTTAGGGTACTTTTTTTTTTTTCATTGCTTGTCCTGCTCCACTAAATTTAAAACCCACAGAAAAGTTGTTTTGTGATATTAAAAAAAAAATAAAGCTCTGCTTTTGTGTAGCAAACATTACCTATCAACAGTAAAGCTGCATCCATTACTGCTGCACCGTTCAACATAGTAGCCATCAAAATATCATGGCCAGGACAATCCACAAAAGAGACATGCCTGTTGTAGAAGAAGGTTAAAAAGAAGTCCAAAAGCCAATTATCAACAATTTCTCTGACTGATTTATGTGAGTGGCTAGTCAGACATAAAGGTTAAAAGCATCCTTAAAAGAGACAGATAAATAAACATTAAGACAGATGCTGAGAAGTAATACCTTAAAAATATTTTCATAAGAACACAAAGACTACTGAATGGCTATTGAGTAATTTTTCTGGATTTTAAGATTCAATACCATATATCCATACTAGGTACTGCTTTAATATTTCACGGATTTACTTATAAATTAGACTAGATTTAAATGCACCAGAATAAAAAACAAACAAACCCACCCACAAACAAATAAGGAAAGCAACGCTGGATTTCTCTTATCTCTTTTAAAAAAGATGTCTCCCACTCTCCAATTTTAAAAAATTATGTGTCATTAATTACATGGTTATAATTGCACTTCACTTCAAAGATTTATCCACAGAGACAACGTTACAGCTCTTAGTTCCAGTGTTATGATTTTATTGTGCAGACCTCAATAGTAGATTCACTACATTCTTGCCTGAACCTATTCAGTGAAGAATCCTTGTTTCCTGGTAGCATGCCACCAAAAATCAAGGGACTAATTTCCTGCTTCGCTGACAATGTTAAAAATCTGCAATAAGCAAATAAACAGTAAGATAAAGAATCCAAAGCTTTTAACCAATAGTTTAACAATGGGTGCATGACTGTCACACTCCAGCAGAAGTTATTGTTAGAACAAGTGCTCTACTGGTAATCTGAGGAAAGGAAGGAAATACGTGATAACAGCACTATGTGTATTTTATACATAAGCGTGAACTAGGAATCCTGTCATACAATAGTCTTCATGACTACTTTCATTTCAGCAATCATTGTAAAGACCCATGTAAGAACTTCTGTGGTTACTATGTTTGCATAATGACCATGCTATACTTTCTTAGAAATTAAGTAAATAAAGGACACCTGACCTCCAGTTAGAGGCCTGATCTCACATTAAGCATCAGGCTTTCATATATTCATTTTAAGAACTTTGAAAACTTTTCTGCCTCTAGGAAGAAAAAGTTTAACAAAGGTCACCCTCCAAAAAGGAATTTTAAAGATAGGTTTGCGAGGTCCGCATTAGTTCTCATTCTAGTGGCTTTAAAATGTAGTTATATTTATAGTAGAAAAATTTCATTTCAGAGTCCTGCAAATACCCAAGGACAGAAGACATAGTTGTGCTCTACCACGGACTATGCATGACGACTACTAAAACCAAGACAGTTTAGACGATACCTTAGATCAGGAGTGCCCAGCACCTAAGAACATGTGATCTGCCATAACAATACGTTCAGCTTGCAGCTCAATCCTGAATATTTTCCGTTAGGTAAAAGGAAGTAAACACAATTTATACTATTCATTTTCCTACAGTTACCTGACTAGTTTAAAGTTCCCTTTGGTGCCAGGAATATCTGTAGGGAACTCATCTGGGGTGCTACTTCCACAGGATCGGTAACACTCTGGCCGGGAACAGCTTGGGTCATCCAGCTTGTAAATCTGTAAGTAATTTTGAAAAAAGCGAGAAAAAGTTTAATTCACCAAGGGTTAGTTACTTATAAGCTTACATCCACCCTGAAATACATTAGCAACGTATTTGCTAGATTTACAGTAATGACTCACCTTTGCATTAGCATAACCCAGCTTGATTGTGATATTTCTTTCCAGTTCATTTTTAAATCTGACAGTATGAACTCCAGATATAGCTTTGACTACTGTCGACTTTCCATGGGCTACATGGCCAATTGTACCTATGTTTTAAAAGCAAATGTTTGTCAAGACATTGTTTAATTTTGTGCAATGTTCCATTACGATCAACACATAATTACCCCAAACTCTCTGTAGCCAGGAAATCCAGAGCTCCCATCAGAAGCATGTATGGGTTTTGCAATTATTTTTGTTTAAACGAACAAGATCTTAAATTGAGCTCCCAATGGACAGATCTTTGCATTTTCATGAAACTCATATAAATGCCTGATTTTAAGGTAAAATAAACTTTACTTCAGCAACTACTCCTCACTTCATTCAACAGTGTTCTTGAAGTAAAATTGCTGCTATTCAAATCAAAATGGTTCAATAAGTCTCTTCCTGTGCCTTGATAAAATTTATAATAAAAACACCATATCTATATTACTGTCTGTTTCAGTAAGACCTTCTTAAAAATGTTCTCATGTAGGTACCATATGCTACTGCACAAGCACAAGAAAGAGTCACATTAATGCAGCCCTCTTTTTCAGAGATTTGGTTTTACCTATATTAATTGTTGCTTGTCTGCTGATGACTTCTGGTGAAAGAGGCGTCAGCTTGGTAACATCCTGTATGAGGAAAGGTTTTAGAATTTACTAGTCTTGTATCTAATTGTTTAGAGAGTACTATATGTATTTTCTTAAAAATTATCCAGTAGTTCTATTCAGCAAAATCCAACCTCATTAAAATAATTCTAGATATGCATTCCAGTCTTTCAAGTATGTGAAATGGGACAAAAAGTGAAGAAAATCCTGACTGTAAATCGGTATAGGTTGGAAATTAAAACACTGATTGTAAGTCAGTATAGGTTGTAAGGTGTTAAAGAAAGATGGAAGTAAACAAAACAAAAAAACTCAAAAGAAGGTCTAGCACACAAAGCCACCCCTACCTATCCCCAAACTTAAATTACACATAACAAGCAAATTCAAATTAACTTTCTATGGGCCACATAGTGAACTGCACATATGTTTTAAAAACAAAGGTTTGTCAATAAACAGTTGTTTAATTAGTACAAGTATCCATTACAGTCAATATATAATTAAAACTAACACTTCAGAGACAGTAGGTCCAGAGATTTCGTTAGCACCATGGATTTAATTTTGTTTGGTTTTTTTTTTTTTTTAAAAAATGGCTACTTTTTCCTCAAATACTGTTACTGCTACTTTAGGTACCAGACAAAAATTCTGCTGTCTTAAATAGTCTGTTGCATGAACCTACGGTAGCACCTGGCAAATCAAAATACTTACAAATACATTCCATATAGTTAAAAAGACAACTGGGAAACAGTTGTTTTGGGTTTTTTTTTAAAGCTGTTTGTTCAAATATTGGAAATCCACTGAAATATTCCTCTGTACTATTTTTGACGCTGTTTAGTTAATTTCCACCCTGCACTGAATTCCTATGAATGAGCTGCTTGGTTCAAGCAAAGATTCACAGTGCCAGAGTCCTCAGTGCAGGACAGGACATAAATATTTTGCTAAGATAAAAATAACACACATACAATAATTTACATTAAATCATATATTGTTTACATTGTTACATGCAGGTTCTGTGCATAACAATCAAATGAACATATGTATGTAAAAATGTAAGCTCACCCATTCTATTCTCGAGTATTATATGAATAAAATGCTCATGTTCAATACAAAACAAGTTTTGTGCACCTAACACAGGCAATTAAATTTATATTACTTGTATATCTAACTTAGAATGACTACAGGCACTTAAGTCAACGATGGGAACATGACCTGCAGATGGCACCATCTAGCAGGGTGACAAGCACGTAAGCATGATGCAAACCCTGTCATCAAGAGAAATGTTCCTGGTGCACACAATTATGCACGCATGCATTTTTTTGCTCAAGACTGGTATAAGGCTAAGTTCAGCTATAAGCGGCAGTCAATTGTAAGCATCCAAGGGCCAGCTGAAAAAGTACAGTATAGGCCTTAAAGGTAATTCCCACCAGCCTCCCAAGTAGGCCTACTTGTGCTCTTTCTGACTGGCAAATACCATGGTCAAAAATGAGAAAATGAAACTTTTTGTAATTACTAACATGCTTAGCTATAAAACAAAAAAAACCTGTTGTGCTTAAACCTCAAGAATATCAGCCATTATTACTGTAAGGACAAATACACCCTTCTAGTTTGCTGAACACCAGGGAGGCAGCAACATGACTTTTGACCGCTTTTGTCTGCATATAAGTATAGCGAGACAGCCCAAGTGAGATGTTTAACCTGCAAGACTACCACGGCAAGAGACTACTGCAACTGATTTTCTTGGTAGTCAAGAAAATTTTCCTGGTAGACCAACCAAGACAGGGCTGGCAACCCATTCATCTATCCCGCTTGGGAAACAGAACGCCAATTTATGGTTGTACTTGGGAGAGGGAAGAGCCTTCAACACCGCTGAAGCAGGACAGCCCTTACGAGGAGGAAACTGCACGTCTCCACCGCTGTCTCACAAAGGCTTCACTCGCAAAGCCGGGACGCCAACCCGACCAGCTCTGCACTCACCTCACCAACAAGCGAAACGCCTCATCCCGCCAACCCATACCCGCTGCGACCCGCCCAACCTGCTCCCAGCGCCGCCGCTCTGCCCCGCACCCACCTCCACCTCCCCCTGCCCCCAGCCCCGGCGTGCTGCAACTCAGCCCCCCCAAGCACCGCCGCCTTCCGCGGCCCCTCACACCTCACCGGCCCCAAGGGCCGCGGCGGGGCCTGGAAGGAGGCAGGGATCCCCTCAGCCTCCGAGCGCCGCCCCCCCTCCCCACAACGGCCGGCCCGGCCTCCCCAACCCCGGCCCCGCCGCCCGCATCCGCCGCTCCTCGGCACCCCCGCCCGCCGCCACACGCCCCCCATCCCCCGGGGGGCCCCGCGGGCGGCTCTCACCAAGGTGGCGAGGTCCTGCCGGCTGAGGTGCGGCTGCCCCAGAGTCACTCCCGCCTCGTCCCCCGCCATCTTGGCCCGAAGAGGAAGCGAGGAGGCTCGCGCGGCCGCCTGACCCCCGGCTCCGCTCGCCGCCGCCACCCAGCAGCCCGGCACCCGCCGACCAGGGGAGGGCAGACGCCCGGCTCGGGGACCCGCCGCGCTGGGGGGCGCGGAGCCACCGCCAACCCCGCCGCTGGGCGGCCGCGGCTCAGGCGCGCCGCGGGGCAGCCCCGAGAAGGACCCCCGCCGCCCTCGCGCCGGGTGATGCAACCGGGCCTGCCGCAGGGGCCGCTCCGCGTGCGCACCGGCGCCGCCAAGGCAGCGAGCGCGTGCGCCGGCGGGACACGGGGCGGTGCGGAGGGCGCCTCGCGCCTGCGCCTCGCGCCTGCCGCCGGGTAACGGTCGTGGGCTGAGGGGGACGCGGGGCTGCTGAGGGGAGGCCCTGGGGCGGGGGGGGGGGGGGGCGGTGAGGGCGGAGGGGGAGCGGGTTGAAACGCACCGGTAGGGAATACGTGTGTGTGGTCTGACACCCGGCTTTCCGTCACCGCTGGCGGAACAAACGTCTGGGGAACCCGCGCTCCTGAGTGTTTCTGTGGAAAGGGGGTTGTCTTTTGTCTTCACGGCGGGCCCGCGGTTACTCTGTGCTGGTGCTGTGTGTGCCACATACGTAAGAATACCGCCATTGGTTCGGTAGGGTGATCAGGGTGGGGACCTAGCTTGGTTGAAAGGTACACGGAAAAAAAAAAAAGGAGATTCATCCTGTGTTTGTGGTTTATGCATCAACAATGCGTGTCTCCCAGCGTGCCAGCGTAGGTTTATTTGGGGCAGTGAGTGGGTGTGATGCAGAGAGGAGTATGGGGGTAAAAGTGAAGCAAGATATGCTTGTACGTACTGGAAATGAGCATATCTAATTTGGTGTCTGATCAGCTTATCCGCTTGAACAGTAAAACATCACTCTGCATATGTTACTAATCTCTGCTGGCCATCAGCCTCATAAGATTTTGAATTTCAACCTTTCTCTTGTTACTGTCTTTTGTAGACTGAGTGCTTAGTGTTAGGGAGACCATATGGATATAAGACCCTGCCCCAAGATACGAACAGCTTGAGTCTTTTGTACTAAACAGCTAAAAACCCTGCCAAATGCATGCTGTTTTCAGAGTTGGGTACAACGTAAATGCTTTAAAAATTGAATAAAATCTCTGAGCCAGCTCAGAGGTTCAAGAGAGACTAAAGGCCAAATTCACAGCCATCCCCCATGGGAAATTGAATTGACTTCTCCTTCATGGAAACTTCTTAAAGGCATAGAGGTTGTTGCTACTAGTAGCATTTCTTTGATGATCAGAGAACCGGGTATCAATGTAAGTAACCAATTATGTCAAATAGATACTCATTCGCCGACAGTGGCTTTGCCTACTGGAAAATGTGAAAGTTATCAGGTTTTGCCTGGTTGACTGCTTGGGTCAAAAAAACAGGTTTGGAGCTGACAACCATGTGATTGAAATGCGATGATGGAAATCCGTGTGAAACTGGTATGCCTGGTTTAACAATGTTTGTAACCTCCCACTTTTGCAAATACAACTGTTTTCATTCTTTCCTGATACAAGAGTTAGTAGTGAGTTCTGCCGGATATACCTAGAACAAATACTTTGCTAGCATTCTTGTTCTGAAGAAATTAATGTGAACGCGTGGTAAGAAACCTTACAGTATGTATAATGGTGTTGCCAATGACAAAATTTGTTGTCTTGCAACCCAATAATTTTGCACATTGGTCTGGAAAATAAATTTTCTTATCTAACCTCTCATCAAGCCACATGATGTCAATTCTATATAAAATACCTCACTTCTGAGAAAAATAATAGATACTTATGACCGAGATAGCAAAGTATAGTGGGAACGTGATGCAATACTTGGTTGTAGTTACCTCGATGTCCAGGCATGTATAATCACTCTTTTATGAAAATGAACTGAAAATACTAGACTCTGTAGCTACTTAGGCATTTAAATTATGCAAGAATGCATTGCAGTGTAAAATTATGGAAACAGTTTTTGTCACATTTGCAGCAGCCTTTAGAAAGGATTTAATCCTTGCCAAGAACTCTGTCAGGAATCTGAAAAAAAAAACCCCACCCAAACAACTGTTGCTTCTACTTTAACAATGAGATTATACATTTTACATATTCTGGGATAATCTTGTTACTTTGACTGTATTTGGGAATATTTGTGGTATGAATAAAAACTAGAAAAGTCTAAAGAGGGCAAATGTCTTACTAAAATAGGTAAAAACATTTCTAGGAGTCATCAAGTATATTATGCATATACATATATTAATGTTTAAAATTACTCAAATGGTAAATAGTACATTACTGTAGCTCAAAAACGTATGTCAAGAATTTTATTCATTGCAATAGTTTCATGTAAACCAGTGGGAACTACTTGGTAATCATCTTCGTGCAGACGCCTATTAGAGGCGTCAGCCCAAATCTCTATGTAAATTAATATTAACTAAGGTAATGTTGATACTGCTGGTCATTGTCGAGGGCCCAAATTTAAGAGTCTCACATTTTTATTTAGGAGATTAGAATTGAGGCTTTATTAACATATTTTGATTTTTCGGTAGAGGCAAATTGTCCAATGTGAAGGAGAAGGGGATGGGGTTTTTTTTGTGCTTTTAAATGTTGAGAATAAGCATTTCAAAGCTGTTGTGCTTTTTTTTTTTTTTTTTTTGGCTAGGTTTGAGGTCGTCTTCTGTGGCAGTGTGTAGGGGAAACCTGAAGATCGTCTTATGCCTCAGCTTGCCACAAACTGCAAACAGCAAAATGACAGTCAGGTAAAACCAAGAGAGTCCCGCTTAGTTTTTTCCACTTTTGCTGACCTATGAAGGTCAAAAGTCCGAAGAGGGCAGAAGGATGCATAAAGTTTTGTTTGTATCACTTCTGTGCATGAAAAACTTACTTTCCACTCCAGTTTTTCTTTGCTGAAGCACGAGATGTGAGTGAGTACGTGCTAGGTGCAGCAGAAGACATATCCTATGAATAAGGGAGAGAACGTCTCTCTTTGGGGACTTAGGCGGCAGGAACGGTAGCTGTCTTGGCAGAGTCAGTATGTAAAGGTTGGTTGTTTCACTGTAAGCGCGCAAGTAAGGTTTTTAAGCAGTGGCTGGGGAGATGGGGCAAATGTACTGCACGAGTAAGCGGATGAGGTGGAACAGCATGAAGTTTGCTGAGTAGAGAGAGGTCAGGCTGTTGGGATGAAGAACCGGATGGCAGCGGGTTGATTGTAGCGTGGAATAAGCAGGCCGTGAGGGAGCAGTAGGGGGGCAGCTGAACAGAGTGGGAATAGCAGTGGGAAGTCCTTTTGTGGAGCAGCGCATGGAATAGCTGGTTCATTGTGTGAAGCTGTGAAAGGTGGGAAAGACATTCAGCTTGGGGGTGGCAGCTATAGAGGAGGTACGCTCTTGTTGTATAAATCAAGAATGGGGTGGGGGGTGGTAACGAGGGACTGAAAATAGGCAGTGAAGGGGATGGGGATGGCACTAAACAGGGAGAGGATGGCAGCATGTGGCCTGCTGTTTAAAGCAGCGAGTGACAGAGAAGGTGACAGGGAGGCACATAGCAGGTAGCGAAGGGTTTGGGGGTGGCAGTGGCAAACCCAAGGTCCACGTAGTTTAGTTCACCTTTTACAATGAAGTCGTAGTTTGCCGGGCAAAGGCAGGACAGAGAAAGCAAGGAGGTGATGTTTGTGCTAAGGCAAAGCCCTGTTCATCCCATGCTGGGCTGCCTCCCCTCCCCAGCCGCCTGCAGCTTGTTGCTGGAGCGCAGCTATGCCGAGCGCCAGTGGCCCTGACCCACGGGGCTCCGGTGACCCGGTTCCCACGCCGGCTGGCCAGGAGAGGAGGAAGCTGGGATTAGCCCGCAGCTGGCCAGGTGTCCGGGGAGGAGTTCAGCCAGCCCTTGGTAGGGGTTGTTACTGTCCGGGGTGGGGTTACAGCCCAACGCCCCCGCGGGGCGGCTGCCCGAGAACAGCGGGAGCTGCCGAAGCGCTGAGGAAGGGGGCCGTGGTTTGCAGCGGGACCGGGCCTGGAGGCTGAGGGGTGGGACACACCGTGGAGCCACCAAAAGTGGAGCCAGACGCAGACCATGCTTGTTGGTGCCGCGTTCCCAAGCCCCAGCCATGCGCGGCCTCCGCTAGGCTCCGGTAAGGGGCTCCTCTCTCCGGGGCGTGCCCGCTCTCCCCGCGGCTGCCGGTGTGGGCCGGCGCGGCCGGGGCCGGCCCGGCGCCTGGCTGACACTGCGAGGGACAGGGAGGTGCCGGTGGGACAGGGCACGCCGCCGGGCGCGGGTTTGGCGAGCGGACCCGAGCGGGGCCGGGCCGCTCCGAGGCGGGGGCGCGGCGGTGGCGGTTTGCCGCCCCGGGCAGCAGCCCCCCCCCCCCCCCGAGGCCCGCAGGTGGCGGCGGAAGTGACGGGCGGCGCGGGGTGCCTGTCGCGGGGGAAGATGGCGTCTGCGGCCGTGCTAGGCAGCGCAGAAGGTAAACAAGTGTGAGCGGCGGGGGGCGGGCGGGAGCGGCAGGGACCCCGGGGGCGAGGCCAGACCAGGCAGGGCCGGGAGCGGCGGTGCCCGCGCGGCGCGGCGCGGCGTGTCGGGGGGGCGGCTCCCCACCTCCCTATGAGCACGGACCGCGGGGAGGAGGGAGCCCAGGATCCCCCCTTCCTCCTCCTCCTCCCGGCTTTGCCTCAGCCATTGCCCCTCTCTTCAGCCCCCCGGCGCCTCCCTCCGCCGCCGCCCCCGGCTTTATGTTACACGGAGGCCCCCCTCTCCGCCGGTCCAGCGGGAGGAGCCGCGTCTTCAGCGCCGCCGCTGCCGAGAGGTAGGTGAAGCCGCCGCCGGAGCCCCCTAGGCCCTCCCGCCGCTGGCCGCCCCACCGAGGGCGGCCCGGGCCCCGTCCTGGCCCTTAGGGACCCTCCTTCCCCGGCTCCGCCGGCGGAGGTAGGCTGTAGCGGGGCAGCAGGCATGGCCGGGCCGCGCCGTGCCGGGCGGGCGGGCGCCGTTAAAGACTTGCGTGTCCGCGGGGCGGGGGATCGCGGAGCGGCTTTGAGAGGCGGCCGCGGTCCCGGGCCGGGCGACGCGTCTGCTGCGGCGGCTCGTCTCTAACTCTGAGACCGCCTGCCCCGTTCGCTGGGGAGCTCGGCCTATGAGCTAAACGTGTCAAGCAGACAAGCTGAAGTAGGTCATCCGAGTTCCTACACTGAAAATGTCTATTTCGCGGTTAGCGGCATTGGGGGAGAAAAGAAGTGTCTGTGAGCAGAACGAGTAGACTGTCACTCAGGAGTGGTACTGGAGCTTTGACCTATTTGGTAAACACTTAAATGTCACTTAAAAAATTAAAGGTTTTAATTTTTTTTTTTTTTATTTCCTCCTTTAGAAGAAGAATAGGGGAACTATAAAGCTGTTACTGGATAAAAGGGCAGAACTACTGAAGTCTGGCTTCCTGTTGACTTCTTTGTTGTGTATGCTTGTCCCTAAGATAATAATCCAGCTCTTTCACCACCATTGCTCCAGTTCACACTCAGATCCCCTCAGCATACTGCCGTGTGCCAACATCCTTTCTGTCTTTTTCCTTCCAACACCTAGCCAATGTGTTTAATTTCTACCACATGTCCTATAAACTTTCCCACTGTCACTCATCTCCTTTCACTTTCCTTAATTATACCCTATGGCTGGTTTGGATTTACACATGTGTTGATTTGCCTTTCAGCAAGCAAAGCAGAACAGATAACTGTTGAGCTCACACTGGAGGCGCTTAGTCTTTTTCAATTATTTAGCTGCCAGTTTGGGGGGAAATTTGTAGAAATTTAATATGTTTGCGATTTCTGTCTTTCTGACAAATGAGGTTGACGTTTAGCATTGAGGTCAAAAGTTGTGTGTCTTGAACAAATGGCAAAATCTCAATCTCATTTTCTCAGATGATGTTAAAAGTATTAACTAAGTTAGCAAAAAATATACAGATAATAAAAAGTAAGGGGTAGTTCAACTATCTTAATTTAGATTAAAATTATTTTTACTAATGTAGTTTAAGTACTACTTGTAGCTCATTACCTCTTTATTATGCTAAATGTTGACATGCTAAAGTCCAAACACTTTGATATAAACAAGGAGGATTAGATTTTTGCTACTAAGAAATACTTAATTTGCTACTTCTCTGTATAAAAATACACTGTGACTTTCTTGATAAATATCTTCATAATGAGAAAATCACTCTTCATTAATAATTTGTTCATACATTTTGAAAAATTAATCGTTATAGAAGCCACGTGTATATAATAAAGAATGGTGGCACTTGGGATAAAGTAATTCTGTCTGCTTTGAGAGCAGTGGCAAGTCTAGTTTTCAACACTGCCATCATCTAACTCGTAGGTGTTAGTGATACAAGTTTTTCCAGTTAAAGACTTATTCTTAATGGATATATTAAAAATATTTTATATTGGGCATCTGTTCTGGTATCAGTAAGTATAATTGGAGGAGCATTGACCTGGGCTTGCTCTATGTTCAGGAACATGTTTTTCTACAGGTGTAGTGATGCAGTGATCTTTTAGCCAAGTGGTTTAAACTATCTTAATGTCTGGAGTGCAGTTACATCATCCACACAATGGACTAGTACAATGAGAAGCTAGTGTGTATCTCATTGATATTAATTCATGAGACAGAAAATGAGTTTAGATTCAGTTAAGTGAAGTTAAACTGGTCAAGTACCTACAGCTGATGCGTATGTCTCGTAGTCTTAAAATGTTTGTCAAGCATGTACTTTCATCAGGATCCTTTTGATAGTCATCCTAAAGCTTGATTTAAGGGCTGATCTGGGGAGCATATTTTATTCTCTGGTGGCTAGTGTTGTACAATGGGAAGTTTCTGACATAAAATCAATATTCATCTAAATTCGACATGGGAAAAATAGTCTTCAACAGTATTTTAAAACAAAATGGTTCAGATATTTTGTGTGTGTGTGCTTGTAACATTTGGATCATTTTGTGCAGAAAGACTGCATTTGATTATAATACAAGCCTTTAGGAACAGAGAGTAATATGAGTTGAGAACCCTATCCATTATAAATACATGCATATGAGAGCACCAACACATCTGCTTGAATTAGAGGTTTCTCAAAAAGAAAATAGAACTAAACACTCTCTCCTAGTAATGTACTCTATGAAGATAGCCAAAGACTACTCAGCAGAGCTCTACCATACTTACAGAGTGATATACAACCATACTGACCTGAGACACAATCCATACTGAGTTTTAGTATGTTTGTTTATAACTAGTTCTGATAATGCTTCTAGAATAACCATAATGACCTCAGAGACAACTGATGTGTTATAAAAGTGCCGCTGTTATGAACTGATGCAGATCGCTCAGAGATAGCAGCATGGGTAGAGATTGTAAGAGGAGCTCTCGTGGTCAGATGCCTGCCCCTAAGAAATTCTTCATGCAGTGTGGATAGTTTTCAGGAGTACCCAAGTTTTAATTTCTAGAGTTCTGGCAGTCTGGTTCCTCTGACTGGCAGTGACTGGTAAGCTCCTAACTCCTCGCTTATAAAGTAATCCAGTGTTTTTGGAATTCTTGGCATGGATTGGGTGGTCTTTAGTGTGAACCTACTGATGTGTTTAAGATCAATTGTTTCCCCAACTTAGTATATTAGTTATAAAGGATTTTAGGTAAAACACATACAAACTTGATGTGATTCTTTGTTCCCTACTTTTGCAATTGTTGTAGCTATGGAATGTTTCGATATCCAGTGGTTACTGATCTATCTTACATCATTCCTTCTGTTGCCGTTAGTGGGGAGTTGTGATAAGAACTGGTGGTTCAGACAAGGTTTACTGGTTTCAGTGTCAAACCATGTAAACAAAGGTTTAATTTGGGGGATGAATTATTTACACTGTGTAAACATATGTTTATACACTGCATTCTCACTCATTGCAGCACACTGCATTCAAAGGCCCGTTTTTTAGTGATGAGTATGTGCAGTTGTGAATGTTTTGCTTGTATGTCCAAATGCCTGTGTGTATTGTATTTTCCTACATGTATGTAACATTTGATTATGGAGAAATGTCCTATTTGTGCAGGAAAGTGCTTTGAGCAGAACTCTTTGACCCTAATTTTGTTAAAACAGTCTTTGCTATGCACCTCACTAAATAAAGCATATGTAATGGCTTTAAAATTTGCATTTAAATGCATGCATTTGATGGATGAAAGGAATGGGATAGATGGCACAGTTTATTGGATTTTAAGCTCTGTTTTAGCACTTTGTAACCAAAGTATGGTTCTGTATGTCTGGTGAAATCTTTTCATGTAACTCTTAGATACAGTGCTTTATTATGTGAAAATTTGTTCGTCAGCTGTGTTCACATAGGTGCTTTCTCAGAATTTCTATGAAGTAGGTGGAATGAACAAGTACTTAAAAAATCTGTAAACAAAGGAACTTGCTAGTTCTGTCTCAGCATCTCAAATAAGTTATTAAGGAACAACAGTAAAGGAAAGCAGAAATCTGCCTTTCAGCCATTGTGCTAGAGTTGTTATTGCCAATTCCTTTCCTAGAACAATGCATTTCTATCCCTAGAAAGTGCATATAAGCTTACATATCACATAAACACACTTATTTAAAGGGCACTTTTTCAGTAAGTACTGCTTTTGAATAGATTTTTAAATAAAGCAGGACATGAGCCAAAAGTGAGTATTCCATAACTTCATTTTCAATAGCCTGTGCATTTAGACTCCATTTCTTCTGCTTGTGACTAAGAGCCTCAGACACCCTGAGGAAAGAAGGTTCTCCTTGTTTAGCAAGAAAAAGCAGTCTGGAACAGGGTTTTCAGACTTTTATTACAGCTACGGAATAAAGATGAGAAATCAGTGTTCCAAGTAAGTGCTTTTACAGTCATGGCAGAGTAGACTCTGTAATGCATTATGTGCTAAAAGAGGAAGAAATGTCAGGGAAAGCTAATAAGGTTAAGCGTATTTCTCTTTTGGCTTTTCAGCAGAGAATCTTACTTCCTGTGCTGCATTATACTGATCAGCTCTTGTATGCGCAGAACAATGCAGAGCGTCAACTTAGATTTTTTTTTTCCCTTTATTGTTTATACGTTGGAATTTTTTGTTCCAGTTTTCTTATAGACCACTGTAGGCTACATGTCTTCCTCAGGCTTAAGTGTGCTATTGTGATTTGCATGGATGAAAAGGATCTAACTCTAAATTTTGCATTTTTATTGAAAATATGAAAAAAAAAAAAATCGTTATATTACTGTCCTCTGGGAAATAAGCTGCAGCATTCAAATAGTGCATAGAATTACATCTAAGATTGCAAGTCTGTGTGTGGGAGGAATGGCATAGCTATGCTTTAGAAAAATGACTTCATTTGAGAGTTTTTTGTATTGCTTTTTTAATATTTGAACTACCACATTGCTATTTGCTTTTGATGAAGGATGCTAGCTATAGAAATGAAGATTTTTACCAGTTGATCACAATAAGCATTTAACTATCTCGTTTCCTAGTCTCTGTGCTATTTTAACCCCCTTGTGTATTTGCACTGACCAATACATTTTTGTGTTGTAAAGAAAAATATATCTGCTAATATAGTGTATGGCTTTATGCCAAAAAAAGGTATTTACTCCTTTTATTTAATGCAGGAAGACAAGTGGTCTTTTGCTTTTCGCTTGTGGAATTCTGAAGCTTCTTTAGATGGTGTTACGGAGAAGTCTTACTGGTTTTGTCTCTAATTAAATAATCCATTAAATGCTGTCTGATGTTTGAGAAGAAGAGTATTTTCACATTGAAGACTGTATATTTACTAAAAAGAATACAAGCAGGAATGTGAAAAGAAGGATTAAGTGACTTACACCCCCACATTTTTAAAACATTCTGAAATAATAATTTCAGAGTATTGACCACTTTGTTACCATTGTAGAGTTTTGTGGCTGACTTCTGCTTTTAATATATTTTTAATGAATGGCCAGTTTTAGGGAGATGTGAAAATTAGAACCCTAAAAGGTACCTAAATGCAGGGTTTTTAAAAACATATTTTGGTTATTCCTAACACCTTATTTTTTGATAGATTTAAAATTTGGAGGGTAGTAGCTTATATCTGATTTGTGTGTGTGTGTGTGTCTTACTGCTATTTAAACAGAATTAAAAGGGTGGTCATAAAAAAACCCAAATCGGTTCAATCTCTATGGAAAAGCATCATGGTCACAGAATTACTGACTGGTTGAGGTTGGAAGGGGCCTCTGGAGGTCACCTGGTCCACCATCCACCTCCCCCACCCTGCCCCATGCTCAGCAGGACCACCTACAGCTGGTTGCCCAGGACTCTCTCTAATACTGGTTTCTTGGTTTTGTGTATTATTTATTTGTTTTGATCCTGAAAAGGAACACTGGAGGTGCTCCTCTGGATTTGGTGCATTTACCCTTTACCACTTGTCTCTGCTTGTCTTCACTTGCCAGCTTTTCCTTTTTGCTTCTTTGAAAGAGGCCTTCTAAAGCTGTCCTATGTAAAAGTTAATTTCTCTCCTTTTATTTGCAGAGTGCTTATAATGTAATTATCTTTCTCAAGTTAAGGGGAAAGACCCTAGTATGTGTTTTGAGCTTACTGGTATGGTTCTATGTTGTTCAAGTACGCAGCAATGTGTGTTCTGCTTTGAAGAAATCCCTTCTGTGACATTGCAGCCTGCATGAGCCTGTGTGATGGGAGATCCCATTATTAATTAATACATGTTGCTTCAGTCACCTGGGGAATGTTGCTTCGTTTCTGACTTTTTTTTTTTTCTCTGAATATATTGTGTTATTCTGTTCATGTATCACATTTGTAAATTTCAACTGTCCTGTCTTTTCCATTGATCTTGGAATTGAAGCTGAGCCATATGTCTGTCTTAGTTGGTCTCCTAAAGAAATTCAACTTACACAGTTGTACTGACTGAGAATAGTGGTAACCTTTGAACTTCTTTGCCAATTTCAAACAGAATTGAGACATGGTTGTTTCACGTTGCTGTATAGTTTATGAAAACGGGTGGCCCATTTAAAGGCAAGTGACCATTAAATCTCTTAAACAGGAAGGGCTGAAGTATGAGTTCAACTATTATTAAACATCAGAGAACTGTGGGTGGGGAAGGGAGGCATTCCAAGTGCTCTAGTGAAAGAAAAAAGCTAATATTAGTGTTTACTTTGTATTTGATATCAGAAATCCAATAAGAAAGCAAAATCCTGAAAAGTGAGGCTTTAAGCTTCCTCTTCAGTTTGTTGCTTCTTTTTCAGGTGCTGAGAGTTAGTAAAGTAATTTTTTCCTTGTGTGTTTTTATGCAAGAATTAGCAACAGCTAAGAAAAATATTTGATGGTAATTTTTCTTTCTGGTAGGCATGTGCTGTGTTCAGGAATAAGAGACTTGCAATATAAAGCTCCAGAGCACTTTGCATTTTCTCTCCAGTGACATTGAGGGGAGTGTGCTATCGTGGATACTGGCGAGAAAGTGATTTGATTGACAGCTTTGTTCTCTTGCTGCTGCTCTTACTTTCAGGAATTTGAATTTTGTCATAAAACCTTAATTTTCATGAACGCTCCCAGCATTAACTCTATTGTGCACAGAACCTGTCAGCAGGCTTCAACAGCGTGGGAGCAGTGCTAATTCCGTGAGGTGTGGCTACAAACACCCACTCACCATTTTAGTTTTGCATAGACAAAGAGTATCTCCAGTTTTGTTTTCCAGGATGTGTGCTGATGAATTAAGGAGAGGAGATTATTATCTGTTGATGGAGTTTAATAAAATACGTTCCAGGTAAAATGGCAGCAGTCAGGATGTGGTGTTTGAGGAAGTGGGAGTAGCACGATAAGCGCTCTTGGAAGTTGTGAAACCTGGGCCAACCAGAGTCACTTCTGAGTCCATGTACTGCTGTGAAGTGTTATAATCTTGACAATTAGCAGTTTTTTTAAATGCATCGATGTTGGTGTTATTTAGCTTTTCATGTAGGTTACCAGTAACAAAACATTATTAACTTTAATTGTTATAGGAAATTCAGGGTTAAATGCACAAATAACTGAGTGAATGTTGCAGTGTAATTTAAGGTGGGATAAAGTGAAACAAAAGTAGTTGAACCAATTCTAGTAGCTCACTAATGCCAAAATGGGAAGATGTTACTCTTCTTCCTTGTTCCTGCTTATGTGTGATATCCTGCCCTCTAGGTCAGGTTGGTTCTTGTGCTGTAACCCCTGCTGTGTCAAGTCAGAAGTCAGCCCACTGATAAGCAGAAAGTTCTCTGGGTTTGAGGTTTTGTGTGTGCTGGGGGGGGTGTGGGGTGGGTGTTTGTGTCATGTGTCATTGTGTGTGCCCTGTTCCCCTGCCTTGGTTTAGATTTCTGTCAGGTTTATGAGTTGAATTAGCTTTCTAGAGCAGTCCAGTGAGCCCCAGAAATGGCTCAAAGTAGGCAGTGGGAGCCCAGACCCCAAAATGACAGAGAAGGAGAATGGAGTGCGCTGTTGCGCTTTGACTAGTGATAAATTGTTAGATTGATTCAAGCTGCCTTGTGCAACTTCACTCTAGCTAAACCCAAGGAAGTTGAGCAAGATTGCGAGAAAATCCTGGATTTTTTAATAGTTTTTGATACAGATTTTTATTGAGTATTTATCTTCCTTAACTTTAACAGGGTAGGATCCTACTAGTCTTTAATTTCTTTTTGGCTTATTTACAGTTTGACTATAGCTTGCATGTAAGTAACACTATGCATCTGCAAATGTTCAAATGCTTAATAAGCAATTAAGCTCCACTAAACCCAGTATACAGAGTATTATTTATTGTGACGTAATCTTGTCAGTATATATTGTCTTACTATATTGCATTTTATAAATGTCATCACCTAATTAATCCCTACAGTAAGAAACAAGGGAGGTAAAGGGGACTATGTTGTTACAGGAGAAGTGAGACACACAAACTTGAATAGTATCTCTGAAAATGTTCAGTTTCCTAGAAAGAACTTTTGAGTCAATTGACATATGTTTTTAAAGAGACTAAAATTTCTTTAGGTTATAACTTGTACAAATCTACTGGAGCTTGTTTTTGAAGTTAAGGAAGTTCGGCTTCCTTTCTGAAACCTTTGATATTTGAGAATGGGTGTTTTATTGCGCCCCTGAGATAAAATCTTTAGAAAGATTGGTGGGGGATACGAAAAAAACCATGGCAACCTATTTAGCATTGCATATTCATTGTCTGACCACTAAGTAGCTTGAAGTGAGGAATCACTTTGGCATAGTTATTCTGGTTCATTACCCTTTCTTTAAAATGAGAATATTTTTGGGGGAGAAATATTTAAAGTCTGTGTTTTGGGTTGTTTCTTAAGTTGATTTTTCAGCTGAAAACAAAAAGGGTGGTGAATACTTTTAAGTCTTGATAAAAGCAATCTCAGGATTTATCTGGTCAGGAAGGGATTGTGATATGTTATTAGAAATAACAATTTATTTTTATTTTTATTTATTTATTTTTTTCTTCCCCCCCAGGTGATTCATGGCAGGGGACGTGGAAGGGTTTAGCTCCTCCATCCATGACACCAGTGTCTCTGCTGGATTCAGAGCACTGTATGAGGAGGGATTGCTTCTTGATGTCACACTTGTCATTGAAGACCACCAGTTTCAGGCCCATAAAGCACTGCTTGCCACCCAGAGTGATTACTTCAGGATTATGTTCACAGCCGATATGCGAGAACGAGATCAGGACAAAATCCATTTGAAAGGTCTGACAGCTACAGGCTTCAGTCATGTCCTCCAATTCATGTACTATGGAACTATTGAACTGAGTATGAACACTGTTCATGAAATTCTTCAGGCTGCCATGTATGTCCAGCTTATAGAGGTGGTAAAATTTTGCTGCTCTTTTCTCTTAGCTAAAATCTGCTTAGAAAACTGTGCAGAAATTATGAGACTTCTGGATGATTTTGGTGTAAACATCGAAGGAGTCAGGGAAAAATTGGACTCCTTTCTGCTAGAGAATTTTGTGCCACTCATGTCCAGACCTGACTTCCTTTCATATCTGAGCTTTGAGAAGCTCATGTCTTACTTGGATAATGATCATCTGAGCAGGTTTCCAGAGATAGAGCTGTATGAAGCTGTTCAGGCCTGGCTGCGCCATGATAGAAGACGCTGGAGGCATACGGACACCATCATTCAGAACATCAGGTTTTGTTTGATGACACCATCCAGTGTTTTTGAGAAGGTTGGTGCATTTGAAAACCAGTAGACAGGATTCATCATTTAGCTAGGGCAGCATGTCTTTAAATAGGTAAGATTCCCAAACCTATTAGGAGGAACAAAAAGATAGCATTTATTTTTTTTAATAAACCCGTAGAAGACAAACATCTAAAAGTATTGTCATCTGGTTATTAGACAATAGTATGTACAGTGGCTGGAGAACAGGTAGGTTTACAATACGTGTTTTTAAGTGACTTCATATTGAAAGGACATTTTAATATAAGGTCACTTGTATCAAGTTTTATTTCAATCGTTTTTACTGTTTTCTACAAGTTGCTTCTTGCTTTCCAGAGATTTTAGAGGTGCATACAATATGAAGGGCATATGTTATGATAATTGTTATCAATATAATAAAAACATAGTGACTGTAGATTTTATGTGTTTTAAGTACAGGGTTTTTTCTATTTACAAATGAAAACTAGCATCTGCTGTTAAATCTGCAGGGTGTCTTTGTTGTTGTTGTATCTTCACTGCTTGTGCGGTTACACAGCAGTTGGAAGTAAGCCCTGACCCTGCAGTTACACATACATTTGGTTCTACACAAGGCACATAATATTATCAAAAGCTATTGACGGTGTGAAATGTAATGATTTACTTTAAATATCAGAGGAATCTTTGTAACAGGTGATCTGAAATTCAACTGATCATTGTATGTATTAAGAGGTTAAGAGAAAACTTGCTTTTTCTACTGTTCTGTTGAAGAATAGACAAAAAAATGTTTTCTTGTTCCCGAGAACCTCTGAGTATTTGTCAACAGTAGAGAATGAGAAAACTTTATAAGCAGTGCTCTCTCAGGCTAGTAACAGTAAGGGTATTTAGGTTAGGAATTACTTACTCTGTTGTTTTGTGTGATAAGATACAGCTTTAACTTGTGTATTTTTCACCTGTCAGTGAATTAATAGGATTTAAGACCCTGTGTTTTTGTTGGGCTTCTTACAAATTAATTTCCTATATATTTTTACTTTAGTATCTGGTGAATATACAGGTAAAGTTATATTGTTCTTGGTGGTTTTAAGGGCTACTGGATCATTTAAGCAGTAATGCTTACGCTTATTTGTATTTTAAATTATAAAAGCTATTAATTACTTCAGAGACTAGTGATTTTTTTTTATATTCTGGATTTTTTTGTGAATGTGAATTGAGTAGAGGATGTAATAATATATAAAATATATTTATGATCATGTATTAGCCTGTAGACATAAACAAAATAAATACCTAGACATATTTTAGAACAGTAATGTAATGCTTATATTGGGTTAAAACATTTCCAGCGAGTAAGAGGTGAACTGTGCAAGATACTGTGTAGTGTCTTGTTTTTAGTAATGCTTTTGCCTTATTATTATATCATTTAAGCCCTTCAGTAGGAAAACTGATAGGATCCACAGAGTATTTTTAAGGTCAATTTAATAGAATAAGACTCGTGAAAGACTCTGCTACAGCTCTTTAAGTTTTTGGGATAGAAGTTCAAGCATCAAGCTGTCTTCAGTGAAATTCCTGTAAGTGAAAAGTGTATGTTGGTCTTCAGCATCATATTTAGGTATAACTTCTGGAGCTGGTTTTGGTATCAGTGGTATAAAACGTGCATACAGTGCTTCTTGTGTTTTATCTTCACAGCTACCAAATGGCCAGATAGGTACAACTTAAGGAGAGAAGTGACTTTCAGCACCCTGATTTATATACCCAATGTAAAAGCTTTGTCTGTGAATACTCTTTCCATGAATTGTATGTGGGAGCAGAGAGAAGCCAGTGCAGATTCTGGAGTGGGACAACTCAGCAGAGGGAAGCACAGCTAAATAAGTCTGTCGTTTGTTGCTGCAGCTAGGAATGTATTTGTGTTTTGCCCTGGCTGGAGAGCATTGAGTAATCCAGCATGACAAGTGACAAAGGACAACTCCAGTTGGAGCTAACATAAAAATACAGACACTTTTTTTTTTTTTAATAAAAAAGCATGTCTGTTAACTGTTCTAGAAGTAAACTGAGGAGAACTCTATTCTGTGTGTAGATGGGGGAAAATATTGGTTAAACTGTGTTGTTTTGTGGTGGCTTTTTTTTTTTTTTTTTTGGAGATCCACAAAGAGAATTCACCCTTTTCCTGAAGCCAGCACATACTAAATGCCTGTGTGAATGTACCAAATAAAATCTGAGGTTGACTCTTACAGTTCAGTGAGCTCTGTATTCACTATACACTGGCTGGCTTGTCATATGTACTCTTATGTAATCTTGCTAATAGGCATTTCTAAGATGACTGTTATTGTAGTATATAAATAACTTACATAACAACTTTGCAAGTCGCAGTAAGGATACTTTTGGCCTCTTAAGCCATTCTATTTCTTACATTTTTTTTTAATCTATTTTTTTTTGTTAAAAGAGATTTACATTCTGAGTGGGATGGCTTGTCCTTTTAAAAAGGAATTGATGATGTCTCTAGATTTATACCTTGAGGCTGATGTGCATTTGGAGTGAAGGTGCAGCCTGTTTGCTTAGTCTAAACTGTTCTGGAAGAACCGCTTCTGAAGTATGAATAGATACACCTTTGGTTCCTCAGCTCTTAAAATAGATGTAGATGTATCAGGGAAAATGGAAAGATAAATGAAGTAAGGATTTGGGGAACAGTTAGAAAATAAAGGTAAAGTGTATGGAGAGAAGCACAACTTCCCTTATTAGTATTACACCTTTTTTTTATTTCCAACGTATCCATGACTCTCTAAGTCTTGACGAAGGTTGGAGATAAAAGTTACAGGGCATTTCTCCTAGGTCATTGAGTTCATCTCTGTGTTATGGAAGGCAACCATGTCATGATTTCCTTCATATGCTGTTTAAGCTCCATTTACTTTCTGTGTACCACTCAAATTGAAATGTTGTTTCAAAACCTCTGTCCTTGAAATCCAAAGGGGTTTTTTTGATGTCCGGTCTGTAGGGTTTGTTATGACTAGCCCATGCTGATTTATAAATTCCCAGCCTAAATCAGAAACTTACTATCACTAGATGAATCAGCTTCTGCTTTAAAGGTGGAATGATTAGCACATTATCTTTGAGTATGTGCTTTCCTGTGCCTAGAAAATAGTAACTTTTGAAAAGACGTAATTTTATGTCATTGTGACTTTACCTTTGATAAATATGTTGAATTTCTCTTTTTTTCTCATTTACCTCCATGTCTAGTAATTCATATGTATCTACTTCTAGAACTTCGCATGCTGAAGCTTATAAGAAGTGTCTAGTGGATGAGGTTAGTGGGCCCGATATTTTTATGTCTGAAGGTTATTGCTGAATGGATAGATTTGCTAGCAGTATTATATGCTGAGGATCTCAATTCTGGCATATAGATTGTTGGCTCCACTTTGATTTGAGATGTTAGATTTGAGTTAGATTCCAGCTTGATTGTGATAACTTCTCTTACCAGTTTATAAAAAAGAACAGCAAAATACTCAGTTTGAGGGCATTTTCCTTGCTGCACAGAGGCTATGTCGTCTTGTCTTTGTATAGTTAGGCTGAAAAACAATAAGTGATTTGTAGCACTTGCAGAATAGCCCTTCAAAGCCTGATACTGGTACTGACCAGTTTTTGTACTGGCTATGGGATGTAACTAAGTAATGACCCATGCTAGAAAAAGGGAAAGTTAAGTACAGCAACTTCTCCAATGCTATGTATACTACTGTTTGGTTGCAAAGTAATTTTGGTTGCTGCTGTTTTGGAGACGTATTTGTGGCTTTTTCTATTTGACTGAATTTTGATTTGGAATAAGTGTGTTAACATTTTGATAATGTTTGACAGGCTTTAGATGAACAGATGATGAACATAACATGCGCTACATCTGGTCTTTTGTGGGGATCACTTGTCAAATGAAAGACTAATGGCTTACATTTTGCCTTTACTTTTTCATAGAATATAGACGGAAAATTCTGAAACTTGCATAGCTATTGCAGCTAGAAAGCATGCATTGCAACAGAGCAGAAAAATAGGCAATGATTAACAACTTCATTAATTTGGAAAGCCAGCAGTTTTTACTGTGTGTTTAACTGATTCAAAATGAAGAAGACAAAATGCATTCGAGCTCCGATTTACTATGGCTGGAGGGATAGTGGTGATTTTTGTGAAGTTTTGGTGGTTTTGGTATAGACTACCTAAGGGGCGAGTAGAGAGGTGGATGTTTTTAATTATTTTCTTCATCTTCTTTTTTTTTTTATGGAATGACACATTTGATCTTGTTTATGCTGTTCCCTGTCTGTGTAGCTAAAAGTCCGACTGTGAACCACTGTAATTGGTAGATGATGCAATGAGATAGTTCTCGTGAGAGTTCTTCAGGGAACTCTTACATTAGCACTATGTCCCAGCAGAACCTCTGTAAGAAGGTTTTGTCCAGAAAACTGGGGAGAAAGAATTGGAAAGAATGTAAAAAAATCAAATAAGCAAAGTCTTAGCACTTGGATTAAATTCCTTTTTTACAATAAGACTGGGGTTGGTAAGGAAATCCAACTTAAACTTTCTTTGAGACCCCTCTCTTTAAACTTGAAAATGCTGTGAAACATTTATATTTTTTCATCAATTCAGGGTTGATGATGTACTCCTAAGAATGCACGTTTGTTTTACATCAAGGTTCACCACTGTTAGTGTACATTTCCGTCTGCTTTGGATGTTACAGTTGTGTTTTAATACCTAAACACCTGAATGTTAATGCTTCTCTATTTTGATTATACACACAAGTAATTAGAAGTATTGAAAATTATTCAGGTAGGTAGGTTCGGAGGGTTTTCCTTACTATGGGCTGAATAGGACTTGCGCATAATTCTGGAAGATTTCACGCAGACAGTGTGAACATGAAAGTGGGCTAAACCGACCTACATTTGCTTTGTCTTCATTTGCATCAAGCAAGCGTGAACAGTCTGTACTTTCTAATAGGCATAGCCATTCATCTTAGACCATCATTTGAGCCTCAGGAGACGTACTGCTCCTGTACGGCAGAGGTTGTGCTGGTGAAAGGTGGAAGGCTAGAAACACCGATACTTTTCCTCAACAGCAAAATCTAGGAAGCTTCCAACTACCTCTTCTTACCAGAATTTAGATAGCCTATCACTCTGTTTTGTTTTGTGGGTTTTTTTTTTCTGAATATTGTAAGAAATCCTGGTGCTTATATATTTTTATTTTGATCTCTTCAAGATTATGCTTGTAGATAGCTTCCCCACGAACTTCAGTCTGAAAGAGTTGTTTATAACTGGTAGTTGCATTTGCTTCTTGATGTCTTTCTGGTTTAAAGTAAGAGATTGAGGCTGTGCTTTGATGTTAGTGCCTTTGCCAAGATCAGTAGTAGTAAAATACTAATAGATTGATTCCCTGGTTTTGAGATTCTGTCTCTGGAATTAGAGATATTCCTTGTTTCCTTTTGCATGCTCTCACGGGGTGAGATTTAGGCTATGTGAAGGAGTAGAGTGGTGAGGATATATGAGGCTTATTTTAATTCCACTTTCTGGCTGGCATTTCAATTTCTAGATCTAAAGACAGAGTTGTAAATGTTGAGGGGGAAAGAAAAAACGTTTTCCATCTCTGCCAGGCTTTGCTGGCATGCTTCACATTGTAAGCGTGTTGATCCTGTTGTCTTCCATAATCATCCAAGAAAACTTGAAATGCACATAGGTGGAATAAAAATCATTTATATTGTTGTTTATTTTCAAAAATGATAGCTCCAGTTTGGGAATACATGAAATAGTCATGCTGTTTTAGAATTTGAAAGTTACTTTTAAGGACAAGGTAACCCACCCGTGATCCTTGGTTATTCGAACTTCCTATTTCATTTTTTGTAACCTTTAAGGCTTTCTATATTTTACCATTTTTCTGTGCTGTGGTTCTCCTTCTCCACCCCCCATATTTTCTGGAATTTATGCTCAATCTTTTCAGTCAGGCAAGGTATATGGTTTATTCTAACAAATTCCATATGAACAGATCTCCTGTGTTTGTATGATGCATTCTTTACTTGCAATAAGAAAATAGATCTGTTATTCCCCGGAAGAGCTGGGCTTACTGTGGGTGTTTTGTAAGCATTATACCTAAGTAAACCTTTTTGCTCCATCATCACCCCTGGTGAAAACAGTAGAAAGAAGTGGGGTATTGCCTCAGGAATAATATATGCAATCTGCATGTGACCATCCTCTTTTTCTAGGCAAAGATAAGTTGAACTTGTCAAAATAAAGTGGCGGAAAGAAAAAGCGTAAATAAAAACATCAAATCATTATAACTCTTGAGCTATACAGTGCTTTACAATGGTAGGTTAGTATTCAGGGGTTTTTTGAAAATCTGGTGTGTAAAACAGTCTCAAAATCTGTGCAAATCATATCCAATTATAACAGTTCAAAAGATTTTTAAAAATGTTTCTCTGACAGCAGAATGTCTTAATTACTGTATAAGGAAGAGAAATGATCAACAGAAAGCTAACAAAATTTGAATAGTGCAGAGTTCTGGAAGAAGCAGCTACTTTATTCACAAGCAATAAAGAACATTCGTTTCTAAATTGCTTTTCATATACATGAAAACTCACACCACCTCCCCTTAGGTCAGTGTATATAGGAGGAGGTAGGAGAACAGATACTGAAAAATAGTAGCTTTTGATTTTCTCTTGTGGTCACTTTGAAATTTCACAGTGGCCTGACATTTTTTCAGAGCTGGTGGGAACTAAAGGCATTCAGAGTGTTTGAAAGCAATCCAGTTTTATGTGAAAGAAATTGGGACTTAGGATCAAATCTGATAGAGGATTTGTGGATTTGGCAATATGTAATGGGTTTTTATTTGTTTTTGAAGTGTAATTCAGACTGCTGTGTTAGACCAGACTGTCCAAGAAGAGCAAAGCCTCTTTGAAGAGAATCACATGGTGGCCTGAGGGATGCCTGGAGCTAGATTAATTAAAATATTCAAGACGGGGATGTGTTTTGGAATTGTCTCAGGAACCTAAATTGGCTTAGAGAGTAGGAAGGGTCTTGGAAAGGTAAATTCTTAGAATCTCCACACACCCCACCCCACCCCCCCCTCCCTCCAGCTCCAGTAAAACTGAGCAGGGATAGCTCTTTTCAAATTGAGGTAGCACTGAGGAGCACTTCACTACTATGTGGTAATTCAAAGACTGCAGCTTTCACCTGGGAAGTGGAAGTTCAAACCCAAAACTCTGCAATTTACCAAACAAATGCACAACCAAAGGATTATAGGTTGAGATGTCTTCCTCTTGTGTTAAAGGCATCTGTTAACATGTGGAGACTCACAGGGAGGAAACCGTAAGGTAACCACTGTGACGAATGGTTGGTGCGATCACGTGTTCTGAAGGAAGGGGTTTGGGTACCTTCCCTTCCCACCCCAATTAAATAGCCCTGTGAGCAGAGTCTGGCATTTCAGAATACCTGCTTGGGCTTGGGTGTGAGAATTCAACATAAATTAGATTAGGGTAGACCTTGGTAAACACAGAATGGGTGAGTAGAATGTTTTTCAACACCAGGAAAATAGTGCCTTTTTAATTTAGGTGCTTCATGGATTAAGTAGAAGATGAACAGAGGCGTTTTTGGGGAGAAGGAATAATGGTTTTTAGACTTGGGGATTTCAGTTGTGCCTAATTCTGGCTTACGTTCTGCATGTGAGTATTGTGCTAAAAAATGTTAGTCACTGCTGTTAATCACTAAATTGCCTTCTGGATTTTGGATAACAATATATTAGCTTAACCTTCCATGCACAAATGCAATTGCTTTCAAGATTGCCTGAATGAAACTAAGTAAAATAATCTTCTAGTGACACAGTCATTTAGGTTTTCTGGATTGTTTCTCTTGGTCAGAATTTTAATATCTTTTAAATGTATTCATAGGTAAAAACATCAGAGTTTTATCGATACTCCCGGCAGCTGCGACATGAGGTTGACCAAGCCATGAATTACTTTCATAGCGTTCACCAACAGCCTTTGATGGAAATGAAATCGAACAAAATTCGTTCTGCCAAACCCCAGACTGCAGTATTTAGAGGAATGATAGGACACAGTATGGTAAACAGTAAAATTCTTCTCTTGCACAAACCAAGGGTCTGGTGGGAACTAGAGGGTCCTCAAGTACCTTTACGACCAGACTGCCTTGCCATTGTGAATAACTTTGTGTTCCTATTAGGTGGGGAAGAACTGGGGCCAGATGGTGAGTTTCATGCTTCATCCAAAGTGTTTAGATATGACCCAAGACAGAACACTTGGTTACGAATGGCAGACATGTCTGTTCCACGTTCTGAGTTTGCTGTTGGAGTTATTGGGAGGTATGTTTATGCAGTGGCTGGGAGAACCAGGGATGAAACGTTTTACTCAACTGAACGGTATGATATTACTGAAGATAAATGGGAATTTGTGGATCCCTATCCAGTCAATAAATACGGACATGAAGGGACTGTGCTTGGTAACAAGTTGTATATCACTGGTGGAATTACATCGTCTTCAACTTCTAAGCAAGTGTGTGTGTTTGATCCCAGTAAAGAAGGGACAGTAGAGCAGCGAACAAGGAGGACTCAAGTAGTCACTAACTGTTGGGAGAACAAATGCAAAATGAATTACGCAAGATGCTTTCACAAAATGATTTCTTATAATGGTAAGCTTTATGTCTTTGGTGGTGTCTGTGTGATCCTAAGGGCCTCCTTTGAATCTCAAGGATGTCCTTCTACAGAGGTTTATGACCCAGATACTGATCAATGGACTATATTGGCTTCTATGCCAATTGGTAGGAGTGGTCATGGCGTAGCTGTTCTGGACAAACAGATCATGGTTCTTGGAGGCCTTTGTTACAATGGTCATTACAGTGATTCGATTCTCACCTTTGATCCAGAGGAAAACAAATGGAAAGAAGATGAATATCCGAGGATGCCGTGCAAGCTGGATGGCTTACAAGTCTGCAGCTTGCACTTTCCTGAATATGTTTTGGAGCATGTTAGACGTTGCAGCTAAAACAGAATGAACAACTCAATGAAATACGAAAAGCTATACCTAATTTGTCAAAAAATACAAACCAGTTGAATTCCTTCAGAGACATTACCTTGTGTATAAGAAGAACTGCTAAATGCTTAAGAGAAACAGGATGTACAGGGAGAGTACTTACCAAGTTTATTAGAAAAGCCAATAGTTGGTCTGATACTGTAAAAGCTTTGTTGTTTTTGGTTTTTTTTTTAACAAATGTAACTGTAAGTAGGGGAAAGAAAAATATATTTTTTGAGTGTGGTTATTTTTTTGGTAATATTTTATGTCCATTGTACTCATACTTCTCTTTTTTCTTTTTTTTTTTTGTAATGGCCATTATACCACTATACTTCTGAATTCAGTTGAGTTTAACAAAATACTTGTGGAAAGAAAGCCTACTTTATTCTTATTTTTTGTTGAGCATCAAAATAAAGCTCATCTGTACTAGGGTACAACCAGGTTTAAAAGAACAAAACTAAACCGTTTCTGTATTTTATGTTGTCTTTTGGATGCTTTTTCCATTAATTGCAAAGTATTCTTAAATCTGCTAGGTGTTTTTGTTTTCTGTTATATGCGTTGAAGAATAATCTTAACCCCTTTGCATGACCTTTTTCCTGGTTTTGTATAGTAGTACCAGTAAGTCTGCCAAAATGCAAATTACGCATTTTCTACAAAATTGAAAACGAAACATTTTTATATTCAAAACACTATTTCTATGCTGCCTTCTATTGTCTGCATTGTGTTTGTTGGTGAGTAAAAAATATATACACACACACATGCATACACTGTAAAAACTATATATAAGTACATCTTTTTGTGTGCGGTTACAATATTATATTTTAACTAGTGCACAGATTCAGCCATATCTGTTGAATTTAAGGTATAGTACTATCCTTTAATGAGCTAAGTAATTCAAAATTCTTAAGTAACTGGAGGCCTCGTTTGGTATCAAAGTATCTTACCTTTAGTATATACTGATTGATTCAGTAACTTTAAACTCTTTATATTGATTCCACATAATGAACTGTTGATAATTTGTTATTTTATAAATTATTTTTTAAAAAGTAAACACATCTTACCTGAGTTTCTGTTATGTTTGAATGTGCTGCCCAGTCTTTTTTATGAAAATGGAAAATGTCAATAAGCAAATGCTCAGCAGTGCTTTGACCCACAGTTGTTTTTGGAACTGGATAAACTACAGTTTATTCTCAGTACTTTGCTTGTACTTGTACTTCAATACGAGTATTTTGTTTGTACCTGTATTGAAGTGTTACAATTTTTTTTTTATTGTTATTTTAATTATCAACTTCTATGAACTACTGTGTTTTGAAAATGTGGAGTTAGGTGGTTGAATGGTTAGTACCATTTATGTTTCTTTTACAAAAAAACCTACACAACTATAGCTACTGACCTCGGAGTGCCTGAATTGAGATGTGTGGTCCAAGAGGGCTTTGAATGACTCTGTTGTGTTAACTTGCAGGTATTACTGACAGTAGATTGGGAAGAATTATCTGCCAAGACATAAATAAGAACAGTAATTACATTCTGATTATATTTAATGATGTGAAATTAGCCACTTCTAGAATCTAAAGGAGAGGTTTGGAGAAGTTGAGGGCTCACACTTAGTTCAGATGTTTAGGGGCAAAATACTGAAACATTCACCTGCATATTTTGTAAAATCTTAACGCTGCTGTGTTTCAGTTTAAGCAATAGACTTTACTTCATATGCAGCAATGCAAAACCACTTTATTCAGCATCTTCCAGTCAGAAATCACTGTAGAAAAGGAATGTACAGCACTCAGGGAGTTCAAAAGAATGCACTTACAAAGGGACCAAAATCACCCCAAATTTCCTATACTAAAAATGACACCTACTTGCCTAAACAAAGTTCAAAATAATTGATAGAAGTTAAAACAACATGTAAAACTCCTCATACTTGTATTTTGATATTTTTGTAGTAATTGCGTTCTGGGTTGAGAGGTGAGGATTTGGAGCTATATGGCAAGTTGGCACACTTTTTTAATTGATTTATTGATAGAATATTTTCTTTCCATATCTTTTAACAGAAAGAAAGAATGTATACGATCATAGCTGTAGTGATAAGTTACTTACACCAGTAGTGACTGGACCAAATATTGATTCAGCCTTCTGATGCAGGCTAGTTTGCAGTTAAATTTAAGTCTTTTTTTAATCAAAAATCAGTTTTCTGAATTAGAAATCTAATTTACTTAATAGCTTAACTTAGAGCCAGCGTAGCTTATACTAAAACCTCAGTTTCACTGTGAGACTTGTGCGTACATTACCCTGCAGGGGTGCAGAGATAAACTGACTCCAGTAGGTGCTGGCTGTGTGCAAGTAAAATGGTTCTACTGTACATAGTTCATAGAATATTGGGGCACAGGAAAAAAACAAGGGGCTTCTTATTGTTTTATTCTTTTTGTCACCAGTTCATTTCTGAATAAATTTATGGGACAGTAAAAACTAATCCTGCTGGAGAAGGCTTTCATGGGCATGTTACGTGTAGTACGGAGTACTTCACTTTCATGTAGGGCCAGTCTGGGGCATGGATGTGGTTCTGGATACCTGGTCTTCCACGATTCAGGTGTAGTAAAGAGACATGGCCAGGACTTTATTAAAAAGAACGGTAACGATGGGGGTGTCTCAAGTTATGTTTTTGAGTTTGTATTTAAGCACCTTCTGAAGTTCTGTGTGCTAAGCAACTGCCACTAAAGTCATCGGTGAGTATTGACACTTGAAATGTGAAGAACCAGATCATTTTTAGGTGCTCTACTTTTAAGTTCATATTTATCTTCAGGTGCCCGGTTCTGAAAGATCTTGTCCAGGATTGTAATAGTAATTATTCTGTGAAATTCTAACTTGAACTGTTGGTTTCATCTTCCCTGAAGTTGTGTCTCCATTAAGAAGCTGGCTGTAACCTTTCCAGCATTAGGAATGATTGGAATTTGCTTGGGTTTAGAACACGTGGGGGTATGTTTTGTTAATTTACATTTCTACCGCGCTTTTATTGTTTGAAACATGAAATATGGAATTAGCTTACATTCTCTTTTCCATTGCAGTGGATACTTTATATATATCAGAGGGATTTTTTTTTAATTGAAAATTTCTGTTTGTGTTTGCTTTTAGTATTTAGCTGCAGATAGTGTTTAAGTAAAAACAAAACTAAACGGGCTAATAAAAATTGCCTATTACTATCATTTTTTTGGCATTGTGATCAGATTAATATGAGTTTTAAAAATAAAACGCCTCTCATTTGTCAAGGAAAAGGTAAGTTGATTAGTGAGTTTGAGGGGGTTTCTTTTTCTATTCCACCCCAACCATAATGGAACACCAGCAAATCTGGTCTCACCCACATATTTAAAATTTAACACATCACCTTCTCTTAAACAGCAAGTATACTTGCCTTTTCTTAAAAAGGTGGACATAGTGAGTTAAAAATGGTGTTTTTTTCTCACATTTATAGCAAAAATGTGTCAGCTTCATGTCTTAATTTAGCAACTAGCTCCAGGGGGAAATTTTGTTTTCTAATGAGCCAGGATGAACAAAAAGCGTAGTGCTCCTGTAAAGGGGCTGGACACTGCCAGTTCCCATTCCAAATGCTACTATATCTCTTTTTAGGGGACGGATAATTTTTTTTTCAAAGAACTGCGTAAGGAAAAAGTAGCTCATTTTTTCCCACAAAGTGTTGGTGGTAGTTTTGTAATAGGAAGTATTGGTGGCAAAAAAACCATTTTTTTTCTCCATTGATTCAGCTGGAGGAAGGCAGTATTGATTTTACAAAGTCTCTGCTGTTTCAGAAAGCAGTGCTAGCAAGAGGGGCTAGTGGCAGCATATGAGCTACCTGGCAACCTGCTTTTATGTTACTTTCTTTTGAAAAGTGTGGATGCCCTACTTTCGGCGTTATGATAGCAGTCCTGTTGTAACTAGCTCTAAGGGGTTGTGACTTTAATATTTCTCTGGTTTTTTGAGATTTGCAGCCACTTTTTCTTGAGGACCTCCTGCCTTACAAACCCAAGTGCTGTATTTTTTCATGCTGATAATATGATAACTATTTTCATCAGGGACAAAGCTTCACTTGACACTCGGGAAGCAAAGGATAAAATTCAGCAGGTACAAATTCAAATCAGTTTAAAAAGAAAAACATTGCTTAACTTGTTATGTCCATTCTTTTGTGAAAGGAGGGTAAGCATTATGGGGAGATGCTAATGGCTCTTTAAAAATAAACTTCAAGCTTGTGTCAGCATTTATATGACAAAGTCTTTTTAGAAATAGTCATGTTTGTAGAGGTATTTTGCCTTTTTAATATATTTTTCCTTACAAAGGAAAAAAAGGTCAGTGAATTGGGCCCTTGTTTCTTTTAACACTTCAAATGTGTACTTCACAGATGTGAACATTCCAATATAAAGAAAACAGAAAACTGTAAGGTACTTAAAACATAAAAGTGCAAATGTTATTAAACCTGTGCTTACGTGTTTATAAGGTTGGGGGCATCAGAGAAGACATCCCTCCTGCTTTCCTTCCATTAATAAACACATACCTGAAGTTACTTGAATAAACGTGGTCCATCACATGTGGCAGGGCTCACTGAAGGACAGTGGGAGAGCGCATAACTGGAAAGCACGTGTACTCTATTTAAAACAGAGCTTGCCGGTGTCCTGTAGCTGACACTTTGAGATTTTAATGTTTGCAAAACAATCTGAAGCTGCTTAAAATAAATACTAATGACTACTTCTGCATCTGTATTCTATTTTTGAAAGTTGGTGAGTAACTTCAAAATTTCCATTTGTGTGAGTAAACTTCATAAAACTAGTTGTATGGGGCAGAAAAACTGACTTGTTTTGAGCACAGCTTTCCTGGATTTCCCTCTACTATTTCTTTTTCATGTCCCAAATTTCAATTAATGTTTATATAATCTTCTAAAAGTAAATTTCAAAGATCAATTTCAAATACTTTTGCATTAATATTAAGTTGGTAGCTAGGGGAAAACCACCTCTCTTTTGCAGATGGTAGTTTTTATTTATGGCTCTGGTAGAAAACCTTGGCGTAAGTCTAGAAAATACAGTGTTGGGTAGGACTGTGAAGGTAGCTATACTTAGGGGGCTTTCATTACCTCAGTGGGACCCACCTAACTTTTATGTCACTTCTGGGAACAGGTGAAGGGAAGAGTGAGCTATGTTTTTATTTTAAATATTTTCCCTATATATTGTTATTTTTGTAGATCTTTTTAAAATAAATTATTACGTGCTGGAGATTGCAATTCCGCTATAGTATACCGCTTGATTCCAGTGTACAATATCAGATTCTTTGTATTGAAAAGAATGTACTTGATAAGTATTTGATAAGTTAACAGGAAAAGTTATTTTCAAACTGTGCTGTGTTTGTGCTAGCAATTGGAAATACTTTTCCTATAGAAAACTATATACATATGACCTCATATGTACATTTGGATTAACTGTCTAATGACTACCCCAGGGCTCCTATAAACTTCTCTGAATAATTTAAGAATTGCCTCTTTTTAACTGTTTTAAAGCCTTTTTTCTTGTCTTTTTTTGGCAGAAGGTAATTTTCCCTAGCTATGGATACAGTATGCTCAGACTTGCATATGTGCTCTGTTCAGTTTTTAAACTGAAAAAAATGTATAAAATGTGTATAAAGCAAAGTGTAAATAAAATATTTTTAATCTTTAAACACTCTTGTGTAAACTTTGTAATACTTGCGAGTGTAGTGGACCTGGATTACTTTCTACAGGACTTCAGAGTTTGCTCGGTTAAGCAACTCTTCAAAAATGTTAAGTGTTGCTATAATTCATAATGTTGTGTGAAAGTTATCCCAACAAGAGAAGCTGGATGTCCTTATATAGAATCAAGCTCATATCTTTAGCTGTATTTTACAGTCTTGCCAGTTTTAATTGCTGTACTGCATTCATGTGTCTGCTCTGCATGTCAAGCTTGAAATAATGTTTGGAGTTGACTTCATCATTACATTTGTAACTCCGTGTCAAGGCATAAATTTAAACTGTAAGGCTGGAAACCGCAGGCAGCCTTTGGTGTTTGTCAGCAGCCAGGAAAAGAGACTGTTCCCCGCTGTCACATACATAGAATTGAGACAGTATGCGTTCATTGCACATTTGGACCTCAGAGTGCCAGAAGCCCAAGTCATACTGCTTAAGACTTCCCATAACAGGAAGGGGAAACTTCATTTCAGGATTAAAGTGTCAGATTAGAACAACATTCAATACCAAGGGCGGGGGGAGGGGGAGGTAAACCAGCTGATTATGATCTTATTTTCTCAAGCAGTCTGATGAAAGCCTTCTGTGTCTGTCCCTTGCCACACTTCTGTTCTCTGCCTCTATTTTTTGGCAACTCTCTTGCTGTCAGATCAAAGCCCTTGGTTTAAAAATAGACTATCAAGAATGTTTGAAAATAACTGTGGTCTCTCTCTTTTTTTTTAATCTTAAAATGCTGTTTTAGACCTTAATATTATTTTAATACTTAGAAAGACTTAAAACTTTATTTGCAACTAAGTAACCCCCCCCCCCCCCTTTGGTAACTTGACTTCATCCTACACTAAGTAGTACTGTTTTAATGGGAGAACGCTGTGGATGTATTTATGCAGATCCCAGTGGGATGAGTCATGGGCCTCCTGTAATTGTGATGTGTCCCCATTTTTTGGTTCAAAAAGAGACCAAATGTATTAGACCAATACAGTGGAAGAGAAGATGATAGCAATATTTTCACGCTGTAAATGTTATCTACAATTATTTTTGTTCACCTTTTTAATTTCTCTTCTCTGTGAGCCAGGTTGTGTTCTTAGCAATACGTTTCTTCCACGATGCTACGCTGGCTGACTTGAATTACTTGTTATCACCTCTGTAGTTGATTAGGAATCTCAAATAATGGTTCCATTATTTCGCTAAAGAGAGCTCTCACATTTTAACTGGTTCATAGTTGCTCATAACAAATTCTTCGCTTATTTGGAATATGTGGCCTTATTTTTCAGCAGTAGAGTCATCTGTGTTCACTTGTTTTGTGTGATATGAAATTAATGTTAGTTTGGCGCAGGGTTTTTTCAGTTAATTCCTTCCAGATTCTTTGGTGTAAGTTATCCACTCTGCTTGACTTGAAATTCCCCTTTTGTTACAGATTGGGGTTTTGGTTTTGTAGGGGTTTTTTTCTTTTCTGATTCCATCAGCTTCATAATATGGAAAGGAAAACTGTTGCTTTGCGTGTTGCACAGATTCTGCATTAGTTCTGTACCTTTTGAGTTCATAACTTACTCATTGACCTGTGATCCCCCACCCGGCCTTTAGCCTATCAAGTCTTACTGGTGTTTCAATGCCATCTTTTAATGCGAGTGCCGCCTTGTCCAAGGCAACTTTCTTGGCATGTGCAAAACTTTCATTCTTTCAAGGGAGAGGATAGGGAATACATGAAAAAACAGCTTTCATTTCTTGCTTTCGTTAACACTTTCCGCTTCTACATTTGCTGCTTTAATTGCACTGACGGGTGCTTTAAGTGATGGTTACAGGTAAAAAAATAACCTCATCATGATCTCTGTTTAAGTACCCAGTGTCTCTTCAGTCATCTGTTCGTTGCAGTGAACGCCAGCATTAAGCATCACAGGCTGAGCACTGAACCTTCTAGATTGATACTATGTGGTACTTGAGGAACCAATAAAAAAAAAATACTGTTTTTGCCACGTATCTGGTGTCTGTCAAATGTGCATCCTGGTGATGCCATCTTTGGTAGCAGTTCTGTATTCTGGATAAATGCTGCTCAATAAGTGGTGCTGAAAAAAAAATTGTTTTCTAATGAGGTAGATGACTTTAATGGTTAACCCTTTTATTGCACTGTTTAATTTTGCCAGATGGATATGTCTTTGGCCTAAACTGGCAGCCTCCTTTCCCATGCCCATTTCAGTGTATCCTCAGGCATGCTCTGAGCATTGGTTTGTTTGCTTTCTTTTGTCACCTGGCTCATCTCACTACTTTGAGTTACACCAACCATATAATTATTTTCCTATGTGAGAATCTTTATCTCCTGTGGTGAATTGTGTATGTTATGGGTCTGTTTATATGTATTTGGGTTCTGCTGATGAGACTTTGACTTTTATCATCCCTTCTTTGTCAAAAGAATTGCATAATGCTAACAGAAACCAAGTGTTTCCCCCATGTTTAACTTTCGTGGTCTCAGGGGAGAATTTCCAGGGTGGTCAGTGTATTCCTCTTGTGTTTGCCTTCCCGGATGGCCGACGTCATACAAAATGCATGGGATTGTGCTTGCGGTGGTGACACTGGTGCCAACGCAAGGCATGGCCTAAGCACTTTCCCCAATGCTGGTGTCGCGATGGCCTTCCTTTTGACTCCTGGAAAGCAAGAAATGGCTCTGCTGTCTTCTTGCAATTCTTGGAAATCCCTGTTGGCTAATTCATTCCCAGGATGGAGTCCTAATCACTTAGGTATCCTTGGTTGGCTGTGAATGTTCCATGGAATTTGCCTCATGTAACACACGCGCTCACGCCTTTCTCCGGCTCTTGCAGGTAGTTCTGGGATTTATATTTTTTTATCTAACACAGGTGGCAACTTGATACCAAGAAGTTACTTTAACTTACTATAATGAAACCCAAAATGTCAAAAATCAAAGTTTCAGAAGAAGACATTTCAGAGTGTAAAACCTTTTTTTCTTTTTTTTTAAGCATTTCTTCTCCCAATTCTCAGTTCATTTATTGCAATCAGAAAGAGTTACTGTCAAGTAGTTGGTTTTTTTGCTTCACTGTTTCTCCTGACAGATTATCCAAAACACTGAGAAGAATTAAAAACAAAAACACATGATGATAATTAACTAAACTATAGCTTTTAATTTAGTGATTTTTCATAGTCGTAAAGTTGGGAGTTGATCCAATTAACAACCTTACTGCAAGTGTTTTAGCTGATTTCTGAAAGAGCTGGGTTTTGGCTCAGTACTGTTCTCTGAAAACAAGGGGAGTGAGGCTGACCTCTACACAAGTTTAATAAACTAAATACTCCAGCCAAAGAAATCTTGGTACAAAATTGTTAACACCCAAATAATCAACCAGCTGTACTTCGCAGGAGTTACGAACCCTACAAAACAATCACAGTTGCTCAGTTTTAGTTTTGTCCTGCCTTTGCAGTGCAGAGATTTTTATTTTTCCCATGGCAAAAGTTAATTACAAGAATGTATGTTTTGCTAGACTTGTTAAACCGGTGTAGGAAGCCGTGCTTTCAGATTTGGAGCCTTGTTCAAAGCAAGGCAGAATGCATTAAAGTGACTAGAAGGGTTAGCAATTTCCCAGTGCCTTAACTTCTGAAGATTTATGCATCTGCTGTAGATGGAAATTGTCCAATATCCTCCAGAGATAATGCCTGGGACCAGGCATACAATTTACCTGCTTCGTATTCCCATTCTTCTGTAACAATAGATTGATCCTCAGGCTTTTTAAGTTGTGGAATTACCGTTCCTTGGTGTTCAACAAAGTCGCTCCTATTTGTAACACCCAGTTTCTGTACCTGTATAATACCACGCATTGTTCCACACATACAGGAGTAAGAACCTATTAAATTACACTTGAGAAATGTGACATTTTTCTCATGTATAAAACTGACAAAGCAAGCTAAAGCATTGTTTTTATCAGTGCCAGAACCATCTTGTACTTATTTACTAGACTGAAGAGGTAGTTTCAAATGCCGTGCTAGAGACAAACAGTCAAAAGTAAAGACAATGTCACTCTGTGCACCACTACCGTCTGCCCCTTCCGTTCCTACACCATATGCTGCAATTATGCCACCCATAGCCCTCCTCCACAGGGCAAAACCATAAATGACTTCATGTCAGAAGTAGTAGAAAGCGATAACATAAAGTAAAGATATGAGGGTGCCAGTGATCACTGGGGGAAGCTATCTAGATGACAGTTTTAATTAGTGATTGTGAAAGAAACTCTGAAACGTGCCTTAGGGTTTCCTAAATGCATTTCAGGATTAAACGTGTAAAGTTGGGTGTTACTCCTTTGTGGAACACATTCCCAGAGTGGAAGCAGTAGTTGAAGGTACCAGACACGATGTTTTTTGATGAATGCAAGGCAAAGGAATGGAACAGCGCGAAACCAGCCTGAACAAATGCCATGGTACCAAAGAGCACGGCACTGTAGCAGGACTTTCTGGCTAATGAGTAGTCTCCACAGAAACACGGGATTATGTCCTGAAAAGGGCACCTTGCTTTCAGTTTTGCCTCATACTGCTTGTTCCCTCTCTCAATCAAATACGCCCTCTTCATTTTTGTTAGCTTTTGTTGAGTTTGAGAAGAGCAGTATGTTGGCTGCACGGACACTGTAGCGTGCAAGTAAGAGTAAAATGCAGTGGTGACTGACGAGTTGTATGGAAATGAAAATTTAGAAAAGAAAAATATTTAAAAAACAAATACAGGCTTTTCCTCTCTGAAAGGCTATTCCTCTAGGCTGAACATATAAAGCCATAAACCTGAATTCTGCCTTCTAGGAACAGAATAAAGGTTTTCTCTTATGCTCCTCTCCTATTACGTCAAATGACGGTGGCAGCATCTGTGAATAAGAAACCTTGGTGATTCTTCATGTGCTGCTCGGCTCTGTCTCCCTTCTTGCTCAAGCTGCGCAACAAACCCCTGCAGAAGGGTCTGCTGCTCTGCTGGTCCCCGGCGTCCTGTAAGGCTTCAAGCCCCGGCCTCGGGGCTTAGTGGGGAAGCAAGTCAGAGCTGAAGCCGAGAGTTAACTAATGATGTAAGTATAGGCTTCACGACTCAAGTACACAAATCTTTGCCTGTTTCTCAGTAACTTTTATCATGCAAGATGTCACACAGCGTGTGGCAGTACGTGCCGCGTTCTCCAGCTGGTCTCTGTGTGTGAGCGGTCGGTCCGGTGGACTTCACTGCAGCTCCTCTCACTCTTACAAGTGTCTGCGGATACTGTTTGAAACATTAAAATGCAGTTTCCTAACAGCAAAAGGAAGACACGAGAACGCTTTCACTAATAGACTGTAATAATCATGTAACAGGATATGTGTATATATAATAAGTATATAATACATTCTGCTTCTCATTCAGGGGAGAGCTGCATCGTGTGCCCTGCTAGAATGTAAAATAGAAATGAAAACCTTTCCAAGATGATCATCCTAAAGGTCAGTTATAAGTAACAAAGCAAGCTCAGTGTGTCACTGTTAATTATTAAAGAGGCAGCACAGCAAAAGGAGGAATGCGTGCCTTTAATTGGAAATTATTTGGTAGACCTAGAAACTGTCCTTCAGGTAAATAAGGTACTACATTTAAGATATATATTTATGAAGATACTGATGTCAATACATTTATAGGCAAATGAGGGGAAGATACTCATATCATCTTGCTAAGAAATTAAGGTTTACTGTGAAAATAAATTTTAAGGTAAACAGATTTGATGGGCTAAATACCTAAAGAGACTGGCAACCGATGCAAGACCTTTCACCTTTTAGCCTCAGTTCATTTCCAAAATGCATCCAGCTCCACTAAAATCCGAGATGCATTTGAATTTTGAAAGAAGTTGGACTTTGTTATGATGAGTGCTTAAGAGCATCAGAAAGGTGTTTGTGTTCTTGCTGCTACTGATAGCATAAATCTGTGCTTTAGGAGATGATACCTACACCACACATTAGCTGACATCTCTGTTGGTAGTATGTACAGCTCGTTAACAGAATTATTCATCAGTGCTAGAAGGCAGCAATTGAAAAACATGGAACTGATGGCTGCAGTGAGAAGCTGGATTACACTGGGGTGTTTTTTGGCATGATATGTTTCTCTTTTCTACCTGTCCCCTGTCTTAGAATACAGGATCTTTATTTGGAAAGCACAAAGTGTATTTTGGATGCTGTCAGAACATGACAAAGCTGATGAGACAGCACGTGTTGAAATTCAAGTGCTGGTTTACCCCAGCTGTGAACACAGTAACGCCTCTGCTGCAATTAAAGGTAGGTCAGCGGGAAAAGCGCAAAGAGCTCTGCAACGGCATCTGTCCTCAACATTCAGTTTACTTTCTGAAGGTATGGCTTCAGACCTCAGAGCTGTCAAAATAGCTGCCAAAATCGCCCACCTTAAGTAGGAAAACCAAAAGCACAAGGTAAGTTTCACTCCAAATAAAACAGTGTTGTTAAATACAAAGATCTGTTCAAGCCCTTCTTTTTTTTTTTTTCAAGTTAGGAAGTGAATAAAGTAGAAAGGCTGAAATGGTATTCCTGTGAGTATGCAAACTACGCTCCCTTCATAACGGCACTGGGCAAGGTGCGTCATCACCCGCCCCTGTAAAAGCCAGATCAGTTACCTCTCTGACAAAAATGTGCTAAAAGTGACAGGAACATGAGAAATGGATGGTGTCCTTTGGAGACCGAGAAGAGCTCTGTACCTGGCACATCACACCCGACTGCGCTTTCTGCGGAGGGTTTGGAAAGCCAGGCTCAGGGCGTGAGGTGAAGATGCTTAGCAACTGGAAGTTCAGTTTATCGGCGCCCTTGTGGTCGTGTATTCTCTATTAACCACATATTTTAAAAAGAACTCCGAAAGGAAGAGAGATCTGCCAGAGCGTGTTCCTTTAACTTAACACACACACAAAAGCTGTAAGAGGGAGAAAAGCGGTTTATTTTATAAAGATTTTAAAAATGGGTTCTAAACAGACTGGCAAAACTGTAGTGGCAAGTCATGGTATTTAAAAACTTTAAATTAGTAAGAAAAGGTGCATGGGAAAACGTGGTAGGTTTTTTTCCTTTTTTTTTTTTTTAATATACAACAAGATTTATCATGAAGGAGAACATCAAAATAAGGCAGCCTGTCAAAATTATGTTTTCCAGCAATCAGCGTCACGGGGTAACCACACTGATATTTAATGGGCAGATGTTACAAACTCATGTTTTAACAGAAATGTGCAACAAATCAATTTTTTTTTCTACTGTACCTATGTGTGGCAAATAACTGTTATTGTATTGCTAGTAAAGCACTGTTCTTCTTTTCCTGACAAAAAATTAAACTATAAATAAGCCATCTAACACAACATTATGAAAGCTCAGACTGTAATCGCCAAGGCAAAGGATTCTAGATCAAGTTTCTTAAATTGTATTTCTACCTGGACTGGTACAGTTTATGAACTGTTGCAACACTTTCAAGCTTCTCTGAGCTGCAGCTTTCCAAAGGAAATATTTCTTTCACAAGTATTTAGAAAAGACAATTACCAAGGAAAGGGAGAAATACTGGCGTGCAAAATAAACATGAAACTTGGTATAGGTCCTTATATTCGAAACAGCCAGGAGTTGATCGTGCCAAAGCTCTTTATTCTATGCCCTCAGCAGCAGAAACTTCAGCTCCTTTTTAAGCCTGACAATGTTTTGGACTGTGCATAATCTGTTATGGCATATATTATCGTCATCTCAGGGAAATTTTGCAGAGACAGCCTTCCCCAGCAGTTATTCCTGCCACCAAAGCACGCAGGGCTTTCATCCAGGTTACTGGTAGACTGTAGGAGAACAACACATCTACCTGAAAGCGAATATATTTATATTGTTCTCGATAAAGATTTTCCCATTCTTTTTAATCAGTCATATCAATCACTTGGAAGATTAACTTCCATGTTAAATAAAAAAATGCACTGAAGGTGCTGGAGCTGATAAAATTATTTTGTTTAAAAAAACTTTGTAAAACAACTATCTGTTCTTCAGATATTTATATCTGTGTTACATAATTGTATCAATAATTGCAGCATAGTCACTGAATAGAAATTGATCAGAAAAATAAGTATTTGTAACATATACACCATTGTACATCCAGAAACAATTGGAATTTTCTTTACTGTTCACGTACCGAATTTAAAAAGAGAATGCACTTGAAATATTCTTATGTCTGTCCTTTGTAAAATTGGGAAACAGCCGGTCCCACCCACAGGCTGGGACTGAGCTTTGGTTGAGAACTGGCCAGCGCAGGCGCTGTTACTCACCTCAGTGCCATCGCTCCTCTCCTGGGCTCACCTCTCCTTTTGAGCTTGGAAAACTTTCTGACGGCTTCAGGATGAATAAAATGCATCAAGAAATGCGACTGCTTTGCAAACTACCCGGTCGCTCTCCACGCTCTCACAAAGCTGCCATAAAATACTGCAAAATCGGTTTTCCACAACATTTGCCGCACCCTGGCTGCTTATTTTTCACAGATATATGTCCTGGTTTGAGGTAAAACATGACCAGTTTTCTGTTCAGTAACTTTACTTTGCAGCTAAGCCTCTTCTCACTTCTGAAATTATCAGCATACTTTTCAGACAGTATCCGCTTCCAGAGTGATAAGACCTATGTTTACAGTTGATGCCCAGGCATGGTATGCAGAGAGGCTCTTGCTTATACTTATTGCTATAAGAGCCAAGGCCAGGTAACTTTGTTATTTGCCCCATTGGAGGGTCGGAAGCGGAAAAGCGCAGTGGGGTCCCATCTGCAGGGAGGAGCGGACAGGGCAGGGGACCCAAAACTGACCAACAGCGTATTCCATCCCATCTGCCTCGTGCTCAGTATAAAAGCTGAGGGATCAAAGGGTCAGCCCTCTTTCTTCAATGGCCAACATCTGAGGAGGACTCTGTCTGTTCGTCTGCCTTTGATCATGATCTGTGCATTCCTGAATTCAGATCCAGAATCCAGTTCCCATCCATCACTGAGTCCAGTCTGGGACTTCCCCAGTGCCTGCTGGTGATATGATTGTCGTCCTGGGAGCTTGATATGGTTTTGTATACATTTCAATTTTTTTTCCTTCTTATTATTTTATTATTAATTTTTCATTAAAGTAGTTTAGTTCCTTCTGAACTCATAAGTGTCTCTCTCTCCTGCCTCTCCTCGGGGAGACAGAGGTGGGGAACAGCATCTGTCGTTCTGCCTGAGTGGCCAGTCTGGCCCAAGCCATGGCAGTACGACTGACTGTGCCAAGCCTAATGCCGTGGAGAACGAGGCTCGTTAGCGTTCATCACCCATTGGTCACTTGTGTATGCTTCAGATATGACCCTCCCTTGCTAAACAGGGAATCCTCATAACCAAATCCATAATAAAATATCATCTGTTATCTTGTGGTTTGGGTACTGAAGCTCATCTTGTACCATTTGCTCATGGTATTCCCGACATCCCATTCGCTTGCAGGCATCAGCTGCTGCCTGTGAAAAATACAATAGCAGAAAAATACAATAAAGCTTTAAAAAAGAAGAGGCACAAACCTGAAGTCGTCTCATTTCACCTCAGATGGCTCCTGTCAATAACCCAGTGTGCCAACAAGGACTGTCTGCTAATTTTGCAGACGGCAGTTCTACGATGGGGGTGGGTAAATGTCCCCCTTAGTTTAGAAACTACTTGTTCCCGCTAGAGCTGGTTCTGTCAGGTCTGTACAGAGACGGCGATAAAGAAATGTAGGAATTTTCTTTAAGAGGGAACAACCAAAATTACCGTCACAAAGAAAATTCAGCATTAGGGGAGGGTCCGTACCTCGTCTGCCTTTCCACAGAACCCTTCCCAACGTGCTACTGCGTTCTTCAAGCGCTTTACCTTTTACGTAAAAATTCTTTTGGATAGGAATTTGCCGGGCCCGATAGGGTGCTGTTCTTCATCGGCTTAAAAGCAACAGCAACTGGCTGAAATCACCACGGTTTCGGGGGCGGGGACGGACAACGACCCGAGAAAACTCTATGAAAAGGGAGACTCCACATTATTTTCTTGGTGTTCGTATCGATGTGCCGAAATTAGGAGCGTACCAGGTGACGTATTCCGCCGCTGCCGCCGCCGCCGCCGCCGCCGCTGCGGCCGCAGCGGCGGCGGCGGCGGCGGCGGCAGCGGCGGCAGGGGCGGGGCCTCCCCGCCGAGGCCCCGCCCCCTCGGCGTTGCCAGGTTACCGCGGCGCCGGGGGCGGGCCCGCGCCGTGGAGGGGGCGGGGCCTGACGCAGGCGGCCCCGCCTCCCCGGCGGGCCGGCCTTCCCTGACGTCAGAGCGCAGCGACGCCGCCGGTGCTTCCCGCCCGCTCGGCGCCGCCATGTTCAAGGTGAGGTAAACCGCCGCCGTTGCTCTTCCTCCCGCCCGCCCTTCCCGAGCTCTCCGCTCCTGCGGAGGCGGCGGCGGCGGCGTGTCCGCGGTGCCGCCGGACCGTCGTTTTGGGGGCGGCCGTGTCCGGAGAGGCCGGCAGGGGGCGGCCCGGCAGCGCGGCCGGAGGGGCCCGGCGCTGAGGCGGCCTGCGGGCGGGTCCTCTGGGCCGGGAGAGGCCCCGTTTGTCCCCTTTCTCCCGCTTCCCCCATTTAAAGCCGGGTTTAGTTACTCGTTTGAGTAGAGGCTGTAGCGAAGACTCTGGCGTTGTTACCAGCAAATGGTTTTATTTTATTTTTTTTCACGTTGGAGCTAAAAGTGTTCTAAAGTCCGTGTTACGTGGTGGCCGCTGTACCCGGGGTGTTGTGCCTCGAACCCTCACACGCCGTTAGTTTTGCTCTTGTTGCAGCTGCATAATCTTCTCGTTTTAGTATTTCAAAGTTACGTGTCCTATCCGTGTCGCACAAAAAGAAACACACAAACACCACGTTCGTTATTTAAAATTGCTGCTTAGCTGGGCCAGCGTGGAGCTGCGAGTTGTTTGTTCTTACAGAGTTTAGGATCTGTACAGTTATGACTGTCCTCGTCTCGGAACTCTGCCGTTACTGCATGTGGGTTGCCAGTGAAATCTGTGAAAAGGAGGGAACGTGGGTGATCCGGGCTTAAGTCGGATAATTGGCTCAAAGGTCTTTGCCTGTGATAAAAGCAGCCCCGAATCTCTTCAGGCTAGAAGCATGTTGTGTGTTTCAATCAAGTTGTTGTCACGACTGCTCCAGAAGCTGGAGTTTTTTTAAAACCTGGTGACACTTCACTTTTTAAATTTGTTCTCTTTTGTACCTCTTTTCTTTGTCAGGTATTGATAATATATCAATATATTGATATGCTGAGCAGCCTATGCTTGCTTTAGCCTTGTCGTTTGGTTGGTTTTTTTTTTTTGGTACTTTAATCTTGAGGTAATTGCTGGAATTCTTATGTAAGGATTTTATTTCAGGGTCATTGAGAATTCTGTAAGTGATACTGAGTTGTCATTAAAGGGGTTATATGTGAACTCGTGGGTTGAGGTACAGTGTATGATATTACTACTTTCATACAGCTGTTGAGATTAGGCAGATACCAGTGCTTCAGGCCAACCTAATTTTTTTGACCCTAAGAGCAAAAAGGGAAGGTGGTTTCTTGTCCTTGATATTTGTGCTTCAAGGAGCAGGAGGTTTTTTTTGGGGTTTTTGTTTTTTTGAGTTGGGGTTGAGAGATAGGGGGAAGAATGGAAAAAGAAGAGAAAAATGAATCAAGTTCATACATTAGGGCAAATATCAGCCTTCACAAAAAGTATGATTAAGGGTTTTTTCCCTTTTATTCTTCCTTTCCGCAGTTTTGACAGGATGACGGTAACAGTAACAAGTGAACTGAGAAACCACAGGCGAGGAAAAAAAGACAAAAGCTCCTGTTAATCTTTAGCTCCGCCCCCCCCCCCCCCCCCCCCCTTTGTATTGAGCACTAATATGGGATTTATTCTTCCCGGAGACATTTTTTAGTTAAGAACTTTGAGAAAGACAGTAAAGCAAGACAATGGAAGATGAAATGTGATAGTCTTTTTCCCTTCCAACTTGCAGATGGAATTTGCTTGAGTGATCGGGTGTCTACAGATAAAGTTGAGTTCTTCAGCTAGAGAAAGGAATAAGCTTAATATCTTTTTTTACTTAAAGTGAATGCAGAACATTGCCTAGAGAGAAGAATGTCAGCTCTACTTTTTGGTATCAACTGGATAGCTGTGAGACAGGCAGACTGAAGGCACAGCTCAATCAGAATGTTTTACTAAACCAGTTGGTTTTAGTAATGCATGGTTAATATGAAATTAGGAAATGACATCCTAAAGTGAATTTTGGAAACAGAAAGTAGAACAGTTAATCTTTCATACTACTGAATAAACCTTTTGTGTTTGTGTGTATGTGGTACTTAAGTACCGGTTGTATCTGTCCCATAAACTTAGCTGATGTAGGAGACCATTGCAGTGTAGCTTGAACAGTGCATTTAAGGAGAGATTCTTCTGGCACTTTTACTGGTTAATTTTGTTTTGTTTAAAATGTAAATATGAAACCTTTGGAAAATGTCTGCACTTCAGTATTTTGGTTATATGGTGTTTTCAGTACCAGTAGGTCTGTCATGACTGGTATTTGTTTGTGAAACTATGGTGTTTCCTTACTTATGCTCAGCTGTTTGCATGTATCTTTATATACAAATATCAAATATTTAAAGCATTTGGATTTACTGTTTCTGCTGGTGACATTTAGATAGTTTTCAAACGATATAAATGGTGTTTAACAGCAGCAAAAACTAAACCTCTTGTTTAACACAGCAGACTGGATTTATTTTTCCTAAACAGAGGTTATCAATAATGAATTATACTTTAATTTTTATGTTGCTGTTGGGTTTTTTGTCTTTTTTTGTTTGTTTGTTTGTTTGGGCTGGTGTTTGTTTTGGTTGTTTTTTTTTTTACTGCAAGGGATACTTATAGAAATGTTAAATAGGACTTGTAAAAACTCTGTATGTGTATTCACATAACAAACTTTTGCCATATTCAGGAATTAAGTTTTAGACACTTGTCTCTGAGTGGCACTCTCTGAAGTTATGTTTTTCAAGGCTTATTTCAAAAGCCTCCTCTGCTGCTAACCTCTTTTGAGTGTAGTATATGCCATTGGTTTAGTAGTTGCCCTACTAAAGCTGTCTGTAGCTTTAGACTTGTTTGAAATTTATGCTTATGTGAAATATTTGTACTGAATATGGCAGGTAACTGGTAGCTGTAGTTTAAATACATTTGAAACTGCTTTGAGGAAAGTGAACGGACTCGTGAATGTCTTGATGTCTTTTCTGGCTGTGTGTTTCATTCTCAAATGTTAGAAAGAATCACAGGAAGTAATATTTTACTGAATGCCTATTTTTCAGAATGAAAGTGCATTTCAGATTTTTGCCTTTTCAGTGACAGAACAGTTTTGCAGTGAAAAAAAGGAAAGAATGAGGAAATATATTCTACAGTTATTAATGGTTAGTGGCACTCACGTTTTTATCTTGGCTAATGAAAGTATGTGAAAAGTCTTTGTTTAAACAAATATTATTAAAGATTGTTCATATCTTTCCTTGGCTGTGAAACAGCTGATCCAGTCATTGTGGTGTTTCATTATAGTGCTGTAATAATGAGCCTGTAAATACAAATAAGGAAAAACTTGCATTTGAAGCAAGTTTTTCCATACCTTTTGATCCATCAGTTCCCTTATGTTTTTCCGAAAAGAAATCCTGTGACCTAGTTCTTGTGTGCTGTTTCTCTACATGTAAATGAACATTTTCAGGAAGTTTGACATCTATTTAGTCTAGTTTTGAGTTTGAAGAGTCTCTTGGTTACATTTAATCAATATTCTATCTGAAAAGCAGTGGAAGAAATTTAAGCTGCAAATACTGATCTGTCTGCAATAAGCATGTAATCTGGATAATTTTAAAGCTATTTTCTAACAGTTCTGCAATGGGCAGAAACAAAGTTTCAGAGTAATTGTCCTGATCCTAGGTCAGTTATTATAACAGCATGAAGGATGTGCTGGTTTGACCAGGGCTTCAGTTTCACAAGCAGCTAGGTCAACGTAATGTAGCCTTACTATTTCTGAAAAGGAAGAGGGCTTGGCTGCCTTCTCCTTTTTCACCCCCTCTTCCCTGGCCACACAGTTCCTCTGGTGCTTGTCAGACTGTTTCATGGATGGCTTCAACTTATTAACCCCCCACAAAGCTCTCCGCTTCTTTTTCAGGAATTAACCTTTTGCCAAATTGGCGAGGTGAATTGCCTCGCGGTGGAAGCGTCCGGCCACCAAAGCTAGGGCAAGGTGAGCAGCAGGACTTCTGGGAATGGATGCCGCGAGCAGAGCCAGACCTCTCCAGTTTGGTGGCCGCAGGCTGTTAGATTCGCTCATGCTGTAACCTGATACAACAAACCATAGGGCTGCTGTAACTCTGCACATGTTTGTCTGAGCAATAACATGAATATGAAACATTGAAAGGTTTCCTCTCGGAACTGACATTTCTTTACTTAAACTTTGGTGTTAATAAGGATGTGCATTTGTTGGAAAATGCTTTCTGTGCATTCTTGATTCACTACACAGCTAAGATTTTTATCTTCTGCTTTTTAAGTTAAAGCAATCTCTCCTGCTAAGAAATACAATTTAGTGTAGGTCCTGAATATAGGAAGAATTATATTCGCCTTACTCATGGTGGTTGTGTTGTGTGACTGGATTGAATCTGAAGTATTCAAAAACAGTCAAGTATCGGTCACAATGCACTGTAATTCATATTTCTCACAGAAAAGTAGGAGACATTCCTAAAATTCTTAGAAAGCAGTGATTACGTTCTGATACTTTCAACAGTAGATCTCATTTTTTTTCCTACATCTAGATGCAGACAATAACCAGAAATAAAATGCTGAACTACTTGGTAGTAACTACGGAAAAATTGACGTGTTACAGACATTCACAAAGTTGTTTAAAATACGAATCTAATTTTGTTAATATCTATACTGAGAAAGTTGACAAAAATTATGTTTCAAGTGAGAGAAAACAGATGATCTTTTTGGGAAATGAAAATGGATGAGACCAGCATTTATATCTACTGTCTCCTGTAGCCTTAGGCTTTTCTAAACACCATTGGAATAATTTAGGTGTTATTGTTTGAGTGCCTGACAGCATTAGATTGTGTACCACTGACTCCCCTTTCTCCTAAGCATCTTAATATATCACTTATTAACATATAGGGGCACATAAACATTTTCTACATTGGATGTGTTCAAGCGTTTGCCACTTTGTTTGAACTTCATGATTTACATCTCTTCCTGTAATGTTTCTAGGTAATTCGTCTGGGGGCCACCCCTGTTAGCCTGAGCTTGCTCTCTATCCAGGTTTATGCTTCCTCTTCAGAGAAGGAGACTTCCAAAAAGGAGTTGCTGAAAATTGAGGAGGTAAGTGTAGTTAGAGCCTTAGTGCTCTTCTGTCCGTATGGAAATATCTACGGAATTCTGAAAGTCATTGTATTTTGATGCATGAAAGCATTTAGGTACATCACTTCAACTTTTGCATTCTTACCTTTAAATTTGCTTCTCTATTTAATAGAGATGTTGATACGGTTTTGCCTCTTTTACCCGAGGGTTGCGTTTGATGCCCTCCACCTGATAGCGTCAGGCTTGCTTGTATGCAAGATCTTTTTCCTACATTAAAGCCTTCTGTTCTTCATTCAGAAGTGACCTTTTCATGTTTGTAGATTTACTTGTGATCACATTTCAAATCCCCAAGGATATTTCTTTTGCTTTGTGTCCAGGTAATATAATGTATTTTTTATTACAAGCACTGTTTGCAAATTCTAATAAAACTTCATTTATGTGCTCCAGTAAAACAGCAAATCAAAAGTTCTTATTTCGAAAAATATTCTCTTTTTTAACAGGCAAAATTCTTGTCTGGCAATGCTTTGAATCCGATATAGTAGCCTGCAGAATTTTATCCGTTTTCCTTTCTTTACAGCATTCAGACCTAAACAACAACAAATACAATAAGTAGTGATAATAAAAACCTGTTACTTTATTGTTTCTCTAAGACATTACAAATGTCTTAGTTATATCACAGCTGGAGCTTTAAAACTCCCTGTCAAACAGTATACTCACCAGCATTGTTGCATAGGCTTTTAAAAGTCTCCATCAATAATAAAAAAAAAAAATTGTAGTTCATAACTAAATACAGCTTTATATCCGGGAGAGTTTGTAGATGTTTAAAAATTGTGAGTACTTCAGCCCAAGCGAAAGTGTTGGTACGTGAGCAGTGAAACAAAATAAAGCTTATTTTTGTGCATGCTTAGGTCTTTTGGATGTGTCTGTGTGGGCATTTCAGTTGCGTAATCTGGGAGGATCGATAGTTGAAGCAGTCTCCTGGCTTCATCCCAGTGAAGTCACCTTAGCTTGGGCCATCACGTGCCCTACAGTGCTGCTGGCGTGAGTCAGTAACGAGGCAGCAGTCTGAAGTTACGTATGTGCTGAATAATCGGCTTGCCCATCAGCGCCAGCCAGTCAGAATGTGCAAGCTGGGGAGTCTTGGCTGCCTTTCCTACCATTCACGGCATACATTAGTTTGGATCTCTACTGTCAGCTGTCTAGTTTCATAGAATGTATGGGAATTTCCTTATCTCCGAGTCTTCTGTCCTTGTGCCAGATATGGCTGTTAGGTTGTCTAACAGGAACAAAGTTAAACTGATTGTGACTATGATTGCCAGAGATGACTGGTTTCTTAGGGAAATGAGACTTAAAATGCTTGTCTTTCGAAGTATTATGGGAAATCCAGCTGCATGAGTTACCGAATTATTTGACAAATTCTATGTCATTATATATTTTTTATTGTATTTTTTTATTATGATAGACATACATTTGTTTTCCAACTTACCTTGAAAAGTGGGCTAGCTATGCTTTGATGCAACAATATGTGTAAACATCAGTTTATAATAAAGTACTAAATGTAGTATAAATGTGGTATAAATTATAAGCTCTTTATACTAAACATCAGTGTAGTGCATAAACTGCTAGGAATTTTAACAGGTTTTGTTTTGATCTAAACTTTGCTGTTCATCTTCAACAGTATGGACTTTGGTCTATTTTTTTTTTTTGATGGAATACAATTTTAAATACATTTAGGTAATTGTAATAAATACATTGTGATGCTAAACCCTAAATGTGGTCGTTTAGTATTTGTTATGTGAAGATGCCCATTGCTCTTCAGGTGGATGTTACAGTTCCTATTTGTTCAGCCCCATGGTGCTATTCATGCTGTCAGTTGCTGGTGTGGTTAATGACGGCAACATTGGTATGTCATACCATTTTCCTGCACAGTAACAAACAGACAAATTTGTATCGGATGTTACCTTTGCTAGAAGCTACTTAGACTCTTTAATGATGGCTTGTGCAAATATAGAAAATGATCGATTGTGATTTCAGAGTTCTAGTACATTTAGTATGTTAACTGGGAACCAGAAGTGCTGATTAAGACCAGAAACATTTTTCACAATTAAATTTTGTGTTCTTATTAAACTAGTTTAATATTAATTTATAACCTGTGACTTGGATCATATAGCAGCTATGGATGAATTGCATAGCAATTAAAAGTCATCTTCATCATAGTATATAATTAAACTTTGCTCATAATGGTTGTCTCACAACTGTGCCTGAATTTTTATTATGCATTGTTTATGTACTAAGCACAGTGTTAGGTGTTCTCTGGTTAGACTGTTCATGCCCTGAAGACCTACTTACACAATTACAGCTTTGTTTTTAACCTCTTGTTTGCTAATATTCACAGCTGTCACTCTACTCCTCTCCAGCTCGTGAGACTAAATATGTGGAGGATCCACAAACCCAATTGGAAGAGGGGGTTTCGCGTTTACGGCATGTTATGGAGCCATACACAGCCTGGTGTCAGGTATAATGGTTTTATAACACATCTGGTAGTGGTTCAATGCTAAGGGTTGAACTGAGATTTTGTTTTTAGACACGGTATTAATAGATAGCAGCAAAGTGAAAGTTAGTAACTGTACAAGCATTTTTCCAAAATGTTGTGTGACTTAAAATTTTCCACAGTGCCAAGTCATAATATTTACCCCCTCCAGCTGTTTCTTTCTACTAATTTGCTGAACTGATCCCCTCCTTTTCCACACTTTTTATCCATCCAAAAGAATTAAAAGGAAATTAACTAAAGTTTAGAATTATTATCTGAAATAATCTTCAAGCTTAAGGGTATGTAGGGATATCTGGATTTGGTACTGTCTTGTGACTGAGGAAGACAGGAGAGTGATTAAATTTGCAGTTTCTGTGCTCAAGGAGAATGCTGTAAGTTAGCAAGCAGTGTGTTTTGGAGCAGCGATACTGAATATCAGCAGAAAATAAATCAGTTTTTGCTGAACTGGAACATTGAGGAAAGGAACATGGCTCTCCAGAAGAGAGAAAATGCCAGGCCACTTCTCAGTGGGAGACCTGGCCCCTGGACCTTACCCCAAAAATTTCTTTTAGATTTTATTAGGTAACATGTTTATACTAAACAGTCACTAAATACAAAAATAGTCTTTGGAGCATAGAGGAAGACGAAGATCTTTGTAATCGAGGCCTAAATTATTGATATTAGATTGCAGAGTCATATGGTGTCTTTTCTTGCTCTTTCCTCACCCAGCAAATGTTGAGGCCTACTTTTGACGGAAGAGCATCCTTGTCATCTGGTTGCCTCTTGGCAACTTTGTGTGATCCTCTGCTTTGCAGTCTGGCTGTTGTGAATCCTCTTAAGCTGCAACCTGGTTTTCCAGTTCTCCATAGAAAGTCAAGCTGTTCAGATCAGGGTGTCCTTTCTGCCTAGAAGTTCTATGTTGTGGTACTAACCTTTAAAAGTACTGAAACGCTTTTTCGGAAATACTCAGGGTTACTCAGTCAGGTGATGTGTTTCTAAAGGGCCACCAGCAGGAGTACTGACTTCAGTTTTGAAGGAGAAAGGGGGATTTTCCACACTATAGTTAGAGCTCTGACCTCCTAAATACGTGGGTTCTGCTTGGTTGCCTGTGGTAACCGTAACCAAGAATGAAATTTGAGACGAGGTTAGTTGCCCAGTTGGACTGACTGCAGGTACGTCTTGAACAGTGCTTTATGTCTCACTGGCCTATTGTTTTCCTATTTGCTTTATTGTTTTGTCTGTGTGGTGATCATTTACATAAGATGTGCTCTTCTGCTCACATACAACAAGCCATTTCCTGGCAGTGGTTGACTGACTCATTTTGTGAAGTGGGTATGTCAGCTTTATGGGTTTGGGGTCATCTTGCTTGCTTAACTGTAGTTAGAGACAGTTTTGGTTTTTGCACCACCTCCACCCCCTGCTGTGTTAAAGAAAATAACATTTTAGGCGTCTCAGTTGTCTTCAAAATTAAAAACATAACCCAGGATAATGAGAATAAAATTGGTTATGTTTGTATATCCATTTTACTTTTTCAAAATTGCTTGCTAAACTATAGTGGAAAGTCAGTTCAAAACAAAAATGTAGAAATGAGCCAGTTATGTGTAAGCTGTGATAGAAGATCAGTCAGTTTCTGGGGTCTTTAGAGCATGCTCTTTTTTCATTGGCTTTTAATAAGACCAACATCCATTTAGAGTTATGTTGTGTGTCACATGCTAACACTTTCTTTTTCACGACAAGGTTTGTTTTACGTCGCTCTTGCCAGTGAGGAAATGAAAGTTCTAAATATACTATCCCCATGTAGTATCCTAAACAAATGCTTTCACTTCTGCACAGATACAGCTCAACTGGTATTGAGAGACCCTTCTCTTCTTTAGCTTTGGGCATACATATTTATGAATTTGTTCCCTAGTTGATAGACATTCTTACACTGTTTCTCCAAAGGATTATTAGCATAATAACAATTAGCAGGGTTGCTCTTATGGTGTTTTTTTTTTCTGCTTTGATAAAAGGCAGTGTGAATTCTTTTACTTCCTACATACTTTCGGTCTGAGAACAAAATCTAGAGCTAGTTCGTGGGGCTGATGCGGTGCTCTTTGATTTACTTTGGACACTGTGTGGACATCTTATTTTCCAAGTCACTTCAAAATGCATTTTTGTTAGCCTAAGATAGTCTCTTGGAAAGTGGAATTTGTCACCTTGCAGAATGAGTCATGTACCCCTGCAAAGTGCTAGGAAGGAGTTTGTTACACTGTTGTATTTCCTTTCTTTGCATCAACTGAAGTATTTTTGCGATATCTAAGTACACCGAGAAACCTGAGATAATCCTGAGTTACAGGTAGCTGATGAGGAGCTCAGTGAAATACTAAAGTTGACTTCTGTGTTTTGAGGTAATTGTATTTCGTCTGTGTCCAAAGACGACTTTGAGAAAAAGCTGTATGGTATGCCAAATGTAATATTGAGCAAGCATAGTCCTGTAAGTGAATGTGGAAGTGGGAATAAAAATAAGTTATTTTAAGGACTCAACACTTTTTTTTTTTTTCTTTTCTTTGTCAGGTCAATTACAATCTGTAGTTAACGTTTTGCTAACTTGGTATCTATTTACTGTTGTTTTCTTTTCTGTTTTTTTAGGATCTTTATGCCAAAGCTATACCCAAATTAGAAAAAGCTGTTGAGCATGGTAGAGGTAAATCAGTTTAGTTTTCTTAACTAGCAATTTAAAATGCAGGCGTGTACAATATTTTCTGTTAAAAGGGAATTCCATTAAGCATCATTATATATATATAATTTCTAATGCATTTAAGACTACTTTATTTGCACTGTATATCTGCTTAAATTTCCTTTGTAGGTCATTATAACACTACATTTCTAAACAATTAAAATCCAAGACCTGCATCTGTGTTGACCAATGTCACTACAAATAACAGTTATGCAGGAAAAGAAGGGAAAAAAAGCCTTATTATTTATTCCCGGTCGGTAGCATTTGCTTAACCCAGCCTAGTAACTGTAACTTCCTGCAATGTTTATTACTTAATGCAAGTGTTCAGTTTTCTGTTTGTAATGTTTAGCCTTTTATATTTTGATTTACTTCCTTGGATCTCCAAAGAATTTTGAATTAATCCAAAATAATTTGTATTTATTTTTGGGTTTGGAAGCATCCTTTCATACTTAGGCTCATCAGGACTGAGTATGCATTTCAGATACTGCGCCTCTTTTCCTTAAACTTAACAGTCACAGTCTTTTGAACTCCTTTGTATGAAAGGTTTTTCATAGTTTTCCATTCCCCCATTGGACTCCCGTCTTGGTGTGAACTTTGTTTATGCTATGTCTTTCCTTTGTTCTGTGATTTGTTTTTTTGTACAGTGTTTTACTGAAACTAATTCTTGTTAACATGTAAATGTAAGAATCCATTTGCAAAGGTTTTTATCACTAATCTTGAAAAAGATATAATGGAGATGCAAAAGAGCAAAACAAAACAGATGGCCCAGGAGCAAAGGCAAAAGCTTCTATGAAAATTGGTAAATACAATACGATGTTCAGTTTCATTCATGTGTCACTAGAGAAGATCTCAAAGGCTTTGAATTTTATGCCAGCAGATCTAAAATGCGCATGATAGTTAAATGTGTTTTGATAACTCTTTATGTTTTCTAACAATTGCCAGCATGTATTGATGATTCCTTATCACAAAAACACTTTCACATTGCATTAAAGCACTTTGTTCTGACTTCTTTTCAGAGGGCTGTGAATTTCTCCAAAACCCCCCTGCTGGATTTTATCCAAGGCTTGGTGTGATAGGTTTTGCTGGAATTGTTGGATTGTTTCTTGCTAGAGGTAAGTGGGAACCTTTCGAAGTGCTTATGTTTTCGTTTAAGATAAGTAATTTATTTGTGGGGTTTTGTAATACTATTTTTTCAATTGTGACGTATGAGATCTGACTTAGTGTGTTTCTACAATGTTCCTCCAAGCATGAAGAAACTTAATCTAAAAGGTGTGTAATAACCATCAATTATTGTTTATGAATACTGTATTTGTTACTGGAATCTAGTCTTTGAGCTTTTCCAGTTCCAGCTTATTATAGCAAAAGTAGGAAAGGGTTTTTTTAAGCCTAAAAATCTTTTTAATTACTTCAGTTCTTGATCACCTATGTCAATGTAGTAAACTACAGAGGAATAAATCAGGGTAGAATACAGAGGTTGCTGAAATGTGATACATGTACAATTAGCTGTATATTCAAGTTCCTTCAAAGTATTGTGTGTCTAGGGGCAGAGCTGCTGTAGATGGTGATATTCAGCAAAAGTACTTGTGAACTCTGGGTGTACTATAAATACATGCATGTTTTGCGCTATAGAAATGTGATACAGTTAATTTCATCACACTAGCTGAAGGAACTAATACGTTTATGCTTTCATAGAAATAAACGTTATTTTAAGAAATGTTAATTGTGAAAGTATTTTGTGTTTCTATTGAGATATTCTTAATACAGTGAAATGAAGTAATGCAAGAAGACGACTTGTAGGTAATGGAGCTGTAAAGTTCTAGAATTTAAATACCAGTAAGGACTTGCTTTGGATAAAAATACACCTTTGTGAGGCCTGTATGTGTTGAACAAACTGAAAGTGTGTGCTTGGCTATGTAGAAATAGAAAGCATTCTGTGATTATATGCACTTATGTATCCACTCCTCAAAATATTTAAATTGCCAGTGAAGATGATGAAAGCAGTACTTTTTTTTTTCTAGCATATTTTTTAAATGAAAATCAAGGTCTCCAACTTTACCCATTTGAAGTTCTTTCTATTGAAATTCCTGCTTCTTGAGTTATGTGATTATGAATGAGATCAGTTTCCAGTCTTTACGACTGTTAGCAGAATTGCGAGGGGAGGAGGTGTGCCGTCTTGTGGCTAGATCTAAAAGGTTAAAGGGTCCTAAGTTTAATAAAAATCCCTCATAATACAAATGTCTGATTTTTTTTAATGATCTTTTAGGATGGGAGCCATAATATTTAAACTTTTTGTCTGGTTATAGTCTACCGTACTTTCTGGAAATAACAGTCAGTATTCAAACTGTAGAAGGAAGTGCCCCTTAATTTTGATGCTACAGAAAGTTAAAATCAAGTTTCCTCTCTTTTTATCCCTTCCTCCTCGGTCTCACTGGAAAAAATTGCCCTCTTGGAAGGTATAGATAAAATCTTCCAGGTCTAACGATAACGCTTGAAGACACAGCTGCCCACTAAGTAGAAATTATGGTATTCAGGGTTTGTTCATGTATATATTGTACAGTCATACAGCTGTTGAAGATAATTTGTTCTAACCTTGAGTAGGACTGGAATGGATATGGGAATATTCCTAAACTTCCCTCTAGTGAGTATCTCCGTCCTGCTGGAAGGCATTAATATCTTCAACTGTTACTTTTATTCATAAAGTGATATTGTAGGCGCACTGATAAGCTAACACTAAGGAAGATTTCCCCATTCCCAGAAATTACAACAAAAGTGTAATTTTTCTGGTTGTAAAGATGCAATGAAGCTTGCCTTTTCAGGTCCTTCTTATCGCCAATTGGTACCAAGTTCCCTTTCCACAAGACTAGCAACATCGCTTTACGAATGTCTCTTGTTTACTGCTAAGTTTCTCATCTCATCGTGAGCATATGTTAGTGGAAACACTAAACACTTCTAATATGCATTTCCTCTTAAAAATTCATTATTCCTTTATTAGAAGCACATGTGGCTTCACGTATAGAACAGGCTGTTCTATGACGAACGGAACTACTGCCTCCTGACTCCTGTACGTCTGTTCTATGACCTTTTTTCTCCTGTACTGCTTGCTTTTCTCCTTTACCTGGTCCCTTCTGTGTTCCTTTCTGGCTGGATAAACTGTGGCATGCCCTGTAACTGATTAAGTGATGCATATTGTCACTGGCCAGACAGTCAAATTGATTAAAATGTTCAAAAATTACTGTGGGATTGAGCAATAGGCGTATAGCATAATTCTAAGTACTTTAGTTTAAAAGTACTTTCACATGCTTTGCAAATTGCTATAGTGAATCAAGAAAAATTATTAATAAGAGCAGTTGTGGAAGAATCAATATTTGTAAGTCAAGGTAACTTTAAAATTTTCATTGGAAAATCTCATTTTGCTTGATGTATCAAAGGAATGCTATCCTAACCTTTCTTTGCCTGAGTTTTTCCTTTTAGCTTAGAAAAGAGTACCAGTTGGTATAATTCTCTTAAATATTTCTTAACTGTGGCTTTTACTTTAGTATTCAGTACTGAAATAAATTATGTACTACTGCAGTAAATATAGTTGTAAGGTAATTTTCACTATGGAAAGATGTTAATAGAAATATTCTCTTAAAAAGGTTAAAAGAATAATTGCTGATCAGAGTAATCATGCTTCTTAAGAAACTGGTAGGACTGAACAGAAAATATGCTGAACTGTATTTAAGAAAATTGTGTTGATTATAAGTAAAAGAGTAGGGCCATTCAGCTGTCTTGGTTAACATACAGCCTAATAATGTTTTGGGTTTTTTTGTTTTTTGCTATGAAACAGGCTCAAAAATAAAGAAGTTAGTGTATCCTGCAGGTCTCATGGGTGTTGGTGCCTCCATGTATTACCCTCAGCAAGCGGTTGCTATTGCAAAGGTCAGTGATGATACCTTTCTTTGGAGAAGTGTCTTTTACTTTGATTATTGCCTCCTATCTTCAAATTAACTGGTAATCTGCTTCTAAAAGCCATGTGATTGTGCTTGGCACTTAACAAGATTATAGTTATTTTGTCAAAGAACGTGCAGTTTAGCCTGAAAGATGGTCAGATATTCTGTTTCTTTTAGTGACTTTTTTTTTTTCTAACATCATAGAATGGTTTGAGTTGTAAGGAACCTTGAAGATCACCTAGTTCCAATCCCCGTGCCATGGGCAGGGACACCTCCCACCAGACCAGGTTGCTCAAAGCCCCATCCAACCTGGCCTTGAACACCTCCAGGGATGGGGCCTCCACAGCTTCCCTGGGCAACCTGTGCCACCGTTTCACTACCCTCAGTGTAAAAAATGTCTTCCTTATATATAGTTGAAATCTGGCCTCTTTTAGGTTAAAGCTGTTACCCCCTGTCCTATCGCAACAGGCCCTGCTAAAAAGTTTGTCCCTGCCTTTCCTGTAGGCCCCCTTTAAGTACTGGAAAGGCTGCAATAAGGTCTCCCCAGAGCCTTCTCTTCTCCAGGCTGAACAACTGTGTCTCAGCCTGTCCTCATAAGAGAGGTGCTCCAGCCCTCTGATCATCCATGTGGCCCTCCTCTGGACCCACTCCAACAGGTCCATGTCTTTCCTGTACTGAGGACACAGTGCTCCAGGTGGGGTCTCACGAGAGTGGAGTAGAGGGGCAGAATTACCTCCCTCGACCTGCTGGGCACGCTTCTTTGGATGCAGCCCAGGATGTGGTTGGCTTTCTGGGCTGCAAGGGCACATCGCTGGCTCACGTTGAGCTTCTTATCAACCAACACCCCCAAGTCCTTCTCAGGGCTGCTCTCAGTCCATTCTCCTGTATTTGTGCATGGGATTGCCCCGACCCAGGTGCAGGACCTTGCACTTGGCCTTGTTGAACTTCATCTGCAGTAATGTCTTTAATTTGAGGAACATAATTTCCTTTCTGAATCTCTAACCTCAAGTGATTATAAATTAATGTAAATATGCTTAGTAAGTGCAGTTTGCATTTACAATACTAAGGAAGCCTGAAATATCTTGAGAGCAAATGACAGTGGGGTTTGAAAGAAAGAAAAGAAAAAAAAAAAGAGGGAGATACATATATATTTTGATAGAGAAAGGATGGGAACAGCTTTTTGTTGGATAGATTTTTAAGAAAGATGGCACGCACATTCTGGAGTGGAGTAAGAATTCTGTTGCTTATTGGATGCCTTTCCTGTTTATGCATTTGTTGTTTCAGGCACGTAAGAAATATGTTAACTTAACAGTTGCTTAAGTAGGTTTCCTGTGAAAGAAAGAATTGAAGAGACCGAACAATTGCTTACAGCCCCTACTGGTGTCAGTTCATATGCCTTGCTGTCCACACTTAATTGTACTGGCAGATTGCTTAGTTCTCCACAACAGTCTTTTTCAAATCCAGCTTTTAGCCACTCACAGTGCACGTCAGAAATACTTTATATTTCAGGCTTTGGTAAATTGGCTATCCAGTTATTTGAGACTTGTGAATGACACTGAGATGTTGGGATGAAAATATGATAGTCTGAAGAACATACAGGTATTCTTTGAAAACTGAAAAGTCATTGACTTGGGGAGAGCCAAAAATGCTGTTTGAACTCTGCCAACATTGTGATGCCCCTGATCTTTGATGGAATGTTTTTTTAGTGCTTCCAGGATTCAGATGCTCTCAATACAGATAGTTCTGTTGACTTATTCTCGGACCGAAAATTATACAAGTGGCAGGAAAAAAACCATCAAATGTAGAAGCTTAGACATTTCTGTTGGAAGCTGTGTATTGAAGTTCTACTTGCCTTCTGAACAGTGAAGTGGGAAGGGATTGAATGGTGTTCAAACTGATGTTACTGTTTTTAAAGAAGCTCAATTCAGTCTTAACTATGGATTTGCTACTAACAGCTTCACAATACCTTATTTATTTTACAAAAACTTTGAAGTGCATGATTGCCCTTTGATTAATTCACAGTTCTTAGCTTGACTGTAACAAAAAATCAGATAAGAGACCATGAGCCTGAAACTTGATTGGAATAGGTTTAGCTTTGTTGACTTGGTCAGGACACTAGATGTATGAGTTTGGAAACTTCTGTGGAGAGGGCGATATCCTAGATACTGTTTTGGTTCCTCTAATCTCTTTTGCAGTTTTCTTTTCTTAAAGAAGCAAAGTTTTAAGCATATTAGATCTTACTATCCATAATTTTATCCTTTAATCTGAAATTGAAAGCACTTTTCTCTTCTAGTAATTATTTTGAAATGTTTCATAGATATTTCAAGAAATTTCTGTAAGCTTATAAAGGGATGCTGTCAGTACAAAGCTCATTTGCCAAGTTAATAGAACACTATAGGAGATATTCTAGAACATAAACTTTAAATCTTTTATTTATTCTTTATATTGTGTTCTTTTTTTCCTTCCACATTTGAGTACTTCATCACTGCTTTTTCATTTACTGCAGTATAGTTCCCTTCATTTGGTAAACTTTCAGATTTGACCATACTTTAAAAGACTAAAAAAGTTTTGGGTATTTTTTTCCTTCCCACCTTTAATAAAGACTTTTAATTGGAGAGGTGGAAGTAAACACAGCAAAATATATTTGCAGTTGAGATACGACACTTGATGCATCTGTCTGGAAGAAAACTTTTTTCTTTAATTGAAATGTATGAGTTGCTAAGTGAAGTGAAGTTACAGCAACAGAGTTCATCATTGGTAACATGTAGTTTTTAGACACTATTCATCTGACTGGAGATGAAAGAAATGCACAGACTAATTATTTTTTTTCCTGCTTTAGTAATCGTTGTAATAAATTACAAATTTGTAAGGGTTTTATTTCCTCACTGCTAGTATTACTTTAATTTTGTATAACTGAACAGATGGTCAGACTGCGTATGTGGTAGGGGAACTGAATTTAATACTAAAGTTTATTTTGTTCTGGTGGAACTTAAGTAGTGTTTTGGAACTGTATTACTTTCCAGCTAAACATAATACATTCAAAATATTTTGTATTTACTGTATCTTCTCTTCCATCTGGAAAAAACTTCCCATTATGAAGTTACTTGAATCAGTATCTTTATCATTAGAGTTAATTTTTGTTCCTTGTTATTAGAACTTCTCAAATTTCCCGAAGTAGTGTGTGTTATGCTTACCTTCTTTCTTTCAAGAAAAGCTTCCTAGTATGTAAGTTTATTTATTTCACAACAAACTAAATTATTTCTATGCCTTTTGAACCCATACCTCGTCCCTTGCCCGGTTCGGTCCATGAGGCATGAACAGTTTTACTGGCACAACTGAGAGCATGGCACAATTAGAGGAACTGTGAATTGAAAAGGAGGAGTTGGGGTCACTTGATCCATGTTTGCTGCAGAATGAAATGCTTGTGAAATTGCACTACGACTACTTTTGTTAACAATATAAACGTAGAAAAGCCAGCAGATTCTCAGTTTAGTTTCTCAGCATGCAATGTAGATAAAGAATTGCTAACCATAATTCTGCTTGATAGCTTTGACATATAACGTATGACATAGTCAATACTATTTGCTTATTTTCTTGTGTGAAATTAAAATACGAGAGCTTGTTTACATGCATGTTAGGCCTTAGAGACTGCTGATGCTACCCAATTAGCTCTAATACAGGTGTTTGTGGCCCAAGGTCACTTTTGAACTATTTCAGAGTCCCTGTTGACAACCACTCAATCTGACTTTTGAACTTGTTTGTTCAAATTTTAGCGTACAAACTTAGTGTTGCATTGAACAGGGGTGGTATTTTAGCATGTTGTAATTTAACACAAACAAGCTGGAAATTGTTATCTTCCAGAAATTAAGAATTCCAGATGATCGGATGGAAAAACTTGTCCCTCTTTGAAAGGAACTCTTTGTATGAATGTTGGAATGAACGCTTGGAACAATTGAATGAACTGTTTGTATTATGATTGTTCCTTTTACTTTTCGTGGTTGGAACTGCCGCTCCCAAGAATATTGGTGGCAACTGCAGTACTCACATGCTTCCTCTTCAACTGCTCCATGAGAAAGAGAGGTATAAAGCACAAGCCTAACGCATGACTCTTGTGTTGTGTTCATGAGAGGATGCATTGGGTGGTTATGAGAATTTCTTGGCTATGTTCCTGTTGACCCTGCAACTTGCAGCTTACAGTCTATCTAGAATTGTATTCTTCAACCCATGTGAACTGTGAACGCGTGTGTGGGTCCCAGCTTTTGGGAAGCGTGTATGGTGTTGAAGCATTGGTTGACTGTGGCAGACTAAACTGTCTGAGTTGCTGTACCTTGTGATGTAGCTACTTTACTCCAGCAACATGAATTACCAGTTTCTTATTTAGTGTAATTCATAATTCACTTGATGGTATGATTCCTATAATAAGAATATTTTTAAGTTTGTACTGTTAGGTATTTAGAGTGGTTTTAAGTGTTTTAATGGAATCTTTTTAAGCAGGAACAAGAAATGGCTTATGCATATGTTGTGATTTGAGAAACCCACAACAATTTACTGTCATTTAGACAATTATTCTATTACCTGATGACCCCTCCCCACCTGGGAAGGGAAACGTGGGAAAAAACAAGGAAACCCAGGGTCTGAAAAAAAAAAAAAGAGATTTAATAGAATAAGACTAGATAATTAACATTAATAACACTAAAGACCCAATATTGATCCTGATACCAATATAAAATATACAAGGATTATACTCAGCCAGTGCTGTCAGTAGGAAGCTGTACACTCCCAGCAGTGGACAGCAAATGTCAGACACTGCGAGCACTATGCCTTTGGGAGGAAGGGAAGGCCTCAGGGGTCCAGCACAGGCAAGAAGTTCTCTGGATCGCAGCCATTAAAGGAGAGAGAACTTTACAGCAAACTTTCTAATTTATAATTTTCTAACTGGATGTGATGTTCATAGTATGAAATAATCCTGTTGGACAGCTTGGGTCAAGTGCCTGGGTCTTGCTGCTCCTCATCCCTGCATCTGGCTAACTCAAAAACACCGAGACCTTGAAACCCACACACCATAGCTGGCTATAAAGTAAATATTTTCACAAATTGAGACACTAGTCTTCTAAAAGTGCAGTTTTCCCAAGCATTAGAAGAGAAATTAGTACTGTGTCACTCAAACCAGGACAGCATAGTTGCTGTTGTTTTCATTTTTTGTTGATAGCTGTGTCCTCAGTAACATTGCAGACAGAAAAAAACCTGTTTATTCATTTATTGTGGTTATTTTTCAGACCCGGTAGGTTTGTACTGCTTGCACACCTGATTACACTATCTTTCCAGATGAGCCATAGGCTCCTCTGACTGTCAGAACTAGTTTGTTGAAGTATTTGAGCATGAACACTCCTGATACTGAAAGAGAATGTAACTCTCTACACCTGTAATGTTTGAATTGAGAAATTTTTTGAGATTTAACACATTCATCCACAGAACACTGTGTGCTTTTTTTTCTGATGACCTTTATCACCTTCAGATACAGAGAAAACTCTGTGCATTATACCGACTTGCTTAAAACCAAAGCACAACTGTAATTGTCAAATGTGGTGATAAATATGCTAGCTCTTTGTATTTAGAACAGCCTATGTTTTATATTTAGTTGTGACTCGGTAATGTAGTTGCTGATTTGGGTTTTTCTTGTTTTAATGCTAATTATTAAATAGCCCCTTGTGTAAGGTGGTAGTAACGTGATCTCTGCCCAGAAGCACATCCCTTACCATTGTGGTACACAACTGGCGTGGTTAATTTTGTTCAGATGAACAAAGGGAAGGGGTTCTTCGCACCATGTGTGCCCAGCAGTAGTGTTCCTTGGCACACCATGTTGTGGATGCTAAAAATTTGCGTAGGGTTCAAGGGGAAGTGCAACAGGTACGCAGGTGGGAAATTCCTCGGGCATTGTTACACACGTAGAAATCACCTCTGGCTCAGGAAATCTCTGAGCAGTGATTTGTTGGAGACTGGAAGAAACTTATAATTTCATTCAGAAACATCAGAAAACTGTTTTAGAAACATCATTTATGCTTGCCCTCTTCTCATAGTTTTGGTTTTCCAGCTTTGCCTGCTGTGGGAGGTAGGGTCATACCTTCTTATTTCTTGATTTCATAAGTTTTTTAGTTTAATAGCTGCCTAGTTGGGCAAATTGTCCATTTTTGCTGTTCTTCATTTGTAAGAAAACTGATAGTGATAGGAGAGTGAGTACTGACCTGAGCCTGGAGCTGTAAAAACCTAACACTCTTGAGTTTTAAAGTGCCCTGTGAATTTTACAATTCCATATCACGTAAGGGGCAGGAGATACTCTTTTGTTAGACTCAGGGATTTTTCCTGATGTAAAATTACCTGTTCGTGTAATGTAGCAAACTGTCTTTCCTAGATGTCTTCTGTTTTGAGAGTTGACAGCTGATGATTCGTTACAGCCATCTATCAGCAAATTAGGTCTTTCTTCTAAATAACAAATAAGAAGAAACAAAGGGGTATTCTTACTGTTCTGTCAAAGCAATGAAAATGTAAAATTGCAAAATAATGACTTAGTAGGGGATTTTTTTTCTTTAGTATTGTCAAATTAAGAAATAATTTGGATATGTTAAATCTGTTGAACATTGAATACTAAGAAAACCAGAATTGTTTCCATGCAGTGTCCTTCCACTCCTTTTTATACGTATATATTTTCAGATAGTCTTCAAACAGTTTTTTAGCAAGTTGGCTTTTCTCCATGTGTCATTTTTTTTCAAGATGTTTGTTAATGTTGGCACCCTGTGCTTCAACAGTGAGATGTTGAAGATCTTGTGTTTTGAGACTTCTACTTAAACAAGAAGCAAAATAATATTTCCCAAATTATTAAGTTCATGCTTTCTAATATCTTTTGTTTCAAAGGTTGCTGGTACACAGCTGTATGACTGGAGTCTTCAGGGATATATTGCTGTGGAATCTCTTTGGAAGGATAATTCTAAGAAGAAGAAATCTGGGAAAAAAAGTGATAAGGTAAGAAGTCTGAGGAGTGTGATTTCTGAATTTACCACTGCATTTTCAGATGAAGAATATACAAACAATAGTGGGTTTTTTTCCCACTCTGACTCAGCTTTTATTTCTGAAGATAAAGTTTTCATTCTGTCTTTCTAAGCTGTAGAAAAATATTAACCTTATTTCAAGTTAAACTTTCAGAAATGCTGTTTTGAAGTCTTCTTTAGTATAATCTACTAAGTGTTTAATAGGAGAGTTGGGAGTATTGTGATTGGAATGCTAGCGATCAAGGCTCTTATGGTCTTGATTATTTTAAAATTGAATTATTTTTTTAAAAGTAATTTACTTTGACAAGATCTGTCTTAAAAATCTGAAATAACTTTCTTTCTGCTACATATGTCCTCTTTGAAAGAGAGAAAAACAGAATCTTGTTTCCAACGTATTCCTTTTTTCTTTTCCTTTGAATGTTCATGAATATTTGCTCTAGCATGATGATATCATTGTATGCTGCTGTATTAAGTGTTATTATCTGGTCATAAAACCAGCAGTTAATAGGGATATACAGTTCTTAGGGATTTAGTCATAGATATCTAGCTGTGTGATTTTAATACTTACAGTCCTATTTTAGGAAACTTTAATTTAATTGGTTCTTATCCAGAAGGCTGCCAATAAAAATTGAGTTTCTTTTGAATCTGCTATGAACCAGGCATCCTGGTGAGGTGCCAAGCGCAGTCATTGCTGAAAGTTTCTGTTTTCTGGATTTGCAGTTGTTAAACACTGTAGGAGGGGTCAGACTAACATTCATCTATATGATTTTTTTTTTACTGTTTATTTTTTTAGTTAGAATAACATTCCTCTTTATTTTCTGTTCTACAAGTCACTTTTTTTTGGTCTGGCATTGCTCTTTTGTGTTATGCTAAGCAGACTGATGTCTTGCCTTAGAGATGTCTGCATCTGATGACAGAGCAAACGCTAGCATAATGGCTTTGTTTTCCAGAGTTTGGCAAGCACTGAGGTTTCTTTAAAACAGCATTTTTGAATTAACATTGCTAATACAACTAAGTGAATGTCTGCATGCTTATTTTCAGTTATAGAATGGAGCAGCTTTCCTTATTGCCCCTGCAGAGCAGCTTTCCCTAACCCCCCAACAGAGCATCAGTGGTACAGTGTGATTTCCTTGCAGGAAGGCTATTTTTCCAGCACTCCTGTGGTCTGTGCTTATACAATACCACCATTTTAAGGCATGTGTGCATTTAGCTACTTTAATGACTATAAATCAACTATGAAAGAGCATGCTTGCTGAGATATTGCAATTTAAAGTAGTTGTGCTACATTTAAGTCATATTATTCAGTGATGAATGAATTTATCCTTGGTTTTAGTTAGTGTTTGTATTGGTTTCTAGCTATCTGCTTACATGTTTGTGTGTGTGAAAGCAGTGTGTATTAAGACTTTATTAATGATGTATATATTAACAATGTATTTTATATATCTGTATAAAACCGCAGACAGGCTGAGGTTGGAAGGGACCTCTGGAGGTCGTGTGGTCCAACCCCCCTACTCAGGCAGGGCCACCTACAGCTGGTTGCCCAGAGCAGGCAGCTTTTGAGTATCTCCAAGGATGGAGACTCCACAACCTCTCTGAGAAATCTGTGTTACTCTCACAGTGAAAAAGTGTTTCCTGATGTTCAGAGGGAGCCTCCTGTGTTTCAGCTTCTGCCCATTGCCTCTGGTCCCGTCACTGGGCACTGCTTGAAAGAGCTCTGTCCTCTGTGCACCCTCCTTCCAGGTATTTATGAGATCACCCTGAGCCTTCTCTTCTCGAGACTGAAAGTCCCAGCTCCCCCAGCCTGTCCTTATAGGAAAGGATGTTTCAGTCTCTTAATCATCTCCGTGGTGCTTCACTGGACTCTGTCCAGTTATGTCCATGTCTCTTATACTGGGGAGCCCAGAACTGGACACAATACTTCAGCTTTGTCTGTAGAGTTGGTCAAACATGATACACAAGTGAATTGTAGGGTTTTAGTTTTGTGTATCTGTAATTGTTTGCTTCTACAAATTGCTAGATGTTGTGGCTGGATAGTAATGTTCAATAGAGCAGTGTACAGTGACATCATTATGTTAAAGCAAATATTCATAAATGCTACCCTTAAAAAAAAAAATCCAAAATAAGATTCTGTTTTGCTGCTTCAAATGCATTTTGCATTGTACAAAATGCTACCAAGTTGCAAAATAAGTGCAATGTGATTGATTAATGATATTAGTTGGAAGATTAGAACTGACTTGTGTAGAAATGGGAACTTGTTTCAATGAATCATTATGTTATATAATGTCTTGATCATAATTTAGAACCTGCCTGAAGCTTCTGGAGTTAAGTATCTTAATGATGTTTTTGGTTTTGATATTCTAGACATTTCTGTTACTCCACAGGAGCAAGCTGTCTTTGTTGTACCTCTCTGATACAGATAAGCAAACTGACTTCTAGGAAATGTGTGTAAATGGCTCAGTGAAGCAGAGCGTAAGAGATGGGGGAACTGTGCGCGTTGATTAAATGTGTGCCAGGGAGACCTTGTAAGGGTTTTAGGGAATTTTTTTAACTGCTACTTAAAGAAATAAAAGTTCAGTGTGTAATGTGAAGCTTCTGTCATTTTAAAATCGCTTGTAAACTCACTGCATCTTTAGTCTCTGATTTCTAAGCAACTGTGCTTGTTCTGTTGATACAAACTGCCCTAGCTGCAGACTGCTTCCCATCTCATTTTGGGTGTTTCATGTAGCCTGGCAAAACTAACAGGTGATTTGAAAGCAACTTTGAACCAGTGGAAAGTCTCGGACTTTTACTGTGGACCTCCTGATTGAGCCGTAGCTCACAACTCATAGCAGTTCATGCTAGGCTGACAATGATGTGTGGCTTCTGGATTGTTGTAAACCAGAAGTCCTACGTGACCAAAACATGGTATTTTCAACCCAGAGGCCTAAGACGTAAAGGGGGAAAGCTACTGAGCGAGAGATGTTTTGGAGAGGCAATTGCACTGCGAGTATGGGACCAAGTTCCATAGGTGGGTCTAGGTGTGGGACTGGTTCCAAACAAGCTGGGTTGGAGAAACGCTCACGTGTCTTGCCAGTTGCTACGTTTTACAAGAGTGGAGACTTTCATCAGTGGATACTCATCCTGTATTGGCCCTAGGCGCTTCGGGAAATGCACTTGTATAGCTGTTTGAATAAGCAAAGGTTAATTAACCATACTGTACCTTTCCTAAAACCTAGGCTGTCAAAAAGTATCTCAAAAAAAAAATAGGCAACATTAAAATATTTCAGAAAGACAAACTGGCAGCATCAGTAAAAATTAGCTGAGCTTTTTACTTTATTGTGTTCCAGGCTTTCAAAAGGAAACATGTGGTTGTTATTGGAAGGCAAAAACTTTTGAAGCTTTCATCTTATCATAAGGCTTATTCAAGCACTTGCTACCTCAGCAGAAAAACAAACTACATGCAAAATTGCAGAGACCACTAAGTAAACACACTTCTTTCTCTTCCTCCTTGCGGAATCTTTAAATCACACCCCTTAGTTGCCAAAGTATGTTATTTGCACAAAGGAGTGAAATGCCATTGAATGGTTTCCTCCTAAAGTTCATCTAATTGATCAGATAGTCTTAACTGCTGCGATTTATTTTCATGGGTGAGGTAAGATACAAAAATCCCTGACTGAAATGAAGAAGCGCTATGCACTTGATGAGATTACCTGCATTTCAGATGGTCAGTGATCTCTTACCGCTGGAGTATATGGCCTCATTGTGTCTTTGTCCTCTGAAGTTGTTAAAGAGAGGGTATTGTCTCCCTGGTGTCTAGAGAAGCTGAACAGCAGTTGTAAAAAATCACACACTGTCAAAGTTGCTAGAATGTGGACTGAAAAGTATTTCTAATGGAAGAAGTCTGCTCTGAAATTTCTTTTTGTGGAAGCAGTATAAAATCCATAGTTGAGAATTTGAGGGGATAGGGGTGGGTTTGGTTTTTCTTGTTTTGGTTTAGTTCCTTTGTGGTTTTTTTTTTTAAGATAGTGTTATGGTGTTCTATCAGGATGTGGTCAGTTACAGTTAATAATTAAAACCTCCACCTTTTTTTATACATATAAGCGCTGGCGTGTCCCTAATGTGAGAGATGAAGTTTACCCTAGAAAAACTTTTTCAGTCTGTCTCTAATGCAGTGTGGTTATACTAGTGCAAAAAAGTACTTTTCATTCATACAGATGATTAGATGCACCAAATCAATATCAACTTTTCCAGCAGAATAATTTCTGTTATAAGTTGCATTTTTATTGGAGCTTTTACTGGTATAGAAGGGTCATGGAGGAAAACCAGTATTTCTAACTATCATGTACTAAAATTGGCAAAGCATTCTAGGATAGATTCTGGGACTTCTGTCCTAATTTGACAGCCCTGTGAAAGAATTGGGTTGTTTTTGTATATTTATTTCTTACTGTCGTACTAGGCAGCTAGATTCCTTAACTAGTGAAGGCAAATATAAATGTTATTCTTGAGTTGTTACAGCAGATGTAACCCATTTCATGAAACCATGCCAGAGCAAAAGATGTTATTTTTTGTTGTGACATTCACGCCATCATTTTCCTGTTGCTACACAAAGGATTCTTGCAAATAGTCAAGCAATATATGGGTGGCTCTTCTTGGCTTGTGTTAATTTGTTATTTTGCTCATAATTTGTTTGATAGTCATAGGTACCACAGCTGTGAATAACTTCATGTTTGTGCAGCAATATGTCATTAAAATAGATGTGGTATGTTAATTTTCTGAAGGTTTTATGAAACAAAAACCTGTGCCAAGTTGAGGTCATATCAACTGAAATCTAATTTCTGCCAAGAGAGATGTATTCCAGGACCTTCCGCTGCTACATTTCAAAATGCTGTGGCTGGAGCCCCTCGATACAGCAAATCTGTCTGATAAGGGTTTGAATACGCTGTTTACAGTATAGCATTCTGGTACCCTGAAGCTGGCTAATTGAAGGGGCCGCCTTGTCAGGATGTCAGCATGAAAGCCCTCTGCTAAAACTACGCGAGTACGTTATATAAAAATCAGTGTTCATGTTTTTTACTTCCAGAAGGATTAAGCATTTTCCTAATAAGGGACAGCAGGAATAGTTATTCAGTTTCTGTATACTTTATCTCAATAGAAAGTGCACAATTTTTCTACTTCTTCACCCAGGTAGAGGAGATGGTAGAAGATATGTAACCATCTTGTTGGGATGCCAGGTATATTTTAAGGGTTTTATCTTCTGAAAATCTTTTGCTTACGTGAGTGATCTTTACTCACAAGAAGTAATTCCACAAAAATCAGTGGAATTAGTATTAACATTTATATTATCAGGTTGTAAATCTTCAGGGGAAGTGATAGTGAAATGGAAGATGTGCCCCTCAAACCTTGTTTCTCTTAAGCTTAGTGTGCAAAATTTGTAGAGAATCATACCAACTCATGCCTTTATGCAGTTTTTTTAGAGTGATGTGTTTGAAACCCTTTTGAGTAGCCTTAGGCAACATCAAACTTTCATTACTGGGGTTTTGCAATTACAAAAGCTAATACCTTGCATTGCCTTCAGCTAGTCTTTGTGAGTAACTGGTCCCTCTGCTTTGCCCAGTAATATCAAAGTTCATGCAAGATCATCTTTTTCTACATTTCTTTTTTTTTTTCTACACTTTTTTGCCTTTCAGTGCCTACAAGTGTTGAACTAGCTGAACTGTTAAGCCAGTAAATTGCAGCTTCTTTTTTTGTCGTCTTTTTTTTCCCCCCGCAGCAATCAGTGTTTAATACTGGCTGAGTTTATCAGCATTAATACCTGTCCTCAGGCCAGAGGGATGAACAAACCATAGCAGCTTGGGGATTTTGTGTAACAAACTTAAGGACTGTGGTTTTCTATACCAAGGATTATAACTTCTTTAGAGAAAACTGCTTAGAGATCAGTATATTGGAGCCACAGTTCCGTACATACCACCTGTAAGTTTCTAACAATTCAGGTTCTGTTTGTCAGCTCATTTGATGTTTATTTTTGTGAAATGTAGCCGCTGCCTTCTGGTTTTGATATTTCCATAATTTGTACTCTTATATTGTGCTGTAGGGTTGTTACCTCTCATGCTATAATGACTTTGTCTTCAAGTGACAAGGGCATGCGTTATGGCACCAAGTCACTTAAACCCAGGTTTTGTTCCAACCAGTGAGTTAATATGTACTGAAACACACAGAAAAGCCATTTTCTTCAGTTAGTTCTCACTTTGTCTTGTCTTTATACCACTCAAAGACTTTTGCTGTATTTCCAGCTGTTCTGGAGTCTTTCTCTTCCCCGAACACTGAAACGGGCACCCGATGTTTTTAGTGAAGTAGCTAAAATGTGAAGAACCAGAACAGTGCTAGAACTCTAAAACCACCCTCCTTTTCAGGTCTTGTTCCTTTCTTCATATGTATGCTTTTTCCCACTTTGGTCCAATCACTAATAAGATCTTACAGAAAACTGATTTTTTTTTTCTTTTTTCTTGCTGTCATTTGGTTGTTTAAACAACTTCCGAGATTGAGAGAGGCTCTTGCAGCTTATTGTTAGGTTTTCATTCATGCCTGGTCTGTTGATAGAAAGCAGCTGTGCCTTACCAATACTAATATATATTATATATTTTTAACCTGTATATATTACACATATAAAAATATATAAATATTAAAAATATAGCAATATCTATATAGCTATCTCTGGGTATTTTATTGTTAGCTGTGATAGAGTGGTTCCAAGTGCAAAGACTGCTCAGCTTTGGGTACTTGTTTCCTGCGCTTACTCAGGTCAAGCATCAAAGAAATTGTGGACCTGGATTTTCCTCACCTGAAAGCTTTGGTGGAATTTGTGATGTCAGTATGTTGACTGGGGAGCTTTGCCGTAAGCATCGTGGATTGTGATCATAGCAAACCTTAAATTGTGTTTTAAGAGGAGAGTTTTTAAGTCACTTGTGTTTTGAGCATCTTTTAAAACGCAGCATAAGCAGCTGAGAGCTGCTTTCTGCAGCAAATGCTTGTAAGAATTGTCTTTGGTAGCTTCTGAACAGATGAACAAAAGATTGGTCATCTAAACTAAAAGATAAACGTCTATTTCTGACCAAAAATACTGTTCCCTGTCATACGCTCTTCTTTTATTGTTTGATAGTAAGAACAACAACAGAGTAAAACTTGTAAAAATTATTACTTCTTTTGGATCGGTTCCTTAGTTTGGGCTGTGGTGAATTTAAATGTGCTAGACGTAGGAAAGACAGAATGTACACCAGAAAAAGTTGATCTTTTTAGGGCAGCTTGAGTAATATTTTTAAAAGTGCTTCATATTTCTGAGAGAGTTATGTTCAAGCTCAGGTGAAAATAAAAGATGGAGAATAAGTTATTGATTGACTGGAGGAGGATGAATAAGGTAAGCCAGTGACATTCTTTTTATTCTAAGCAATACATTGCAAACAAAAGATGACAGAAGGAAAGGTAAATTATTAATCTGTGAGCCCAGATGAGCTTTTGTTTTTCTTTTGCAGCTGTTGTTTTTTTCTGGTGGCCAGATGCTACCTTTCCAGAGATTTCCATAAGCGTAAAAGATGTATATCTACCTACCTTTGGAGTTAAAATTCCTAAGGTTACGTGCCTGTGTAAAAGGGCCTGGCCATTGCAAGACTTTCTCAGAGGGACCAACAGAAACTAATTTTTGCATCAGACTAGGCTGTAATGTGAGGGGAAAAAAACCCACCCCATATTTAGGTTTTTGACATTGGGCTAGGCTGCTTTTGGGCATTTTTCTCTGTATGGAGGAAAATTTTCACAGAAATCATTGAATTTTTTTTAAGTTTGTCTCTTTCAAATTGACGTCTCAATGTATCTTTGCTAGATACTGTGGGCAAAGTCGGGGTGTCTTTTAACCACTCGTACTGAAAACCTTACAGAAAGCATTGTGTACAGTCCCCTTAGTTCCAATATTTCCAATTTCAAATAATGATTTTTTTTCTTTTTTTTAATCCCATGCAATCCCAGTGTATTGAACACTTCACCAATGAATGTTTTACAGAGATTTCTTATCAGTCACCTTTAAGTTGAAACTGTGAGATGTGTAAAAATGCTACAAAATATTTCCCCATCTGCTGTGGGATAGAGACCTGATGTGTGAACTCCTCTGGCCACCCAGATGCATTATGGAGTGGTTGTGTTGAGCCAGAAAGTAGAAAGACCGTCTTGAATATGTGCCTGCTTCTAATTATGAGAAAGCATCATGGCACAGACGTGGCCTACCTTCTGGGTCATTGATCTAAACACGGTTTTTGCTTCTGATCTGGTTTTGAGTGTGACTAGAGGACCTTGACACTTTGTTGTAAAATTAAGTGTGTTTGTCTTGTGCTAGCTCAAAGGACGTCCTTTTCTGGCTACCCATGTTACTGCTTGATCAGGCTCACTCAGACTCACTATTTATGTGGTGGGCACATACAGTGAATGGAGTTAAAAGAACTTCATAATTGCTAATTCAGCAAATGAGTTTGTGTGAGAAATGACAATTTAGCAGTGGATTGGCTTGAATTAAATAACTCGGGTTTAATAGGGCTAGTGAAGACAAGCCCTGTGATGAGATCTACTGAGATCACAGAAACAAAGGAACTGAGCAAGACCCCTATCTTCCTGTACTTTTGTGTGTGTGTGTTACTTTGGGTTTTTTTCTTCCTTCAGGACAAAAACAAAAAAGCTTACCTAGATGGTATTTGCTTTTTACAAGTTAAAACAAGCAAGTGGAAAAACATAGAACTCTTTGTGAACAGCTTATTTTTAGTTCATTTGTTCAGGATTAAGTAAGCCCTGAGATGAGGCATCGTGAGTCAGATTATTCATTATAAGTTGTAGTAAAATGTCATAATTTACAGGTTCCTGTGCAGGAAAATTACGGAGTACATCATTATTTTGAAGTGGGTGTGGTTTGTGGATGTGATTTCCTGTACTGTGAAATATCTGGGGTAGTGATCAAAACAAAATCGGTTTTTGAAAGAAAGAATTAGCTTTTCAAGGTCTTGCTAGGCATATTTTGAATAAGAAATTTAAGAATTCTCTTCATGATTGAATCTCGATGTATTGAGTCCATATCTCCAGCGCAGCATATGCAGGGTCATAGGGACTCGGTGCCTTATTCATAGTATTCAGTTTGTGCTGGGACATAAATTTGACCCATTCTGTGAAATGTTTATGTTTTCCAGCCTCTTCTGGCTCCCTTTGTTACGTGTGCCATCACATTTAAGTCATATCAGTAAAAATATCTTTTTAGAATAAAAAGAAAATGCCATTTAATTTAAATGTATAGAATTTAAGAGTAATTGAGGCTGGGTGTGACCTCTGATCATTTCATCCAACCCTCCTTTCAAAGCAGAGACAGCTTCAAAGTTAGATTTGGTGGCTCAGGCCTTGTGTACTCAAGTGCTGATTATTTTCCAGGGTGGAAATTCAAAAGGTTCTCTGGAAAACCTGCTCCAGTGCTTGATCAGTGGTGTGATACATTTATTCCCCCCCTCAGATCTAATAGAAGTTTGCCATGCTCCTGTGTCCATTTGATGTGAACCTCTGAGAAGAGCCTAGCTCTTCCAAATATGTAAATGCCCATTAAGGAACTGTGGGTAGCAATTAGGTTCCCCCTTTGTCTGGTCTTCTCCAGGCTGAACAGACCCACATCTCTCAGCGTGTCCTAGCTTCAGTCATATGCTTCAGTCTCCTAGCCACGTGTGTGTGGCCCTTTAAGTATTTTTTTAATTGATATCTATTTAAAACTATAATCAAATGCCTGTTCATTATAGCATACTTGGCAAATAGATAGACCAGACGCTCTAACAAGCCTCTTTTAGTTCTTTGATTTCTATCATTTATTTCGTGGAAAGTGTGAGAACACTCTCTCAAAGGATATGTACTAAAAGAGACCTATTGTATAAATCCACGCAGAATTCAGAGAATGCAAAATAGCAACTACTCTGTGGGAATTGGTGCTCTATTATTAGTGCAGGCAAAATGAGTCAATTAAAACATTTCTGTTGAACTACTTGTTCTTTCAAATCCTTTAATTGCTCAGCTGACTACAGGAAGACTAAAATCTAGAAACTGTTTGGGAGAAGATCATATTTGAGTATATTATACTGAGTTAGTCTTATCAACCACTTGATTTTTGCAAGAAGTTTTTGTTTCAGCTTTTGAAGAGGGTTTCTGTTCTGCCAAAAACGTTAATCATGGATTGCTTCAATTGAAATTTGGTGCATATTTTCCTTTCTCAAGGGTGATGCAGATGGTGACAAGCCCCTGGAAATCCATGCCGCTTCAAATGAAGAGCGAGCCCAGAAGTAGAACATCAGATCACTTGGCATCAGACAGGTAAAGTATAAACGCTGTTAACAGTATGTGGCTACAGCAGCAAAAGAACATGGAAAAGCTCAACATTTGTAAGTTTGACTTGTAATTTTCTTCATACTGATGAAGAAAGAGGGGAAGAGAGGTAATAAATTTATTCATCTTAACATTTGTCAAGAATACGCCTGCTCCTTAATACTGTTTAACTTAACTTATCTAAATTCTTCATCTTTAGAGCACAGCAAGTAAATATATGTGTCCTCCAAGGGTTCTGAGTTAATTTAGCAAGGCCTTGGTAATGTATTGTCGTTTATCTGATTTTAGAGATATTTTTTTTTCCTTCTTCCCTTCCCATTTCTGCCTCCCATACCAAAAACCTCTTTGCCTTCTTTGTCACACCTGTGCAGGTACAAAGGAGCGGAAAGAAACCTATTCCTTGCTGATACGTTTTCTCTAAAGATTTGTCAGTGCCAGGGTACACCGTTATCTTACAGCCTGTAACAGTCCACGATGTGCCTGACCTTTCATGTTGATGCACCTCCCTAATGAGATGTGCTTAATCAGTTGGGAACACATGATGGAGGAAACGGAGGCAGTTCTCTGAGCCAGAAACTTGAGCTGAGGCGCCAGTTCTGTTTCTGGCTTGGCCACTGCGTTGCTTTCTAAACTCAAGCAAGTCCCGTGATTGTTACAGTTTCTAGAAAAGCAAAACAAAAACACCCTCAACTTTTTTAAGATGGTTCAATTTCATGGGACAAAAATTGCTCTGTATTTCAGACTTATTAATGCTAATGATAATGTAATTGGATATCAGTTAGTATAAAATGTCAGCTAATGTGTGCTCTGTCATCAGTTGATAAAGGATGTCTTTTCTGAACATGTTGTCTAGTTGCTTGTCTTTGCCCTATATTATTTTCACATGTTAAAGACTTTATTTTTCTTCAGAAAGTGACCCTAGCATGGTAGGGACTCCTCATTATTTTTGTATGCAGTGTTCCACTTACCAGTAAAATTCTTCTTTTTTTCCTGCCAACTGTGTAAATAGAGTCCAGATTTACAAAACTGCACCAGTTTTTTCTTCCATGCATCATCACCAGTCACAAATGTTTGCAGATGTGATGGAACGCACACATCTGCTGAGCAACAGTGTTCCACTATTACACAGTCAGCTTTAAAAGCAAAACTAGTTTCTAATGTTGTGTTTCTCTTAATGTATTTTTAATTGCTATAGCTAATTCTCACAAGGGAAAAAAGGTATGTTGACTGGCTGATTTACTGAGTACATTAGTTTTTTCTTCAGACATATGAATATAAAGTTTTTAAGAATACATGTTTTCTAAGTATTTTATAAAACAGCTACGTAAAATAAAAATAGAAAAAAATAGGAAGAACAGTTTTGTTTTGAGTAAAGATACCCAGGAAAACCAAGAGGAAGAAAAGCTTCTCTAAAATTCACAAAAATATTGTGCTTATTGTGGACAAGGACAGAGCTACTAAATGAAAAAAAGCCAGGAAAACTGAACTTTAGTTTATATGTGTGGGACACTGTATAAATATCAAGGTTCATAACAAACAAAACTGTAAATAGCTTTTTTTTTTTTTAGCATTTCTTACTATGTGAATGTAATTTCTGTTACGTCTTTATTCACTTTTTTAAATGTTAGTGCTTTTTGCTGAAGGTACATTTTCTTTTTAAGGGGAGGGTGGGTGAAAGGAAAGGAACAAAAGCTGTCAGGAAGACTTACACGGAAGTTGGTATCCAGACCCTTTTGTCTTCAGGATTTTAATCATAAATATACTCATGCTATATAAGTAAGTTTTGAGGAAAACCTCACTAACAGCTGCTGTCTCAGATGTTCTACTGTCTTTCTTTTTAAAGAGTGAAGGTAATTGCTCAGGTGCTTGAAGTACCTGGGTGCTGCTGGTTTTGAAATCTGCTTGCTTTGTCAGATGTTGTTTCTGGAGGAGATATGTGAATGGAACTACTGCATTTTTGACCTAGAGCAACCAGATGGTGAAAGTTCAACTCAGTATCAATTTCCAGCTGTTCTGCGGGGGTGGCGATTTGTGTTACTTTTGCTTGAAATCAAATCCAGTTATTTAACTCCATATCTAAGCCCAGATGTTTTGTTGGATTTGAGTTATCCCAAAGGCTGGAGAACACTGCTGTGATCTTCGAAAAGATGTATTTGTTTATTCTGAATGAGATCAGTCCTGAAAATGTCTCGCTGTATTTTCAACTGCTGGCAATATTCCTACCTAAATCTGGTTACTAAAATAAATACAGTCTCATTTTCTTCATAAAGATTTGCCACAGCATGAGTCTCTGAATTGTGAATGGTCAGCCAAGGACAAAATCATTTTGGGTTGGAGACCGTAACATATTTCTCCATTCCAAAAAACCAGCAGCATTGCACCTCCTTTATTATAGTATGTTTGTCATCAATAATTATATGCAAACTACAAGACAAACCACATCCCATTGTGGGAGAAGCAAGCTTTAATTTTATCCAGCTGTTGCGCTGAAGAGTTGCATAGAAGTGACACAGCTTTATGTTTTCCTGTGAAGACAGCATATCTCATTTTCACTCTGTTCAGGTTCTATATTTATGTAATTCCATCTCTTCGAGTTAAATTACCCTAGCTTTACAACAGAGTAAGTGAGATTAGGAAGAAATGCAATTGATGGGAGTTAAAAAGAATTCTTTTTGAGAAAAATTGTTTATTATGCAAGATTCCAGTTAGTGTTTTGTTGCTATGAAGTGTTCTTTCTCTTTGATATTTCCATACAGTTCAACTATAGGAATCAAGTTCTCTAGAGCAGACATAATCATTAGTGCTCTAATGTCAGTAATATGAAGAGTTGAATCTCTTTATTAGAAGTAAATTGGGATTGAGAATTTGCTTTGTGGCAAGTTGATCAAATTGTATTTGAGGAACAAAGTCTTAATTGCACTTAATTGTCCATGATACTTAATTCTTTCTCTCTCCCTCTCCTTATCCTCTGTCCCCTTTCTTTGGTTATAGGTGAACAAAAAGTATAGATATGAGCAACGATTTCCCAAGAAAAAGAGGAAAAATCATCATCCGAATCCATTTTGATTTTTGAATGTGACTGATCAGCCTTCTGCGTCGGGAAAGACTGATGGTGTGCTGCTTGGGCTTCTGGTATGGAATCTGTGAAAGGACACTACGTATTTTGGGTCGGTCTTGAGACCTTGTCCTCAATTCTGCTGTGGGACTCAAGTCTGCCCATGCTTGTCCCATTGCAGGATCAGCATTGCAAGTAGCAAGTCTCAAAATTCCTCAGTCTCTTGTTATTATTTATATATAAAATAAAATTCCAGTTATACAAAATGGTCCTGGTTTTTCCTTCCTCTTATTTTCTTTAAACTCATGTGTGTGACATTTGCACAGTCTGTGAAAGGTTCTGGAGATGCTGTTGACAATGCCTGTGTTTTTTAACAGTGAGGAAAAGCTTAAAGTAGCATGATGTTTTGGCTAACGTTAGCTAATAGAATTAGGAATGAGAACAATTACAATGACTCTTGTGTTTTGTCTGAGTCTCCCCCTCCTTTCTATACAAATCTTCTGCCTCATCAGTGCCAGCAGGAGGTATATAATGAAGCATCTGTGAGTTCCTGTCTAGTAGATGGATGGGAATGGAGCTGTTAATGTTTGGTCTTGTTTTGCTTGAATGCACACTCAATGGGAACCAGAATGTCAGGGTGGTGGGAACCAGCTATAGAATAACTTGGCTGTTTCCTTATTCCCAGCCAGGGGAGGGGAGGAGAAAGTGAAGCAAAGGGAAATACAAAAGGATTTCCAGCATTTTGAAATCTTTGCACAATAAAACCCTTTCATCATTTGTTGCCATTTCCATGAGTCTGTCTTTTGGGGCACGATGCTTCACAAGTTACTGTAATCCAAGTAGCTCAGAGCATTTAAAGCTCTGTTGGTGAGCCTTAATTGTTCCTAAATTAATCGGTGAATATGCGGACTGGGAGAATGATGGAACTAAATGTGTGCTTGTATGAGACATTGACTTTCTACAAAGAACAGGGAAGAAAAGACAAAGTAAATTGTATTCAAAATGCTTTTAAACATCTCTTGTTATTACTTGGTTAGGTATTCTGGCTGAGTGTATTCCACAGACTTTTAGAGAAAAACAGACAGACCTTGGCAATGCGAATACCAGTCTGTGTGGGCATTATAAAACAGGCCAACTCTTTTTTTAATACAGGCATAAGGCATGTGGTTGCCTCAGGCAGAAAAACAGTATCTCCCAACGTGTTTAGTGCATGTTTCTATGATTGTTTTAGGCTGGTAAAAATGGATGTTGATTTATCAGAGGGAGCGGAGTTCTTGTGCGGGGTTTGGGGTGTGTGTCTGTTTTTGTTTTTTACTTTAAATTCACCAACACAGTTCAGACAGGCTTGGGAGGATCAAAGTAGTGTTTTTGTCAATAGTGGAAAGGAAAATTGGGAAATATCAGTCATAGCTGTAACTGCTCTGTTACACCGGTCTTGCAATACAAGCATACATTTATTTCTTCCCTTTCAAGATAGTCTTTCACTTACACATTCCTGTATCCTAGAGAAAATGGTTACCATTGAGTTAGGAATACAGATTTACATGCCTGCATTTTTTTCAGTAATATTTGGCATGTGTCACATTGGCATTTAAGAACATGATTATTTGATAATTCGGTTATTTTCCCCCCTAGACTCCAACAAGATGGGGTTTCCTCATTCTCCTTTTTGATGCGGTTGTGAGCTGTTCTGTTTCTTTCTACTGCCTGCGAAAGCAAAATGAAACTTTTCACGTCCAGTCTGTTTCGTCAGCTAATCCTCATTCAAACACAACAGCTCTAAATCTCAGTTTGTTTACATATATATATGTGTGTGTGTGTGTGTTTAAAAAGCCCTGGGTTAAATAAGTATTACTTGACTTAAATGCTTTTTACTTGATCGCATCTTCATGCTGCGTATTTACACTGCTGCTTAAAAATGCCCCAAACGATAGACATCAGAACAGAATGCTTTTATCTAGCAGGAAATGACTGCCTCGGAGCACCTGCGTACACACATGACGAGGAGACGGTTCCAAAATGTGAGCAAGATAGCCCTAAATGAAATCCTTTCCTTATGTCTTCTGTTTTTTATGAGTACAGGAAATAAAAAAAGTTTCATGCTGGTAAGAGCGCAAGAGATTGTAAACATTCAACTCGCTTGGCACCGGCTTTCCTAATGAGGAACAGGAGAGCAGTTGAGCGCTGTTCGTATACATGTACGTATGTACGCATACGCAGATGCATGGAACTAATTTGTGCGTGCGTGTGTTGTCTTTTGCCAGACTTTGCCTGTGGGTATTACAACATAAGCTAAAACCGGTATATTCCCCACCCAAATTTCACATCAACAGTTTGGTCATCCTTCCACTCAAAGCCTTTGGGCTTGGTGACTGACTCCGTGCAACTGGGGAAACAGTGTTCTCATCTCGGCGTCTTCAGCCGCAGTGGCCGTTAGCGAACGTGTTGGGGCCAGGATGCAGTGCTCTCTTAAAAACCCCATCTTTAATCTCTGCAGCATGTGAAAACTGGAGCTGGAGGTCGTTGGGTTGGCCGACGCAGCCCTCGATGCTGGGATGCCGGTTCCTGTACGTACTGTGTCAGTTGCCTGAGTAAGACGGCGTAGCCTCTCCTTTCACTAGGAAGAGCATCACCAACCTGGAATAATCCTGGTAGCCCAGGTAGGTATGCGCAATCTTGCAGCCTTGAATAAAATCACGGTGTTTGGCCACAAGCATTCATTGTAGAAGTCTGTGTTGGGCTCGGTGCTCCGGCTGTGGAAGGCCCCAGACACAGCCTTACTAGCAGAGGTTGTAGCTGAAGTGTTCTGGAGCGTTCTTCGTTGCATCTGTCACCTTCGAAGAGAGCTATAACTGCAGTGCAAGAAAGGGCAAGATTGACAGGGAGGGAATCGCGTTTTAGACCTAGAGAAAAGGGCGCCCTGGGCGTTGGAGGGGTTTGCTGCTGCTCCGTTTATTAGACCCGGCAGAATAATCGCGGCGCGAGCGCCTTTACTTCAGAACAGTGATGAGCCCCTGCCGCATGTGTTTCTTTCTCCCTTTTCGTGTTTTGTAAAGGTTATTTCCGTACCTTCCCGTAAGTCCCAAGTTCCGTGTAAAGCCGGTTTTATCATAATCAGCTGCTGTTGACGAAGAGCATTTTGGCTCTTCAGCCGTGCTGGTGATGGTGTGGCCTGCGTGACTTCCCACTGGACCTTCCTGGATGTAGCATCTCAAAGCAGGGTCAGGTGTTGCACCTGGATGGCCGGGCAGCTGGCTGGGGCAACCCCACTGCGGGGAGGGGTGTGTTTGACAGGTACAAAAGCTTCTTGTTTACGAGGAAAACCTTTGGTAACTATATCTTAACTGCAAAGCAGAAGATGTTTTAGCGGAAAAAAAGGCGTTTCTAACTGTGTAACAACCCCCTGTCCTCTGAAGTCTGGACCGTTAGCTGATTCTGGTCTTTTTTGGCTGTGCATGGTTCTTAATGTGGCTGGAGCTGGCAGCTTTCTCAAGGTCTCTCTGGAAGTAATGTTGGTATCTTGATGTACTTGTGGTGTTTTCTCCCATTTCACGTCAGTGACGTTCATTACTGGCCATCTCTAGTTGAAGACCAAAGTCTGATCTGGACTTTCATCTTGCCTTGAAGTTCATGCTCTCACGGCCACGTTTTCAAGCTGGTGTTACGGGTAGCCATCGCATCGGTGTTGAAAGGTGGAGAAATCAAAGGTGGGCTTAGGCTGTCTCCCAGCTGGTTACCAACCTTCTTCCCCTAAAAATACCCTTCTGCATGGGAAATGGAGCTACGATGCCTGCACCAGACTAAGCTGTCAGGCTCTCTTGACTCCTCCTGGCCGTTTTTTTGGAGGTGCCTCTAAAGGTCTAAATCTACCAGCTAACGGTCAGTTGCGTGGGCCACGTCCAGCTGTGGCAGGTAAGCTGGATGCGGTGCTCTATCACCAGGCCCACTTACTGAGGCATGATCTTGTTACTGGTGAGCTTTGCTGGATCTTCTGGAGAGGGGACGATAGATGCTGGGTGGCTTGCTACTGCGTGCCCGGGAATAGCCATGCAACAGCCTGAGCTGTGCTCGGACACAGTGTCCCAGAGTCTTTGTGCCCACCATGAAAACAGCTGTGGGGGCAGTGGGAGAGCTTGGTCAGGGAACTTTTTTTTTTTTTTTTTTTTTTAAAAATAGTGTGAATATAAACCTGCACAAGACTCGAGAATTTAATTTGATAGAGGCTAAAGCTGAAGGGTATGCTTTACGGGTGGTCTGAGTGTGCAGATCTTCTTCGGCAATACGAACCTGTACCGTGAAGTAACAAGACGGGTCACTTGCTACGTGCTTTTTGTCAGGGAGGGCAGATGCTGTGTCGGGAAGGCTGTTACTGCAGTCCCTCACCACTTGGGTTCGGCAGTCCTCCTACCCAAGGGAGGTGGCTTGGGTGGCTGGGACCGCTGTGCAGGCGAGCGCCGCGGGGCCGCCTGTGAGCACCTCGTCCTGCTTCAGGGGCTCTGCGTGCGTTTTGAGGCGGCAGTGAGATCAGCAGTCGTGTGCCTGGGTAAAAGAATAAGCTGAAGAGGAGAACCTCATTTCTTCCTTCTTTGGCCATTACGGTGTGAAGGCTAAAGAACCATACCACCTCCTGTGCCGAAATCTTTCAAAATCCTGTGTTCTGTGTCCCACTGCATCCCAATCTCCCAACGCTGAATCTTAACCTGAAGTACCTTCACTCAACCCCAGGGTGCAGCACCCGTGCCCTTGAAGAAGTAACCTGTTTTCTTTGAACTGAAAACGATGAGCCACAGCCAGTGCGTGGCCCAGAGCACCGAGGTGCCCTGTGAGCCCCCTGTGCCCTGGCTCCGCAGGCAACCGAGTCCAGAGGCAGCGGAGGACGAACGGATGGACGCCCCGAGCAGAGAGAGGTGCAGGAGATGCTCCCTCCCTGCCCACGCACGGCTTCACCTCGGGGGGTGTGCAACAGCGCTCTCATTTTCCCAGTGATGGAGGGTGCGGGGAAGGCTGAAGCATGAAGCCAGAAGGGTCTTTGTGGCTGTACGGGTGTACCAGCTAAAGGCCACGGGCCGCCAGCTGTGGAGTCAGCCCTCACCAGGGCAGTTTTAGCCCATTTACTTGCTTTTTTTTTTTGGTGGTGGTGGTAAAAATGTACCCACAGTGAAACAAAAGGGATTCTTCCCTTCCCCCCCACCTCTGCCGTGCCCTGCCCTAGATTAAGCTCACCAACGTCCTCGCTGTAAATTTAGCAAACTTCAGACTCACTTCCTTTTGTGAGGAGACCTGAAAGAGCCGTTTCCTGATTCGTACAGCGCTCTCGGTATGCGCCCCCGAAGCGCTCATTCACGCCGTGAATCATAAAGGTAACCTCCGTTTAAAGCATGGCTCCGATACTTTGGTGTTGTACAAAAAAAAAATAAATAAGAGTTTTGTTGTTCAGTGCAGCCCAACAAAGTCATCTCTGCGTTTACCGGGGAGCCGCGCCGCTGGGCTCTTTGAGCTTCTGCCGTAAAAGCATCGTTTACAAACTGCCCGCATTAAACCGGGCTGGTAAAAGCACGGAAGCCAGCCCAAAGGAATATGTTTACTACTGTGTGCCAGGCTTGACACATTTTCCATATCCTGCCAGGGATGAGGAATGGCATCAGGAGCGGCGAGTGAGTCAGCCCCGGCCCGGTGCCGCGTGGGGTGCCTACGCAGCAGCCTCCCCGGCAAGCCCGGGCAGGCTCGGGGCTCGCCGCAACCCTTCGTACGCTCAACTGAATGAAGATGCTGGAGAAAACTCAGCTGCTACCAAGCAGCAAAGGACTTGTTTTCCTGTCTGCGGTTTGGTGGGAGACCGATGAGGCAGAGAGTCTGCTGTGTTTCTCTCTCCCCTGCTCGCCTCCAGCTTCGCCTGCCAATAAAAAAAGATGAGCTGTTACGGGCTGATGGAAGGAGGAAACGCGCATCTGCTCGGCTCTTCCCCCAGCTCTGCCAAGAGAGCCAGCGAGTGAGCCAATTCATACGTAACATTGGAGTCCTCTGCCATTTAGCAGCTTTTGCACAGCATCCAACTGTACAAGGACGCGTCCCTGGGGCCGAGCAACCTTTGGCTGTACTTTTGCCTTGATGGAGTAAGATCGGTACGATCTATCCCTGTACAAGAGAGCAAAATACACAGATGCTAAAATCAGCAACTGTGTTTTGACCAAGAACAAAACAGTAAAGGGGAAGAAGTCTTAGCTTGTGGAAAAAAGAAGTAACTCAACATAAATGTGAGCACATCCTCTTTTACTACCACGGCCCTTCTCAAACTCTTTAAAAAGCCAGATATTTACTGGTTACTTTTTAGCATTATTGTTTCTACACTATTTTCCTATTTGTGGATGACGTTAGCCTGCTAAGGAGACTCTCTTGTTTGAGGAATGTTCGAGGAGCGGTGGTGTAAAAACACCCTCAGCCCTGGGCTAGCTGGTGACTCACGCCTAGAGGTAACAGAACTGCGGGAGCAAAAAACCCGAGTGATTTTAGGTTCCTAGTGGGTAAGCCGAGGTGTAACATAGATGTGCAGAACTTGTTATGTACCACAGGCCACAAGTCTCTGAGCTGAGAACGTGCTGCGCTCAGAGCCTGATTTTTGTCCTGGAAGGCTGCAGGGTTAACTACCGTGAATAAACTCGTAGCCACCAACCATAAGAAAACTGCCACAAATACAATAATAACCGTTAAGGAGGTGGGTGTGGAGTGGTAATTTTAATTGGGAATCCTGTGGGATTTCCCATATGTTTGTATTTTCCTAGTGGATCCAGTGAAAGGCATGAGGGGAACCGTTTTATTTGCGCATGAGTTCTCCCTTCTTCCCCCACAGCTGAAAAAGTGCTCTGCCTGCGGGAAGGCTGAGGAGCACTGTGTGAATCACCCGGCTCACCTGCCAGCCCCAGAGGAATGCTCCTGGAGGGCAGGAGAGCTCAACACTGGAAAAGAGGGACCCTTTCCCTCTGTGGGAACTCAGCCCTGGGGTCCGTGGGCAGAATATCCCGTAAGGTTTCCGTATGTGATCGTCGACTTTCATTCTCTGCGCCAGCTTGTTTTCTCTTGCCGTTCTCACCTCGCTGGGTTTGTGACCTCTCTCCCTGGTGGACTTCCCCAGCTTTGCCTGGAGCGCCTCCCTGGCCCGGGGGCCCTGCTGAGGTCTTCCCAACATTTTTCTCTTGCCTCAGTAATTTTCTTGAGGAATCCTGACACCTCATCGCCCCTGCTTTCGAGGTTCCTCATTTACGGATTCCTCTAGCTCCTTCTCATGTATGGTTACTGCTAGCAGCTTTTATTACTGATTTTGAGACAGTGTTTCCTTAAAACCTGGTCAATTGTTGTTCTGAGAGCTGGAGAACAATAAGCTCGGTCTTTTTAATATATTTGATTTTGAATGTCAAGGTCTTCAGCCGGGTTAATTTTTAGTGGTGGCGGCTGTGCTGGCCCTATGGCCTCACCTAACCCAGTACGGGGGGCCTGTCTGGAGGACTCCTGGTGCCCCCTGAGCCGTTATTTCTGAACATGTGGTGCACGGGGCCATGGCACGTCGCCCAGCGCCAACGTCAGCGCATGCAGGTTGTCTCCCTGTGCTGGCACAGCTGCAGCCTCTCCTCTCTTGCGGGACACGCTGCAGATCTGGGCAGCTGTCCTTAAAAGCCTGGCGCCGGCAGCTTCACAGCGCTTTTGGCACCCGGCAGCCAAAACCGTCTGAAAAGGGTGTTACGGCATGCCTTGCGTAAAAGGGATGTGTTTGATGAATATGAGTGTTTATTTACAAAGAGATGGGTGTTGCATTTGTTTTTCTAATGCTCAGTTTCCTGCTTTGTGAGAAGGCGGTTACGGGGCACAGCTGCCCCAACGGGGGGGGACATGGTGGTACCCGTGGGCAGGTGAGGTCCTCAAACCTGACCTTCCTTCCGTGCTGAGGGCAGGGACCAGGGGCAGGGACAAACCATCGGGAAAAAAACCCAAACATCAGAGCGAGGGAGAGCTAGAGCATGCGATGTGATCGGAAAGGACCCAGTGAAAGCACGCAAAGAAACTATGGTAGATTTTTTGTATGCATGCTCTCCGTTATTGACTTTCTACCCCCACTGGTAAAGACTGCTGTCCTACCTCTCCTTTCTCCCCTTCCCTGTTCCCAGCTCAGCGGTACAGTTGGAAGGGGGCCACACACCTCCCCAGCTTACAGCTTAAGGGGTATTTTTGTGCGCGATTTCCAGCCGTTTAAGAAGAAAACGTCTTATTTCTCCAGGATGTGCAGGGCTGGCGATGGGCAGGCGCCCAGCGACACAGCCCTCCCAGCCCTGGTTTCACACAAGGTGCTCCATAAGTCCTGTTATAATCACTTTTTTCCTAATGTACCCATGCAGTTGCAAGGGGTCTTTACGTTGTTTTGTGGTACGGTGTAGTGGAGGCTGAGTGCTAATTTGTGTGCAGAGGAGAAACCCCGCCCGCTGATAAATCTAGGACAATTTTTCTCCCCTCCTTAGGTAGGATTTATTTTTTACTAGGAATAGCAATTCTTCAACAGCATGTTGGTAAAAAGCATGAGAATTAGATCGAGTTTTAACTGTTGAAAGGGAATGCTCAAAGACATATTTCATGCTGACTTTTCTTTTGATTGTGCTGGTAACAGATTCTGTAAACATTTTGACATTCAAACATTTTGACTTCAGGAGAAAGAAATTAATGTGATATCTTTAAAAAATTCATAGAGAACAACTTGTAGTAAGGTGTACAGAAGAGCTGCTTGCTTCTCCTGGGATGGAGGTTTAGCCATTGATTTATTCATCTGATCTATTTAATTTGTCCTAAAGAAAAAAAAAAAAAAAGGAAGAGATAAGCAAAATTGTGCTTACAACAAAGAAGAAACTATCTGGGTCTCTTCAAACATGCCTGTGCAATTACAGTGCCCTAATTCTCTTTATAGACTAACAAGCTTGAGACATCCATTATCTTACTGAAAAAAAAAAATTAGACACGCTGAAGTAATACATCATATGATAATCCCAGACCGGTGGTGGTTTTGGATTAATAAAAGTTATTAAACGCTTTGCTGAAAAGTGTGCCAGATGTTTTTCCTGGTGCATGCTTGGAGGTTACAGCTGCGTCTCACCACCTTTCAGGAGCCGCAGCAGAGGTGAGGATCCCCTGCCGAGCGCTGAGTTGCCTGGGCACTGTTCGTGTTGGGATGAGTCAGTGACTCAAAGGGTTGCTGAAGGACAGGAAAGCACAGATAAAACCCTGTCACGGAGCCTCTGACTAAAAACCAACTGTCAGGTTTTGGATGCCCAACCGGTATTTTTAGGGCTGGCTTTGCAGGAAGCTGGTACTGCAGGCAGGGCTGGCGTGAGCCCACGGCGTCAGGCTGGAGGCCTCTCACGAGGTGATGGCCCCAGGAAGGTGGTCCTGAGGCCATGCTGACACCCTGCGCGCCGTGCGTCAGGGCAGCACGGGCAACCCTGCCCTTTTTCAAAAAGCGAAAGGCAAGAAAAGAAGCCCAAATGGCACCCAGCCACCCTGCCCTCCAGGAAAACAAGCACCAGAGATGTGGCCTGGCCACTAGTCACCCTGCCACGGGGCTCAGGGCGATGTGGCCTCTTCTCCCACGCCAAAAAGCCCTGTAACACCTCCAGGGAGGCAGCCGGCAGGGACTGGCCAGGGCCAGGGTGCTCTGGGGCTGCTGGTCCTCGCTGTGGGGACCAGCTCCTCGCTCCACTGGGACATGGCCAGGGACGCATCGGGGCTGCCAGGTGGAGCGTGTCTTTCTCGGCTAGGCAAAGGACTCACAAAACATGGCACCTTGGTTGCAGTGGGCAGCAATTCCCAAACCAGAGGTTACTGGTGTTACTGGCGTTACTGGCGGTTGTAAAAGCCTCTTATTTAATGCTTTAATAGTACAGTTGCTTGTCTCAAGAATAAAACACTTAAGACTAAATTGCTTTATGCATAAATGCAGCATTTAGTGTCTTTGACACACTTTCTGTAGGCTTCTTTGTGGTATGGTCATCAGAAGTTCACTGTACTCCTTTAATGGAAATGAAAGTGAAAATGCATCATGACCAGGCACAACTTATGCACTATTTATGTGCGTTATCACTCAGGTACTGTATTTGCTGGGAATTAAGTAAAATTCCACTATATTTCTGTGGGAAAAGTCTTTTAACTATACCTTTAAGGGAGTGAAAGAGGAGGAACTCATGTACATGAGCTCACTCACACATTATGAGAGTTGCATGTAACTATGAGGCTCTGTGATTTAACAAACGACACTGAAGAAAAGAGGATTTAGGTGATGGTGGCAGCTCTGCTGGCTGTCCATGGGGGTTGTTGCCAGCTGTCACAGTGAGGGCTGATTCAAGGGCAGCTCTGAACATCCTCCCGGCCACACTTGCCTGGCCCTGCAGATGCCCCAGGGCTCTCCCCAAATGTGGCTGTGTAGGCCCCGGCCACTGGCAGCTGCTGGGCCAAGGCGGTGGCCAAGTTTGCAGGATTTTGGTAAAAGAGGCTCTCGGGGGAAAAAAAAAATAATTTATATTCTGTGCCAGCTGTGTTGCAGAAAGCTGTTTTTGGGGATGCACCAGCAGGCACCAAATCTTGCCCGCCACAGCTCAGCCCCACTGCAGAGAAGCTGTCTCAGACTAAACCAGGCTCTTCCCAAATACCGTTTGCCATATCGTGGTATTGCTGGGGCTCGGCCTTGCTGGAAAGGGACCTTCTTTTGGCTTTGACTGGTGTCAGCAGGCACTGAGCCTGCAGAAGATCACAGAACCATCATAGAATGGTTTGGGTTGGAAGGCACCTTAATGACCATCTCATTCCATGCTGCAGCCGGGCAGGTTTGGCCGGCTGCAGTAGCACCAGGGACCATGCAATGAGACTTGGACACTTGGAGTCGCCAGTGATCATCTCCCCCAGCTCTTCTGCGGAATGCTCCATGGGACCTTCAGCGCAGGGCAAGTGCTTATGCACCAAGAGGTTGAGGGCTTCCAGCTCCTCAGGGCCACCTTTGTGACCCTCCATCCTGCGCCAGCTCCCACAGAAGCTCCTCTGAAACATGTACCACAGAGCCTGTGATGGGTTTGGGGGAGGGGGACAGGGGGATGCAGGTGCTGTTTGGAGCTGCGTAAAGTAAGACCGCCATGGCTGAGCTTAGAAAAGACCATGAAACAGAAGGACCGGCTGCAAGTGCCACTGTCGCCACAACGCTGGGGCAGCCCAGCCAGCCGAGGGGCTGGGGCTGCACCCCAGCAGGCAGCATACTTGTGTTCCTCCCCCTTTTGCTGCAAGCTGCACATGGCTTTAGGTGGACTGATATTTGTTCTACATCCTTTACTCCTGCAACCAGGAGCACCTGATGCTTTATATTTTAAATGAAAGGACCACCAGTTCTTGGGTCCCAAAGGCCCAACATCTTCTCTAAGAAAGAAAGGGAGATAATGTCACGTCCTCCTCTCCTCTGCATGAACCCTTCTTGCTTTTAGACCTGTGTTAAGAAGACCTGTGGCTTTTGCAGTCCTGTGCTTATTCCAGAAAACTCCCTAGCTGAGAAACCAGCTGTACGCGTGTGTAAGGGAAGCCCTACGGTGCTGGAGGGGCACGTGGCTATGGGTACGTAGAGGCAAATGGGATCCTGGCTGGGAATGAAGCAGGGATGTCTGAGTACGTTGAACTGCAGGGGGGAAAACTGCTTTGGCTTTTAACAGCAGAAAAATGATAGCTGGCTGACGCCAAGCCCAAATGGCAAGAAAAGGAGCTCTGGGGTTCTGGCCATTGCATGGATTCGCCCCCCCGACAAGGTTTCCCCTGGGCTTGACTCACTGCAGGACTTCTGTAAGCAAATTTCAGTCAAATCGTGGTGACGTCAAACTCGGCATGGAAACACAAGATTGTTTTATTACCTCCCTGTGCTGAGGAGGTAGTCAACTGATGCTATAAATCCTGAGTATTTGCTTATGAAAAGCTTTTTTTTTTTTTTTTCCTCTGGGATTCTTTAACCTTGTGTTCGCTTCACTGTCATTTGGACCAGTGGTGGACTTTGTTTTATCAGCCTTGTTTACAGTTTGCTAGCTTTCAGAGATATGTAGTTACATTAAATGGGTGTGCTTCCTTGCCTGGGTAAGGAACAGCATACACTGGCTACCGCTATCCCTTGAATTTTCAGCTAGTTTTGTTTAAAACTGGATTACTGTCGCATTACTTCCTTGATGCTAGTGCTTGTTGCTGCCTCTATCTGCCAGTTCTGCCTGTTGCTCTTCAGCAACAAATATTTCCTGCTCCTGCGCCACTAAATCGGATGAGTTATGGCTGATGAGATTGATGTGAGGTGAAAATACTCTAGAAACTATTAATGTATCCCAGGAACTTACCTCTGAGACTTCTGATTTGGGGAAATAAGAGTCTTCTAGTTTCTTCTGATCACATTTACCTGGAAAGAATGAAGCCTAAGCTGTTTCGCTTGCTGCCACTGCTTCTGCATGTGGCTCCCCGCGGCAGCTTATGTGGTCAGCCCCTGCACCTGGCACCCCTTCATCATTGCAGACCTTTCCTCCTGCCTCTTTCTTTTCTTTACATTTTCTGCCCCGTGGCAAAGCTACAGCTCTGTACAGAGGTTATTACCTCTAGGGGTCATGAACGCAGATTATGATCCCTCCCTACACATTGGCTCTGAAAAAATGGGAAAAATAAAAAAGAGCAACGTGCCTGCAACTGTAGCTAAAACGTATTTAGCCTGTGTGGTGGGAAATGTTCTTGTACATCCATGTTAGCCCATGGTAGGAAATTGGCTGGGGAAAACCCCAAAATTCTACCATAGGAACCGATTGCAAAAGCCATGAGACTATAGACAAAAACTACTTTTGTTTCCTCCTGTGCAAGCGGTGCGGTGGTGTTTCTATGAAATGGGTGTCTGAAATGGGTCAAATGTGAAGGTTCAGGGAGATCGTGAAGAGCCCAGACTGGAGTTTGCTCATCATGAGAGCAGTTAGCGGAAGACTGTTCAAAGGTACCTTTGCAGTGGTATCCAGGTGCCTAGTTATAGCAACCAGCTTTGAAACATTTCACCCTGCACTTTTACCGGTGTGTTTTGAAAACACCACTGCAGTATCCAGGTTACTTGGAAACACCGATGGGCTTTTATGTGGAAAGCTACCATCTCTCTCAGGCTTTTTTTCCCCAGGTGGAAGAAGGTGTCTAGTAGGAATTTCAGGGGTTCATGTCCCTTCCCCACACAGTGGTCTCCTGGGAGGTGATTTGGAAGACGTGAAACCAGCACATCATGCTGTACAGCAGACTTTCAGGGAGGATAGATACGTGGTTTTGTCTTCCCAAAGCATGGTCTTTTTAACCTGTTTTGGTGGAGAAGGGAAACAGAGCTCAAGAAAATGGAGGTGCCTTTTCCCTTTGAGTGAACATGACCAGCTCATGCCTGCTGTGCGATCAATAGAAATATGCAAAGGTCCAGATCCAAACAAACAAAACTAACTTAGAGGAGTTTCTGCAACCTGTGTTTGTTTTTCATCCTCATGAGCTAATTATCCCCTGGGGCTCTTTATCTCTTGCTTTGGCCTCCAGTAAATCTGGGAAATGAAACCGAAACTGGTTTGAAGATGGATTTGGATTCCACTCCCCCCCCCCCCCTCCCCCAGCTTCCCTATTTTTGGTAGAGGTGTTTACCTGTGCTTTATTCTGTTATCAACCACAGTGAGTGTTTCTGATTGCAAAGAAGTCAGAGTGCGGTAGGGTGATGCCCGGGGAACAGGAGACGTGCACCTGGCAGTGCTGCGCTGGTGTTGGGCTGTGCTCCTACCCCAGAGCACATGTCCACCATCTTCAGCCTTATAACCTCCCCTCCACAAGCTCCCGATGGGGACTAGTCTGAGCTCCTGAGGGGCTCTAAAGGCCTCCATCAAGGTTGCACTTACCGCAAAACCTGCTCGACAGCAAAAAAGATAGATAGCCAGGTCTTGGGGGGGGGGACGACAAAGGAGAGTCCTGGGAGGCAGTCACACCTGGACAGAGAAGTTACGGTGTGCTTTGAGTTTGCAGTGAGATTAGGGTGGATCAATAGGCTGAGGCCAATGGTATGAGGTTCAACAAGGCCCAGTGCCGGGTCCTGCACTTGGGTCACAACAACCCCACGCAGCGCTACAGGATTGGGGAACAATGGCTCGAAAGCTGCCCGGCAGAAAAGGACCTGGGGGTGTTGGTCAACAGTCAGCTGAATATGAGCCATCAGTGTGCCCAGGTGGCCAAGAAGGCCAGCAGCATCCTGGCCTGTATCAGGAATAGTGTGGCCAGTAGGACCAGGGAGGTGATTTTACCCCTGTACTCGGCACTGGTGAGGCTGCATCTTGAGTGCTGTGTTCAGTTTTGGGCCCCTCACCACAAGAAGGACATTGAGGTACTGGAGCATGTCCAGAGAAGGGCAACGAAGCTGGTGAGGGGTCTGGAGAACAAGTTTTATGAGGAGCGGCTGAGGGAACTGGGGTTGTTTAGCCTGGAGAAAAGGAGGGGAGACCTTATCATGCTCTACAGCTACCTGAAAGGAGGTTGTAGTGAGGTGGGGGGTTGGTCTCTTTTCCCAAGTAACAAGTGATAGGACAAGAGGAAATGGCCTCAAGTTGCTCCAGGGGAGGTTTAGACTGGACATTAGGAAAAGTTTCTTCACAGAAAGGTTTGTCAAGCACTGGAACAGGCTGCCCAGGGAAGTGGTTGAGTCACCGTCCCTGGAGGTATCTGAAAGGTGGGTAGACGTGTTGCTGAGGAACATGGTTCAGTCGTGGACTTGGCAGTGTTAGGTTAATGGTTAGACTCAATGATCTTAAACATCTTTTCCAACCAAAACGATTCTATGATTCTAAACGTTAGTGGCAGCCACGCCGCTAGTCATGTGTTGGTTTGTTTCACAGAGCAGCTGAAATATGCATGCCTTCCTTTAAACTGCAGCTGCTTCTCTGAAACCTGAGTCCCCCCCTGCAAAAAGCACTTAAGCAATCCTGCCCAGGCCAGCAAAACAACTGGGCGAAGCCGTCTGTTATGTGAGGTGACTTAGTTAACCCAAAGCAAACAGCTGTGTGTACAGGTTTCATGGGCGCTGCCATCAGTCGGCACATGCCCCTGTCTCTGTCTGTGTGTCTGTATGTGTGTGTGTAACGGCTGTGACTGCACTCCTTCAGCTCAGCTTGTGCTCCCCCAAGGCGTGTGGAGGGAGCGAGCTGAAGGAAATAAACCTTCTGGTGGACTGGAAGAAAGGGAGGCACAGCACACGCCCCTGGGCTAGCCTCCAGCCCCAGGTAATGCTGTGGGGCGGTGACGGGCACAATGGTTTCCTCAGTCCCTGCTTCCATACGTAGCTGGTGTTTTCCCTGCGGCTGGGCTGCGGTCAGGGCCACCTCCACGTTCAGCTGGCCAGGCTCCGGGATGGCACAATCTCCCCGCACAAAATGCCGTATGCAGGGGGGCATTAAAGCACCTATATGGTCTTTGGGGGAAAAGTTTGCATGGGCTTTCTGGGTTGCATTGAGAGCGACGGCTCTTTAAAAGAAGAGAGGAGGGGGAAGGGTTGTTTTTCTTGCATATATTATGTTTTAACTCATATTATGTCGACCAAAAAAGCCTCCTTCCATGCCGTCGCTATGGCTACGGCTCGGATCATTGTGCGGGAGCCTGCGAGCAGGAAAACGCCAAGCGGAGAGGGGGTGGCGAGCCCAGTGCTCCTTCTCCTTGCAGGTGGGTAGGGCCCTCCACCACAAACTCCAGCCACGAGTTTGCCCGAGGCCACCTTCCCACCCTCCACCCCGCCACCCACCCGCAATGGGAACGTGGAAATGCTGCCGTTGTGAAGCCTTCTGCTGGCTTGGCTCAGCGTGAGGAGGGCTTCCCGGGTCACGAGCTTGAGAGCGAGAGAGCAAGGAGGATCTTTGCACCTCACCTCACCTCACCTCCCTGGAGATGTTATCAGCACCGCTGAGGTAACACCCGCCTTCTGACTCTTCCCCCAGAGGCAGGCGCGCTGCAGCGAGGACATGGGGTAACGCAGAACGCCGACGTACCTGCAGGACCCACGCAAGCTCGGTGCCTGGGCAATGGTGGATTCCCACCGGTGTGATACCAGTGACCAGCTCCAAGCTTACTGGGATTGCTCAGCCGCGATCATACGCTCGCACTGCAGCTGGGCGGTGTGATCGTGACCCTGGAAATGAAAAAAGTCAAGCCGGGCGAGGTTTGCCATGTCTAAACCCGCAGAAAATACTCAGCTGTGGATCTCAGTTGTAGTTATGGAGTCAGTTTGGTCCCCCGGTAAAGTTACTGAGGGAATTTAAAATTGGTCTTTTCAAATTGGTCTTTTCTTGAGCCATGGCATTACCACATCACTCTGCTGGAGACGCTGTTACCGTAACTGTGAGAATATTTCTGCTGGTTTAAAAAACCTACCACTCAGTAGAACCTCAGTGAAAGCCACGTCTGCAAGGTTAGCCGTCGTCTTTATTTTCACAAGCAAATGTTTAAAATTGTCACAGTTGGCTACAGAAGGTGTTCTCATTTAGCACTGCCTCGCTTGTTTTCTGTGACTGTCTGAGGATCTATTTCAGAAGAATTAATTTAGAAAACGCAATGGTAAAGTGTATTGGCAGAAGAGATGGTGAACAAGATACGATAAACACTTTTAAATTGATTGAAAATTTGACTAAGCTGCTTACTTTCTTAATTATAATGCCTAATTAGTTAGCTTGTTCCATTCAATCATGCAGCTTTGATAGCCTTATTGTGCTCCTGAAGTCTGGGGCCTGAGATTTAAGCAGGTCTGTCCTAGATATCTAATGGACTGTTAATTTGAAAATAAAAACATTCTTAAACTGCTCTACTAGTAATCACCTTCTGGACTGGTATACAGAGCCAAAAGGGTCGGCTTAAAATAACTTCAAAACAGATTCCACTAGGACTGAGCTGCATGAGCAGGTTACTGTCGCTCACTGGGTTACTGGTGAAGTTGCTGCAGTGTCACCGGTGAGAAGACACAACACCCCGAGGCCCAGCGACAGGTGCTGGAGACCATCTCGCCCTTCCTGTACCACCTCCAGCGCTAATTACCAGCCCGGTTCACGGGGTGGGCTTACTCCCACCTCCCTCGGCCTACAGAATTGCAGAGCTCGGCAAGAGCTGGTATCGAACACCTCTGCAAGCGCAGGGCGGGTCGTAGCCAAAGCAGTTCACCTGCTGTCAAGCGAGAAATGCAGATTTCTCTTCCCCTCGGGCGGGAGAAGGATTTGAGCCTCGGGCTCCTGCGCGTGGTTTGAACCCCTTCACAGCTGAGCTGCTGCGCAAACACGGGGAGTGTCTGGAAATGGCCGTTCCTTAAGCGGAACCTGATCTGCTCAATCAGGGTAATTTACATGACAGATTCTGGGCTAAGTCCAGCCCGTGTTTGTCCAGACAACCACTTGGACATATGCTACCTCCCGCTCCCTTCCAAGAGCTCCTGTGTTGCTTATCGGTTTTCTCATTCCTGGAGACAATAGCTGACAGCCGTACCTCACACCTGGGCAGAGCTGGCACACTGCTGCCTATGCCTTAGTTAAAGCCAAAAACAAAGCAGAAAACAAGAACAGCTTCATGCTGAATGCCGTGCGCAGCCTGCTGTTGGCGCTAGGTACAGGGACATCTTGTCCTTACCAATGGTTGAAGCAGTTACTGCCCACTACTCTCTAGGAGATGACATCTTCCAGATGACACACGATTTATGCAGTTATCAAAATCAATTTAAAACCTTGTTTAATTTAAACCAGTGCATGTCACAAAGCATGCAAATCTCTTCCTTCTCTTTGAAGTGAAAGCAGGGCTGGCCAAAAGCAGCCTTTTATTGTCAGGTGACCACAGAGCAAGAGCACCGAGTAAAACCTTGCATGCATCCACTTTCACCAGCAACTTACGAGAAAAGCAGACACGGTATTGCAAAGTTGGTAAGTTTGTTTGCAAGCTGATTAGAAAGTTGATGAGCAGCACCGCTTTCACCTGCTGCTGAACAAAGGTGTAAACACACAGGATCGGAGTTTCTCACTGCTTAACACAGCACTTAATTTCAGGCAGCTCACCACCATGACCAACTACACAGCACTTAAGTGTGTGAAAAACTCTGTAGTGTCTGCAATCACGTACATAAACCCAGACCACCAGAAGCATTCAAGTTCAGTGTTTCAGGACTCGTAAGGGAGGTTTTTTGTGGTTTGTAAAGAGTACTTTCACCAACCCGACCAGTCAAACCCATTTTTGCAATTCAGGCTTTGAAACTACAGCTTGATGTACCTTCCCTTCAAGGCTATGCCCTCCCAACTCAGGTGCTCTGCAGCTCACTGGAAGTCTCAAGGAGGCACCACCACAAGCTCCAACGTTGTCTGGAGCCACTGTCTAGAGAGCAGGGACCCACAGCCTAACTGAAGGACTCCAAGTGAACCATCTGTAACTCCAAAGTTTTTCCACTTCAAACACGCACTATAGAGAGGACACTCTGCACCCCACAGGAAGCAGAGACCCACCTCAAACCCCTCCAAACACTCAGCCTCAGCACAGGTGCACAGAACGTACCACACAGGCCCTGCAGGCACACAAGCGCACCTCTCATCTCTCTGGGACTGTGGTAAATCATGCTTCACTCATGAAAGTGTTTGGGTGAATTACAGAGACTTTTATTGATTTGCATGTTATCTAAACCAAAAACTCTTATGTAAGAATTAAAGCCAAAACTACTGCCATGAAGTGAAAACACTATTTATTTTTATAAAAGGCAATAATTAAAACAAACCCTACCAGTGTGTACATTGTACACATTTGAATGACACTTACAAGAATGAAGTTTCCATATACAAAGATTACAAGCCCACACTGGTAAAGGACACACAAGCACGTACTCCACTTCACAGATGCCTCAACTCCAGATCACAGTACCAATTACTCTATGGCCACACCTGCATAGCATTTTCATTATTAGCATCCACACTACTTTATTCCACTACAAACTGTACACGGAAAGAAAGAAGGAGTTTATTCAGAGAGCACGTATATTCGCAGAAAGAATTTATTTGCTGGAATAATCTCTCACTCTTCTGTTGCCATCTTCAAGAGATATTCTTTGTCAATTTTGAAGAGCCTCCACCCCTCCTCAGTGGACAGATCAGAGGCGCCCCTTCTCTTATAGAACCTGATGGACGGTTCGTTCCACTCTGCAACCAGGAAGTGCATACTGCTGCAGCGGCACTTCACAGCAACCTGCAAAAGTGTGCAACACAGCGTGTTTCAAACAACAGCCCCAGATAAGCCGAGTCAGAACTGGTGAGGCTACTCAGCAACTAACTGCATAGCACCAGAAGTCATCAAGTTCATTCTGTCAGTCACGTCAGCACTCGTCACTGTTTAACAGTCTCCAGACTATGTTTTAAGCCATCCAGTTCCTGTCACCTCCTTTAATTTAATTCTGAGTAGTGCTGAAGAAGCTCTCATGCAGTTAGCACAGGAGCAGTAATAGTGCCTCGCCTCATCTCCTCAGTTCTGCTTGTTTAGACTTATCACTTAAACATACCTGACTCAAGTTCTTCAGAATTTCTGACCCAATGCCAAGTCCTAAAATAAAAAAAAACAAAAACACAACACAAGAAGAAAGTTAGTTTTAATTTTAAAGAAGCCCTATAGGAAGCAACTCATTGGATTCTATAATACATACCTCTATACTCAGCCATCACATAAAAATCTTCAAGATATAGCAGTTTTCCAATCCATGGATCATAAGTGAAGTAATACATGGCGAAGCCCACAATGCAGTGTTCTGAAACAAAAGGGAATGACTTTAGCTAGCCTGAATTTAAAAGGCAAAAATATTAAGTCTTACATGCGTGTTTAAACATACAAATTCTCTTTCTGTAACATGCAGACATTTGCTATTAGGTTAGAATTAAGAATGAAGTTTGCAAGAAAGCACACAGCTGAAAATACAAGTTCTGACAAACTTTTATCAACCTAACAGAATAAAGATTGCCCCGAAATCCTTAAAATGAGCACTGTCATAGTAAGTGCTGAACACAAGGTAGTTTTTCTACAAATGCACACCCTATTGATTTATCAGTATTTGCATTCTGGAATACAAGTAAAAACTTTACACAGCAGTTCAGTCTAGACGATTGCCCCAACTCTGCTTCCTTAGCAACCAAAACAGTCCATCCAACACTACAGAACACTGATCTTTCAACATGTACTCTTCAGCAACTACAGTGTGCAAGAAGGCATGCTCACAGGCCACCTTAGGAGCAGCATTTCCACCACCTCAACTTATGGTTCCACTGAGAGCATCACACAGTTTTCTTTACCTTCTGCACCATAAAGTCACAGTAGGTAAATGCTGCAGGTTCAATTATAATTCTGTGGCTCGACAGGGAAGAGAAACCAACTCCTCCACCAGCAGCCCACTCAAACCTAAACCTTGAGTATTTTAACTACACCTGCCATAACACTCTGCACATACTGGAAGAGATGCGTGCAAACAGATTTCTCATCTACTGTGTCTTTGGTAAAGGTTTGGGAACAGCACTTGTCCCTGTAGACCTTACCTCATATTATGATCATCTACTTTATTGTGTAACGGATCTTTTAGTTACCTCCCCGCCCATCCATGTACACGGAAGGGCCATGTACATGGCGAAGCTAGAGACTGTAACCTGAAGATTGGGGACAAATTAAAGAAAAAAATGTGATTCAACAGGATTACATAAAGGTAAGTCAGGGTCAAACAAGAACAGCCATTTAATTAATTGGAGTCAAGTACATTATGTTATACCTGATCTTCCCACGCCTCCAGGATTAGCAACTACTTCAGCAGAGTATCACTACACATTACTGCATTTAACAGTTATCCTACTCCTCCTACCCCAATTCATCAGTGGAACCTTATGTATAATCGATAACATTAAGTATACGATGCCTCTTGTGTATTTAGCGTCTAAGAATAAGTATCAGGAAGTCTCACCTTCAGACGACCACTGTTCTTTTGGCACCTCTGCGACCAGACAGTGGTAGAACGGGTGCTCGCCAAAACCATCCTCAAGCAGTTCTGGAAAAGCAGAACAAATCGGCACCTGAGCTACAGACACCCACACCCGGCGACCCACCCGGCCAGCAAGCGCCCCTCGTGTACCTTTCTCCGTTAGCACCACTTGATCCTCCATGTCCTCGTATTTCGCTAGTTCCTGGAAGAGACAGACGTGTCAGCGGGCTCCCCCCGCCGCCGCTCCCCCATTGGCCGCTCCCCGCCCCCCCGCCGCCTTGCGCAAGAGCTTGTTTTTGCTCAGACGGAAGGGCAAAGGTGCACTCCCCCCCCCCCCCCCCCCCGCCTCCCCGGCGTCACCACCGCCGCTTGAGGGGCCGCGGCCCTGCCCCAAACCCGGCCGCCCACCCACCGCGGGCAGACCCGGCGCCCTCCCGCACCTCCGGAGGGGAGGAGGGGGCGTCACACGCAACGGCCGGTCCCGCCCGCCGCCGGAACGACCCTGCAACCGCCCGGCCGCCCTCTACGTCCTCCCGCCCCGCACCTTGATCAGTCGCAGCAGGTCGGGGCAGTCCTCAGGACGCGCGGCGCGGATGCTGAACGAGGCCATTTTCGACGGCGTTTCCCCCTGCGGCCCCCTCGGCTGACGAGTCCCCGATGTGTGAACAGGAGGAGCAACTGCTTCTTCATTCGTGTCCCGGGCGCGGCGGCCACCTGCGGTCAGTCAGGCTGCGAGCATGTCCCGGCGGCGCTGAGCAGACACGGCGACCCTCCTCCGGCTGCCGCGCTCTGCCCGACGCGAACTGTGCCGGCGCGGCCCCCGCATCCTTATTTATAGACGCCCACGCTCCGCCTCTCCCCGCACGCGAGCCAATGGGAGCGCCCGCCGTGCTCGCCCTCAGCCAATGATGGCGCCCCTCCCCGGAATCTTGCCCCGGCCTGCCAGCAACAGCTGGTGCCGGGTGTCTCGTGACTACACCCCCCCCTCGCGCCGTGGCGCCCCCTAGCGGAGGCGGGCGGCGCTGTGGGGCGCACGGGTCGGGCCCCGCCCCTTCTCCCTCAGCGCCGGGGGGGCGGCGGGGCCTCGGCTGAGGGAGCCCGCCCGGTACCCCACCCTCAGCCCCTCGGGGCTGTCGGCCTTCCCCGGCAGAGCGTAGCCCGTCGGTGCCCCAGCGAGTACCGCCTCCCCGGGCTCGGGGCTCTGCCTGCGGGGGCGCTGGGCGCCGCGGCACCATCTTGTAAGGGGGGGGGGGGGGGGGGGGGGGGGGGGGGGGGGCCGTGGCGCCGCCCGGCCCGCAGGGTCTGCCCTCAGCGAGGGCAGCCGCCTTCACCGCCGTGTTTTTCACCGCTCTGTGTGTGTGGAGAAGAAAAAATAAAATAAAAAAAAAAAAGCGCTTAAGCGCCTTTGTACTTGCTGGAAATCCTGAGTAGTGATCCGTATGAAGCCCCGCGTAGGGGGGCGGGGGGGTGCCGCACCAAGGTGCGCCCCCGGGCAGGAGCCTCCTGGTGGAAAAGGGTTCAAAAGACTTAAGTGTCACTCCGGGCTTGGGACATTTTCCAGCCTGACACACGCACCGCCACCGCCCCGCTTCGCCAGCCCGGCTGGAGGGGCAGGGGCAGCGCTGGGAGAAGCACGACGGACCGGGGCGGTGGTGGGCGGCGGCGGGGGGGGGGGGGCCGCCGTAAGGGGGGCTGGGGCTCCTTCCTCATGGAGGCACGGGTGGGTGCCCCTGAGGAGAGAGCGGTGGGCGTGATGAAGAAATTCAGCCCGAACGAACTCCCAAAAATGTCTTTGGAGTATGAAAGGATGGAGGAATCAGCCCCAGCCCCGCTCTTCCTCTGAAGGTTACCCACAGGTGTAGGTGGATGCTGCGCGATGAGAGCGGGGTCCGGATCCGGATGACGCTGCGTGTCCGTAGGCCTGACAGCCCGGCCGCCCGGGGAAGGACAATTCTTTGGCATACGCATGTTCTTCTCTTCACCCTCCTCTATAAACTTCGCAACTACCATGTCAGTACTTTGATGCTGTAAAGGAGCTCTTTATTTTACATTTAGCTTAAACTGACTTGTTTTAAGAGCGATTTGGGATATGGGAAGACACTAAGTCATGCTACTGGTGCAGAGTAACAGTTCGCAAAACCTGGGTTCCCAAACACTCTCACAACACTCGCACTCTGTTTTTCAGCGTGTCCAGCAACCTACAAGGTTCACCTTCATTTAGACAGAGGGGGGGACCAGCATGGAACATGATACTACATGAGAGTTGTATAAAGAAGTTTGTATTCTGGCAGCTGGTGTTAGCCAAGAAAATCCCATGGCACACGGTGGAAGGTGCCTGGAGTCCTGGAAGAGTAATTTAGAATTTATGCAAACACCCTATGCAAACTGGCTCAGTTTACCCTCTACTGGAGCGAAAATGGAGGTGCCCAAAGAACAGAAGAATTTCCAAAACACAAAGCAACAGCCAATGGCTAATAGTAGAAAAGTTAAGATTTGTTTCAGGAGTTATGGATCTGGAAATCCTTCAGGACAGGGCTTTTGGTAGGGAGACTAAATCTGAATAAAGTAGCAAAGAACAGAGTCAGCCTAACTACATATATTTAATGAATATAAATTTCTTCAATCCCTAGAAATGATCTGACTGGGATGAGAAATGGGGAACACTGTCTCTGCTAAAGACTTAACAGTGTTTGTGTTGTGTCAACTCTTTTTGTTTTGCATTTCACAATGAGGAAGTCATGCTGTCAGGAAACCTACTGTTTGTTGTGTAAGAGCAGAAAGTGCCTGGTTTCTTTCATTCTCAAGTCAGAAAAGTCACATGATTTTAGAGGTTGAAGTTTCAGCAAAAAAAAAGCATTTTCCACTTTGACTGGTTTTGAAAGTCTTGCTATAACTTGCACAGAAATATGCTGATACTGTGTTACCCAGTGAATACAGTTCATTGGAGTTAGCTTTCAAATTCCCAGGTCAGAAGAAAAAAACTATTAAAAAATTTCCTAAAGTATCAAAAACAGTTTCGTGAACCATTAGGAAATGCAGAGAATAAAAAAATAAAAAAATAAAAATGAAAAATATATAATTAAGGTATGTAGATCTCAGAGACTACACTGTAGTTATTCAGTGATATATTACTAGAGGTATTTTTTCAGAATAAGAATAAGTAAGGTTAATAAGAACAGTAAGAATATTTTCCAAAGAGGTTCTAAAAGAACTTGGTTTTGTGAAGAATCACTGGTGGGCCTTGTACTTTAGAAGCACCTTTTTCCTTTTGTCTCAGGTCTGTTCACCTTTGAGCAGGTTTTGTGTCGTCTTGACGTAGCTGAGGTCAGTGGCGAAATCTCTAATGACTTGCATAGGGCTCAGATTTTATCCTTGAGTGGTCAGCCTATCTATTTGCACTTTTGGAGGGAATGAGTAGCGGTAAGATTCCTCAAAAGGATCAAGTTTTTCAAATTATGCACATATGTATGCTGGAAAGTGGTTAGCAAATGTGTTTAAGGTAAACTGGTGTTGAAATAACCTGTTATAATGAAATATGCACCGAAGTCTGGATTAGCTCTCTCCTCTTCTGTTACCAGCCAGCAGCTTCTTCCATGCAGAACCTGCCGACTGTGAATCCATCTGCATTTCCACCAGGAGGGTTGGTACTTTGGTGTTTGAGGGGTAGAATGGTTAGAAATATCTAGAAAGATTAGGCGCGTTGTTCCTCCCATTCCCATTTTAAGTCCTCCCTAAATCTTACTTGTAAGTGGGGAGACAAAAAATTTAATGCAAAATAGCAAGCAGCACTTTCTTTTTTAGCATGCAACAGGAACTGGTATTAATAAAAGCACGCAGAGCGCTATGTATCTGGCTGAGGCAAGTTTTCCCCACATCCTCTCCGGAGATGGAGGTCTTGTCTAGTCTCAAGCTACAGGAAATAGCCACGCAAGCTCCCAAAGGTCCTTTCGTGGTGATGCAAATGAACAATTTATTCTGACTTATAGGACCTCAGCTGGACACTTGTACTGTTAACATATTTTTATTTGCATCTAAATGTCTGAATATCCTCTTCTCTTGGAGGCTGGAGGGAAAGGCAGAAAGTGGGCACCGGCTTGCTTTCTTTACTGTTCAACTAATCAAACTCTCCTTTTCTTCTGGTATTTTAATTTTTGATCTCGTCCGCTAGAAAGATTCCTTGAATTCCTATATGAATGCCTCTCTCTTGCCTCAAAGGTTCTCTGTTTATAATAAATAAGAGAGAGAAGGACAAGAACTGCTTATTCCACATTAAAATGCAGTGAGTTAATAGTTTTTTATTACAGTATTAAATATTTTCAAGTATTGCAACCCAAATTATATCTCCAAACTATATCTCTTGTCAAATCTCTGCAGCAAAATACAGAAAATGCAATTAATATTCAGTGTTGACCTGTTATTTTTCCAGACTAGTCTTTGGGCAACATTCAGGATTCTCAGAATTTTCAACTGAATGATTTCTTTTTCATAGTCAGAGCTTGCATTGATATTTATGAGTTCACAGTTGATTCCAGATTTTTTTTTTCAAGCAACTTACAATTACAGTTTATCAACACTAGGCTGTACATAGAAAAAATATTACTTTCTGTCAGAATAGTACAGAATAGTAAATAAATACTGCAGTAGCACTGCTTAGAATTCAGGGCAAAAGCAAAATTAACAGTTGCGTGTAATAAAACTACATGAATTTCTGTATGCTGGAAATAAAAGGACCATCATTTTGCATTACTATCTTTGAAGACATGTTTTAAGTCATTAGAACCCTGTTCCTGTGAGCTGGTATATCTCATCTATCATTTGTAATTATGCAATTTGATGAATTTGGGATTTAGACATAACTAATTATCTGCCTGCATCCTCAAATCATCTATATCATGCACACAAATAATTTGGGGTATGAGAGTTATAGAAATAAATGTTGGGGAAAAAAATCAAGCCAGTCTTCAATTTTATAACTTTATGTTTTAGATACAGTAGAAGTTCCTTTGACCCTGATCCTGCAATGTACTTAAATCTGTGTTCTTGGGTGCTGTATCTCAGGCTCTAAGAAGAAATCCAGGGAATCTTATTTTTTCCTAAAACTAATGGGAGTTTCCAAGATGAACAGGGGGGCCTAGAGGAAAGATGGGGAGGGGTTCCTTATGAGGGAGTGCAGTGATAGGATGAGGAGTAATGGTTTTAAACTGAAAGAGGGCAGATTTAGATGAGATATTAGGAAGAAATTCTTTACTGTGAGGGTGGTGAGACACAGGCACAGGTTGCCCAGGGAAGTTGTGGGTGCTCCATCCCTGGAGGTGTTCAGGACCAGGTTGGATGGGGCTTTGAGCAACCTGGTCTGGTGGGAGGTGTCCCTGCCCATGGCAGGGATGGTGGAACTAGATGATCTTTAAGGTCTCTTCCAACCCAAACCATTCTGTGATTCTGTGATTCTATGATTCTATATGTCATTTCATCTTTTGGCACAGTCTTCCACTCTATCCAGTGCTAATTCTTTTCATGACATCTTGGTTTTTGAACCTTCAGCACGTGCCCATACCAATTTGCCACACTTTTTTTTTCCCACCAGATGAACATGAAGTTTTGCAACAGCACTCTCGACTTTTTGCTCTGTAGACACGCAGAGCTGGTCTGCGCGTGGTCACGTAGCAAGAGGCGTGTGACTGTATGGGCTGGCGTATACACGGACAGTAGCTGGGGACGGGACTTGTGAGTAAGATGTTTGGGGGTGTGGGCCATCTGAGAGGAGCCTTTCCCCTACCGTGCGGTGCCTGCCACCCTGCCCGCTCTCTGCCTTCTCCGTGAACGAGGCTCACCCGCCAGGCCCCTCGCTCGTGCCTGGTTATGTGCTCATGAAACAGCAGGGAAGCGCCTGCACCACATCCATGACAGAAAATCCACGCTAGTAGCAGGGGATGGTTTTGGGGCAGGTTTTGCTTGGTGCGCAAGGTGCACAACTTCAGTGTCTCGATCTTTCAAAAGGAAAACTGCAATCTATCACAAGTCTCATTAAAGAGACACGAATCCTATTTTTCAATTCACATAGCCTCAGTTTACTTTGGAAGTAATTTCTCAAAAAGGTGGTAGAGAAAAAAGGCCAATCAGGTGTTACTCTTGCAAATAATGAATAACCTAGTTAATGTGCTCTCACTGTTTGCTAGAACATCTGGTTTCTCATATCCCAGTACAATCTCAGTGGTGTCTTTGGTAAGTCTTTAGCAAGCCATGTTTAACAATTTCCTTGCTAACTTGTACATCATACAAGCACCATTTTGCTGGCAAATTTAGATGACCGTTGAGAGCTGCATCCATTCTGGTCAGTGTAAAAGCCATAGGCTGCACCTGGCCACCCATGCACAAGTCGCTCGGAGGTGCTGGCATGGTCAGAGGTCAGTTCTCTGACAGTTTGATCCTTACCGGCTCTGCGGTGTCTCTCTGCAGAGCAGGAGGTGCCTCTCTGCCCTCAGCCCCTGGCACAGGCTGATTGTCCTCTCTGCTCTAAGGTTCTTTAGTTCCCAGTAATAAAAGTAATTCTAATTGTCACGGTTTGATCCCAGCTGGCAGCTAGGACCACACAGCTGCTCACCCCCCCCCCTCCCCCAAAGGGTAGGGAGAAGAGGGAGACAAGGAGGGGAAAGGAAAAAAACCCAAACTCATGGGTTGAGATAAAGGCAGTTTAATAGAACAATATCAGAGAAGGAAAATAACGTTAATAATAACAATAATAATACTGACACAAGTCACTCTCACCGCCCGGTGAATTGGCACTGTCCCGAGCAGTGATGGCGAGTACCTGCCCCCTGGCTAACCCCACGTATGTACCGAGCATGACGTCTCTGGTACAGAATATTCCACCGGCCATTCCATTGTTCTGCCTGGGCTTCTTCTCAGCTTCTATGGGAAGCTGAAAAAAGGTCCTTGAAAACTATAAACATTGCCTGGCAACAATTAAAACAATATGTATTATCGACATTCCTTTCATGCCAAATTTGAAACACAACAACCACTAGAAAGAAAATTAACTCTGTCCCAGCTGAAACCAGGACACTAGTGAATTAAATTTGTTGATTCCTTGTGTGTGGAAAGTGCACAGCTTATTTAATACGACAGTGTTTTCTTAAACCTCTTCTTCCTAGGAAATACCAAGGCTCTCAATTACCTTCCCTAACAGTGCCACCAAGTGACGGGCCAGAGGAGGAGGCCGTGTCCCCCTGTCGCGAATCCTGATGTAGGATCTTGCCGACTACGTCGGCAATACGTTGCGAATGGGTGATTTAGATTGCTTAAAGAACCACTGTCAAAGGTGGTTTTAATATGATGTTGTAAAAATGCAACTTAACAGAGTCCGATGGCAAGGTTCACTCTATTACTGTATGGCACAATCACTTGAACGATGATTCAAAACTACCAAGACACAAATCAAAGTTACCAAGACAAAAATCAAAGTTACCAAGATACAAAATCAAAGTTGCTAAGACAAAATCAAAGTTACCGAGTCACAAACCAAAGTTGTCATACTACAGGGTTATGTGTGATATTGGTCGCTTACCAAAGATCTGCTGTTGGTCAGAGGTGTCTCTGCCTTGAGAGGCAACCTTGAGAGGTGTCCCCACTCAAGGGGAGATCACCACCATGCAGCCACGCTGCCTAGTGGGGAGAGCTCAAAGAAAGCTCACTTGGGCTGTCATATTTATGGAATAAAGTGGTTGGCTCGTAGTCAAATTACACGCGATGGGAAAGGTATGCGTGAGACTCCTTGTAACTGCAACTTTCTTTGTTGCTTGATAAATGAGTCTTGGAAAAATCACCCCATTATTTGTGTGTTAATCGCATGATCACTGTTCCAAGCGCATATGCATCGATATTCACCGTGTCACTCTGCTCCTTTGTGGGTTTTCAGAGAACAGGTTGGAACTAGAGGAGTTCTTGGCCCAGCTACGGCTCAGGCCTTTACCTCCTTTGGAGCCTGTACCAGACCACCACTACTTTGGTTGAGGGGTCGAGTCCATCCATCGCACTGTGTCCTGTGACTGCAATCAATCCACTTTATTGACTCATAGAGTGGTAGCATGGTTACCTCTTGCCTCTGTGTCATAAATATGTGGCGCACTGCAGATCAGTGGTGAGAGCCCATTTATCTGATAAGCTGTTTAGTTTGAGTGTCACAATTAATGCTAGTTATGTACAATTTCACATATAAAATCAGTTGATTGTAAACATTTTACATGTTGGATTGACATAGTTTGTTTCATCTCTTGCCAAACTTTGATATACAGAATGATTATAAGCAATAAACATAGTAAGGTCAAAACCAACAAAACTAAATTGGAAGCAGCATCAAATTCAAAATTCCAGTTGCTGTTGGTGACCATGCAAAAAGAGTTTCCCACCAGTGATGTTGTCCATCTTTCTTCACTCTTTCTAGGACATAGTGTATCTTTTCTGCCTCACCGCAGCCGGTAATGTGGGTTCTTTGTCCCTTGTTCAAATTAGTTTTAGCAATTGACTCAGGTCATCATGTGGCAACAGTTTTCTTACCAGTGTGAGATTCATTCCAATAGGGGTTGGCAATAAATCTTAATACAATGTATAGTTAGATTGTAGCAATTGGTGGGTAGTGATGGGAGCTGAACAGTTAGCGGGAAACCATAATTCTGCTAAAATTACAAACAGAGATATGAGTGATTGTATGTCTCTGCAGTGGTGTTGTCTGTAAGTACAGAATCCCAAAGGTTCTCATACAAACACATCCATTTCCCTGATATAGTTTCAGGGGGTTCATCAGGGTGTATTTCAAAATGACGAGCATTGTGTTCAGTGTCAGGACAAATGTCTTGGGCCTTGACGGTATTACTTTCACAAATGAATCCCTGTTGTTCCAGTACAACACATGCATCAGCACCAGTGGTTTGCCATTCGTTGCCATTTTGTTGAGCCCATACTCAATGTTCCATGGACAGAGGGCACTTCCATTGCAATTTAGTCCCAGTGCAATGATTGGGTATATGGTGTATACCAAAGTATTGCGTATTGTTAAAAAAAAAGCTGTGGCTTTGCTGTTGGTGAGGTCATAAGTGAAAATTAACTAGATGTCACCAAGACTGGAAATTTTTAATTGAGTCGCATTGTCCCAAATTACCTTTTGAATCTCAGTAAGCAAGGTGCCCTCATCGCCTTCCATTGCAATTGCTGCCATGGTAGATTGCACCCATAACTGAGCTTGGATGTAGCCAAGAGCGAGAGGGACATTATTCTGGGCAATGCCAAACGCGTGTACAAATAGTTGGTGGTTTTGCTTATTAATTCTTTCCCACTTAGGCAATATATCAGCTAAAAGACATTGACTAGTTCCCAGTGCTATCAAAGAAGATGGTAATGGGTGTTCTAGTTTACACAAGTCAATTGTTGCCAAGCTTATTGTGTTTTCTAAAACTTCAGCACCTATGCTGTTTCACAGTCCTAGTCCTGCCCCCAGGATGCCAGTCACATCTCTCCTTGATCATTTTGGAGGGGCGAGGGTATTGCCTGCACAACCATCCTGTATAAGATGTATTCAGGAACAGTGAGCAGGTAGGTTTAATTGCAGGGATATTAACCTGTACTGATATTTCCCTTTGTTTGAGGGACCATGATGGATTATCATAGAATCACAGAATGGTTAGAGTTGGAAGGGACCTTTAAAGATCATCTTGTTCCAACCCCCCTGCCACGGGCAGGGACACCTCCCACCAGACCAGGTTGCTCAAAGCCCCATCCAGCCTGGCCTTGGACACTGCCAGGGATGGGGCATCCGCAGCTTCTCTGGGCAACCAACAGGTCTCACCACCCTCACAGGGAAAACTGTTTTCCTTATATCTAATCTAAACCTGCCCTCTTCCAGTTTAAAGCCATTCCCCCTCGTCCTATCACTACATGCCCTTGCAAAAAGTCCTTTTCCGGCCTTCTTGTAGGCCCCCTTGAGACAGTGGAAGGCAGCTGCTGGCCTATGTGTTTGATGGCACAGGGTCCCACGGTAGGAACGGGTGGGCTGCGTGGGGAGCGGGGCAGGGAGCAGGTTGCTGTGCAGAGGGGGTACCTGCTGGAGCGGTGCGAGGTCTGGGAATAGGTGCCGCCGTGACCGGGTGAAGGATCCCGAAGCGCGGAGGCGACGGGCGCTGTGGGGACCGGCCCCGAACGCCGCCTCAGCGGGCCGGGCCGGGCCGGGGGCCGCTCGGCGGGATCAGGGCCTGGCAGTGCCCCGCTGCGGGCCCGTGAGCCGGCTCCTCCCCAGGACACGGCGAAAAAAAAAAAAAAAAAAAAAAAAAAAAAAGAAAAAAAAAAAAGGAGTATTAAAAAAAATAAATTAAAAAAATCCAGGGTATTTGTGAAAAGCAAGTCCCACGCAGGGCCCGCCCGACGCCCAACGGTGGCCTGCGGCCCCAACCTCCGCCCCCGAAGAGCGGCCGGGCAGAGGGGGCCGGCGGCCCGCCCCTGCGTGGAAGGAGCGGTGGGGTGACCGGCAGGCGGCCGGCGCCGAGCGGGTTCGGCGCGGCGGGCGAGGGGAGCCGGCGGCGGGGCGGGCGGGCCGCGCGGGGAGCACGCGCTGTGCCCGCCGAGCCGGCAGTCTATGGTGCTGGAGGACCGCGTGCCTGCGCCGGGCGTGGCCCCGCAGGCGCTGGGTGGGCGGCGGCCCCGCTGACGGTCCCGATCCCACTCCCGGTCCCGGTCCCGCTGGCGGCGCGGCGAGCACCATGCTGGCCACCCGGTAAGGCTGCCCGCGGCGGGGGGCGGGTTGTGGGGGGCGGCGTGGGGAAGGGCCGGCGGCCGGGGGAGACGCCGCTCCCTGAGGGGAGGAGGTGGCGGTTCCCCGCGGCGGGCCCCGCGGTGCCGGGGAGGTGGGGCAGGGCCCTGCCCGGGGGGCTGCCGGGCCCCGAGCCTCCCCCTGCCCGCTGCCGAGCGGGGGCTCGGCCCCACGGTCGGCGGGGCCGTGTCAGGGCGCGGTACCCAAAAACTTGCCGCAGGGCCGCCGGGCGGGCGGCGCGGCTGGGGGCGATGGCGCCCGGCCGCCTCCGTGCCGGCCCCTCCCGGGGGGGGGGGCAGCGGCTGGCGCCTCGCTCGGCCCCTCCGCCATGGCACCGGGCTCGGTGAGGGCCGGCGGGGGAGCGGGATGCGGTTTGCTGGCTGGGGCGTGAGACGCGAGTTGAGCCCCGCAGCTGCACCGGTTACGGGGGGTTCTCACCATTAGCATTCATGTCATCTCCGGTGAGGAGAGAGACTCACTCATCTGAGGGTGGTGGTTTGTTGTTTTTTTTTTTTTTTTTTTTCCGTGCGTGTCCCCTTTTAACTCTCTTAACTAATCCTGGTATGCCCGCAGGCAAAGGAAGCTTGTGTGTACATGATGTGTATGTGTAGGTTTGTACACAGAGAGAGATGTGTACATGGCCCTACTTTTCTGCTGGAGCCTGGGGACTTGCCTCTTCTTCTTTTTTCTAGGTGCAACACCCACCTCAGCTGAAGAAAATTAAGGGGCAGGCAACCTATGTGCTTTGTCAGGATAACGTCGTGAACTATGAGGAGGGGTTTTACTCTTGATGACCCTCTGTGTATTTTTGCGTTACCACAGTTTTGCTTGCCTGGAGGAGTCGCGCTGGCTACCGCCTGGTTGAACGCTTACTAAATTGCTGGGTGGATTACATTCTCTGAAGGGTTTCATGGTTGTCCCTTCTTGCTGAACAGCCGAGCAGATTATATTCTGCACTTTAGGCTTGTTCTGAGTTGTAGCCGTGCTGAGCTGTGGAGGAGGAGACCAGGTTTAGCTGAATGGGACTGTGTTGGAGGCCTTGTGATAGCCTTCCTGGGGTATTCCATCTTCCACTGCTATGCACGCCAGCCAAGTGCAGGAGGAGTGTATGGTTAGGGTCGTGAATGATTTCCTAGATGCACACAGACCCTGTCTGTGTTAGGATGTCTATAGGGTAAAAGCTGGTGTTCGGTCTGAACTGGTTGTCCCAGGGCATCTGAATAGTCAGTGAAGAGAGCAGTTACCATGAACGAACCATTCTTCCTTCCTGTTTTCAGATAAGGACAGGTATCAGTTGGAATTTCAGCTGGCTTGAACTGTTTTACTGATTCTATCTGGTTTTAGGAATCGGCCTAAAAATGAGTGGGGTTTCTGAAGTAATCTGTGCCATTCCAAAAATAAATCCCAAGTTATTTTCATGGCATTAGTTTTAATGACACTAAATGCTTCTGCTCTGCCTATAGGTTGTGCACCATGAGGAAGCTTCCTTCTGTTCTGGCTAGGACACTCACTTCTGGGACCAGTGGCTCCTCAGTGCTGCCTGACATGTCTGAAGGTAAAAAACTTGACTGTACTATGGAAGATTGAGAAATGTTTCTAAAGAGTTTATCCTTTCAGGTGGTGGCCCTTTATGTGTTAATATGGTTTGGATAATGGACATGCCCTTGACTGTTAGCTCGTAGTGTAAATGTTGAGGAAGTAGCAGAAAATCACTGTATGTGTTTGGAGATTAATGGCAACAAATATGCATAATCATTGAAGTTGCAGATTGTCCTGGTTTGAGCGGCTCATCTGGTTCTTTAGCCTTGGAAGAGTGTGTGATTTTTTCCTAGAGGGACAACTGCTTCTCAGGTTGGCTCTGGATAGAAAGTCAACATAGGTACTACAGTGTCTGGAGTAAATGGCTAAGAAATGGAGAAACTGAGTGGGAATAATGTGTTACAGAACTTCTAATGTGTCCGTACTGTTAATTTTGTAAACTTAGAGAAATCTTTTAATCAGATCAGCAGCATTGCCTCGTGAAAATGCTCTTGTCAATAGAGCTTTGTGTTGACAGATCGTTTTAGCATTCTAATAGTAATAAACTACAATGCTCCTTTTTCAGAAGCTTTTAAAAAAAGTTTTCTTGCATTCTAATCCCATGTACTGAGAACAGGGGAGGAGGAGCCAGGTACAAGTAATGCCTTCATGGAGTTCTGCTTGTTTGAGAGATCATCTTTTCCCGTTTGTTCTCTAAATAGAAACCCTGGGTTATCCAGTAAAAGAGAAAACAAAGGTTATTGATGGTTAGAGAACTTTTGTCATTATTGTTAATAAATAGTAATTTGGGAGGTTAAAGGAGAGAAACAAGGATACAGAGTATTGCATAACTGCAAATATTATGCTGCTTTTTTTATTTGGATATTTCATAATGATACCACCTAGAAGGTCAGTAAAAATAGTGAAGCTGTGAGGCCATCCTGGCCTTGCCTCTGATTTGTTTCCAGGGAATACTAATATTTTTTGGACTATAATAACTGTAAATATTTGAGATTCTGTTCCAAAATTTTAACATTTAATTAAAATAATGTTATACAAACTTTTGATGATATGTAAACTAGTTTCCTTTAGTTTGGTATCCATGCTTTTACTAAACACCAAATACTTGCCTCCTCCCAACTTTGGGTTCCAGTTGTGAATGCCCTCATTTAGAATCATAGAATAGTTCGGGTTGGAAGGGACATCTAGTCCCACCCCCCTGCAATGAGCAGAGACATCTTCAGCTAGATCAGGTTGCTCAGAGCCCCGTCCAACCTGACCTTGAATGTTTCCAGGAATGGGGCATCTACCACCCCTCTGGGCAACCTGTGCCAGTGTTTCACCACCCTCAGCGTAAAAATTGTCTTCCTTATATCTCATCTGAATCTCCCCTCTTTTAGTTTATAGCCATTACCCCTTGTCCTATTACAACAGGCCCTGCTAAAAAGTTTGTCCCTGTCTTTCCTGTAGGCCCCCTTTAAGTACTGGAAAAGCTGCAATAAGGTCTCCCCAGAGCCTTCTCTTCTCCAGCCTGAACAGCCCCAACTCTCTCAGCCTCTCCTCACAGGAGAGGTGCTCCAGGCCTCAGATCATCTGTGTGGCCCTCCCCTGGACCTGCTCCAACAGGTCCATGTCTTCTTTCCTGTGCTGAGGGCTCCAGAGCCGCACACAGTACTCCAGGTGGGGCCTCACCAGAGCGGAGTAGAGGGGCAGAATCACCTCCCTTGACCTGCTGGCTGCTTCTTCCATAGTTCTCCCAAACACTACGCCAAGCAGGACTTTGGAAGTTTCCTTTGAGTTAACTCTCATCCCGCTTCCTGAAAAACGCTCCAGATATTTTTTCCAAAATTAATAGTGTTTGTTAACAGTACATGGTAGCACCAAGTTTGAAAAACAGATTGGAATTACACTGCAAGCAGATACTACATGGAGCCGCAAAGGAACCGGGAAGTTGGCTTTGAAGGAAAGGACTAACTCAATTGAAAACACAAAGATGCTGACTGTAAATCAGGCAAGGACAGGTTGCCTACAGTTGCTTACCAAAATTAAGGAACGTGTGCGTAAATGGTACTCAAGCAGGTAGAATAATCAGGTAACCCCTTAATAGATGTAATTTGCATTGTTTCTTTTAATTGTTAGTCTAACCTGTGTTTTCCGTTCCACAGGACACTTACCCATTCATGTGAATAATGGTGTGTTGTGGTAATCTGTACATATTTTAATATTTGCTATAACACTAAACTTACTCAGCTACTGTTTTTCCCTACTTCAGCATTCATGAAAAATGATATGCTATTATTCTTCTCTGTCGACTTGCTTAAAGCCTCTTTGCCTTCAGTGAACGGCTCTGATCTTACTTGTGGCAGTATTGTACTAGATCTCTGTCAGCACACTGTATTTCTGGTGGCGTGCTGGATAACACGTTTCTAAGAGGCTTGTGGGATACAAAATCTCTCACATAGCAACTCCTGAAGTATTTAGCTTCATTTTAGACATTTGAATCTGCACCTTTCACTGAAGTCCAGACCAAGCTCTATACCAAAACTGGTGGTAAAATACATCCTGAATCTGGATACAGCCCGGGGAGGCACCGGCACAAGAGGGCATGGATCTCATTGGCAGAGATGAATGCAATGACCTTGCCTAGCTGCCCTCGTGTCCTTCGTCACGGTACGGTGCAAATAAACTCAGACCCTGCGGCTCTGGCGTTAATGATCTGCTTACCACAGTTTAAGAGATACTGTGAAATACGCAACATGACAATGATGGATAAAACCCATTTGCTGTAATTGTTTTGCACGTATAAGACTTTTGCCAAATAAGCAAAGAGAAAGAGTTTATGGATTTTTATGCTTAATTACTTACTTAAATTTCTGCTGTAAGATAATGAATCTCTAGAAGAGCAATATAGTTTTCCCAGGGGGACGAAAAAGAGAAAATCTGTACTTACGAGCCTGTAAAATGGACTAGGTTTAGCTTGGCAACGTTTTAGAAACACTTTTACACTCTGTCCCTTTTATTGTTAAAATAAAAATTATGTGGTCTCAGCCTGGCAAATGCTTACTTGTATGCCTAAAATTGAAATTGGAAGTATTAGATGGGACTAACAGCGTGTTTGGAGGTTTGGACCCGAGACTTTTTTCAGAACTTTTTACCTCTTCAGAGTTGAGAAGGAAGATGAACTTAGTTAAACAAAGAGAAAGTGCTGTTTATTTCCCCTCCATTCCAACATGGTCTGCACACTGAAAAACTGAGGTTTTGTGTTCTAGAAGCTGTAACAGTGTTTCTGCTAACACTGTATTGGTCAAATGCATGCAATGGCAGCTTCACAGGTGGAGTATGAGTAACAGGAAAGTAGTACCTATTCTGTAAACAAGGCCAGCGCTTCTTAAGAAAAAACGAATCAAACCCTTCCCCCTTCCTAAAAAAGAAATCAACTCTAAGATTTTCAATCAATTTCTTTCACTGAAAATTTTTTATTCTTATAATTAGTAGTGGAACTCAAATTTCAAAACATGTTTTTCAGCTAATTTCCTAAAGAAATGAGGCCTAGACAATCTGTTTTTGTCTTTGTCTGCCTATCTTCTCGCCTCCCCTGTTCTTCCAGAATCTTTTGTTGCTTGATGTCAGCCAAAATGGATGAGCAGAAATCTCGAAGAGGACCGTGTTTCCACAAGCCTTGTGAAAACTGGCTTCCAAATCAGAGGTTCGTTAGGTTGCCAGAGCTAGTGCTGGGGTGAACCATGGACCGTGGTGTTTGCTGGCAGTTGGCGAGTGACTGGCGTCTCTGTGCTGGCCAGCAGTCAGCCTTGCCTCGCTCCAGGCTAACCACAGCTCATGCTGCTGCTTGTCTAGAGGGCGGGCAAAACAGAAGCAGGCTGGGGGTGTAGGGATGGGAGTTGAGGGTCTTGCAGGGGGAGGTTCCTGGAAGGGGAGGTTAGGGGTATTTCAGTGGTGGAAGTGTGGAGGACTCGGGCAGGAAAGCAGCAAAACCTGAAGTGACTGTGTGGGGAGGAGGGGGGCAGAGCCAGGTGGATCTGGCTGAGAGGGGTATGTGATTTAAATACCTAGGAAACCAGGCTCTGCTCACTTCAGGCTCTGAGCACTGTGAATTCTCTGGCTGGGCATTTAACTTGAAAAGTCCCAAGCCTGATGATGTCTAGTAACCTAAAAGTGTGAAGGATCAGCTCGTGAGTCACCAGCAGCCCTCTCTCCATTTCACTGTGAAATTTTGGATTTTTTTTTTGGTAGCCCTTCCTTGATGTGTCTGTCCGTAACTATTTTGTCCTAGTGTTTGAACCCCCTTGTACAAAAAGCTTTGTAAATGAGCAAGGGATCCCTACTATGCAATTCTCAACTTTCTTCTGTTCTGAGGGTGGAAATTGTTGCTGCTTGTTTTCAGATGCATCTAAATAGTGTACATTCAGCTGCCTAACAGTGATGGAGGCAGATAGATTTGATGGGACCTTAGCAAACTTAATAGCCTTATTCAAGGAAAGAGTAGAAAAAATGCTTATGCAGCTTATTCTTGAAATTTAGGAAAAACTTGTGCAGAGCTAGTATTAACTCTTGATAGTGCAAACAATGCTGGAAGCAAGTTTATAGCCTGTCTTCAGTGTTTCAATACTCTGTTCTTGGATACTGCTAAAAATTTAGGCTATCAAACCCTGCTGGCAACAGCCAGTCTGCTGACGTTACCTGCTCTTCATGGGTGGGACTAAGTAGAAAGTTCTCTCCTCATTCCCTGTCTCCCAGCTGTACCGGTCCTTTTAATGTTCTTTTATGACTTTCTGATCTGTGTTATCTCCACAGTTTGTTTGTGTTTAGGCTGAAATATTTTCACATCAAAATTCCTCAATCTGATCTTGATCCGCTGTCTCTTTCAGTTCTTAATTAGCATTGCAGGTGTTTGATTGCATTAACAAACACTCGAGATGCATTCTTTGGCTGTACACAATAAGCTACGGAATCATGTTACTCAACCCATTATTGTGATATGCCTACTAACAGCATCAGTGAATTTGGCCAAACTTTTGTTTCTGGGCTGCTATTTGCATGAACTTGCTTAATTTTCCTGTTCTGGGATGAGGATTGGGCCTTTTAGCACCAGATAACCTCACTTTCATCACTTGCAGAGCTAAGCTTGATTTGCTTTGATTTTTATTTTTTTTTTCAGTGCGGAGCAGATTGAGGGATATAGTGGGAGCATCTACCAACTGGAGGTACAGTGTACATTAAATATGTTTTACTTTATTTGTGAAACTCAGAGAGAGCTCAGGGTTGTGGTAGTCATGTTAGCTTGCTGACTTGCGAAGAAAAAAGAGCCGTGTAAAAAATATTGCAAATGAGGTTTCTGAATTGTTACTTTGTGGATTGCAAACTTTGAGATTTCTCTGGCAGAAGATCTTTAGCACCAAAGGAATAAAATATGCTATCTTGGTGCTTACAACATTCTCCTGTTAGCTTTGAATCTGATGGAAGTTTAAGAGCTGTAGAGTCTGACTGGAAATGTTATGTTGCACTTACTTCTTGATTTATCTGTCGGTGGATTACCCACATGGTGGATTTGTCCTGCACTGGATGCAGAGGCAGCTGAGCTGGTTCAGCATGAAGCAGCTGCATTATGAATGGCCTGGCAGCACCCATGTCACTTTGGAAAATTGTCAGCTTGAGGTCTGTGTCTCCTTAGTCAGGAGCATCTTGGGCATTTCTTCTCTCTGCTGCAACTTAATTCTGGATAAATTTACATACAGTTTAAATCATTGATGTTTTGGCTTTATGCCAGTTACCTTCCTTCCCCTCCATTACACTGAATAAGCCAGAGCTGACTATAATCCTCTACTGTTAAAAATTCTGAATAAATCAGGGAAATTACGTATTGCTCTTTGTTTGGTCCCATATTTATTGTATTGATTGTTGATTTTATTATGGCTGTGTTTGCTGAGCTCTTGTTTCGCACTTTGTGCAGTGGTGGGGAAATGGAGAGGCTTGCCTGAGTGGAGTGTCTGATGTGTCCAGGTGTTCTGACTAGGTTGGTCTGAATGGGATTACAGGCACGCTAAAGAAAATGCCTGAATCTGGGGAGCTGATTTGTGCTTAGTAATACCAGTATCTAAGTATGGGGGAGCTTGACATTTTTGGTAGGTCAGCTGAAAAGGGCTCCAGAAATTGATTTTTAAAAAACCCTTTCCTGCAGCCCAGAATGGCTGTGAAGGAAGCGCACCATATGGAAATGCGATCTGAAGACTGAGATTTGAAAGGGCTCTGGTCGAGTCTGATCTTCCATCCATTTCTTTTCCCTCACCGTCCCCACCCTGGAAGGAGAGCAGACTGATGCCAGGATCACCACAGCAGTGTTTTTCTTAGATAGGTACATCTCTTGTGCTGTGTAAAACATAGCGGAAATGGTTTGCAGAGTACTGTATGCTTCAATTATCATGAAGAAGTAAAGCCAGGGAGCCCAAAGCTGGGAGTGCTTGAGAATGACGGGTTTAATATGGGGAGGTTTGGAGGACATGGATCATGTAGCCTTTGAGATCCCGCTTTTAAAATGGAGTGACAAAGACTTGATACCTGTGGAGACTGAACAGCCAGTGCTTTAACCGAGTTAGACCACAGACTATCTAAAGAGGGCAAACCTAAGGGAATAGCTTGATAGGGGTCCTGAAATGGGAACTAGGGAAGGACTGATGTGCATACATCTGGATTGCTGGGAGAAGGGAGAGATGGATGTTGGAGGAACACCTTTGGCTGTTAATGTTGCTAAAAGGAAATTTTGGTTCATGATTTCTCTTGTAAAGGCCAGTGGCATTTTGTATTAAAAGAAATATCTTGCTTGTATATTTATTCTGGTTTTGTACATAAATTGCAATTAAAACTATTAATCTGTTCATTGCTAATTATAGTCTAGGTAGAGATGTAGCTGTTTCAGAAGTGTAATTTCTCAGAATGTTTAGGGTAGGTATTAGTTAATACTTAGATTAAGTATTGTTACTGTATGACTGGTACTGCAGTGTGTAACAGTATTTATCTGTTGAAAAGTGTTGTTGCCTTGAGCCCAATATTTCCGTATAATGAAGAGTACATTCTGAAGCTGAAGTCAAGAAGAGTTCTGCTGCTGACCTCAGAGGAGCCAGGATGAGACTGGTGAAAACAGAATATAGTTGAATTTTTATTGTTTGGTTTCTGTGCGTTTGTAGATAAATTTCTGATTTACTCTCTTATTAATTTATTTTAAACCTTTCACTGAAAGACATTGGAAACAGATCTTTTAAAAAGGATAAAGGTGCATCATCTTGGACATTGCATCTTTCCTTACTCATCTAGTATATTCTATTTCTATGCAGTGGCATAACTTCAAACATTAAACTTCTGGAGGAGTTGTTATCTTTCTATTTTCTCTGAACTCTGCAGTAGTCATGTTGCCCAGATGAGGTAAACTATATTTAATGTTTAAAACAAACAAAAAACTAGCTGAAATTTTCTGCTAGGCTTTTACTCTGTTTAATCGTGGATTATTCGTATTTCCCCAAAAATTATTGAACAGAAAAAGGGGAATATAAATATGTTGAAGCGTGACTGCTTTGTACATCTCCTCTCCAAAAATAAAGCTCAAGTCAAAAAAGTCATGATCTTAAATGGCTAATACCTAGAATTCATCAGAAGTCAAAACATAAAACAAATTTTCTTTTTGGTGAAAAGGTTCTTTCCGTTGATTTCTTTCACTTTTTTGTTTTTAATGGTTTTTGTTAAACACAACAGCACTCAGATATCAGCAATGCAGCATGCAATACTGGATGAATGGCACATATCCACAAGTTTAAAATTAAATTTGGTTAGTGTTGTATGCCTTCTCTTGCTCTATGAAATGGACTCATAGTTTTGCATACTCTGGGTTTATACTGAAACTGTTGCATGTTTAACCCTTAGGTTTTTAATGCTTTGTTATTGATTCTAGAGATGTTACCAAATAGTTGTTTTGTTCAGTCAGGTTACACTTTTAAGGGGAGGGAACTTTGCAGGAACAAGTAAGAGCGAATGTTGAGCAGGGTTGTCCCGTCTTGGAGATACTTGTGCAAGGAACCAACATGGTAGATCAGAAAAAAAAAAAAAAAAAAGTGACAATAAATTGGCTCTTACTCCCTTGTGAAAGTTGCAAACTTGGTGGTGCTGAAAAGCAGCTCTGAAGGGGTAGTGCTCCCTTTTCTGTTTTGTTTCTTTCCATAACTTTCCTGTATAGGTGTAAGACAACTGGGTAGGAAGAGAAAGGAAAATAGATTAATTTTCCCTTTCTTTTTGTTTGCTGATCTAGCGTATGCTGTATGAACTGATGCTGTAAAGGGAGAAGTCACCTATGGATGATAGCAAGTCTTACCAGATTAGTTCTCTCTGTTGTCATTTCTGACCAGCACTATACATCTGCTTTACTTCTTGGGAGAGATTGTAAATTGACAGTCAGTCCTTTAAAATTGGCACTGTAGGAAGAGACGTGATACAGTAGCTATGGAAGACATGAATATGCACAAAACCTCAGATGTTAAATTGTCTGATTTGTTCTTTTCAAGGGGAACCATTTTGGTAGCATTCAGAATTAGATAAATTTTATTAATCTCTGTAGTGCAAAGTATGTGCTTGCCACACGTACACAGAACTATTTAAAACTTTTCCGCAGTAGTCTTGTTTAGCAGATCTGATTATGTGCATTTCACTTCCTTTTCAAGGCACACTTATTGTGTCTTGCTATTTTTACTGCTTTTTGGTTTTCGTTTTGATCATCTTCAGTGTGACACCTTTTAGCTAGGGTTGCAGTTGTGTTGTCATGCTCCAGCCAGAGTGTGTTGTTTTTTTGTTTTTTTGTTTTCTTACCAGGGATCACGTGCAAGCAATGCAAGAAAGAAAAGCTCTTCATACTTTACTGGCAAAACGGCAGGAAGATCTCCCTCCTAGGAGAATGAAAGATAGCTACTTGGAAGTTATTCTGCCTCTAGGAAGTCAGCCTGAAATAAGAGAAAAGTATCTGAATGTACACAACAGTGTAAGGTAACAAAGCACATGCAGGGAAGTGTTAACTTTCATTTACTATGGATGTAGGTAGTTAATTGTAAAAAACCCCTGTATTTTACAGGTTTGGAAGGATACTTGAAGATCTCGACAGTTTAGGAGGTACGTATCTATTCTCTTGCAAAGAATGCACAAGTAATGCAGCCACGGTGAGTCTGATTACTATTGAGTGGTGTTTGGTATGGTATAATATGACCTCAGAGGAGGAATCACATCGATACGCTATCTTGAAAGGGAAGGAAAAAAAGAAAAGATGATGATGCCGAAAGAGAATGAAGGATGATAACAGACAGAAGCACAATTGCTCAGCTTCAGCTTCTTGCCTCTGCCAATTTTGTAAAGGATCAGCTACAAGAATAACTTACTGAGAAATGATCCTAGGTTATGAGTCTGCATTGATTGAGTGTTAAATCAGAGAAAATTTGCAGAGAATGCTGTTTCAAATTAAAACGTATGATTTTTCTCTTAAAAACCCCCACAAAACAACACACAAAACCCAACAGATGGCGAGTGGCAAATAGAGAAGAGAGTATAAGATGGAAAGGACAGAATGTATCCGTTGAGAACAGCTGACAAACACCTGGTATAGATTCTTGGGTTCTCTCCCCGAATTGATGTTAAGGGTAGAAACAACTCAATTATTTAATGAGTTAGCTTTCTTAATTTTTTTCTCCTTTTCATTTATTCATGATCTTTAGAAGTTCAAGATCTTTGACTTTTGTTTTGCAGCTAAAATAATTGCTAGGTTGTTAATATAAGTTGGAGATGTTTGTCTCTTTAAAATGTCTCCAGGTGACTTCCTTCTTCATCAAAATTCTGTAACTGATTGGAAGCATTTTGATGGAGGTTTTTGACAAAGAATAATTAAGGGGAAGTTCTAAATGGATCAAGTTTTTTGGGAGAAAAGACAGACATTCTATGGGTCCAGAGGGACAAAATCAAGGAAGGCAGAGAAGCAAGTGCGTGCGTGTCGCCTGTCTATAAAAGAGAGACAAAGTAGCTAGATGATTTATATTTCTTTCTAGGATGTGGAAGATACTGGCTTCAGTACCTGTCCTGAGTTAGAAAAGGAGACTTGAAACTATTGGCTACCCTCCCTTGGTACATGAAATGAGCCTGTTTTTCATTCTGTGCCTTGCTTATTTTCCCTGGAATTCTGTGAAGATCTTGGGTTTTTCCTGTCTTTGCCTTGTTTGTAGTCGTACTGGGCTTCAGTCAGTTCCACTAGGGGTGTATTGTTTTGGGTTAATCAAGATTCTGTTCCAATTACACAATATTCAGGATGGTGGTCAGCAGTTTTCACAGGAAAATGTACCATTTCCTCCTCCCCCCAGTATATTCTGTGATCTCAGCAAGTGTACTACATAAAGGTCTGATCGACTTCTAATATTTTGTCTTTGGCAATAGGATTCTGATAAATCCTATTCAGACTCTTACTAATTGTATTGATAGCATGACTTGATAGGCATAATGGTTTTTGGAATTGTGACTTAGTAATTTTAGGGGGAAATAAATCTTAGATTACCTGGAAGGACAGAGATCTTCCTTCTCTCTTATCGCATTAAGTACAAACTTTTGATCATGTGTTGTGTGAAAATCATCTGAGTACTAGAAAAAAGGTCTTTGAAGCCTTGTGTTACTGTAAGCAGTCTGTTTACTTGAATGTACTCTTGTGAGCAGAGCTAATTAATTTAAATAGTGGTTTGGCTAGTAGTAATTACAGTGTGATAAATACCTCTGACTATGCTTTTATGCCTGTAAGGCGCAGTTTATCTAATCTACACCTCTTTAAAGGAATCAGTGTTTGAAAATAAGTCCCCAGATAGCATGTATCCTTGGACAACCTGCATGAAATCAAAACAGGAGGTAGGAAGGATCTGAGATGGTGGGCTGCAGGGGTAAAGGGAATAGATTAAGTGGGATTGGAAGTAGAGGAGCAATGGATTGATATAAAGTGCTCAGCTAAATTTCTCTTTGTAGTACGTAAATATGCTTATAGCTGAGACAGCTGTTGAATCGCTGTTTTCTTTATAGCAATCCCGTGAGTTACACTCATGAAAATGTGGAAGTTGTGTGCACTCCTACAATACGATACTTTAGTGTTTCAGGTACTTCTCATGCTTCACAAAGATGGCTTTGATCTGCTTCACTGAAGTTTTTGTTAAAGTATAGGAGAACTGAGAAATGACTCCCATTTTTTTGTCTCTCCACAGTTCTAATTTGCTACACTCACACCAAGCAGGAAATGCAGCCAAGGTCTCCCTTATCAATAGTTACAGCTCTGGTGGATAAAATCAGTAAGTGGCAATTTGATCAGTAGAAATGCTTTCATTTGTTTGTCTTATTCTTTCAGCAGCTACTGCCTTCCCATGGTTGTTACTGAGGATACCTTCTTCCCTCTCCTGTTTAGTTCGTTTCATCTTGTTTTGGCTTTGAACTCTGATTACTGTGGCTTTTGTTGAAGGGAAAAGGGAAGAAGATTTTGTAGATGCTTTTCAGCATTTTGTATTTCCCTGCATTTCAAAATATGACTTTCATGCTTCCTGGACTTGCGTGTGGTTTTATTTTGGCACGTGAGTTTCTTAGCTTCATCATTGAACAGTGTTTTTTCTGGTGGAGCTGGACCTTACTTGTGTCACGTGTTCTGCTAAACACCTCTGTGGGTCTGCCATCCGTCTGACACTGGTATGCCTACCTCCTCCTCCTGTTCAGGCTTTAGAAGTCTGATAAGGCAGAAACTGCAGGCTGGCAGTGTTGTCTATTGCAACAGCTGTTTTTTTTTCTGGGTTATCTTTGTGTGTGTTGCCACTTACAGAACAGAAAGAGGTCTTAGGGAATTCAGTCTTTCTAATATTAGATGTCTCCAGTAACGTCTAACATTTGTCTTGTAGATTTGTGCAAGAAGATTATATATCCGGACTGTGACATCAAATTCACAGGCAATGTTTCTTGGGTTGGAAGGACCTCAATGGAAGTGAAGATGCACATGCTGCAGGTTAGTTCCTGTGACTTCTGTCCGTCCTATGACAGCCATGAGGTGCTTCAGGGTGAATTCTGGATGATGACATTAGCACTCTAAATTATATTTTCTAGAATAACTGGTTTTGAAGGGCTTGAAACAGCCTTAGTGTTTCAAGACCAAGATGACTTCCAGTAGTCTAGGTGTGGCAAGATACTCTGTGGCTAATTTTTCTGTCAAGACATGCATTTTTCTTAACCAGCATTTTGTAATTAAACTGGAACACAGTACTCTTGCAGAAAAAATAGGTGGCTGTGCTCTGCATTTTCTGAAATATTATTCTCCCTGCTTTTGAAAAAAATTATTTTCCTTATATCTATGCATTTTACAGATTTATAAATTTTAATGTTGGTATTCAGATTCAGTACTAAATTGTATCTCTTGTGTTCATCTTATCTACTCTGTAGCGTAATTACTGTAAGAAGTTATTAAATACTGAATAATAGAAAAGAAATTAAATGAAGGGTATAACCAGGCTACACTGTGCAGGAAGCAGAAGGAATACTAATAATTCAATTAAAAATTATGTAATGTTTCTATTGAATATTTACTGTCAGTTGATTAGTTAACTGAAACGTTAATTCAGTAATTTAATTATTTAGAGTAACAAAGGTATGCTATAAACACCTAAGTGGTATTAGTGGCTATAATTCAGATAGACGAGTAAATATTGTTTGATTCGGTTTGTCTCCGTAAGTAAGGTCTCTGATGTAGAAGATAATGTTATGTCTTTGTTTCTGAACTCCTTCCGGTGCTGGCATTAGCAGCAATTTGGTTTTGACAACAAATTGTTGTTTTGGCATTTCTCAGAATAAAGGGTAAGCGGGTCCTTTTACAGTGCCTGTGTTGATTTCCTCCCGCCCCCCAGCTGAAACTAGTAGTTAAGAAGCATTCCCTGCTTACTGTTTACATTGCAGAATTCTTGAAACTAGAGTTTTAATTTGTGTTAATTGTGAGAGATCTTGGAAAGGATGATAGAAAGTGAAAGTAAGCAACGTTAACAGTGTGATGGCACGGTTGATGTCAACTGAATGGCTTGCTAAGCACATTTACAATTTTAGAGTTTAAAAATATAATTGTTTCCTGTCTCTCTTAGCTACATGATGGTGATTACAGCCCTGTGTTAGATGCAACCTTTGTCATGGTGGCCCGGGATCCAGAAAATAAACGGTAATTTGTAGGACAGGAAAATAGTCTTTAGACTCCTGCTATGGTAAAAATAGCGAATGTGGCAGCTTGCTATGTATGTGTAGAAACCATATACTGTAGGTGATAAATAAATCACATAATCAATGTTTTCTGCTGGCAAGTGTTACTTTCTTGGGGCAAGCTTCAGAGCATTGATTTCAGCAGTCAGATGACACCGGGAATTGCTGTTAGTCTTGGGTTCTAATCCTTTTCTTTAAGAGATTTTCCCTATGTTTGAATGACTGGCCTGATGAACATAGAAGTGAATGGGTTGGCTAAAAACCCACCTGCATTCTATGGTAGTTGTTAGAATGAATTGCTTTCTTGCCCTAAAAAAATGGAAAGATTGAATCTCAATGGTTAAATAGCCTTTGAGTGAATAATGCCATTAATTCCCTAATAGACACGTGATAGGTGTCATCAGAATAACTCGGCCTAAAACTTGGTCAAGTAACATGGAACTGATAAGTATTCTCAGAGAACTAAAAACAAAACTAAGTTTCTTATTTTTCTGATTTCACTCTCTCTGTAATTCCTTAGTCATTAAACTAACAGGCTGCTCAGTTTCAGTTTTGGTTTCTATGACTCCAGCACTAGAAAAAAATGGTTGTATTTCTTACCTCATTCTCATATAGCCTGCACAAGTAATAAACAGTTTTCTGTTTCTAACTAGTTTAAATAATTGCCTGAATTTAATGAAGAGGGATATGTTTAATGAAGGGGTTTTGCTTGACATAAGTATTTAGTCCTGATAATATTATAAGTAGTTATTAGGTTGGTTTCCTTCAGATTTATGAGATTTTTTTAGAACCCTTTAACATACTATATATTTTTAAAAAATGCTTATATTTATGGTTCCCATTTTAAGGACTTACTTTGCAAAAGAATTACATCAAATCTGATGTAATTATACACTAGCAGATTGACTGAGGGCAAGCCTATATGGACTTGTGCAGATAGATACAAACTTCAGTGGGTGTTCTTCAAGCCAGCTGGCCACAAGCCAGCTGTGTTTTGGAAGCATTATGTCCATATAAGCAGGGTATTTATTCTATGTGAGGTAAAAACATTTCAGAGAGGTACAGGGCAGGTTAGGTGGGTTATAGTGCCACAGAAACATGGTTGTGTGGCTTTTGGGCCATAGCAAACTTGTGTCTCAGCAACTTGGGACTTGGACAGGAGAGCTGATGTAGGTGTGTCCTGAGCTGAGGAGACCGAGAATGGGCTCTGTGATGGAGAAGGAGCTGTTGTGTCTCCAAAATCCAGAGCTTTAGCAAACCAGGAAAGAACAGTTGGTTCCAAGTGAAAAGTTTTTCTCTGCATGCCTCTTGTCACCAGCCCAAGTAAAGGCTTGGAATAGAGGTGAACTTTTCAGCAAAAACAATAGTTGGAAAAATAGTAATTGGAAATTATGGGGAAGAATGGCTCTTGAAAATAAGAATTTGCCTTGCCTCGTGAAAAGAAATGTGTTATATAATTAGGCTAGAGTAAACTTATTTGTGCAGTAAAATAAGCACAAATTTGTACTCAAGGCGGCCTCATATCATCTTCTTCGATAAGTAGTACATGTTGTAAACAGCTTTTGGCTGTTGATAAGGCTGTCATGGGAACATGTAGATTATAAGAACACTTGCTAGCTACGGCACCGTGCTCTTTCTGTTCCAGGAAGAATGATAGCATTCAAGTTTTGTGTGTCTCTTTTATACTATCCCAGATCATCATGTCTTCATTTGCTGAGTTTCTAAGCAGCTTTCTACTTGAAAAGTCTTCATTATAATCTATGGGTACAGTTTTAGCTCTTTAAGAAGCATAGATGCATTGCTTAGTCTTTCTCAGTTATACTAGGTAGGGGTTGGATCGCTTAACTGCCTCTTCAGAGCTAAAGCTCGTAGCATATTCTCTTGGCAGCTGCCACATAATCTGAAGTGTGTGTCTTTTCATCATGTAATGTGTATGTGAGCAAACATGGAAGACTGTTAAAATGTATTCACAGGACAAATTACGACGTTTGTAACTTAAAAAAAATTCCTGTCCGTAGGCCAGCATTTGTTAATCCACTCGTTCCTGAGACCCCTGAGGAAGAAGAAATCTTCAAGCAAGGGGAATGTATGTCATACTTCCTGGTAGTATGCGCATCTGCCTCAGGTTCAACTTAGTAGTTGGAACAAAGTAGACTTCAGAAGTTCTGCTGCTTAGAAATGCTCCTAATTTGTTTAAAATCAGATTTCTGTTCTGTCTTGTGTGTCAGTAGTGTAAGAGAGTTTAAAAGCCTGCTGTCACAGTCTTGCAAATGCTTTGGCTAAACTGACAGACAAATGGCACTCTTGATGTGCTCTGCACCCCCCCATGACTTCTCTGTTTCCAGGATGCTCGCTTCACTTCAGATCTGAGCGCAGCACAGGCTTACCTAATGATCTGGCTGATTGATTGCCCCCACGGCGGGTCCGCTGGGCGCATCGCAGCTCCTTGCCTGTCTGGGTGCCCATGTTCTTTTTGGAAAGAAACTCAGAAAAAGAAAGGGGGAGAGAAGGGGAAGGAGTGTGTAGCTCCATCTGCTTTCATTTCAAGATGGAATTTTAAAGCAGAGAATTAGAGAAACATTGAAGACTGAATAAACTGAACAGAAGATCTTTTCAAGCTAAAATTTCAATCATTGTGGCCTATGGCAATGAGTTCTATCATAAATTTGCATTCTTGTATCATTGGCAAAACTTGAAGAAGCTTATTTGTTCTGTAGGGTTTCTTGTTTGATATGTGTTTCTGTACTTTGAGGGGAATACTTAAGTTTTCTGTAGGAGGGGTTGGTGTGTATCATAGTATACGTATAAAAGGTCCTTGTCACATTGGTGAGGTAACAGTGAACTTCTGCCTTATATTTTCTTTGATGCAGTCAATTCTAAAAGCCAAGTTTCTCTTTGAATCTATGGAACTGTGAAGCTTTTAACTTACAGAGGGGGAAAGAAAAAAGGAAAGAGACAGCTGATTCCAGGTTAAAATCTCCAGAACCAAGCCAAATGTGTTAGTTTTTTTTTCTTTGAACTCTAATGTGAGTTTTGTTTTTAATGTTTAGTGAACAAGCTGAAGAGGATTGATTTCAGCACTGCCTCCTTACTGAAAATGGCTCCCACTGCAGAAGAAAGAAACATTATTCATGACATATTCCTTAATACATTGGACACAAGGCAAGAAGGGGAGGGGTGGAGGAGAACTGAGGTCAGATGAGAGGGAAAAGTAACGTGCCTTTTGAGTGGTTGCTCGTAAGAGGGTAGTCTGGAATAAATGCACGTTTTGTTTTTCCATTTTGCAGTTTAAACTCTGGGGTGTTTTATTTGAAACACAGGAACTAAATTTATTATGACTTCTATGCCTCTTAAGAGTCTTCTGTTATTCAAGAGCGTTAGCTGTGGTGAAAGTGACAGTGCTAGTACAAAGAGCTTCTGAGCAAGTTGTTATGAATAATCTTGGGGAAAAAGGTTAATGATGTTTAACCAAATAAGGGAATGGAATGCTTTTGCAGCCATGTGACTTGCACAGTCTATGAGTTTTCTGCCATGACACAAGAAAAAAAAACTGTGAGGGCAGGAATTCTCCATATTTTGACAAACTTGCAATGTGTTTTAAATATAATATCTGACAACATTATTTGAGGGAGACTAGTGTTGGCGTACTTCTCTTACACTTGAGATTTGGGCAAAATTTCCAATGCCAATGGTGATAGAGCAATGCCTAGTGACATTAGTGGATAATATATGATTTCTTTAACTCACTAACATGATACAATTGTTATTTTCAAAGCTGTTTACCAAAGTGAGACATGCCTTCCCTTAAAATTAGCAGATGCGTTTTGTACACCTTCTGTCTGGATTTGAAAGCCTCAAACTGTCTGCATGTTTGATGTTGAATTACTCTATTAGCTCATTATGTGCTTTTAATTCATGTTAGGACTTAAAAAACAGAGTAAGGCTTTTCTCGTGAAATGTGTGCTTTGTGGTTGTGATTTATCTTTTCTTTTGTGTACCTTAAGTTTTTTCATTCACATAAGCTTGAACATTAGCAGAAGTTTTTGAAAGATGAGGAGTGTAGGCTTATTGCAATAACAAATCAAAGTGTCACTTTAGATAGGGCTTCAAGGTTAGTTGGAATGGCTTTTAGTGATAGCATTTCTGATTTGAGGGTTTTTTTTTGTTTGTGTATTTTTTTTTTTTTTTTAGTGTGTGTCTGCATTTGCTATTTCTACATTTTTGACTTGCTGAATTCTGCTAATGTGGGCAATAAAGTTTATTGTCTCTTCCAAAGGACAGTAAGTTTCCGGAGTCGTAAATTACCACCCAATTCAGTGTGGATGGAAGATGCAAAGCTAAAAGGCCTACAGATTTGCCATCCTCAGGTACTTTGAAAAATACTAATGAACTACAGAAACAATTACTTATGAATTGTCTTGTATGACTAGTCAATCCGTTATTTTGTTTCGGTTCTGCAGTCCTTGCAGTGTGTTTAGATCGTAGTTTCTTTTGCCATTTTTCTATTATCTGTATGGATTTCCACTATGAAGTAGAAGATTTTTAATTACCTTGTTTTCTTAACAGACTATTCATTTTGTGTAAAGAAATTCCTTTGCAGAGTGTTTAAGTTGGGCTTCTGGTTGCTGACACAATTTAGTTTTTATCTTATGTTGCCAAATGAGTCGGATGAGCTCCTGTTAAGTAAAGTTGCCTCAGCCATTTGGACTTTTGCATATATATTTCAGTAGTGCCTTTTATACATTCAGATGCTGGGAGTGCTGTTAAATACTGTGAACTGAAGTGCAGACTTCAACACCGTGCTTTGAAAAGAATATATGTAATATAGCAGTTTCATTTTTGTTTCTACATACAGGAACGGAACATCTTCAATAGGATCTTTGGGGGTTTTCTCATGAGAAAGGCGTTTGAACTGGCATGGGCGACTGCTTGCAGCTATGGGTGAGTTGTAGACCCGCAATATTGATACAATCCAGAGCACTGTGCACATACACATAGGTTGGGAAGCCAGGCTAACCAACCTAATAACAATCTGAGCAGAAAAGGCCTGGGTGTCTAGTAGAATCTCGCACTATTAGTGCACAGCACTGTTTTACTTAGAGCATCTGTTTTATTTATGAAGAGATATGCGTCTTGCTCCTTGGAGTTTGGTTTTTAAGCATTGCATGTCAAGATAGAAAATACATCCTTTTTCTGTTTGCTTTTATCTTACCAAGCTATTGAGATTGACTTTTGAAGATATGTTTTCTTTGTAACCATGTAAAATAGACATTCTATTAAGTAAATATTACATGTTTTTATTCCATACGCAAGAGGAATGGTTTCTGAACTACTTCTTCTAACTGCTTGTGCTTAGAAAGTGTGACTGAGGTCATCACCCCCCAAATTTCTATGCATTAGTTCAATGGAGCGTGCCTAGCCTGATAGAAAGTGAAGTGTTTTATGTCAGTGCTTAGAAAACTGAGGCCTAAGCAATGATGGCATGAAGATTGCCTAGCAAGTGTAAGTCATAAGATATAATAATGATGTGATAATGTGTCCTTAGAGAGTGTGTATTTTTATGCGTGTGAGAGGTTTCCTTCAGTTGTTGTTGTCATGGGTGATGACATAATTCTTTAGCACTTCCTATGGCCTGTGCTTAAGAGAGAGGTCTATTTTCTCGTAACCCTTCATTAAAATGCTGCCAATGAAATATTTTAAATTTCTCCAAACACCCTCGTTATTTTTGAGAAGGAATTTATCTTTTTCTTGCTCAGGGGTTCCAGACCTTTTATAGTATCTGTTGACGATATCATGTTTCAGAGGCCAGTTGAGGTTGGATCCTTATTACTGCTCTCTGGACAGGTAAGAGTTGATTTCGTTTTGAAAAGGAGAAAAATTTATCTTTGCTGTAGTCGCTGTTAATTGCTGATAATGAACAGTGCATTATGAGAGTGCTTGACTCTTCTTATTAAACAGTGCAATGAAGTCTGTTAGAGTTTTTCAGTGCCAGTGGTACATTATGAACTAAAACTCTTTATCTTGACTATGTAGGTGTGTTACACAGAAAAAAACTACATCCAGGTTCGAGTACACAGTGAGGTTTATGATGCAGATACCAGGGAGCACCAGACAACCAATATCTTCCATTTTACATTTATATCCGAAAACGAGGTCCCACGGGTTGTCCCCAAAACTTATGGAGGCAAGTATCCAATTAATGCATTGTCACTGTAACTCTGTAGACAGGATGGCTTGCTTTCTATTGGAACATTGGTTGTTTTAATAGATGAACTATTGGCATTTGAATAATTCAGCAGGATTTCATGGCAAACCATATTTATTTTATGCTTTGACGACACTGTGGATTGCTTCTTGATCTTACCATTCTGTATAATTGCCCAGTATTGATCCTAAGTTACTAATGTGGTTCTCTCTTTTCTCTACCTTATTTCAGAGTCCATGTTGTATTTAGATGGGAAGCGACACTTTGCTGCAACCATGAAAGAAATCTGACACACGCTGAGTGCTGCATCAGCAGTGTAGCAGCATGCTGTCTGGGAAGGAGTTGTCACCAGAGATGGCTAACAGACAAGTACTTGCAATATTTAAAAAAACCCCAAACAAACAAACAAACAAACAAAAAAAAACCAAACCAAAAAGACCCAAACCAAAACAAAACCCCAAGCCACCCCAAGCCCCAAAACCCACAACAAAAAGTACCTTTTTAGTGCTATTTATGTGTTTGCATATATTTGGATTTTTTATTCTCTGCTGCAAGGATTTGTTGAAATCTACTTTTACATGCCAATTCTAGGAAAAAAGGCTGAAAAAATTCAACCTTAAGCTTTAGATATCTTCTCTTTGTCTGGCTTGAGAGATCTCATTACGACCTTTGTCTTGTCACCATCTGCCTTCTTTCCCTTAGTTGCTCTTTCTGTTTCCCTGATAAAGGATAGAGGTTCTATCAGAAGAAAATAGGTGCAATAAGTAGATACACAGAGACAAAGCCATCTAACCTACGTTCTTGTGTAAATTAGTTTAGCATCTTATACAAGGACACATGCATCTGGGCAGCAGCATAAGCTCAGAAGTTACTAGTGTGTGCCCAATGTAAAGCAGGTGTTTCCCATCAGCTGGGATTTTACAAGGTTGTTACAGCTTCTGTTTTGGATGGTTTCATGTTCCCTTGGGAGGAAACTGATTTTTCCAATGAAATGAGGTAGCCAGATTGTCTCTTCTGGCATTCATTTTGTGTACAGTCAGTCCTTGCCAGCTTCTTCGAACTTTGGGTTTAGGGGTTTTTTTGATAGAACTGTAAGTGAGTTTCTTAATGAATTATTTCCCATGGCCTGTAGAGTAGGGATCTGATTGGTGAGACTGAGTGGGAATGGGAAATGTCATTGTAGAGCAGAATGTTTCGGTTTGTTAGGGACTGGGAGCAGAAAAGGCAAAATGCTTCTCAAATGGGAATGGTTATGTTTGATGCTGGAGTTAGGTGTCCAGAACATCTGTGTTGAGTGGCTTCCAAGTCAGCTGCTTAATGGTGGGAGGATTTTTATCCCACTGAGGGGTGGTACAGCTAGAGGACAACATCCTCAGCTGGATTATTTGGTTCCTTGGTAGACTGTAATGAAATATGAGCATCATACAGCTTTAAAGGTTGTCACGTTTATCTGTGAAGGACTGAGTAATTCCCCAGCACAGAGGGGACATAACGGTGGACATAACTGTGGCATATTAGTAACAGGAATAAAGTACTAGATACTGATGTGCTTCTTATGAAGTGGAGAAAGTTTTAATAATCTCCAACATCTGGCAGATAAAGCCCAAAATCCTGAAATTAGGAAAGTGAGTGGATGGGAGGCATCAACTTTTAGCAGTGAGGATGATTAGTCACAAGCACAAAATTGGACCTCTGATATTTTCAAATCAAGACTGATGTCCTGTCTGATCAAGACACCCAAAGAGGAGTAGTTGGTCTCAATGGTAGGTTAAATGGATGAAATATTATGTCTTATAATACACAAGAGACTCCAGCTTCCCTGCTAGGTTTAAAATCTTTTGAAATCAGGAAGCAGCAAGTAGAAATGAAGTGAATCGGCACAGATGCGTGCAACAGGTTGATAAAATAAAGCAACAGGATGAAATTTTATTTCCGAGCAAGAAAGTTTGAGAAATTCACAGTTAGGACCAGCTTCCTTTGGTGCTAGGGTAGCATGAAGTCCATGGTTGGACAACAACAGCTGATTGCTATTCATGTGAGGAGAGTGAGCACTGTAATAACCAGCACAATAATCAGCCTTTCCTTTCTAGGATTTGGCTGCCTGTGCTTCTAAGTTAGACAGCTTTCCAGCGGAGGCACAGGGGTGTTGCCCGATACGGATCAGATCAGTGCATCGCAGTGATCTCTGTTCCTAACATAGAGTTTCTCCCTTCAGCCACCCGCCAGTGCTGATTCAGCAGTATGATGTTACAATCTTTTTCTTTAGTGGTTATGATACCGTGGATATGTGTTGTATTTTCTATTTTTCTCCTTTTTAAAACTTTTTAGAAGCTCAATATACTTGACTGACCATACAAATAAAGAACTGAAATTCTGTCCCAGCTTCTTCTCCCCTCGCTGGGTGGATTGCTGTTGGCTATTAAAAAATAAGTAGGAAGGCAGGAAGTGGAGGGAACTATATATTACTCCTGACTATCTGCAGGTTTTTATCATTGACCCAGTGGTCCTACCTGGGTCGCTTTTGTATTACATTTGTAAGTTAAAGGGGTACCAGGTTCTTCCTCTACTGCCCTTGCAGCTGCATATAAAAATGAATTTATCGTAATTTTAAAATTCAGCCTTCGGGAAGGGATTGGAGAGGAGAAAAAGAGGTAATAGAGTAGGGAGAAAGGCATGACATCAAAACCTCTGGACAAATGGAAGAAAATAAATCCCACAAATGGAGGTGCTTAGAAGAATTAGTGTGTTTGCAAAGTTCATGATAACTTAATCACGTACTACAATCACAGTAGTTATAGAAATGTATGTACAGTCATACAGAATGTGTGTATATATATATATGCATATGTAAAAGGTATAAAATACATATATAGTAATAAACAGAAAGACATAGAATATGTGCTCACATATTTTTTTACTCTGGGAAGGTAACTCCGAGTTGTCACCCTCTCTGATAATAGGCTAAATGTATCTTTGTTCAAGGGTATTATTTATGCATGTCGCTGTATACCTTTGTGTGTGAGATAAAATTGTTCTCAGATCTCACATTCAGAATTAAAATATTTTAACATAGTAATTAATGTTGAGTTTATATTGCAGCTTAATGAGCAGCCTGTCACTGCTGTAAGTGACTAGCCATTACCACACAAGCCTAAAGGTATTGGTATGAAATATTTTTATTTTCAGTGAATCTGTCTGTGTAATTGGCTGTGGCTCTGTAGTGGGAAGTAAATGTTTCTGTGCCCATCGTGTCTTGGAATGCAGCGAGGAAGAAGTCTGTGGTAGTTGGATTGCCTCCCCTAACCCTCTCAGTAGTTAATGGTGATATAAAAGGAGGTTTCTGTGGGACTGGCTGTGCTTAGTGCCCAAAAAAGCACTTTGTTTTAAATGTTTTTATTTTTCTGTGTTTAAAAAACAAAATATTAAAATTACGTACTCAAATTTACTGTAACGGCTTTTGGTAGCCCTTCTTCAAACACGCGCGATTCCTTTGCAGCCACGTCGTGATGTACAGCATTCTGGGGAGAAGCTTGCTGGAGCTGGTGCGGCGTGGGCCGCTGGGTGAAAGTTTAGTTCAGAAACCCGCTCTACACTTACTGCGTGCTTAATTGGTTGTACTGCACGCTCAGTCCGGCCTTTGTCTGGTGACAGACTTTGATTGCTGGTCCTCCTCTGAATGCCTCTTTAACCAGGTGTGGGAGAGGATATTTCTCCACGGGCTAGGCACTAGCTAGCAGGAAAATAAAAGGGTAAGTATTCAGCTTTCGTGAAAGAGAAACTGGGGACTCCTGTTGTGGAGGGTGTAGTTGGATGATGATACATGCATGGAAGATGGATATGGAGCACTCGCCCTGACAGCAGGGGATCCTCGTCCCTGCAGGGCTCCTATCCACGAGGCTGGAGATGCTTCTGGGCATTGGCTGCTCTTCACTCTTACCTTCTGTTACGTAGCAGAAATGGGAGAGTTCTGGAGGCGGGGAGCATGGCTCTGGGCACTGGTGCTTGGGGCACTCAGAAAGGGCAGCGGTAGGGGTTCTGGTCCCTGCTCACAGCGTCGCTTCTTTATTTTATCTGGTAACTGTTCAGCAGAAAATTCAGGTGCAGTGCTGCAGCAGGGACCAGTCCTCCGGGCCCTCTGTGTCCACCAGGGGAGCCTATGAGGGGGTCATCTCCAGAATTAAATGCTGCTAAAAGTGAGTTTCTTCTTGCAGGTACTGCAAGTAGGCTAGTGCCAGGGCTCTGCGCCGCCGGGGAGGCAGGGCTGGCTGCCTGGGGAGACAGAACGTTCTCGGAGCCTCTGGGGGCGGTGGGGCAGCATCTGCAGGTGGTGTTCAGTGAGGTAGGCTTGCTGGAGCACCCGTCCCAAAGCCGGCGGCGGTGGTGGGGTTGTCACAAAAGTTCCTACCCCAGCTAGATCCTTTCTGCTTGGAGAGGTGCCTTTCACCTGCAGACCTCACTGGCGTGTAAAGCATCTCTCTCAACTGCTGAGAGAGCAGTTGAGGTGTGTGAGAGGCTTGCCCGAAACTGCAGTGGAAGTTGAAGGCAGTTTCTTATTAGTAGTAATTACTTTCTTTGCAGGAGCTCTTTGCTTTTTCTTTCGAAAAGACGAGTTCACAATGGCAGCTCCGTGCACCTGCGTTTCACGCGTTTCCAAGAGAGGCCCGGGAATACGTCCCAGGGTCTGGGAAGCGGAGCTGTGAGGATTAATTCTTCCGCTATTTCAGACCTCAGGTGAAGAGCACTGGAAGAACAGACCACTCTGTCATGTATTTAGTTACTGTTTTTTGAGAGACCGTTGCAGGTGGCACTGCCCACTCTATTTGAATTCATTTGAGGTTGCTGTGATGTCGATCACCGTTTTCAAACCGGCAGCTGGAGATCAGGTTCTTAGACTCAACTCTCTGCACCAGCACTTGAAAGGGTCATATTTCAAGCAGGGCTAACTCTTTCTGTATGGTTTTGCTGGAAGATCTCAAACCTTCCACATGCTGATTATATAACACACAGAATTAAACAGCCACCTGTGCCTCTGAAATAGCTATCACAGCATCATCCTTAAAGTTATCAATTCATTACTATTTCATTGCATTTATTGGGTGTATATATAGTATGTGCATGAAGGTCGAAGAGCGTGATTCTTCCACAAATGTCAGTTCAGAAAAGGGCCCTATACTTTGAAGAGCTTAATTTGCTCTGTTCGTGTATTGTTAGTTTCTAGTCCTGTTTTCTATCAGTCCTTCCTTGATGTCTCCCTGCAGCTGGGGGAACAACCGCCCAAGGAAGCTCTGTACTGCTGAGCGCTGCTCGTCAGGCTGTTATGTGATGGGGGGTAGCACAAAAAAAATCAGCTGATGCTATTAAACGGTACAGGTTATCCCGAGGTACGCTGAAACTGAGTTCTCAATAGTAGAGCAAGAGGAAGGCAGTAGCTTTAGTAAGCAGTGATAAGCCAGGTCCTCAGATTGCCATTTGTCTTGCACATCTGCAAATCCTTGTGATTCCCAAACCCACGGACTTCAGTGTTTCTCCCTCCTCGCGCCCCCGCATTGAGTTTCCAATATTATTTGTTCTGTTCAGGGATCTGATCTTCTGTCCTTCGGTTTCCCTTTCTCCTGGAGGCAGTGTGTAACAGCATCTGCCTTTTGTTTCCCGCTCCCCCTCAAACACCAGCACTTTTGCATTTTTTTTTTTTGCCCAGGCTTCCTAAAATTCCCTACCAGCATATCCAAAGCTCTGCAAAACACCACTCTGTCTTTCCATAGAAATAATCTTTCATTTCAAATACGTAATGTGACATAGCGACTCAGGTGTTTGCTTAAGGCGTATTTCCCTAAGACTATTTATTCCTTTTGAACTGCTTTAAAAATAAAAATAATTCCTTAGCCCATTCCTCTTCACATGTGTTTTGAGGGCTGGGGCCTTCAAATTTGGCATAGTTACACTGCTGTGGACCTAAATCTGCAATGTTCAAAGCGTGCAGATGGCCTCAATGTTCTTCAGTCGGTAAGTGTCCCCAGTCCCGTTTTATTTCTTGGCTCAGGATTCATACAGCTTTCAACATCTGCTTTTGTTTGATGCTGTAGCTGTTCTACGCGCTACAGCCTGTGGTTTCGTCGCTGTAACTTGCTGCTCGCCTGGCTCCGCAACGGAGCCGTGGGCTGGATGGAGTGCGTTCAACGCGCCGGTGATAACTCATCTCTGGCTTTATAATGTCTCATTCGCCAGCCTAGTGCCACAGAGGTCTCTGCTGCTGGGAGAGCGTTAGGTGTGCATGGCAGCGACCTGGCTGGAGCGGCAGGCGAAGCTGCTGCAGAGGGCACCGGTGTTATTTCAACAGCAGGCACGAGTGTTAGGTTTGTTTCGCGCCTTGGGCTGTGTATGAATATCCATGTAATAGCTGGGCCTGCATTTGTCACGCTGCAGTTGCTTGGAGTTATTTGAACATCCTCTGGACTGATGTTTGTTTTTGGTGTTTCAGGGTTGATAAAGGCTGTAAACAAAATCCTGAGTAAAATTAAAGCGGCTCGTTGACAGCCTAGTAATGTGAGAAACTGCCTCTCCACGCGCTGCCCTTTGGTCTTTGAGGTCCCAGGGGCTGGAGCAGCACGTCACCAGCCTTTGGCGTTTGGCCAGCGGGACACACCGCTGCGCCTCCACTCCCCTCTGGATGGGATCAGGAGCTCCTCCTTTCCCCAGACCTCGCGGGGGGACGGCAGGGCTGGGGCTTGGAGGAGTTCTGCTCGCTCCGGCTGTGGTTCCCTCTGCCCCAGGCCTGTGCTCGGGTGTCATTTGCATCAGAGCCGGAGCAAAAGTCGAGCAGCCGCCTCTGCTTTCTGTCTGCAGCGACTAACCCGGAGAGCTGCTCAACACTCACCATACTCTAGAAAAATTGGGTAACTTTACAGGAGAATGCAACTGCTGGTCTGGCTCTGCGGGACGGGACTGCAGTGTCTGCGTATACCCAAAGGAACTGTACGGTCTGGTGGGTGAGGGGGAAGCGAGATCTCACCAGTGTGGGATCCAACCAAGAGTAATAAGGTAGTGGTGGTGGACTGGAGCAAGGGGGAAGCCTCTGTGGCCTGTCCAAGGATGACCCTGGTGAAGGGCTGACACTGACTTCAGGGGCTGTTTTTCCAGTTGCAGACTCTAGAATGCCATGTTTAAAAAGAGGGAGAAGTGGGAAGGAGCAAGAGAAGACATTCTTATGGAAGAGATCTCCAGTGCACACAAGTATCAAGTATGTCTTACATGGAGATGTTCTTTTCCCTTGAAAGAAGAAATTCATGTACATGAGCCATAAGAGTTTCTGACGGTCACTGGACATGTCAACACTAATCTTGGGAAAGACAATTACTCCCTGAAAGCGAGGAGGCATGGTTAACGAGTGGAGCAGCCCAGGACACGAACCACTATATACATCTGTAAATGGTGTAGGGCCAGGGAAAAAATTCAGACCGTGTGAAATGGAATCGATCTCATCAGCACGTACACTACAAACACAAGCATGGAAAAAACTACTGGTTCAACTCTTGAACCACATGAACTGGCACAGCTGTATTTTTTTAATGCAGTTGTACTGATTTATGTAGCGTAGAATATGTTCTTAGTAGTTTAAAAATGTTTTCCAGCTTTGGACAGACTGGAAATTTAATTCAGCAATTGTAACTAACTATTTCTGGCTCTTCAGTTAGCTGCTATTGCCTCTGGATGACAGACTGATGTACCATAACCAAGTGGCTCTTTTTTAGCTGTAGCTCCTAGAATGTGACCGAGCAGATAAGGTTTCTGCAAAAATCAGGTAATCAATAGCAGAAGTCATGAATCCAAGCCCGAGATGCTAAGAGAAGTAGACTTTGGGAAAACCAAGCGTCTAAACAAGACATATAGGGAAAACATGTATTTCACAAGAATATTCTCTGGTAACTAATGAGGTACCTGTGCTTCACACAGGTTAGACTCTCATTTAAGCAACGAGACATTTAACAGTCTACTGCAGTTACATATTAGTCAAACTCATGAAAGTAACAAAATTAACGAAATTTTATTGGCAAAAATCAAGTTGAATGTGACCTATGTAATTCAGCAGAAGCAAGCCTCAGTTTAGTTTATCAAAATACTTCAGTTTTCCAGCTGGATCTGGAATTATCTGTGCAAGAAAGAAAATGAAAATGTTAGTCTAAAAACAAAACCATGCAAATGCAACAAACTATAAAACCAGAACAGCATAGTAGTTTGTAATGTGACGCTAAGGCCAACCCACAAACAGCACCAAAGAGTAATTTATCAGTTAACTTGATACTAGATTACTGTTTACCTCTAAAGATGCCTAACAGCAGGAGCAGAAAGATTTAACTAATTGGTGGAAGAGAGAGTGCAGCCTACCAAAGGAAGAATTTTGACAGCTGGGAGCACATACATCTATGCTGCTTGCCCCAAAAAGCAAGATATTTTAATAAATTAACATCTGTAATCAAGAGTCTTAGAATTTACTTACAGTTCTTCCCTTGGCCACCACACTCTCATGGCTTCCTCTGGTTTGATCTAATTAAATCAAACACATTTAGAAGGCAAGGCTACATCTTTGAAAAAGTCTTTTTGAACTACTTTGCTACTCGAATCATCTGCATCTTTTGCACAGAGGAGAAAGAGAATGCTTATGTATTGTTTTCGATCTGTAAATTGGTAGTATTGGAGCTGTTAATCTCAACATTGTAAGACTGTTTTTTAGAAAGATGTTAACGTTGTATTATTTAGGTAATCCATGGTTATGGAGGGCAAAACTTTTCAGCACCAAAATATGCCTCTTTCCTTTTACAGTCTTAATATCCATCTTCCCCCACTAAGACACTCTCCTGCTACCTTGAAAGAGGTGACTCCTAGCTTCAACTCATCCTGGGAATGTTTCACATCCAGCAAAGCAACATGGTTTAACATTCCGCTGTTTTTTACTATCAATTACAATGCTCGCTAGCCCGCCTAGAGCCTGCTGGGACCCGCGTTTTGTCGAGCCAGCTCTTAAACAACAACGCTTTGTCATCACCGGATGGTTCAGAAGAAAGCCACATGCTCAAATAAATGACAGTGATCTCATCCGAACTAGGCGGCTCAGACCTCTAGTGAAAGTTTCATTATGCTGCTGAGGCTTGATCCAAGCCCAGAGAACACAAACAAGTCCAGGGGGTGTTTATCTGAACCCCAGCTCTTCTGCTTGTAATCACGTGTAGGCGAGCAGTAACGAAGGAGGAAGAGCTATTGCGCAGCAAAGCAGTGCTCTCTGCTGGAGTTTTGACAGTGGCACACTGGCTCTGTCAGATACTACAGCAGCCTGGCAACTTGTATCTTTATTTTTTTGGGGTAGTGGCTAGGATCCGCAGTGGGACTCGACAGAGCCAAGAATTGATACGGACAAAGAATGGAGAAGACAGGACAGACTCAAGAGTTTCCAACCTCCTTCATCAGGTGTTAAGAGGAAAAAACATTCTTGATCATGAACTCATTGCTGCTCAGGAGAGTTTTGTTTATACACGTGGAATTTGAAACAACTGGAACACATCTAGTGTGAGGGAAACAAGCTCCTAATGAAATCAGTAGTAATCCAAAAGCTGTAACTATAATGATGTGAGTTTACTCATGTCATCTCATTGAAAGTTGCAAAGATTTTGGATTTGGCTTTAGCGGAAATGATAACTGAGTGTTTTTTAGTAGTACATGCATTTAAATATAGAGTGACTTACTGTTTCACTGCCAGGTTTCCACCCAGCAGGGCAAACTGGAAAAAAAAAGACAAAGTTAGTAAAAGTACTTTTACACACACTTACTTTTGTGAAATTAATATTCTCTTTCTGAACTTGAAGTAAAACAGCACATGAGTGTTACACGTAAATATCTGAAACTATTATATACACAATTGTCTCTATACATGGGATGGTGTCATAATATTTTACACCTGATACCACCTACCACTTAACTGGAAACTGCTTATCTCTGGATGGACGTCTATGCCTTAGTTTAATTCTTGTGCCCTTCTGGACACAGTACTGGCAAAGCAGTATCTGGGAATGAACACCCATTCTAGCAGAAATGAAAGTTTCATTATAAAATTTAGGTGACTACACAGAGACGTACCTTCCTTTCTGTAAAACCAATGCTAAGGGAAATTTTTTTAGCAAAGAAAGAAATCAGTTCAAAGATTCCACAAGAGACTGATTTTTTATTTGAAGCCTTGCTCAGGGAGTAAAGGGATTACAGCATGCGCTTAACGTGCAGTGTGGCTGAGAGCCCTCTCACCACCTGTACAGTAGCCCATTCTGGAGTGAAGCTCTTATCTATTCAGAGCTCTCCGTCTGAGGCTTTAGCCCAATAAGTTATGTCATATTACACTGCTTTGAGGCACGCTGTCAGACAAAACACCGCAAATGCAATTAGGAATTGTGGAAAACTTCTTTTTCCTGTTCTGTGCAAAGCATCCCATAAGGTGCCGAGGGAGGCTCTCCTCAGCATTCATGCAAAAGCTGGTGAGATTCCAGGTACAGCTGGAAAGAAATGTGGTACTCTGGAAACACACTGCAGATCAGTGTTCTATAAGAGAGCTTTGTAACTAAATAAGAGAGGCTAAATTTCCTTAGTCCAGTGTGCACAGCCTACTGTATCAGCATTTATCTTTTTAAATCTGTACAGTGGAGCACAGTAATGATTTGTACCTTCAGATAAAGGTACTCTCAAATGCCGGGTGAAATTGAGTTTAAATGGAAGTTAAGCTGCTGAACATGCGTATTAATGTTTAAACAAATCTTGAAATAAATGAATGTGTGTGTTTAAATGTGTAATTTAAAAAAATGTTAAAAGTTCACCCTATGCTTAAACTGGGGGAATATGAATTCTTGAAACAAAGTAATGATCTGAAGCCAGTGAAAGCTTCTTTTTCAGGGGAAGATGATCACGTAGCGCTTGTAAAGAAAACACAAATAATGGTGGTCTAACTTTCACAGTATCGCGGTGTATCTTGACATGAGGCACTCTCAATTACTTGTCACAGATCCTCAATGAAAGACACAGGACAAGGATGGCCTGCATCTCAAATATTTTAGTATGCCAAAAGGTACTGAAATATTGGGCCTGTTTCTTCATGGCCTCATATTTTGTACAGATTTAGGTTTGTGACAGATGGTACATAATGCCTTAATTAGGACTAAGGAATGCTTTATGCTCTGCATTCTCATGGATGTGGAGCAAAATGTGAATTACCACACTAGAAACAAGGTAGGGAGGTACCAGGACCACAGAATTATGCAGCAGGGCAATCAAACCACTTCATTCACTGCATGTGGCTAGTCTCTACTGCTGCTTTCTTCCAAAATGCTACAAATACAACTTCCAGTCTAAGTAAAACAACCTTCAAGATAAAAGTATTTAAAAAAGCACCTTCTCCATGTTTGTCAGTGTATTGGAATGCTTGTACTAAACGAAGCGTTTCATCCACTGATCTCCCGACAGGAAGGTCATTCATCGTGATCTGTCGAAGGATCCTCTTATCATCAATAATGAAAAGGCCTCTGTGAAAACAAGTTTTTGTGTGTGTGTTAGGAAACAGAACTAATTACAGTGTTGTGTTAACGCGCTATTTTATGTCTGCTGGATGGGAGGAATTTGATCTCTGCAAACACCACACAACACCCACCACCTTAGAATACTACTAACTAGAATACTAAGAATAGTACTAACCTAATATTCTTTACCTGCGGTATCAGATGACATGAGCTGAATGTAAGTTAAAACCAAAAAAGGATACTTCTCTGCAGAACATAAAACTAAGCGTTGACAGGCCCTGCGCCAGGGGAGGTTGCAGATGCTATGATGTTACAAGGATCCCAAAAGCAACTACTCAAGTTTATGAAAAAAATGTATCTCTTGAGGCTATTAGTGACCCTTAGTCTTGACTCCACTTGGACTTGGGAGGTCCCTGAGTAACTGCAATTCTGGTGAATTCTGCATGTTTGCCCTGCCCTGGGTATCTGCTGATGACTGCTGTTAAACAGGGTATTAACCTCCACCCCTCTTCTGCCTTATTATGACTATTTTTTTGTGTTCTTCAATATTTATTTTGTCTCTTGGCATGAATCCCCAAGTAAAAACTGCTCTAAAAAAATAATTTCAAATGCTTCTTTAGATATAGAGTACTACCCCAGCAAAAAAACAAACAAACAAACAAAAAAACCATAACTAAGTGAAATACCTAAGTGTATGCCCTTGATCTTCCAGATATACTCCATAATCCTTTGAAATTTGGTGCGTCAAATCTGAAAGAAGCGGAATCTTCATAGGTCCAAGTCCTCCTTGTTTTCGAGGAGTATTAATCCTTTGAAAGAAATGAGATACAGATGTATGTCTCGTAAAGATTTATATTCCTTACACAAAGTTAGAAGTCACAAACCAGAACAGTACAGACAGAAGGATTTAGTGCAAGAGACATTTTTTTTTGTTCTGCACACAAGGGAGACAAATGCTATTTATGGTTTGAGGAAAACATTCAGTAGATCTTTTGCAGTTTTTGGCCACATCTATTAATAATGACCTCTTTCTTATCAGTCTTATTTGCTTTATACCAACGTGCTCATGAATTGGGACAGTGTGATGCATTTACAGATACATGCATCCTTATGTCTATTTTTTTTTTTTGTATTTGTAGTATTTTTTGGACTGAGACATATGTTTCAAGAAATACGTATTAAACAAGCTTCAAAGATAAAGGTACTTTCACGCACTAGGGTTAAAAATTTTTACCACTGAAAAATATTTTAAACATTTGTATCGACAGCATCACACTTTTACACATTATGCTATACCTACATAGGCTAAAAATCTGGGGTTACAGTTCTTCAGCTAAGATGGACCGGTGAGTAATTTTTAGCGAAAGACAAGGATAACATACATACCATGCTAAGTGAGTGAACTTTGAGTCCACAGAACACGCTACTACTTCGGTATTTATTGCTCTGAATTCTTCAATTCTGTCACTGAAGGCGATTATCTCAGTTGGACACACAAATGTACTAGATAATTTAAGACAAGATAAAGTCAAAATTTCATGAAACATCCAGTAAGTTCTCTGTTTAACTTAAAATTGTGGATTTAGCATAAATGATTTCAGCTTTTACTTATTTTTTTTTTATTGCTTCTTCAAGTATTTAACCAAAATGCTGCCTGACAAATCTTCCAGCCTCAGACTCTAGCTTAGTTACAAACAGTTTATTACTGAAGAAAATTATAAACCTACAGTTAGATTACAATCTGGATACAAGTGTTTTTACAGGTACTTTCTTTCAGACTTTACAAATATTAAGTGGCTGAATTTGACCACAATATGCTATTTTTTTCAGAGGAACATACTGTAATTTGTTGTTATCGTGCATGTCTGCAAATTTCAAATATTTTGACTTGAACTTTTTCCACTACAGAAGCAATAAAGTGGTAAAGATCACAATTTCTAGGGCCTTGAAGCTAAGAACCAAGAGCAACGCTATTTCCTTTATAATATTAAGGTAGTTATGCATCTCTCTTGTCTTTTCTTCATTTTGTGGAAAAGAATGAGATTGCCTGGTGGAAAGCAGAGATGTTTTCACTCAACCAGTGAAGTTACTGCATTCCAAACAAAGGAAGGTAATGGGAAGTGTTCTTAGGATGTTACGGGATGAGCTCAAAGGGAAAAGGCCATCTCTTAGATACACCATGTGCACTCTAGCAGCAGCTACTTACAGCGTCACACCGAATGTAAAGATTGCCTGACTGGGTACTACAGACCGAATGTTATTTTTTTGTATGGAGACACAAATTAGTGGACACACTTATTAGGACAAAGACTGTGTTACGATTTTACCAATGCATGATGAAAACACAAATGCAAAGAATATATTTTCTTCTGTCACTCCTTTCTCCTCCAAACCCTTACCAAACAAACAGAAAAAAGACCTCAAAAAAAGAGAAAAATTAATGAATTATGAGTCTAGTGTAGCTGCACTCAGTCTTGGTATGTCTACAGTGGTCTTACTTACAAGTCAAGAGGATAGAAGAAGAAGACAAGATATTTTCCTTCATAATCTGTTAATTTCAGCTCTTTAAACTCTCCATTAATGACTGCTGTTCCTTCCCAGTAAGGTGCTGGCTTGGAGACTGAAATACAAAGGACGTTCAATTAAAAGTCAGAATACGAAGCACGTGTTCAAACAAAGCTGTTCATTAGCTAGCTGGTGTGCAAGGACAAATGTTCTTCCTCTTGCTTGAAAAACAACCTGCTGCACGGTTACAAAATGAGACTTACTTTCTTACCACTTTAAAAAGTTCACAGCTGGCAGAGGTTTCAGGATGATGAAGAAATGCAGGTTTCAGTACACATGGAAAGTAAATAATTTGACCAACTTGTGCTTATACACGAGCCCTCTGAATCACCGATAATCAAGGCCACACAAACCTTATCTGGGCACATTGAAACAAACCACGTGTGCACTACCCGCTCACAGCAGAACATCTGTTAGACTGAAGGAGAAACTGTTTAAGATTTCAGGAACCCTCACTATTTTGTTATGAGTAGCTGTTGTGAACCAGAAGCATAAGATGGTTCAAAGTCATATAGATACTTTTTAGCCATGAAAAACTACTTGGAATTCAAGTCCACAAAAAATACGCGCTACACGTTTAAAGACAAATGCCTAAAAATGCGGTGTATATGTATCAAATTACAACTCCTAAGCAAATTGTAACTTGAAGATAGTTATGTTTAAAAAAAAATGCATGAAATGTATTTACTATTCCTATCAAAAGGGATTACCTGTGAATTTAAAATATTAAAAATGATTTTGCCACATAGTATTTTCATAGTAATGTGACTCTGGAGACAAAGCATAGGGTATGCTGGAGATACAAGGTGATCTGAATACACTTGTGAAGTCAAGGACATTGACATACAGCTCCAGGAAATTACCTGGATGATAACTGCATTGTTGGGCTCTCCTTTTCTCAGGACAACCCACAGCTGTAGAATATAGTTAGTTAGGATATACAACAAGGACTGCAAAAACCACCCCAAATCATCAGACAGATCGTGCCCCTGAGTAGGAAGGCAGTCTGCTTTGGCTTCCTGTGATATAACCCATAAGGGATGCAGCAATACAAGTACAGAGTCGGGAGGTATGACTGATAATTTCAGTTTACATTTTTTTTGAAGAAATGCTCTTCTTCCTCTCAAGACTTCTGCAGAATTCGTTCTGATCAGATTTCAAACCCCAGATTTTTTTTATTAAACCCAACTTTTTTTTTATTGAGTCTTTGCAGGTATGGGACTATTTTCAAGTGAATGTAAGGATTAATCTCCAAGTTATTTTAAGCTCTCCAAAAATGTTTTAAATATGTTGCTCTTTACAAAATAGCGACACCCCAAATCTAATCTCTTTGTAGCAAAACTTTCTCTTCAACTGACCTTCAGATTAGGAGGGAGAAGGAAAAGAAATAACATATGTTGTGTCTTGAGCCCTTTCTAAATAAAGGTGTTTTTTGGGGGGTTAAAAGCACTTGTCTGAAATGCTGTATGTAACTTAGATTACAAAGGGAGGAAAAGCCAAACAGTATTGGTTACGAATATCTTGGCTGGTTTTCCATTTTTTTCCGTAGCATCTGTGTGCAAACGTTTAAAATGGAAGCCATGCCCTGGCTCGGCAGAGGAAAAGGATTTAAAGCTGCAAATTCTCACAGTGAAGATGGTTTCTATGTGACTTCCCTCCGTTCTCTGTTCTGCAGAACGGGACTTGAGCAGGTGCCCCTCAACATCTCCCTGCGACTCAATTAAAGATGTTTGCACCTAGGCCTGCTATAAAGTATTTAAATCACAAGCCAGGGTAGGCACAGAAGCAAGCGACAAGCCGAGCCCAGCAACAGTAACGGGTAAGCGTTACGAGAGGTGACCGTTCGGCATTTCTAACCACAGCGTCGAGCACAAAACACCTCTGCATATTGCTTAAAGCGTTTCCCTTGACTCGTTCGCCCCCTCTGGAGGCACAGACCCTGCTGAATGTCTGCGAGACCTTAAACTCGCTGCCCGTTTACCACCACAGAAACGCAGGTCTGCAAGGGACGGTGGGCCGGGCCTGCCTTCCCTCCCTCCCGAGCCCCCCCGGCAGGCAGCGTGCACGCTGCTCCGGCCACAAGCCGCCTTCCCGGAGAGCCATCTCCTCAGCAGCACCCGCGACCGAACCGCCACGGCCACCCCCCCGCGGGGACCGGGAGGGGGGGGGCGCCGGGCCAGGGGCAGCTCTCGGCGCTGCCGGGCCGCAGGGAGGGCGCAGGGCCCGCCGCCGCGGCACCCCGGGGGATCCCGGCAGGGGCCGCCCGGCCGCGCCGCCCCTGCCGTGCGCTCCGCCTGACGTGGCGCTGCCCGCCGCCCTCCCGCTCCGCGCCCGGCGGGGAGGCCGCCGCCGCCGCCGCCCCTCGCCCACCCCGCGGCCGTTAACGGTCCCGCGGCCGCCGCGCCCGCCCTCTCCCTCAGCGCGGCGCGGGTGGAGGCGCACTGCGGGCACCACCCCCCCCGCCGCAGTCCGCCCCAGCAGCGCGACGAAGGGCGCCCGTACGGCATCCGCCACCCAGCCCGGGGGCCTCTCCTCTCCTCCCCGCCCGCCCGCCCGCCCGCCGCTTTCCCCGCTCCCGCGGCAGCCCCAGCCCCGCCCGGCACCTACTCTTGGCCTGGCTGAGGTGGAGCGAGTGGTCGGAGACGGGCACACGGGCCGCCTCCCCGGGGTAGACCTGTCCCCCCGCGTAGTAATGGCACTGCTCGTCCCCGCGCTGCCGCGCCGCCCGCGGCTCCTCCGCCTCCGCCGCCTCGCCTCCCAGCGCCGCCGCCAGCAGCAGCAGCAGCGTCGCGAAACGCCGGGCCCTCGCCCCGCCGCCCGCCCGCCGCCGCACCGCCTCCATGGCCCGCCGAGCGAGTGCACGTCCCCGCGGCGGCGGGGAGGAGCTTGGCCGGTCCCCTCGCACAGGCTCCCAGCCGCGCGGCCGGGCCCTCCCTCCCCCCGCCGGAGCTGCTCCCCGCGGCGGCTGCGTGAGGAGAGGCGGGGGCCCGGGGCCCGCCGCGCTGCCCCCCCCAGGCCCAGGGCCGGCCTTTCCGTGGAGCCGGGCCCGGGCGGTGCCGGCGGGGCTGTGGGCCTCCAGCGCCAGCCGCCTCCGGCCTGTCCCCTGTGAAAGCCCCGGAGGAAAGGGTAGATGATGTACGTGTCTAGAGAAAAAGAGCGAAGAAGGATGTTTGTGTGTGCTGGGGGGGAGAGCGTGTGTGTACGCCAGTGTGCGTGATTGCAGAAGGAAGCCCTCTGCCAATGTGGGAGACTTGCCGCCCGGTATCTCTCCGATCTGCAGCAGTGTGGCTTCTGTGGGCATCTCGCCACTCGCTGCCATGCCAAGCGCAGCCCGTAGGTTCTGGCCTAAGGCGTGTGAAAAAAAGCGTACTGCCTTCGGGTCGCAGGTCCTGAATTGCTGCCAGCTGGGCAGCAATTTGGGAATGCCGTGCCATGTGGTGCCCACACGTGGTGGCTGCGTTAAGAGCGTGGTTAAACAGAAATGAGACTGCTCAGTGCCTTTTAATTCATAGAATCGTAGAATGGTTTGGGTTGGAAGGGACCTTTAAAGGTCATCTAGTTCCAGTGCCCCTGCAATGAGCAGGGACATCTTCAACTAGATCAGGCTGCTCAGAGCCCTGTCCAACCTGACCTTGAATGTTTCCAGGGATGGGGCATCTGCCACCTCTCTGGGCAGCCTGTGCCAGAGCCTCACCACTGAATCACAGAATGGTCAGGGTTGGAAGGGACCTCAGAAGATCGTCTAGTCCAACCCCCCTGCCACAGCAGGGTCACCTGCAGCAGGTTGCACAGGATGGCGTCCAGGCGGGTTTTGAATGTCTCCAGTAAAGAATTTCTTCCTGATATCTAATCTAAATCTACCCTTTTTCAGTTTAAAACCGTTACCCCTGGTCCTATCGCTACACTCCCTGATAAAGAGTCCCTGCTCGTCTTTCCTGTAGGCCCCCTTTAGGTACTGGAAGGCTGCAATAAGGTCCCCCTGGAGCCTTCTCTTCTCCAGGCTGAACAACCCCAGATCTGTCAGCCTGTCCTCATAGGAGAGATGTTCCAACCCTCTGATAATTTTTGTGGCCCAGATGTCTTGGTTCAAGTTTGCCGTGTCATTTTGCTCAGTGCTGAGCAGATTGTGGTTCGTATCACAAAATAGTTACGTATTTGTCACAGGCAAGCATAGCTGGAAGGTAATTCAGCTACACATTTAATAACAAGCAAGATCTTGAATCATAGAATCATAGAATTGTCTAGGTTGGAAGGGACCTTTAAGATCATCGAGTTTTGAAGACAGTAAGTAGGCTGTGACCAGCAGTAGGTAAGGCTTTGCAGCACAGTGTCTGGTCGAACTAGGTTATGATAGACATACCTATTTGACTGGGATGGTTCAGGTCACCTGTCAAGTATACCAGTTAAATTGTAACGAGGAGCCTTAAAAATTAAGATGTGAGAGAGCTGGAGCTATCCCTTATCAACAGTGGGACATCACTGACCTTCTCTGCTTGGAGCACTGTGGATCCTCTGGGAAAACTGGTGGTTCAGTAAAAAGGTTACCCCAGACTGACGATGTCAGGCTCTTAACAGAGGAACATCTGCACCGCATTCTGTCTCTGCAGATGATTTGTGACAAACGTACCTTCAGGGTGGTACTGTACCCATGCTGGAAGGGACAGTAAAATTCCCCGCTTTTAAAAGTGATACAGAACAGGCATGTAAATAGCAGAGCCTAAAGAAAATGCTGAGGGCCGTTTTCAAAGAACACGGGCTTTGTAAGAGAAGAAAGGGATTAGCAAGGCACCTATCATTATATAGTGTGTCTTGAACAAAGCCTACTATTTTTTCTGGTTTTCTACAACAGAATCCACTCTTAAAAAAGATATTTCACACAATTAAATTCGTGGAAGTGAGAGAAACAAGACCTTGCAGACAAGCTTGCACTTCTTAACCTGTGATTTTAGTGTTTCTTTCTCCTGAATCTCTGACTCCTCCCCAGAAGGAGCTCCTTTCCTTTACCATCTCTTGTCATGTTTGCCTTTAAGTTCCAGTCTAGGTTCTACAAGCTAGGGATCATGCTTGTAAAATGCCTTTCATACTGTTACTGTCAAGGTGATAATCTTACTTGGGCGTATTTGCCCACTTGAAGGGATTGAAGATTACTGAGGATCAGAAGGGTAAGGCTCTGGAGCAGCCCTCTGATGACTACAGAAGCAAAATGCTTACATAGCTATTGGGCTTGATCAGCGTGTGTGAAATTATAAAATACTGTCTTAAATGTCTGCCTACAGGGGAAATGGACTTGATGGCACATGAGATCCCCTTGTCCTGTTTTTTTCACAGTGAGTTGATGGTGGCCAGTTTCTGATTATACCTCCTACAATGTTGGAAGCGGGATAAAATCCTATCTTCTTTTCAGTTCTGCTGTTTGACTTCCCTCCCCTGTCAAGGGCATGCCACTAAAAGGAGGATGAACAAAACCCACTGTTCATGTTAAGCGCTCTGGATCTGGTGGAAAAAAGTCCTTCAACAATCTTTAATCAATCCCACTGATTTCAGATTCAGGTGTGCCTTACATTTAAGCTTGCTAAAATGTAGATTACTGTCTTACATGGTCCAACTCTAGTATTACTGAATTTAGTACCAAGCTTTCCTCAATCTCACTGCTTGTAAGGAAAGCGACAGTCACGGCCTCAGTGAGTTCACAGAGAGTTATTTTGGCTGTCCCTGCTCTTCTCTTTTTGCTGGTGTTTTGAACCACAGGAAATAGTAGTGATTTGAAAAGCAGTCGTATAGTAAAGTTGAAAAAAACCGAGCAGTTGAGAAGTATGCACTTTGCATAATGTTAACATCCCTCAGCCGAAAGAAATTCCCAAATACCTAGAAATGAGAGAGAAAACCAGTAAAATCAATGCAGCAAAATTAGAAAAGAATCAGGCCTCTTGTGAGTGGAGAAAATACTGAAGGACAAAAATGGATTTTGTCTGCAGAATATAATGTTAGCTAAATAGCACTAATTTGAGGTTCGTATGTGATTAAGTGTATATAGACATGGAACAGAGTTCAAAAGGGCAACAAGAAAGACTTTCTGGCTGCTGCTGTACTATCAAGACTTCTGCAAGTGATTAAAAAATTAAAAATTTTGTAAATGAAATCCAAGATGAAATCCAAATATGTATCACTCTTCAGTGTTCAAATGGGGAACACAAGCAGCCTTCTTTCTTTGCCCGGTGATGAGATACTTGAACTGAATTGGTGACTTTTGTGTTTAAATGGATGAAAGTAAGTGATGCTGTTAATATGTAAGAAGAGAAACAGTGTGCTACATTCACCCAGTTGTACAGTTCTTCTGAAGTTGGTAGGGTTTACCATGTGCAAAGGGAAAGCTCTTCAGTCCTTTCTTTCCTCCGCTGCATTACAGGCTGTGTTCCTGCATGTCATGCCGTACTCAGGCCTGCAAGGATGGTTCAGTTTTGGCAAAGGGCTTGATTGTGGCAGGGAGTCATTGCCATGGTTGCACTGAAGTTTCGGAAGCAGGGAGCGATTTAGGCTGCTAAATCAGTTTAGAAATGGTTATGGAGGTTCTGCCTGTTCTTGCTTGTAGTAATAAAATACCTCACTATCATTTAAATGACCTAATATAAAAATATCTTGGAAAAATTAGCATAGTAATATTGTAGCAAGATGCCTGTCGCCGTTTCCTGAAACAGATGGAGCAGATGTTCAATATTGCACTGGTGGAACTAGCAGTTGGTTTTATCCTCCTCGTGGCTTACAGGGACACTTTAACAAATATATTGCATTGCTTGTCATGCATGACAGAAAATCTACAGTGCAGAAAACTTTGCTGGAGAAAGGAGGGTGTAAGGCATCTGTTTTGTAAGTGGTATTGGATCAGAATGACCATAATTAAAATTACCAATTAGAGAAGTCTACTCCTTTTTGCCTCTTGATAGGGCCAGACTGGTGGGATCAGCTGTGTGTGCGCTGACTGCAAAGAGTCCCTGGAGAAAACGTGTATCAGGCCAAGACGTGCTGGGTGGTGCCGTTTGCTTTGAGGGGAACTTCATCCTGGCTTCTGACTGCTGCTAATATTGCCAGCTAGCTGAAGCAGTATGGCTGAGTAAATATAAACATAAACTTCTTAAAATCTGCCACTTGGTAGTGTAGAGGTATCGTAGATATATTTATACCCGCAACCTACCTTTGGGGAATAACGCTAGTGTTTGGAGATGAATTTATGGTTTTCCTCTGCAAACACACCTGCCGCAGAAAAGTTCTGCTTCGTTTCTTTCCCTTTCTCCTCCAGCCGCCTCTGTGTCAGAAACCCCGCGGGGCCTGTGTGACAGGAACGGGACCGAGCGTGTTATTAATGTGTTTCACTGAGCATGGCAACGAAGGGTGATCAATAGCGCTAGTCACTGGGCGATGGGGGAGTACAGTTCCTAAAGCACTACCTGTTCCAAGCTTTCTTCTGCCTCGCTAAGTGCTGACAGAATCTACAAGACTGTGAATATAAACAAATTTTGTGAAACCACCTTCTTCACCTAATAAATAATGTAGCTCTTGCCGGGCCCTTTCAGTTTTCCTTTGGCGGTCACCCGGTGGGTGAGTTACAAGTGTCTTTATGCTCTGTCCCATTTTTTCTTCCAGTGACAAGCATGTATTGAAAGAAAGTTCTCAAAACGTCTCTGAGCATTAGCACAATTTTTGGACAGTATCACTGACAAGTGAGGACAGAGAAAGCCAATGCTGAACGACACCTGTTAGAGGTATGCTGTTCTCTACAAGTCAGTGGACTATGAAGGGTAGTTGAGGTATTGCACCTGAAAACTGATGCTGGACGTCTGGACCTGACCTTGGCATCGTGCTGCTGACGTGGCCCAGGACCATCACAGCTAGGAGCTTGCTAGCCAGAATAAACTGGCTAGCTTTGTTTGGTGTTGCTGAACAAGAGACACCTTCACCCACTGAGCAGTAACCCCACTGTGTCAAGTGTAGTGGTCTCCATCAGTGTCACTCATGGGGGTTCACAGGCTTCTGCCCTTGGGGTCCCACCTTTACTTCCACGTTCTCGGGCCTGAGCTGCGGCTAGCGCACTCTGGTCTAAGTCTTGAGCTCAGTCAGCCTTTGGGAAGAGGTGGAAAATTTGTCACCTCAGCTCAGACAAAAAGCAAAGCTGCATCCTGCCCTCGCAGGTGCCTGCACTGCAGCCTCGTGGGTGGAAAGAGACCCTATGGCAACTCAATTTCATACCCTCTCAAACCAGAATAGAGACAGATGTTGCTGATGGTTGTTGATGATGCCTGGGTATGCCTCTCCTGTGGGTAGTCACTAAAGCCTTGCTTAAGCTTATGAGTGTGCTAGCTGCCTTGCATTCAGGCTACGTGGAGGAAAATGAAATGTTCAGCTGTCATTGAAAAAGTAGACCCTACTGCCTGAAGCGTGGGTGAGCACATCAGGACCTGTGGAGGAGAGGAGGCTGCTTTCCCATGATACCGGGATAATGTGGTCTTAAAAAATTCCCAGCTGCTCTCCTTATGCCTGCCTGCCTGCCCCTCTTCAGTCTTCACTTGAAAAGCTTTTTGTATTATCTATTTTTCTAGCACGGTTCCTATCTAAATTTGCCTTTCTCTTCTATTTGGACTTGTGAAAGACAAAAATGGCTTTTGACTAGACATACTCATGCACTTTGATGTGTTAGTCGCTTTTACATTGCTCACTAGGTGGCAGTAAGATGCTGTTATACTGATTAAAAAAATTGAAGTCACGTATTGTCCAGTTGCCTGAAATTTAATAAAATCTGAGGATCTGGTATCAGAAGCTTTTTTTCTTTTTATCTTCTTTTTTTTTTTTTTTTCTAAAATACAAGGTCCACAGCTGTAGGAAATGCAAGATGAAATCTATATTCCATACTCATAAACAACCCCAGTTCCTGCAAACTTGTTACGACAATAAAGGTAATCAACCTTGTATAATTTTTCAGTAAGAAGTTTTCTCTATTATGCCTCTAAGAGTGAAGCTGCTGGGGATACTAAAGCAGTCTCTTAAGAAGGAGGACAAAATAAAAAAACAACGATAAAACTTGTGGTGAAAGAGGTGGAAACTTGTAACAGAAGATAAGTTTTAACCTGGTAACTATGGAGTACTGAAATCAATATTGGATTTTCGTTTCTGCTTCCTTTTTTGCTAGCTACACACAATTTTCTGGGAGTTTAAATAGAAGTCCAGGAAGCTGTCATCTCTAGCTTCTCATTCTTCTCTGCTGCTTCAGAAATCTCTGTGCTCCATTTAGAATTGCTGTAAATAAAAGAAGATTTTACTATTTTGTTTGGTAACATCCTCATCTGTTCCAATTCAATTTTGCATACCTTTCAGAGATTTGACTGTTTCAGCTTGTCCGCTTGGTCTAATGCGAGGACCTGGAGGTTTCCTTGCAAAGCAAAAATTCTTAGTCATTGGAAGAGAAATAGATCTAATATTTGTGTTTCCCAGACCATAGGTGTATGTCTTGAATCTCCTTCAGTTAGCTCCTATAGTTTAATTTAGCATACAAGTTGTGTTGGTAGTAAACTGTACATTAATTTAGGTCGATACTGACATAACCCCTGTTTGAGTCAAAGCTCCTTCTTTGCTTTGGATCGTCAACTTTTCAAGGGGCCTTGGGAAGCCATGCCTCTGTGCAAGAGCCAGTATTTGATTTACCACATCTAAACTTGAAATCGAGTGCTGTTGTTTTCCCATAATTAAAGGAAAAGAAGCCCATAGTTTCCATCTAGGAGTTTTATTTATTATTGCGTGCTTCCTTTTTCTTCAGAAAGGCGTCATTCTTAGAAGTTCAGAAAAGTTTGCAAGTTTACAAACTCTTAAGTGAAAGCACAGGGATTTCTAGATACTATATGTATTCAAGATAGTACGCTTAAAGTGTATTACCTATGTGTAAAGCAATTTTATGTTTATATCCTACAGTCTCATTCACCATTACAGAAACAAAATATGGAGGAAAATGTTTAGAAGGTACTAATACTTGCTACAGTTGAGTGCAACTGATTTTCTTGTATCCACTGCTCTCGAAGCCTAAAATAAAGCATGATATGCAATTTGCGCACTTAAATCACAATACAAGAGTGAAAACGGAAATCCTATGACTGTTTTCTTCAGTATGGAATCAAGAGGGATAAAAAAAGGAACGGGTTGGTTTGTGCCATCGGGTAATCTGAAAATAAAATAGCAGTTCTGCACGTGCACAGTTCCCGTTAATGCTGAGGGCGGGTCCCTGTGCGGCTTGAGGCAGCAAAGCCTGTCCCTGGACATGGGGACGGGTACGTCCAAACTGCTCCGGAGCTGCAGCCAGCTTGTCAAAATCATGTCATCTCTGCCGTTCACTGAGTGGGAGGTGCTGGTAAATAATTCCCCCTATTTAAAAAAAAAGAACTAAAATAAAACTTTCCAAGATTTTGAATATGGTAGGTATTGCTGAGATAATTAAAATAATGTGTTGACCTGCTGCACAGCTCCCTGTTATGTGGAGTTATTCCTCAGGCCTATGCTTTGAAATAGTTGTTATGAAAAGTTGGCTGAGTGAGCTGAAGTTCCCAGTTAAGAAAGCTGATAACACAGAATAGTTTCTGGGGCAGAGTTCCTCTTTCAGACCTGGGTGTTGATTTCTGCCAGATGGTATTTTTAATGGAAATGAAACAAGCAGCACCTAAAAAAAAGAGGAAAATTTAGGTTCCATATCTCCTGATCATCCTGTAGGAAAGCAGACTTCAAGGTCGTTTGCAGCATTTGCTGCCATTTTGCGGAGGGCTGACACGATGCTGTTTGTCCTGGTGAGCCTGTGGCCACGCTACCAACAGCCTGGAGCCTCTTACTGTTCAGCAAGGAACGATTCATTTTGAAAAAGCCTCGTTAAAAATGCCTGACGTCATCTCTGCAGTGATTTCATTTTGATTACCCCTAAGGTCAGTGTACTTACCGGCAAACCATGGATATGGCCACAAACATCTGTGGCAGGTTGGCATGGGTACTGAACCGGCTTGGCTGTGCCATGGCCGTGTGCTGGGTTCCTCCCCAGGCGGTGGCAGCACGCCTTGCACATTGGCCGTTCGCTGTGCCCGGCGCCTGGGCATGTTTCAATAGGTCACCGTAGGTAACCGCTGTTTATATTTACCACGTTATTTGTTAAGGGTCGGTAGCTCATTATAGTCCCACGCTGCTCTCGCTTCAGCGCATCCGCGTTCCCATCTCGGTGCTCCCAGGCGCTTCTGATAATGGCAGGAGAGCCGCTGCAGGGTTGTTATTGCAGGAGGGAGGGAAAAGACTGTCGCCAGCAACCCAGGGTATGTCCTTCCTCACCAAGGGTTTTTTTTTTGAAAATGACAGAATGACAGATGACCGAACGTATAGCCAGGTCAGTAAACGTGCTGGATCCTTCTTGCACCCACTCAAAGAAAACGCGAGCCTGCCCGGTCTGTAGCTACAGGTGCTGGCTTTTTGGAAGCTGTAAAGATTCTGCTTTTAGGCAGAACGTGTCTGGTGCGGAGCCTGCTGTCAGCCGTGGTGGTGCTCTCACAACTGAAAAGCACGAGCTTTGCTGGGCAGCAGCGCTCTGCTTCTCTGCAGACCAGTGGGGGAAGTCACTGGACCAAAACTGTCCCCTTTCCCTTACCCCCAGTGGCACCCAAGAGCCCCAAGCCTGGAAGAAAGGAAATGATGAGTCACAGGCTGTGAGCTTTTGAGCAGTATTGCCAAATCCAGATGCTAAAAAGTCAGGAGGTGGCAAGTGGGAACAGTAATAGATTTGGAGATCTTTAAACCTGTCTGGTTCCTTGCGTGTGTGTAGGGTTCGCATGTCTGGGCTTCCATGGAGGCCCAAGCCTGTGGTTTGTTTTAAACGAAAGATGAGTTTCCACGTAATTGTGAGGCTTTCGAAGGAGGGATTTTTGGAAAATAAGCAAATATTGTGATGCTCCTGAAGAACTGTGCCCAGTCTTTGGGCAGCTGAAGGTGGAAGAGCCTGGAGGAGCCTTCTCCTTTTGCCATGGGTCAGATTTGGTCTTGGCTCTTACGCAGGGCGGCTGTGACGGCAGAGTGCACGGGGACCCGTGAACCTGCTCAGCCTCTGCCATGCCTGCAGGCTTGTCCTGCGGTGGGCTAGCTGGAGGAGAGGGCAGCAGCTCCTTCCACCCTCCCTTCCCCAGCAGGCAACGGCTGTTGGGAGATAGAGCAGGGTAAGGGCCGTTTTCAGAGGTGGGTTGGAGAAAGGGGGATTACAGGCATCACCAGGAGGAATCTGGTGTTACTCCGCTTCCACTCTGCCCAATGGACCCTTCCGCCCCGGTTAAATACCTCAAAACAGCTGGGCCTGGCCTGGGTTTGGAGGAATGTCATCTCTGAAAGGTTGACCCAGGTGCCTGAGGGAATTAGCATGGAATAAAGACTTGAGGAAGCTGAACTGAGTCTGGGCATCAGCAATGTGTAAAGAGACACAAAATAATGCTAAAATGTTATATGAAATGGATGTTAATGGAAAAAATGAAACATTAGTGAAGCATGCAGGGCTGGAAGTATTGCAAAGGTTGTTAGGTTTTAATTAGTTGGAAACTGTTCATTCAAACTCTGCTTCTGTGCAGCGATTGTCCTAGTGCGGTCGGGTTTGGGATCTAACACTGCTGGATTTTCCTTTCTTTATGAGTGCTAAGTACTGAAATATTCATTATACATGTGTCCTCCTGGCTTCTGGAGTGTGGCGGGGGGAGATTTTTTGGTACACTAAATTTTGCAGTAAATGATAGCAGTTAGTGCCTAGTGGTACTTACTGTAGCCCCAGTGACATAAATGGTCCTGTCCAAAAGATGTTTCAGCTGAAATGAAAAGTTTGAGGGTGTTTCACAGCAGGAAATAGTGACACGTTGCCTGTTTCACCTTTCAATTTTAAAAATACTGCGAAGCTCAAATCATGTGTTTTCACAATGCTCTGTGAGCTCATGTGGCTGTCTTTATATACGTGTACACGCACAGACACATACGTGTGTCAGTGAGGAAACTCCAAATAATTATTTTTTCTTCCACTGGAAGGTTTTACCTCTTCAGTGGAGAACTAATATTAATATACTTCATAATATCTGTTTTCAGAGACGGGAACATTTTTAATCCCCAGTCTTGCTTCAGGTGAGTGGATACACATCTACCTGTTAACTAGAGTATTGGTGTCTTGAATTATAATGGCATATTTTTGGGCATCACTGTGTGGTCTGTTTTCTGATTTCTTGTCTGGGAATCTTTATCTTTGCTATCTTATCTGTCTGATGCCTTCTGGAAACAATTTTCCCTTTACACCACTTCATAAACTTCTGCATACACTAGACTGGAGGTTCTGGGCCATTTCTCACATTTTGTAATGAATTTCCTGATTGAATTCTTTTACAGATAGCACCTCATACATGCAAAGCAGTGCCTAAGATCCTGGTGGATTTTTACAGTATCACAGTATCATCAGGGTTGGAAGGGACTTCTGGAGATCATCTAAGTCCAACACCCCTGCCACAGCAGGGTCACCTACAGCAGGTTGCACAGGACGGCGTCCAGGCGGGTTTTGGATGTCTCCAGTGTGGGAGACTCCACAGCCTCTCTGGGCAGCCTGTGCCAGTGCTCTGCCACCCTCAGAGTAAAGAAGTTCCTCCTCATGTTAAGATGGAACTTCCTGTAATCCAGTTTGTGCCCGTTACCTCTTGTCCTATCACTGGGCACCACTGAAAAAAGACTGTTCCCATCTACCTGGCACCCTCCCCTTAAGTATTTATAAGTACTGATAAGATCCCCCCTGAGTCTTTTTTTTTCTAGACTAAAAAGCCCCAAGTCCCTGAGCCTTTCCTCATAAGAAAGATGCTCCAGTCCCCTAAGCATCTTGGTAGCCCTTTGCTGGACCCTCTCCAGCAGTTCCCTGTCCTTCTTGAACCGGGGAGCCCAGAACTGGACACAATACTCCAGATGCGGCCTCACCAGGGCAGAGTAGAGGGGGAGGATGACCTCCCTCGACCTGCTGGCCACACTCTTCTTGATACACCCCAGGATGCCGTTGGCCTTCTTGGCCACCAGGGCACATTGCTGGCTCATGGTCATCCTGTTGTCCACCAGGACTCCCAGGTCCCTTTCCACAGAGCTGCTCTCCAGGAGGTCAGCCCCCAACCTGTACTGATGCATGGGGTTATTCCTCCCCACATGCAGTACCCTACACTTGCCTTTATTGAACCTCATCAGGTTTTTTTCTGCCCAACTCTCCAGCCTGTCCAGGTCACGCTGTATGGCAGCGCAGCCTTCCAGCATGTCAGCCACCCCTCCCAGTTTTGTATCATCAGCAAACTTGCTGATGGTACACTCTATCCCTTCATCCAGGTCACTGATGAATATATTGAACAGGACTGGACCCAGTACTGACCCCTGAGGGACACCACTTGTTACTGGCTTCCAACTGGACTCTGCACCACTAACCACAACTCTCTGAGCATTATCGTTCAGCCACTGTTCAATCCACCCCACTGTCCATTCATCTAACCCACACTTCCTAAGCTTGTCTGTGAGGATGATGTGGGAGACAGTGTCAAAAGCCTTGCTGAAGTCAAGGTAGACAACATCCACTGCCCTCCCCTCATCCACCCATCCAGTCACGCCATCATAGAAGGCTATCAGATTAGTCAGACATGACTTCCCCTTGGTGAATCCATGTTGACTACTTCTGATAACCTTCTTTTCCTCCAGATGCTTGGAGATGACGCCCAGAACAAGCTGTTCCATCATCTTTCCAGGGATGGAGGTGAGGCTGACCGGCCTGTAGTTTCCCAGGTCATCCTTCTTGCCCTTTTTGAAGACTGGAGTGACATTGGCTTTCCTCCAGTCCTCAGGCACCTTCCCTGTTCTCCAGGACCTTTCAAAGATGATGGAGAGTGGCCTAGCAATGACTTCTGCTAGCTGCCTCAGCACTCGCGGGTGCATCCCATCAGGCCCCATGGACTTGTGGGTGTCCAGTTTACTTAATTGTTCTCTAACTTGTTCCTCTTCAACCAAGGGAAAGTTTTCCTTCCTCCAGACTTTCTCTGTTACTTGCAAAGTCTGGGACTCACAAGAGCTGGCCCGAGCAGTGAAGACAGAAGCAAAGAAGGCATTCAGCGACTCTGCCTTCTCTGCATCATCCGTCACCACAGCACCCGCCTCGTTCAAGAGCGGGCCCACATCTTCCCTGGTTCTCCTTTTGTCTCCTATATACTTAAAGAAACCCTTCCTATTGGCCTTGACATCCCTTGCCAGGTTCAATTCCAAAGCTGCCTTGGCTTTTCTTGTTTCTTCCCTGCATACCCTGACAGCATTCTTATACTCATCCCAAGTCGTCAGCCCCCTTTTCCACATCCTGTAAACTCCCTTCCACCTGAGTTTTTAATGAAGATCCCTGCTCAGCCATGCAGGTCTCCTTCCCTTGCCCAATTTCTTGCTCTTCGGGATGCACCTAACCTGAGTTTGGAGGAGGTGGTGTTTGAATATCAGCCAGCTCTCTTGAGCCCCCTTACCCTCTAGAGCCCTCTCCCATTTGATTTCTCCCATCAATTTCTTGAAGAGATCAAAGTTAGCCCTCCAGAAGTCTCTAACATTTCAACCCTACTTGTCATTTTGTTCATACTGCACTTAATCCTGAACTCTGTCTTCTCATGATCACTACAGCCAAGTCTGTCCCCGACCTTAACATCCTCCACCAGTCCCTCTTTGTTTGTCAATACTAGGTCCAGTAGTACACCTCTTCTTGTGGGCTCTTCCACCACCTGAGTCAAGAAGTTATCATCAATGCACTGGAGGAACCTCCTGGACTGTGCATTCCTAGCTGTGTAGCCTTCCCAACAGATATCAGGGAAGTTGAAGTCCCCCATGAGAACCAAGGCCTGTGATTGTGAGGTGATTCTCACCTGTCTGTAGAAGGCCTCATCAACTTCCCCATCCTGATCAGGTGGCCTGTAATAAACACCCACAACAGTGTCTCTCATGTTACCCTGCCCCTTAATCCTTACCCACAAGCTCTCAACTTGCTCATCATCAGCCCCCAGGGAGAGCTCAATACATTCCAGTTGCTTTTTCACATAAAGAGCAACTCCCCCACCTCGCCTTGTCGGCCTATCTTTCCTAAAGAGAACATAGCCCTCCATGACAGCGTTCTAGGCATGCGAGCTATCCCACCATGTCTCAGTAATTGCAATGAGATCACGGCCCTGTGACCGCACGCAGATCTCTAACTCCTCTTGCTTGTTCCCCATGCTGCGTGCATTGGTGTATAGGCATTTCAGAGAGGCCAATGAGTGTGTAGCCCTAGAGAGGTGGTGGGCCTTCCAATTCTTAACAGTTCCAACATCCTGCCCCACAAATGCTGAGCTACTACACTCAGGTGCCTCTCTGGTGAACCCAATTACATCCCCATCCCCCTTCCAAACTAGTTTAAAGCTTTCTCAATAAGCCCCACTAACTCTAGTCCTAGAACACTCTTCCCCCTGCGAGACAGGCTTTTCCCGTCTGTTACCACCAGCCCTGGTGTTCTATAAATCAGGCCATGATCAAAGAACCCGGAAGCTTGCCGGTAGCACCAGGTTCGGAGCCAGTCATTGACCTGCTGGCCTTTCCTGTTTGCCCCCTCATCATTCCCTGCAACTGGAGGGATAGAGGAGAACACGACTTGTGCTCCCGATCCCTTAACCAGTCGTCCCAAGGCCCTGAAATCTTTCTTCATTGCCCTCAGCGTTCTTACTACGTCATCACTTCCTACCTGAAAAACTAAAAGGGGGCAATAGTCGGATTGTCGTACCAGGGAAGGAAGCTTCCTCTTAACATCATCAACCAGGGCCCCAGGGAGGCAGCAAACCTCCCTATATAGTGGGTCCAGTCTACAAATCAGGCCCTCCGTGCCCTTCAGAACTGAGCCACCTATTACAATGACCCGTCTTTTGGTTTTTGCTGAGGCAGTTTTAAGTCGGGGGGTGGTCCGACGAGGCCTCGATGGCGCCTCCATACTGGGAGGATTATCATCCTCACTGTTGCTCGGTTCCTCTTGCAGAGCACTATATTTGTTCTACAATGGGACCTCAGAAGGTATAGTAGTTGGCAGGCTGATGTGCCTGCGGCGCCTGTTGCGTCGGGCAGGAACACCTTGCCGTTGTCTCCTTTCCTCTAAGCTACCCTGTTCAGCTGGTCGGGGAGAGGAGTAGGATTTCTCTACAGCAGTGGCTCTATCTGCCTGTTGGGTTTCTGTAATGGTTGACAGGGTACGACTCCATGCATCAATCTCCCTCTCGCATTCCCTGATGTCCCTCAACCTACTTACCTCCTCCTTGAGTTCCATCACTAAGTGTAGGAGCTCCTCAGCCTGGGCACACCTGCCACAGGCGTGCTTACCATTACCTTCCGACACCGGTGTGAGAGCAGGGCACACCCTGCAGCCCGATGCCCGGGTGGCACCATGCTCACACGACAGCTCTGTCTGCGAAGCGGCATCAGAGCTGGTGCGTGCACGGTTCATTGGGGCCACGGTCTTCTGCCGGGTGGTTACCATGATTCCCTGACCACGTTCATAGAGCAGCAGTCCTTTCTGTGCGACCTCTCGCACCCTGCTAGCCTGGTTACTATGGCCACTCGGGGGGGTCTGCCCGCCTGCGGTGCTCCCCGGTGCCGCCCCGGGTGCTGCCCACCGGCTGCCCACGCGCTCCGTGCGCAGCGAATCTCCCTGCGCTCCTTCACAGCTCTTTCCGAACTGCCGCGCGCGCTGCGGGCTCCATCCCCGCCGCCTCAGCAGCCCTCCCTCACGCTGCCGGTGCCCGCAGCAGTGCGAGGATGAGCTCGTCGCTTTCTCCAGCTTCGAAAGCCCCCAAAGAGAGCCCCTTGCCGGCCCTTTCCGCCTCCCATCCCTTCTTTTCCGCCTCATTTTTCATTGACTGTACGTATAAAGGTCTAAGAACTTGTGACGTATTCTGAAAAGCTGAGTTGCCACTGAAAATTGCACATTTATATTTTTCAAGGTGTTAAATGAAATATCTGAAAAGGGAAAACAAGAAGATAATAATAAGCTCGTTAACTTAATAATAAGTAAAATTAGAAAGAGTATGTTTGCATAGTTAAATTTTATTTGGAACAACGACAACAATTTGGAATAGCTACCAGATCTGTTAACAAATAGCTGGATGTTATTAGAGGAACTCTGTCACTGGCATTAGTTTAATTAATGTCGCAGGCTTTAGCTGGGTAGCCATAACACTAAGATGATTAACCCAGAATTGTGAAGAGAAGGGCTGGTAGGGTTGTGTGGGTCCAGAATTTTCATCACTAGGTAACCCATGTGAATTGTGAATCGGGCTTTTGTTAACCCTTCTTAAAAGACAGCTCTACAGTGAAATGTTCATCAGGGGTGGCTGAAGGCGGGGGAGAAAAGCAGGAGCCTCACCCCTATGAAAGCAGATCCCCGGCCCTCCAGGTGGGCTCCAGAGGAGCCTGAGTTCTCCTGGCTGCAGGAGAGGTCTGGCTGCGGACGGGAGGGCTATTCTGCAGGGGGTGGTGTTTAGGGCGTTAAAGGAGCCGAAGTAATCCACAGAACCCAGCAGCTGAAGAAAAAAAAACACCCCAGGAGTGTTAGTGGGGAAAGCGTGGTGATGGGGAGGGAGACTGCCGTCGTCAGCAGCATGAGTGGCTGCTCGTTGAAGCCACGGAAGTGGGAACCCCCGGGAGAGGAAACGGTGCTGGGCGTCATTCAGAAGAGCAAGCGGAGCGCGATTAGGGCTGGAGGGGCTTTCGGTCCTCGCAACTGCAGAGTATACTCTGATTCAGCCAACTTTCATCAGTGGAGCAGGAACACCCCGACTCCCACTCACCCCACATCCACTGTACTAAAGGACGGCAGAAAGGCAAAATGGTGATTTGACACCAATCTTTAAAAAGGACTTTTAGAAAGATGTCAACGTGGCTTTTGTCAAGAGAAACCGTGTCTGAGAGGAATCCGCTGCTGTTCCTCTGAAGCACTGACATGCGTGTGGATTAGGGTGATTTGGTCGGTACGGTGCGCTCAGATTTTCCAAAAGCTTTTGATAAGCTCCTCCGTCGGAAGCTCCTAAAGAAGTAAACTGTAGCAGGATGAAAGGAAAGATCCTCTCTGGAACTGATGTGAGGGGTAGGAAGAGCCGGTCAGGTATTTCAGTGGGTGTAACAAGTGGAATCCCACAGGGATCTGCACTAAGATCTGTGCTGTCTGGCATATTCGTAAGTGGTGCTGGATGTTTCTTTAACTGAGTTACTCGGGATAGGAAAAATAAAAATCTGCTTTTAAAAACATGGAAGAATCTCACAATACTAAGTGGCATTGCAGTAAAATGGCAGCCCACATTCTGTGCCAATAAGCACAAAATAACGCACATGGGAAAAAATAAACCTGACTGTACGACGCTGAAGATGGGCTTTAAACTACCTCTTACCACTCAGGGAAGAGAGCTGAGAGTGGCTGTCAGTAATTGTAACAAACGTTGGCTGACAGCAGAGCAGCGCTCAAAAAAGCAAATAGATTGTCAGAAATTGCTAGGGAAGACACAGAAAACAAAATAATCATTTTGGTGTGCATTCACCTCTTGATTACTGTGTGTCGTTCTGGTCTTCCCACCTAAGAAAAGGTATAGCAGAGCCCGAAAGGGACAGAGAAACCTGACAAGTGTTTTCAGAAATACAGAACGGCTTCTGAATTGAGATTGATTAAATAGACTCTTAGACGGGAAAAGAGAAGGTAGAAAGGCATGCGATAGCGGTGTTTAAAATCATGAGTGGCATGGAGAAAATAAGTAGCAAATGATTATTTGCGTTTCTCCCAGAACAAGAACAAGGGACATCAGGTGGAATTACCGGGTAGTGGCTTAAGCAAACAACAGCAAACAACTTGGTCCTTGCGGCGTGTGATTAAACTGGAACCAGTCTCACAGTATTTGCCAGGTGTCAAGAGGTTAGACGGGCTCAAAACCGATCAGATGAATTAATGGGGAAGAAAAAAAAATCCATCAGGGGCCATTAGGCAGCAAGATGACATTCCTGCCTGAGGAAGTGCCTGTGTGGCAGGCTGCTGGGTGCGGGGAGGAGAGAGTGGAGAAAATGCCTGCATGGTTACCCCTTTATCGAATTGTTTCCCTTGGTATCTGCTGCCGCCTCCTCCCAGCAGTGGGATACTGGACCAAATGGACCATTGATCTGATCTGATATAATTCTTCTGCATAATGTTTTTATGAGGAATCAGTTTGGGAGAAAAGCACATAAAATTCCCTCAGAAACTCACAGGGTCCCGAGGCTTGATCTCTACTTAAGGATTTAGACCTAGCCTGGATGTCCCCTCGGAGTCTCGGAAGAGAAAGTATCCAGAAAGTCGCATTGATCCAGCCACCTGGGGAGGGAAGAACCCTGAGGACTACTGTAATGAACCGAAGAGACACCCATGCTTTTGTGTATTGAGTTCTGTTCCTTGTGGGATGGGGAAGTAAAATGAATACTGGTGCTACACCTTGTACGTTGTCCTGTGGCACATCTCGGTGGGATGAAGAGAGTTCCTTGGGAAAAGTAAAGTGTGTTGAGTAATGCATGAGACATGGCTTTCCTCATCCTGTAACTCAATGTTTTGTAGTTCTCTAAAGAGTTACTGCTCCACCTTTTGCATTGTACAGCTTATTGTTCTGCTTTCTGAGCTTGCGCATAACACAGATGTGCAGGAGCAAGCCAATATATGGTCATGGTTACAGAATGCCACTTTAAAGCAGTGACAAAATTACTCTGTAGCTAAAAGTGCAACCGTGAGAACTGTGTTTTGGTATGAGGATAATGTCAAGCTGGAGTTAAATTGAACGTCTGTTTCTTCAGGGAGGGTAAATTTAATCAGGTGCTCAAAATCAAATTAAGGTGGAAATCAGTTTGGAAAAACACAAGAATTACAATCCAGCTAATGACCTGAGGTAATACCGGCAAGAAATTTGCTTTCACATTGTAAGATGAAAAATCGTTTTTCTGAGAGGGAGCTGCTTGTAGCTCATGATTGCCCAGGGTAGTTCAGAGCCCAGCGTTTCCTTGAGAGAACAATTACAATGCGCCGCCCTTGCACCGTTTACTTCCCCTCCATTATAGTGATACCAACAATTATTATACTGTGACCAAGCCTGTCGGTGTTTCTATCGTAGTGTTATTTTCGAACTTGGCCGTTAAGCTGGAAATGTTTTCCCAGCCCAACCTGAAACAGCCTCTGCGGCTGGTGGCCCATGAGTGATCCAGGAGTGTCATACCTTCTGCAGAAACACAGGCTCTCCTATGGCATGAGCCCTTGTAAGAAACGTCTCTACATCTGGGAACAGAAAATGGGTCCTCCATTTGGCCGCAACCTTGCTGCAGAGAGGGATTTGGATTTTAATGTACACATGATTCTGATTAACGTAGGTGAGTCAAGGGGCTTTATTCAGCGCAGTTGGAAGGGGCAAGGTCTTCCCTGGCCCATTTCCTTCCTGTACAAAGGGAAGACTTTGAAGGAGCTGTGGCTCAAAGGTACTGCTGCTGTTCTCATCCCCAAAGGTGTTACCTTCTGGCATAAATTTGTCTCTCTTATTGATGGAGAATTTGGAGATTGTGGCCAGAAGCTGCAGCCGCGATTCAGTAGGAAGGGGAAAAATGCTGCTCCGGTATTTCCTGGAGTTGCATTTAACTTAAACCAGCACGGTGCCTTGATCTGCTGTGACCTTTACCCATCAGGAGTTATTAGCTAATTGAATTCAGAAGGTAACTCCCTAACTGTTTTCAAACTAAATTAACTTGCTTCAAGGGACCAACTTATGTTTGTATTTCCACAGAGATAATGAGTTTAGGCTTCAATTGAAACCTTGCCAGATAATGAGGAAAAAATAAATCAATGACCTCACTCTTATCTGGTCTTACCAGGCAGGCTTTCCTTTGCTAAAAGTGACCCTGAAATGGTCTGGATTGATTCACACAAATACCGAGCCCTGCGAACTGCAAAGCAGAGCTGTCCTGGGGAACGCTTTGCTCCGCGAGGAGATCTAATCCGAACATCACCAAAGGTGCAAGTATTTGAAACGCAGCTTTTCTTAGAGTCAAAATGAACACTTCTGAGAAATTCAAATGAGCAGTCAGATAAAGAGTTAAGGAGGAAATTAGCTTCAATACTAATTAGCGGGAAAGAAACCTGTTCTCACACTTATGCCTGGGACTGAACAATCTCCATGGGCATATACTTCTCTGATTCTCCATAGACATATGCTTCTCTGATTATTTAATTATCTGGCATTGTTAAATAAGAAATGCTTTTCAGATGTTAAAGGGAGACCATTGCCTGATGAGAACTGGTGTAGCTGTGCTGGTGGAGATTTTTCCTTTGGTGCCTTGATTAATGGAAGAAGTAGACAGCTCAGCAACGTGCCCCTCCAACAGTGTGTACCTCCTCTCTCTCTCTATGTATCTCTCAAATGAAGGCTTAAATCTTCAGGTAATAAATGTGATTAATAATAGCTTAACAGAATGTATCAGGCAATCTATTCAAGTACGCAGAGGTAAGAGGCAGGGGTTTTTAACTACTGGTAAAGAATCTGTAAAACCTACTCTTAAAGCCCAAATAAGAAGATTGAAATTTTATAGTAGCAATAGCAGTAGTACTTGCAGCAACCATTTTGGTCTAATAAAAGATATGACATTTTAGGGAGAGATGGCATCTTTTATTAAATCAGTTGATACAGGTTTTATAGTAGCACTGCTTCTTTTAATGTTATAATGTTAACTTTATAGGAAAAAAGTGCCCCTAGGCAAAACTCACACCTTTCTGCTAAAACACAGGTAAATACTGATATTCTACCCAGAGAGAGACTTTTTCAGTGTTTTCAGGTGATCGATTAATAAAATTGCAACTGCTTCAAGAAGGGGGCGTCTGTATCCAAGGGTAGCCAGTTTGCAGACACCACAAGTTTGGGAGCAGTGGTTGACACACCAGGTGGTTACGCTGCCGTTTAGAGGGACCTCAACAGGTTTGAAAAATGAGCTAACAGGAACCTCATGAAATCCAGCAAAGGGAAAGGCCAAGTCCTGCCCCTGGGGAGGAATAACCTCAGGGACGAGTACATGCTGGCTGGAAAGAACCAGTTTGCAGTAAAGGCCCTAAAGGTACTGGTGGACACCAAGTTGAACATGAGCCAGCAATGTGCCCTTGCTGCAAAGAAGGCCAATGGTGGCCTGGGCTGCATTAGACAAAGTATCGCCAGCAAGTTAAGGGAGGTGATCCTTCCCCTCTGCTCAGCACTGGTCTGATCCTTAGCTTTCTGACCTTTTCCTGAAAAAACAGTGTCTCGTACAGCTTTCAGACAACTTTCCTCCTGGGGTCTGTCCATGATTCCAGATTTATCAACCTGCCACCCATGCAAACTGTGAAAGATTGGCCTTTGGCCATAAGTGACCTGTACTAACAGCAATCTTCACTTGTGACAGACTTTTGTAAATACTAATCCAGCTTTCCATATTGTTTAAGATCATAGAATCATCTAGGTTGGAAAAGACCTTTAAGATCATCAATCCAACCTAACACTGCCAAGTCAACCACTAAACCATGTCCCTAAGTGCCACATCTACACGTCTTTTAAATACCTCCAGGGATGGTTACTCAACCACTTCCCTGGGAAGCCTGTTCCAGTGCTTGACAATCTTTTTGCTGAAGAAATTTTTCCTAATATCCAATCGAAACCTGCCCTGGTGCAACTTGAGGCCATTTCCTCTCCACCCTCTTGCTTGTTACTTGGGAGAAGAGACCGACCCCCCCCACCTCGCTACAAGCTTTCAGGTAGTTGTAGAGAGAGATAAGGTCTCCCCTGAGCCTCCTTTTCTCCAGGCTAAACAACCCCAGTTCCCTCAGCTGCTCCTCATAAGACTTGTGCTCTAGATGTCATAAGGGAGGCAGCAAAACCTTTCTAGCCTCTCTTAATCAGTGCTCATTAAGAAAATTCCATCTTGCATGGGGAAGAAGCTCAGGCTAATCTGTCCTGTCCTGGACCTAAAGCAGGATGGTGGCTTCCCACCGGAATGCTTGTGCAATCATTCTTTGCCCTGGGTGTACTCAGCCTCTGTTGAGTCCCTAACCACTGTGGGTTCATTTATCCTCTAGTGGCCCTGGTGGCACTGCCTGCAAATTGCAGCAGCAGTGAGGTATGCGAATGGACAAATGCTGATGTTTGTAAATACTGGTGGGAGCCCAGGTTTGAGGTAGTCCCTATCTGTGGGCACTGTCTGGGCAAGCTCAAGGACTGAACTTTAAGCACCAGAGGAGCTTTAAGGCTGAAAATGCAGGTGCCTATAAACAGGCATGTAGCACTGGACAGCGAGTGCTGAGTGAGACCCTCACTCTTTTGTTTTTTTGAGGCGCTCAGTATTGGACTGAAGTGCCTACAGAGGTCAGTAGATGATAGCTAATTTCAATCTAATCCCATCACAGATAGTTTTTTGGTGTTTGGTTGGGATTTGTTTTGTGTCCCTGCCCTGGGAAATATCTGCCTTTTCTGTTCTGCAGTTGCAGAAATGTCTGAGCCGGCGATTGCCACATTTGCTACAGACAGGGAGCTGGTACAGTAGTGCGAGCACCATGTCTCACCTCACCTGGCTGAGGTGCAGCACTGTACTGTGGTGGCTGCATTGTTTTTTGGGAGATGATAGGTGTTGCGCTGGCTTGGGTGTGTTGGCTCAGCAGTTTCAGCCTTGGAGCACCAGCAGTGTGGCCACAAGGATAAACGAACCTATTAGGGAGGCAGTTTGATCTAAGCATAAAATTAATTCATTGTAACAACATCATGGGATAAAGTAAAATGGACAGAACACTCCCATAAAATAAATCAGATATGGAAATTAAATATCATGACTCTTAAGACAAAAGCTGAAAACATTCTGTGTAATGCATTTTATTTTCCAAGTATTTGCAGTGGAATTTTTTCTTTTCAAATGGACACGTTTTTGAAAATCTTATGATGAAAGAAATTAAATTAAAATATAGTTGCCCCACTTAAAATCTTTTTATCCTTTTATATTTTGTTTCCGTAGAAATTAAGATTAAGAGAAATGTAAGATAAAAAAAGCAGATGTTTGAAAAGCTGCTTTGGGTCATTGTCTTGAAGTGGTTGCCATAGCTCCTATGTGACAACTTGAATACTTTTATATAGTCAGAGTGCTGTAAGAGTGTGAGAATTGAGGCTTGAACTTCAGGGGAATTGTAGGAGATTTTCTGCCAAGAAAAGTGAAGGCCTGAGTCCTTGCACCTGGTGGAGATCCAGTCGAGATCACACAGAATCCAACATGCTAGCATATAAAAAAACCCTCCAAACTGTATTCACAGTGAAGAAGTTTGTAAGAAATTGGCTGCTATTTGATTCTAAATTTGATGTTAATAATTTTATCAAGGAGTCAAAGCTGATCTATTCAGCTGGATAACATCTCCACACAGAAGCAGAGTATTTATTTAATACGTGAACCACAGCCACAACTCTCATTATAATGCTTTCAGTTGGTTTTAAGTTGTTTTCTGGTAACCAAACGCTTCCTTTCCTTTCCTGTAAGCTGTTATCCTGCCCGTATAATGCAGGCCACTCAACAACCAGGGCTCCATCAATTTTATCAATGGTCATCAATTATCAGCAATTGCAGATGGCAATTCCCCAGTCTCAGGACAGTTACATGAGTAATTTTGTGTGTTATTTGAGGCGTTTCCTTCTCGTACGAAGCTTGTATGAGCTCACAGATGTGCACACTTAGACCCCAAGTACAAACACATCTGGTTCCCTTCTTATTTCAGGTCATGAGACTAAAAAAGGTTGAATTATCCCAAATGGCAAGACTGAATGTCAAAGCATATGAAAAAGGAAAGTTTGGATTCCTGTGCCTCTGGGCTTTGTGTCTGGGTCCTCTGCAGCCTACTAAGGTGTCAGCGCTCAGTGAAGCCTTTCCCACACTTGAGATATTCATAACTGCTTGCTTTCTGTCTCTCATGTGCAATCTGGTTTCTAAAGAGGTGGGAGTTTGTTCAACAGCCTTTCCCTCACAGGCAGCATTAATGAGGTCTTTCTCTTCAGTCCACACTCTATTTTCCGGAAACGTGCAGGAACTTAATATCTTTGAGACTTCTTCTTGCTTGTCTTATTAGATCAAAACTGGCCAACAGGCTCACAAAAGGTTAGGGAAGAGGCATACAAACAAAAAACAAACAGGCGCAGATGCAGACACCAAGATCCTTGTTTCCTTAAGAAATGTCGGCATTTCAGCTTTCACTTAAAATAAGAACCAAAGCTGACTGCAGGAATGTCTGGAAAGAAACAGTGCTTTTTAGCTCATGCAGTTCTTCGGAACTGGAGACCTTCAGGTCAGGTCAGTGGCTGAAGGAGTCTGGCTGTTGGTGTCAAGGTCTCCTCTCCCATGCTTGATCAGTCCAGGCAAGTCCTGAACATTGCCCTGTCCCTGCTGACCCACGGCGGGGCTTCACGTTTCCTCTCACATTTGCAATCTTTGCCGACTGTCCTTTGCTCTGCATTTCCTGGTGGCCCTGCTTTTAACGTCTGTCAGGGTATCCACTTTGAGCTGAAGGAGGACATCATTAACATGCGTCATTGTGGAAAAATGTTCTACTAATTTAGTCCTTGAACAAATTATTCAGAGTTTTGCTTTCCTCGGCAGCTTGCTTGCAGCCATCCTTCTTTCTCCCCCTTCCCACTCCCAAATATGACAAGCCTGAATAGGTGAAACCACTGGTGAAAGAGCTGGTCTCCACATAGCTGGGTGGAAAGGACTTCCATAACTGCTGCTGGTATCAAAATTTTTCCCTTGGAGGTTTTAAACTGGGCCACCCTTTATTCTTCCTCTTCCAGCTACTGAGTTTCCAAGTGCAGGTGTTCTGTGCCGGCAATAACTCACCGCTTACAATCACACACCAGAGCTATAATCACTTACCGCTCATCTAGATGGGTTCTGGATACTCTTTTAGCCACAGAAGTGTCTTATCTCTGGTGCCAGATGAGTCTTTTCCAGGTATCTTCAACACCATCCTCTAAAATACTTGCCAGCAAACCTTGGCTACCTCCTGTCCTTGCCCCGGAGCCCTGCCCAGCTGCTGGGGCTGGCAGGAGGAAGAAGTCTAGAATGGCTCCCAGCAAACCACCGACCAAAGTGGCAGCCCAGTCTTCTATCTTAACAGGGGTTCTCCTTTTATATAACCACGTCCTTAAAATAACAGTAGCTTGAAATGTTATCAGAGGTTATAGAGGGCTGTATGTTCTGGAAACAGCTGTGCTCATGCAGGTTGTCACTGTGGTGTGGGGAGTCTCAGAGCTTGGGCGCTAAGGTTTCATTTTGCTTAATAATAATTGAAGTGAGATGAAATAATAGTGCTGAAAATATTTTCTCTAGACTTTTTCCTCTTTGTGGGGGAAATGAAAAACTATATTTTAAATTCTAAAACAGAAAGTATGCTTCTTTTCAGAATTACCTGAAGATGTGATTTTGGACCAGTTTGGTCCCAAAGTCAAGATTTCTTGTTGGGTAGTTCCTGCTGGCTCCTTGTGCTATGCAGAGCAGAGACTGTTAGCTTGAAGCCAGCAGGCGATTACAGATGCTGTAATATTTAACTTTCAGTGATACTGTTGAAAGAAAATCACAGATAGTCTTACAGGTTGTTAGACTTTAGGTGGTTTAGTGCACCATCAAAATGACATCACAGCAACTACCTACAAGTTACTGAAGATTGAAAACACCAATTTAACGTGTAGTCAGTACTCATAATTATGTTTAAATTCTGCTTTAATAATGTTGTCCATATTTGCAATACTGTAAACGTGAAAATGAATTTGGCTGAAAGAGTGCCAGTGTGAAGCAGCATATAATTTTGTTTTTGTTTGTGCTGTACTCCACGTAATTACTGTAATTATGCATATTAGGCTGTTCTGTGTAATGGCACCAGAAGGTAGATAATTTTGTCAATAACTGGCTGTAGCAGCTTATATACATTTTGCACCATCCACAGAAGTGCTTTGAAGATCATTTAATACTGCTGATTTGCCCATAATAGGTCAGAAATTATTGCTGCTGTTTCCAGAATGTCTTATCTGGAGAAGATGTCTTCCAGAAAAAAAGCAGGTGCTACTTAAAAAAATCAGAACTTTGCGTCTGAGAAAACAGAGCAAAAAAAAAAAAAGGGCGCACATTTTCAAAGTAGGTAAAAAATCTTTAATTAGCTGATAGGGCTACTATCAGTATAATGTGACAAGGAGCTGCAACGGCTTTGAAATCCTTAGAGGTGTATTTTGGTTCAGATTATACCTCACACAAGAAATTGCAAATATGCTCAGTGCCATTTACTTTTTCAACAGAACAAGTTTAGATCAAGATGCTTTAATGAACTGACAGGAGAGCTTAATTTGAAAATGAACTTAGAAGAAATGAAGAAACTTAGCAGAAGCACATTGCTAATGGAGAAAACAGACAGGGGAGGGAATGCAGGTGGGAAAAGTGGAGTCAGGCAGGGTGAGGTAGGCATGGAGTGAGGCGCTACCTGGGTAAATTCAGAGGTTCAAAGGAAAGGTGGCATTTAGGAGATGGTTCCTTCAAATGTTCAGGAAAAATACGTAAAAGTTGCCTTTTCCGCTGTATGGGATAATTGTTGGTAGTGGTATTATGTCAGTTGGAGCCCTCAGCCATTTTCTGAGAGTATTTTGTGCCCAGGTATGGGGAGCACGGCCATGGCGGGGAGGCCAGCTCTCCTGCAGCTTTGGCTCCCCGTGGCCACCCAGGTGCAATGGGTGAGCCTTTCTCAGCACCAAAAAACCTGACAGAGTGGGTCCTGGGGAGCCAGCCCTGTCCCTCTGTTTGAGGCAGGGGGCTTCTGGGTGGTGGTCTGCAGACACTGTGACCTGGGAGAGCCTTGTGTGTGGACCTGTATGCTGGTCCCATGCTCTCCGTGAGCAGCGACCTGCTAGCAACAGCCATTCTCAGAGATGCGTCGCTATGCCTTGGCATGATGGAAATTGCATAAGGCTTTTTTTTTCTGCCGAAAGAAAGTCAGGTGGATGGGTAGTGACTCATTTGTCAGAAAGGTTTGGAAACTAGTCACTGAAAGCAAAAGTGGAGGTGTCTGGGGAGACGAGCAGGGCACAGGGTATAAAGCTGTCGTGATTCGCTTCTCTATGTTATGCTCCGCATACTCGTCAAATTAGGACTCAGTTCTGTGGGAAGGGATGCCTGAGTGACACTTCTGGTTAAATGCATTAAAAATGTCCTCAGCCCTGGCGAAGCAGGAATGCTGCTGCTAGATAAGAGCAGTTTCTCTGAGAGGATCCGCTCCTGCTTTATGTCTCCTCAGGTTGAATGGATTCACTCTGAAGTACAAGACGCATGAAAAATTTCAATGTCATTTTTAGCTCTGCTTCAACAGGCATAGTTTGGCAGGGCTGATTTAAGATACGCGGTCTGTGTGGGATACACTGTTATTTATCATGTATTGATCTGGCAATAATAACCCCTGTGTTCCTGAGATTTAATGCCTGTGACTCCCTCCTTGTTTGGTAACACTGACCTGCCACTTGCAGTTCATTCAAAATGCAGCAGCACACCTTATAGTGGATTTGAGCTAGCACATTCATCCTGCTCTGTTTTCTTTTTTTTTTTTTTTTGCCCATATCAGAGTAGTTATAAATGGATATGCCTCTGAAAGGGGCTAGAATTGGTTGTATCCTCTCTTCGGTCTCTGTTTGATGGGCCGTTGCACTTGCATGCCGTGTGGGATTCTGGGTTTTGCAGCCATGCTAGAACTCAGAAAGTAATTATGGTTTTGTTCTGGCAGCTCTGGCAAAAGGTCATTTATTCCCCTCTGAAATTTGGCTAAATTAATTTCCACTCTTAAAAGCAGCCACCGATAAACATATTTTTCCCTGAGTGATTTGAAATTATGATTGTTGCTTTACTGACTGATGTGTTTTTCAGTCAACCCACTCTTACTGTGTTGACTTTGTAGAATATTTAAGTTAATAAAATGTTGTTTTGTCTTTGTGGGTCACCTCAAATGTATTTGTGCTCTTCAGATAAAATTGTTATTGCTTTGGTTAGTATCTAAAAAAAAGGTTGCAGAAGTTGCATAGCATTGTTTATCAGCACATAGTCCCAGAGAAGAATGCCACCACAATTTAAAACTCAAGTCAGACTCTTTCCTTAATAAGCAGGGTCAGGAAGTCCAGTCAAATGACAAAACATTGGTAAGAAAAGATAAAACTAATCTGAAAATTCAGAATTTAATTAGATGGTGAGATTTAACTGTAGACTAGTCAGCTAAGGAAAGTAGCTGGACTGCCACTGTGAGCGTGCTAAAGAACAGAATTTGAGCTCAACAAGTTAGTAAGTTGTCTATCAATTTCCAGTCTAATTAGAATTTGTAATGTCATCAATTTGCTTTTTGAATTTTTTGCTTTTAAATCACATTGACATCTAACAGAAAGATAGTTCAAATCCAAGTTTCAAAGCTACTCTCCAACGAGCAATGAACACTTTGTTTTCTGTGTAGGTCTGTCCCTTCCCAATGGATTACCTGCGGTTGCCTTCACAAGAATTTAAGCATGTGTTTACTATGAGCTGGGATCCGGTACAGAATCACAGAATCACAGAATCACAGAATAGTAGGCGTTGGAAGGGAGCTATGGAGACCATCTAGTCCACCTCCCCTGCCAAAGCAGGTTCACCTACAGCAGGTTGGACAGGAAAGCATCCAGGCGTGTTTTGAATATCTCCAGAGAAGGAGAATCCTCAACCTCTCTGGGCAGCCTGTTCCAGTGCTCTGCCACCCTCAAAGTAAAGAAGTTTTTCCTCATGTTGAGATGGAATTTCCTGTGCTCCAGTTTGTGCCCATTGACCCTTGTCTTGTTGCTAGGCACCACTGAAAAGAGTCTGACCCCATCCTCTTGACAACCGCCCTTTAGATATTTATGACCATTGATGAGATCCTCTTTCAGTCTTCTCCAGGTTAAGCAGACTCAGGTGTCTCAGCCGTTCCTCATAGCAGAGGTGCTCCATTCCCTTGATCATCTTTGTAGCCCTCTGCTGGACTGTGTCCAGTAGTTCCCTGTCTTTCTTGAACCGGGGAGCCCAGAACCGGACATAGTACTCCGGATGTGGCCTCACCAGGGCAGAGTAGAGGGGGGGGGATGACGTCCCTCAACCTGCTGGCCATGCTCTTTTTAATGCATCCCAGGAGACCATGGGCCTTCTTGGCCACAAGGGCACGTTGGGCACATTGCTGGCTCATGGAATGGTTTCTTCTTTGCAGTTTGTGAATGTGGGATTTAGATTTAGCGTTCAGTGGCCAGAAATTTTTCGGGCACTCCTTCTCCAGGAAAAGTGAGACCTATGGTTGGGTACTTGGATGGAAGCCATAGGTCTCCGTGGCCTTCTGGAGCCACTGGCATGGCTGAGGCTGGTTTTGTTCACATGTGCCTGAGGTCTGAACAAATTCTTCAGCCACTGCCCACCTTATTTCCCCTGGAAGTTTGCTAGCTGAGGTATCTCTGCACTGCTCTTTTCTGATGGAAGACAATTTGTTAACTTTGCTAGCTGCTTCTCTGCTATTAATGCTCATGTTCTGAGAACAACTTGGCCTCAGTTTTTAGTCTGTACTTTCATTCCTGAGATAATTTTTATCATTCATATAGAAGTGTATAGCAAAGAGGAGGCCACGCAGATGAAAGCACAGCCTCACTCTGTGCTGCACTTCCCTGGGTGATATAAGTAGCTCTCAGAGTGCTTCCTACAAGGTCGAGCAATCCAAGTGTACTTGAAGAGTTTAGACATACAGTTTTGCTGTGTTTTTCAGGAGATCTCAAATAAACGGCTGTCTTGTTTGGATGCGTGAGACTTTAGTGGTACTGCTTGCCTAAACTAAATTCCCCAGCATGAAATCAATCAGATAGTCAAACTTCTATAGTGGAAAATCTGAATGTCATTCACTTACTTGCAGTGACATGACAGTCTTTATTGACTTCTTAAAAATAATCAGTTATTTGCGCTCCTTGGAATATCAAAAAAAGAACAAAAAAAGGGAACTAGGGAAACTGATGTTGCCTCATGCTTTTCCTGAATTCTGGATATCAAACATAAGCAAAGACATACTGTGTCAGACCAGGGACCACCTAAACAGGTACCCTGCCTTTTGTGCAGGAGCAGATACTTGAGTGAGAGAGGAAGGTCAGAGAAAGTACACAGTGATACTTCCCTGAATACTCTTCCAAATGCTAGGGATTTGTGGCTTAGGGTCTTCCTCATTGCAAGCCTGCCGAAGTCTGTAGGCGGGTTTGGTACCCTCAAGCCAAAAGTCCCTCCGGATCTGCTGCAGAGAGACCCCTAAGCTGAGAGGAGAACTTGAGCCTCTTGTGTGTCACAGGCCATCCTGGAGACCTCTCCTGCCCACAGGAGGGAAGGTTGCCTCTAGCTATGTGAGAAATGCTGATCTTGGCCCAGTTGGAGGAACAATTGGAGCTGTGAGGCAGACAAGGCCAGATGTTAAATGTTAGGAGCCACACCGCAGAAGAGTGATTGGTCTGGTCCCCATCCCCGCAGTGGAGTGCATGGTCTGCACTGGCACTGACCTGACCCAACTCAACAGTGTCACCACAGGTGGAAACCCTTACAGTGCCTCTTCCAGCGTGCTGTGTGCTTTCTCTCCTCATTTCATGCACAGCATTTTATTACTGAAAATATAACAATTTTTGTAGAATCACCTGTATAAATAAATCAGTGCCAATTTTTAAAGCTGAATAGTTCCTTCATGTTAATGCTAAATGATTATAGCAAGGGTGTCCTTTCTATAAGTACAGGAAAGACTTGCACAAGTGTTTAAAAAGTGTGACTCTCAAACTAAATTAGGATTTTTTGGGTACAAGCCCAATAAAGCTCAATAAGTAAAGACTTGATTATTGGCAATGCTAGAATTGATTTACTTTAAGTAAATAATAATATATGAAATAAATCGTATGCTGAGTAGATCATGGACTAATAAGTTTCTTGGTTAAATTTGCCAGTGTGTTGCCAAAGAAGGACATTTTATTTTTTGATAGAAAAGCAGTTTGGTCTGTTTTTGAATGAGTCAGTTAATTTTTTGCTTACTGCAGCTTTGCTTGAAGTGGTTGATAATCAGCTCAAAATTGGACAAAGTACCCTGAATTCTTTTGTTGTCAGTCTTATGGATTATAGCTCTGACTTAATGAAGAAAATCAATGTACCCACATTATCAATATGTGAGAACCATTGGCCTTAAAACCCAGTGTGCTCCCAAATGAGATTGACAGGGAGAAGTTTAGACAATTTTTCAGGAAAAGCACTAAGTCTCCTCCATGTGTTCTTCTTGCTAATGTGGTTTCTTTTTCTTGTATATCTGTATACGTATAGCAGCAATGTATAATGACTTGCTTAATTATTTTCTTCACCTTACTTGTTTTGTCCTCAGCTATTGCATCAGCACGTCCTGGGTGACATTTAAGTGATCTCAAATGTAAGATCAGTGACTGAATTCAGCTACTTTTTTATGGTCATAGTGGCAGAACCTAAAAGCTAAGAAGTTACTACTTTTCCCCTTTGCCTTTAGTTGTTTTCATTTTGCAATGTTTATTAAAACTCAAGTTAATTTTGGACTGACAGAGATTTCCAGACATACGTCGTAGAACGTTGCTGTGCATACAAGACTGCATCAAGCACCTTTTACTTCATTAAAATAGTTAGTATTTTCATAAAATATTTTCAGATGCTTTAGTGCTGTAAGTCTTCACATGCTTTGAAGGCTTTACCTATGTTTTAATGTAAAGAGCTGGTGCAGCTATAGGTAGAGATCTGCCACAAAACCTATCAAAGGCTATATCCTCAACAAATCTCCACATGAAGAGTGAGTTGTCCATAGCAATTGTCCACCCCACTTGTCCAATTCCACTGCAATAGCACCATCCCTCAGGAGACTTCTTAAATCTTTTACCACCAGAATAGGCAGCAGTATTCTAGCTGTGAGTCATTAACAATATCTTTCTATTATTGTATTTATATATAAACACACATATATATACAAGCACACGTACAAAAAATTGAAAATCTCATATGCAATTATGCACAAGGGATAAATTTCTATGTCTATGCACACGGTTATAAACAGGATTTCCTCACTTCTATTTAATGAGTGTCCGAGTTACAGACTGGATGTTCTTTCAAAAACAGCACTCTGGGAACAGTCTGATGTCCAAACGAGAAGGCATGTAACTCTACTCATACTGAGACACATAAGGCATTTTGAGTGAATAGGCCTTTGGAGGCATAAATCTTGTTACATAATTTGTTAAGCTTTTGTCATTTTTAAGAGAACTCATTGCTGTCCCTTCCTAGCTTCTGCCAGATAAAAATGGAAATTGTATTTAGGAACAATATACAAGAGTACATACAGTACAGGAATAGTTGACTTTCTTGACCTCTTTTTTTTTCTTTAGATGGTTACATTCAAGGTTGAAAATGGCAACATGTACTGATGTAAATGATTTACCGGTTCCCTAAGAGATTATGTCAAAAAGAAAACAACAAATCCAACACGGAGAAAAAGCAAGAAGGGAATAGATGCAAATGTTTATAGGCTCATGAGTGAATACAGATACAGATAATTCATGTTGCGCTCTGTCTTGCAAGAATTTCTATTAGGAAATCTCAGGCAATATGGAAATAGAAGTGCTTTTGAACATTGTAAATGAGCTCTCTCTTTTGAGGCCCTGTTGAAAGAAAATAAAGCCTAATGTAAGAGTATCTTATTATCATTAAAATAACTTCATAAAATAACATCACTTAGATAGCAGAGGGCAAAAGTTGCAGGGAAGGGCCTGAGGATTTACTGTGGTCCATTCAATCGTGTACGGTGGAGATAACAGCAACTTGAGTTCCTGTTTTTAAAGCAGCACAGATGGCCAGATAAAGGAACAGAGAAAGAAATAAAAAGTCTAGACATTTTTAACAGGTGTTAACAGCACTTACTTGATTTTTGATTCTTATTTAATTTTTGAATTTCTAGAATAAATGTGTGGGGTGGCCTGCCACTAACAGGGTGAGGCTAGTAACCCCAAATGCCCGGTGCCATTCACACTGATGGTGGTCCTGATCTTTCTGACCACTTCCCGAGGCACGTGAATCTTTATGGGTTTTGGTTTCCTTTACTATGCGCCTGGAGTTCACTGTAGCTTGCTGGAGTGCTTTGTGGCTTGTGGTGAGTGGAAGGGAGCAGTGGTCCTCCATGGTACCTGTGATTGCTGGGGACTGGACTTGAAGGTATCCATAGCTAGATTATGTCTCTCTTGAAGTTACCACCTCCATTTTCTTTTACTGTGTCATCTAAATTCCTCAGTGGCTTTTCTGTGTACTAGCTAGAAAAGAATCTTAAAGTTCAGGAACATTGCCAGGACCGGTTTTAAGGATGAGACCCAGACCCAGGAGGGAGCAAGACAACAGTAGGCAAAGGCTTGTCTCAAGTGTTGGGTGTGTCAGCTGTGGCTTTGGCTCTGCTAAGAGGTTGGATACTCTCATGGTCCTGTCCTGTTGTGGCTCTGGATGGAAGAATGGCTGTTCCTGAAAACCCGCTCCTTCAGTCCCTCACTGCAGCCTCTAATGGCACTCAAATGCCGTGAGGAGTGCTTGTACGTTTCTTCCTTGCGTGTTTTATGTGACCCATTGTCAGGTGAAGAGAAGTCTGAAGTCTTAGCCTGATCAGAGGCATGAGTTACAAGTGTCCCACACGGAGTCAAACCTTCCACTCCAAGGCGTGCATGTGATGCATGGAAACCAAAGCAAAATTTTCTCTCTCAGACTGTGTCTTCTTTAGGCTTGAAAAGTAGGGCAACATTTTTGACTTTGATAACTTTTTTTCTGTGAAGAAGATGGGATGAAATGCACTGAAATTATGGATGAGCTGGGGCTAGAGAGAGTCCTTGCTGTAGCACGAGGTGGTGCCAGTACAATCATCACTGGTGCCAGCGCAGGCTCCGAGCTGACAAATGCTGACTTCTAAGAGGAACTCTGAAGACTGCAGAGAGAATTGAAGTTATACACAACCATAAATATTTAATTCCTATTATTACATGCTGAGAATTGCAGCACTGTCTGCAAAACACTATAAAACATAACAGCGTAAAACATACCAGCGATGCAAATAAGCTGTAAATATTGTAGGGAAAACAGAAGCATAAAATTAACTCTTAAGCTTATTTATAGCTATAGACCTCAAGATTCTCTTGTGCATTGTTGTGATATTTCGTAATTATACCAGCAGTTCAAATTGACCAATTTTCTCCTGGCATAAAATATGTTGCGATTTAATTAAAGCAGAAAGCTAATTTAAGTGGAATTGAGAAAGACTAAATCAATTATGAGGAATGCTATTATTGGATTTGAAAGTCTAGCAAAATTAGTCAAGTTGTATAGCACCACTTTTTCTCCTTTTTAATGTAAGAAGAAAGATTAGTCCGTCATTTTTTCCTATGGTTCAAGAAGGGTAATTCACAAAATTTGAGGAGGTAACATTTTCAATCATTATGGTGTAATAAAATAATCGTTCAGACTTCAATGGCATGTTGGCAGAAATAGGTACTTCTTTTCATTGAAAACAGAGGTAGTCCAGCCAAATCCTGTGCTTTGGCTTAGGAAAGCTGTCATTTATTTTCCTCATGCCCCCTTTCTGCCCTGTAAGACAGGTTTCCCAGAAGCAATGATTTTCGCAAGAGGGAATGATGTCTTCAGGCATGATGGGACATGCAGTTGGACCACAGAACTTGGACTACAGCAGGGGCAACGGGAGTCACTCAAATGACAGTTACTAGTTCTGCTTTGTCAGTGTTTTTGATGAAAATATATCCTCTTTTATTTGATATTTTGCTTTTCTGTTGCAAAAATCAGAAATAGTAACCTGCTTTTCAACTCTTTCTGTTTTCAGTCAAATTTCTTATCAAGTAGTTTTAAAGAGTTATCCTCCATTGCCCTTATCCTGACCTACACAAGCTGTGTATCTGGATTGGAGGTTACTTTTCAAATACATCAGTATGTTAAACCTATTGATCAAGTAGCTAGTGAAAGTACTAGAGGTGCATTTATTATTCCTGAATGTTATGATGTGCCAGTCTTTCCCTATTGCCAGAGAAGAACATTGTGTCTTCTCAATACACATCCTTTCATCTGCTCTTCCCTGCCCACTCAGTGGCTTGCTTATGGAAAGCTAATGAATGAACTGGAATAAGGATATTATCAACTTTTCTAGGTGAGAAAAACTCGCCAGGGGATAGTTTAAGAGGTTGGAACTGCTAACAGAAGTCATACCAGTGTGGCTTCAAAGAAGTCCTATGGCCAGGGAGTTGAGGTCTGGTAGGGTCAGAGGGGGAGGACCGAATTTTTGCTGATCTGTGGTTTGGGGGCTGCTATTTCCACCTGTTTATAAGAGGGATGGAGAAGTGACCATAAATCCTGACAAAATAATGCAAGTGGAGCCCTAAGGATGTATCTTCTCGGGTCATGGCCATAGGTGACTCTACAAGACACATGGAGTAGTGGAATAGCTTTACTGCCCAGCCCTCTTATGGTATTGTCAGACAAATGCAAAATCCTGAGCTGAAGTGGTTCAAAAGGTTTTCAGTGCAGAAGCTGTGACTGCTTAGCTTGCTGAAAGTTGTTTGTTGAAGCTGTTCAGGGTGTGGGGGTGGTGATTTCTGCCTCAATATCAGTGCTACCTCAAACTGTCTGAGTTGGAATAATCCAATCCACTGCACTTTGTACTAAACTGGACTGGGGGTATGTACAAAACCATTCACTAAATCTCAGATAACCTCTGTTTGAGCGGTAGTAATTTCATTGCTTACAGTTGTGTAATATGGCTGGAGCCTATAAGCTTCTAGCAGCAAGAAGTTACATTTGGTATTGTTATTTATACCAGGTACATGAATAAAACAAACGAGGTTAGCTACAGTGATTTTCCAACAGAAATACATCTATGCTGTCAAGTCTAAAAATGTCATATGATCTCATTTCTCCTCTCCCTTGTTTCCTCCTTCTGTCCCCTCCTTGCTCCCTCCTTCCCTGTGTATACACAGGAGATGATTATACTGGCAAATATTCCAAGAGTGGACCTTGCCTTAGGTGAGGTGACACTAAAATCCCACTACGGGGAAAAAAACCCCTCTGATAGGTATTCCCACTCGACAATTTAACTCAAATGTCTCTACGCTTTCACTTTTTGCAGTAAATCTATGCCAGTCTGACTGAACACTAACACTAATTCTGAATGTTCTTGCTTCTGATGGACAGTCTTACCTACCAACACCATTCTCCAGCTTCACCATTCAAGAGTTTCTTTCTCCTATGATAACAAAAAAAAAATCTCCTAAGAGTTTTTAAAATGCTGTCTAATGGTTGGTCATACAAATTCATAAGTTAATTTAAAAAAACTGTGCTTGGAAGCTGGTAGATCTTCAATGACCATTTAATAGTCCAAGCTTAAAAGGGTGCAAATTCTCAGCCTCTTTTATCAGCAAAAAAATTTTCAGTATTCAGACAAACTGCTTTGCAGCACTCAAGCAAAAAGCCAGCCACACTAAAGTGATGTCTTAAATACTTTAGAAATGAATTTTAGAAATAATAGTGGTAATAATAAATCTTCTCACAAGAAACAAGAGCCTTGTTCATAACTTTATATATCTTGCTGAGAAGTTGGTTTTTCAAGGCTTCCATGAAATCAGCTAATGGTGTGCTGTCAAGGCTCTGATCTCACTTCAGCAAGGGTTTATATTAATTTTTTAAAAATTTACTATGAACTGGCTTAATCTATACCGGGAGAAAATGCTCTTAATTTAAATAATGCTGTCTACAGATGATTGTGCAGTAGTGCAATGCTGGCTATGAAGTTGATTTAATTTAATTGGTACAGCCAATCCTTTGGGGCCCTCATTTTAGGAGAGACAGCGATACGCATTTCTTTTGCACAGCACCCTCGACTCCCATTCCCCAGGACTCATTTGCTACATTCATTTGGCAGGAGGAGCAAGTTTCTCAGTTCAACTCCTGCTTTCCAGTCGCTAATCCTTTTGGATTTGTCTGCAATTTTGACTGCAAAACGCCGTCACGGTGCCCAAGCCAAACAAGCTGACTCGGCACAGGAGGCAGCTTTGCCCGAGCAGCGTGGCAGCTTCAGGTAGGGATGTTCACCCCGCTGAGAAGCAGCTCCCGTGCGATGGAGGGCAGCACACCTGTGTTGTGGACCCTGTTCATAACCTGGCGTAACCGGCTATGGTACTTTGGTATGCGGGTGCATTGCAAAAATGTCCCATGACAAGGAGGTGTATGAACGCATAATTAAACCTTAGCTGGTATTTAGACTCTTTTATTTACTATAAAAAAATGGCTGCAGTGTGCAGCATACTTCTAATGTCCTGAGATTCCTATTAAATATTAACTTACCAGCTGGTTCTGAATCTATGCTCCAGGTAAAAACTTGTGCGTTTGACATTACAGTTTAAACTGGTGCTTGTTGCAAGTCACTCAGAGATGGTGGATTCTTCTCTTTCTTCAGTTCACTTTCCCACAGGAAAAATGGTGAAGTTCTGGACAGTGGTAAGGACGGGGGATATTTTTATGTGATTCTAAAAGTTCCCCCCGGCTCTCCAAGGTTGCCTGTTGGGAGAGTTCTTGTTGCTGGCGATGACAAAATGATATTACATAGTTAGTCTTAAAAATTAGGGGAATACATCTGGCGTCTGCTCAGAGCTGGCCCTGCTTCAGGCTCTGCCAGGCTAAGAGGTATGGAAGGCCCTTTCGAACCGATGTGAGATCATTAGTAACAAAACTGTTAAGGATGAAAATAAAGTATTGTGATTTGTTGTGGTTGGTCCATTTGTTAATGCCAAGAGCTGTTCAGCCCATGGCTGGTTCGTGGGGTGCCTGCCAGGGTGCTGCCATGTGCTGGTGCCAGTCAGCCGAACTGGTGTTAACCTGGCTGCTGGTTTGTGTGTTCAGCTTAGGACACGGTGTACACTCTTGTTTTTCCTTCGCCCTGCAGTAGATGGGGAGGCACCTTTTTCTGCTTGTGTTCTGCTGGATCCTTCCTCTCCCAGGGAACGTGGGTCTGGGTTTCAGGTCCTTGTGATCTGGCATGTACCTGAGGTGCACAGCTGGAGCTGAGGAAGGGCGTCGTGTTCCTGGTTTGCGGAAGAGACGTCGCTGCTCAGATCTTCTAGTCTTCATTCCTTTTGTCTTTTTAGCCTTTTGCTTCCTAGGACTCTTTTCCTGCTGGTAGCAACTCTCCTGCCGGCCTTGGATGGTCCTGTTTTTCCGTACACACTCAGTGTTGTCATCCTTTAGCTCCTGTGCTGACATCCTGCTGGCCCGTTATTACTTGCTGAACTTGGAGGTGAAAATCCACATTGAAATATCAATGTAGCTAAGGTTAAGTTTTCTCCCTGAAAAGCGTTTCCTCCTCTTTTGTTTTGAGATATAATGGCCGTGCAGCTTCGAAGTGCTTCCAGGACAAACTGAAGGGTTTCAGGATTGCTCCTGTTCCAGGAGAGGATCCAGTACCCAAATCCTTACTTGAGGGTTGAGATCTGAATTAGGAACATTGGCGTCTCTTGGTTTGCTGATATTAATGCCATGTTTTCTGAGAGTGCCCCAGCAGCACCCGGTCTTTTCCCAGCAACAAGACTTGTGGATGTTTATTCAAGACACTCCCTTTTGGGACTCATTCTGCCACTGCCTTTTGTTGCTGCTGTTTCTCCAAATTTTTCCTATTTCTTTTCCCTGCCTGTTTCTCTTCTGTTTTCCATCCACTCCTTTTTGAATTTCCCCTTCTCAGAAGGTTTCGCTGACCACTCACACTCCCACAGTGTTCAAACCCTGGATTGCTGGTGCTGACACTGCAGTGTTATAGCTGAACCTGGTTTTGCTAAAACCAAATGAGCAAAATTAAATGCATGTTAACTCACCATTTCAGGCTGCCTGTGGACGGCAGCTAACAGCTCCAAATCCATTAGCGCTCAGCCAGCAGTAAAACACTTTTCATCATATCCGTGAGAGTTAGAAACGCATATTAAAAACCATGTGGTTAAGGCTCCTGATGATCCGAATGCCTCCTCCAAGCCTCGTAAATATGTAAAGTTGTCACATATTTCATGCTCATAATTTGCCGTAGACATGAACTACCAGGTTTTGCTTATGTAAATTAAAGCAGAAATGAGAACTTTCATTTTTTGTTTATTTCAAAGTGTTTGCCAGGAAAGAGGGTGGAAAGAATGGGAAGAACACTAAGTGAAGGATGATTTGTACTTTTCCCTTTTTTGGGGTTTAAACTAAGTTTCCTTCCCAGCTAACCCAGGTGGCATTTATCAGCTAATAGGCTGACTACTCACTTTTATCAGCTGCACTGTCATGGCTAAATGCCTCCTCAAGTCAGGGTGGTGATAGTTGTCGTGTGATGTCTGCTGTGTTTCGGGGTGCCCTGGGGACCCAGCTGAACAATTTCAGCACTTACAAGGAATATCCCATTGCTTGAGGTGGAACATCAAGAGCGCACATAGAAACCAGGAGGTAAACTGTAATATAAGCTCACCTGGGGGTTACACTTGACCTAACATTTCATCCAGTTCTGCATAATGGAATTGAGAGAGAGGTGCTTGATAACACTAATTAGGAACCAGGTATTAAAGCTGATATCGCTAAGCAGCAAACACAGTTGCAACAGAGAGGATTAGAGGAACAGGCACAGTTCAGAACTGAAATATTCAACTAATTATTTCCAATTCCAGTTATGCCCGATGCATGCTCTGAACCAAGTGTTTAGCAGCACCTGGTGTGTCTGTTACCCACTGAGCTCCCCCAGCAGCAATAGTTTTCACTCATTTGAGAGATTATTTTTTTTTTAGGAGATCCTAAACTCTATGGTGAAGCCACCTGTGCTGTAAACACAGGGACAGAAGAAGAACCCCAAAGTGTCAAATAATTTCCATGATATCTGTGGCAGGCAGGGCCCTACAATTTCTAGCTTTAACATTAAAAATCAGAAACCCAAAATTGAAACTTCTGTGGACAGGTGATAACCAATACACAGTGTCAGCAAAATAATAATGTTGTCAATAAAGATGCAACTGAAAAATACTAACAGAAAATATTGCATCTTTCTGGAAGCTGCACTAATGCAAAAATGGTAAGCAAGTTTTCAGTGTTTTGCATTTCTGCTGGGGTTTTATGCAGTTCAACTTTGAAAACCTATATGTACATGAAAAAGTTGAGAGACTTGCACCGCAGGCTTTATGCAAGTATGTTTTGAATATACGTACACCTATACTTTGTGGAATAGTCTCCAAAGGTGATGCAAAGGACGCAGTATAAAAAGAATACATTTTTTTATTGTTTGAATAATTCAAAAAGTGATGAGCCAAGCATTATATAAATGTTAATTTTAGAGATTTGCATGTGATTAGGCAAGGTTTAAACCTGTCCTAAATGTCCTGCAGAAGAGCCATAGTTTTTTCATCATAATTTAAAAATTGAATGTGTTTTTTTCTATCAGGAAAGACACTGTTAACTAATGTAAACACAATTGCTATAGGCATGATTCATCCATACAAAAAGGATATGGAGAAGGGAGTGGATGTTTTGATTGCTGGAGAACTGGGTAGATGCATGTGCTTCATATTATCCACCTAGTGTGTGACTTTGCCTTTCACGTAAAGCGTGCTGTATGCTTTGCTGGAGCACCACCTTGTTCTCAAGAAATGAGGATGAACGTGAAGCTTCACTTTCTTGAGCTCTGAATTCTCTACAGCTTTTGTGATTGCAGAAGTGTTTGTTACAGACATTTTTCCTTTCTGTTTTTGTTACCCTTTTGCTTTGGTATCCCTGAGACAGCTAGTGTGCTGGATACAACATGGATACAAACTGCTTGCTGTTCAAGACAATGGTATCATAGAATGGCTTAGGTTGGAAGGGATCTTAAAGATCATCGAGTTCCAACCCCCTGCCATATGCAGGGACACCTCCCACCAGACCAGGTTGCTCAAAGCCCCATCCAGCCTGGCCTTGAACACCTCCAGGGACGGGGCAGCCACAGCTTCTCTGGGCAACCTACCTGGGCAATGGTAGGTTGAAAGACAGGGCTTGCAAAGCCAGTGTGGGACTGCGGTGTTTGTGATGTGTTTGCCCTCCATGCTCAATGTCGCTGAAGTGGTACTTGGTCAGTTGTGTCCCCCTGTGGGCCCTGGAGCTGCACCTCACGCGAGCCACGCTCAGGAAGGCAGCTTCCAGTCACCCTGGTTGGAAGACATTGCTTAGCCTGACTCACGCTGTTAAAGATTCTGGGAGATCGGATGATGAACAGCCCAAATGGAGCTGGATTTGGCCAGGAGTGTGGGACACGCCCGAGGGGATTTGCTTTGTTTTGGTTTACTTATTTAGGTACAAATGAAAGTACAACAAATGTCGTAGAAACACATGGGTGCATCCTTCATCTCCCCTGGGTTTGCTGTTTGAGCCCTGATTAACCATGAAGAGTTACTGCAAGAGTAACCTCTTGTTTGTGGAAACATGAACTCTATTGGACCACTTCACTGTGCCACTTTGTATGTTAGAGAATGGAATGGGGGTGGAGAATATCCAGAGGCAGCGCCTGCCTAATGCTTTTTTTAATTCAGTCATGCCCCTGGTCCCCACAGCGTGCTGTGACGGTGGGTGGCACAACCCATTAATCCATTTTTCATGGTGAAATTCAGCTTAAAAAAAGAACAGGTTAAAATCCTATGCCTCACTATGTCAATGAAAACACTCTTATTAAGTTCAAATAGCCTAGTATTTATTCTACCCCTCAGGCACCAAAATTTAAAAAGAAATGATCACTTTTTTTTTTCCAAATTGTATCTTGCAGAATCATTTCCATACCCTGTAGCTGAGATGTAAATATGATGGATGTGATAGATATACTGAGTTGACCAACAAGAGCACATTAAGTAGCCATAATGAAACTTGGATTAGTTGCTTGGGTATACTAGTTTTGTCTCATTTTTTTTACTTATGATCCTGTCTTATCATAATTCGTGTGCTCCACTGTTCTTATTCTCCCATAGCTCTATGGAGAACTTCTATCCCTGACCCCTTAAAATGGGGCCTCAGTCACACATGGAATTATATATGTCCTGTGAAGGCTGTCGCTCATACAATGAGCAAAGATGATAGGAGAAAACAACCTGTGAATCAGAAGCATGTTGAAGACAGAAAGAGGAGTTCACATAGATTAAGCTTATTTGAGGAAAATATCTATTCTTGGAAATAAAGGTCATGAAGCTGAAGAAGAACCTGTGCTGTGTTTTTTCAGTCCATATTCAGAAAATGAACAAACAGCTCATTTTGAAGGCTCAATTCCTATGCTGATCCAGGTTCAGCACATTTCTCTAAATGCTGGGCAAACTGTAAGTTGTATAGAAACAGTGGGATGCTGATACCTGAGGCTGGACCCAGAAATAGATATGAGTGTTTTTGAAGATATAGAAATGCAGATTTACTATGTGTAATATTTTTGCAATGGTACAAAACGATGTGATACAGAAATCAATGGATTTAATAAAGCTAATGAGAAAAGTGATAAAGATTACTGATTTTAATGAGTTCTTACAGGAGAGGCTGAATACTTTGATTCTACTATTTGTTCACATATTTTAGAGAACAGGCTGCCGCTTTGCACACACATGTAGCATACTAATAAGGTATTATTTTCTGCCTCCCGGATCTCTTTTGAATTCAAATATATCTATTAGCACCTTTACAACACAGCTTATGCATATCCCGAGCCTATATGATTAACTGTTTCTGCTGTACCATTTGGTGGGTGGCATTGCAATTACAGAAAAATGCAGAGAGACAGAGTTTTCTTCTGTGGGTCTTAACACCCTGGATGGAAAGTGCAGGGAGAAAAAAAAGAGAGATTTAAAGTCATTTGAATCTGCATTATTAGAGCTGGCAGGAATCCAGGCTTTGTCATTTTAAGGCTGTGTGAATATGGGTCAGGACAGTGACTGGTGGAGGGAAGCTTTCCACAAGGGTTTTGAAGGCTGTTTCAAGAGCAGAGGTCAGTACCAGTAAGAGCGGTGCTTGGTCTGGTGGAGGAAATGTGTGAGTATGGCTGAGAATTGTTACCAAGAGAGCAAGATGCAAAGAGACAGTCAGCAGGGCAGGCATCATATTTTGCTAACCCTGAGCTAAGGTATTTGGCTGTTTCTGCGATGGCAAGATGATGGTAGAAGATGGGGACAGACCTTGCATAGGGAACCGAGGGAGGAAGAACAGGGGAAAGCTAGGAAAAAGAGCTTGTTTTGCTGCCGCTGTGAAATGCATCAGAGTGGTGAGGCGCTTGCCCCATACTAGCCATCAGCCTGCATGCCCTGATGCCACCTTCAGGAGCACCTGCCTGCCTGGCTTTTGAGGGCTCTTCACGTGGGTAGAAAAGGCAGTGAGCTCACTCTGCTGCTCCTGCTAATGGCTGTTTCTCCACGAGCTTTGTGGAGGCCTGGGGCTGTCCTCACCTGGCCTCTGAGCGCGGCTTTGCTATCCAAATGGTCCTGTTGGGTTTTACATTTCCAGGTGACTCTGAAGGCTGCACTCCAGTCCTGGAAGGGCATCGGGGGTCATCTTCTTGAAGACAATGACAGCTGAGTCAGACCTGCAAGTGGCATCAGTCTCGGGTTTTTCCCCCTATGCCAATTTTTCTAGCAGCTAAAATTTTCTCAAAAATACAGCTGATGTGATCCAGCTCTGGCCGGAGACCTGGAGCATGGCAATATTGGTTATCAACTGCTACATTTGTTCTCAGGCCATTTTGTGGATTGAGGGAGCGCTGCATGTGTTGCTTCCTCTCAGAGGCTTCTCTGGCTTCCATGTCTTGTTCTCCTTGATCGAAATAGGTTAACCGGTTGCAGCTCAGTCACGGGATGTGTCCACACTGGAGCTGGTTGTAAGTCTGTGCTTCAGCAAGCTCAGGTACAGCCGGCAAGGATGTGGTAAGAAGGAACTTCGCATAGACTGCAAAAGCAGGGCAGGTAGTTATGCAAGCTCTCAGAGTCCCAGCAACTCTCCTGCTAGTGTTATCGAGGCTGCTGACTTAAAACTGAGCTGCCTTGACTTTTTACTGCTCTGAAATTTTGACATTGTGGTCAAAGAGGGGAAGATTGGTCTGCCAGGTGGTGGTGCCTGTTAAGTGATGGGGGATGGGTCCGCACCACTTACCGCAAGGGTATAAAAATGGATTTTTTTCTTTACCTCTCATTGAATTTAGTGCTGCGGCCACACTGTCTTCTGGAGTGGTGACTTGCTCTGCCTCTTATTTCTGGGGGCTAGTTTTGGCAAACATCTCTCTGACCCTGATCTCTAAGTGTTGCTGTTCATTACAGTCTGGATGGGGCAAGGACAATGTGCTCTTCCATGCTTTGTTCCAAATGGCTATCCAGAAACTTCAAGGCAGTGTTGACTGTGGTTTCTAGACACCTGGGTGGGACAGATGTTGTAAAACATTTCAATCCTGTCACCAAATTGTGGGGTCTTTTTTGAAGATATTACTTTTATTTTTTTTTTTTTTTGTCCTAAAAGTCCTTGTTGTTGATGAAGCTGCTTGCCTGGGACCTTTTCTAGAGCAGTGTTGTCTTTTCTGTTGTAACATGCTGACTAGCTGTCATCATGAGCCATTGCCGTAGAAAAATGTCTGCTTTAGCATTTACAATAGTGATGTTAATGGATTTGACAATTAACTGGAGTTGCAACATGAACAACTCTTGCAAGTTAGATAAGCCCGAGAGACTAATTGTTATCCTAAACTCCATTAGCTGAGTTTAGCTTGGATGCTCTTTAGTCACCCTCTGGTCTAACACTCTGCAGCCAGTGTCAACATTTTAAAGTATATCCAATTCATGACTTGTCAGATTATTAGAATAGCCCCATTATGCTGGACCAAAGGCCCATCGAGCTCAGTATCCTGTTTCTGACAGTGGCTGATAATTAAGGAAAGGGTGTAACGGCAGGGAATGTATTGAGTGATATTTCCCCAATATGCTCTCCCACCCCGCAGCAGTTTATGGCTTAAAGATTTTCTGATCTTTGTGTTTAATAACTCTTTGTGGACTTTTCTTCTATTAATTTGTCAAATCATACTTATGCTTTTAGCATCTTAAGTATTTTGTGGCTATGAGTTTGGCAATTTAATGATTTGCTCTGTCAGAAAGTCCTCGCTTTTGCTTGTATTAAAGCCCTGATGGAAGATTTCATGTGATGCCCCCCCTAGTTCTTGTATTTTGAGAAACAAAATTCCTTATTCATCTCTTTCATGCCACTCATGGTTTTATAGAACTCTGATGAGAATCTGAACTGAATGAGTTTCAGTGTATGATTTAAGGCTCTGTTTTATGACTTATGCTTTCTGGCTGTTTATATTCCATTTGGTTTTGCTTTATGTTTATTTCATCTTTATTTAGCTAATTTAATCAGTTTGAGAAGATTATTTGGTCTAATTAAGGTAGAATTAATCCAGGGACAGTGATAATTTGAGAGCCAGGATTTGAAGGTAGTTTATTTAATCTATGTGTCTTCAAATCCTTTGGATTCAATTTGCCCAGCTTTCATACTGATGGATGCTGTATTAAATTATTTAAATAGATGAATTAAATTTGGAGCAAACAGAGGCTAATGCATTTCACCCTCAAATAACATGCTACTGTAGCCAGAGAGCTTTTCTAGAAGAACTGAGGAGACAGTCGTCAGCTGGAAGCACTGTATGCAAAACAAGGGGCAAGGGCCGCATGAAAACCGCTTTGATTGATCCTCTAGAACTCATTTGCCAATTCCTTGTGGTCAAATTAGCAGAACGGAGCCAAGAAAGAAACGTCACAGAGCTCGACCAAGCGAGATGGAATAATAAGCAGCTGTTGCTCAAGAGAAAGCTTGGGCTAGACTTGCAGAAACGTGATCAGCCGTGCACCGGCCGAGCTGTTTGCATGCCCAGAGCTTGCACAATGCCCATCTGGTGGGCAGTGGTAATTTTCAGTCTCTCATTTGGTGAGAAGAAAAATCCACCGACTTCCTTCTCGCTAAGAATCAGGACGTCTGGCAAAGGGATAGAAGAGATGGAAAAGAGGAGGATATGCTTTTTAGTACTCAGGGACGCTAGGTGGGGGTATTTGCTCACTTTGCAACTCTTTGTACCCCATACAGTTTCGGAACGGTGGTGATGTTGCTGAGACATTTAGGTGAGGAGTGTACTGTGAGGTGGTGGTAACTCCGGGTGGAAGTTATCCCAAGGAGGGACGGTGACATCCCAAGGAAGAGATTGATCAGAGGGAGTTGCACGGGACTCCTGGGGCAACCTACAGTTTCTGTTGCCATTTCTTGCTCTTTGGTCTCCATCTCAAACAAAGCTGGCCTGTATAGCTCAGGACATGCTGAGGTCTCTCTTCTGGCTGTGAAACACAGCTCAGCATTGTGGGGGAGAGGATGACCATTGCTCTTCCTCTGCAGCTGGAGGAAAAAGGGACAAATCTTGCCTGTAGAAAAGGGAGAGCCAAGACCATGGCATGTTCCCTTTGTGGACCTGAAGCATTGCTGCTGCAGGTGTCATTGATGTATTTTTGGGGCTGGGGAAGGCACCTGAAGCTGCTCTTCGTACCCCTTTCCTTTCCACATGTTTGGCTTGCCAAGGGGACTTCATTCCAAGCAGGAGAGGCCTTCCCTGACTCCGAGGTCTTGGCTGCCCGTGACGTGTGACCCAGGGTGAAGCCAGGCTGGCGAGAAGGCTGGCTCACAAGGACAGCACTGCTGCCTTTGCAGGACCTTGTGGAGCTGCTGGGTGAGGGTAGGCTTTGAGAAATCCCAGAGGAGAGCACAGGCACAAGCACAGGAGATCCACGTCGGTGGTAGCCAGGACAGATTTCAAAGGTGACCATGGAATGCAAGATAGATCTGATGCGTTCTGGCTCTGTGGGATGTGGGTGGCAGGGTTGGTTAATGCTGCTGTGCACATTTTGTGCATGGTCAGGCTGCAAAAAGGGCTCTAAAGAAAAGAAGGCAGCCTTGAATTCTCTTTTTAGGCTGATGAGTAGAAAATGAGCAAAAAGGGTGTGTTGTTGCCAGTCTTCAAAATCCAGAAAGGATGGACCATGGCTTTTAGTGACATCTGTGGGACAGATGCAGTAGAAATAACTCAGTTGGATCAAATGTCTACATTTAGTGAATCAGGAAGCTCTGTTGATTTTTTGTTTATTTGTTTGTTTTGCTTGCTCCTTTAAATGCCTGTAGTATGCAATATAGCGGAAATCTTAGAGGAATAGTGCAAAATATTTAACTTAAAGTCTGTGGAAAGTCATAAGATATTAGGGGAGTTGTATGAGAAATTAAGTTAGCACAAAAGTTTTCTGCTAATATAGAAAATGGAGATTTTCTCCAAGTTCCTTTTTTTTATTCCAGAAATTTTAGAAAGTTTAGGCTTCAGTGTTGTAAAAGGCACAGATGGGTTTCAAAAGCAACAAATACCCTTTTTCTTCCCCCCATGTAGGTGTACCAGCTTCATTCTACTTCTCTTAAAATTTATCTGTTGCAGGTTTTGTATAGTGCCTAGCAGTTCAGCATTTGCATCCCCTTTGTGTAAAATTAACAGCTGATGTGAAGCCCTTGGCTGAGCTAGTTGGTTTTTTGGCATTTCTCTTTTCTCAGGACCAGAAGGCTGCTCGAGCTAGGTTATTTTCTTGGTTTAGTTTCTTGCTTTCTTATTTTTTGCTCTTCTGCTTTTGCTTTGGCAGTAGATGTTTAGATGAAAAAAAGGGGTGGTGGAGGTTTGTGAGTGGCTCCTTTGGTGAGGATTTGTGATGCGAAACATTAATTAATTGTGCAGAGTTAAACAACTGCTATTATTGAAATAGGATCTCTATCCTTTTTGTATAAGGGCTTGTATTTCTGAAATGGATGGATTTCTTAAGCTTATTTGGTTTGGATTTTTTTAAAAAGTGGAAACAGAATTTTCTCTTCAAGAAACTCCAATCTCCAATCCCTGATTTTGGGCCTGCCTACATTTGGAAATGGACCAAAATAGCTATTCCAGAATAAGCTCCCAGGAGGATATTTTAGAACTAGATTAAATTAAATTGGAAATAGGAACTCTTATTTTGGAATAAGAGTGCCCGCTTTGGGATTTATATTGAAATAAACCATCTCAGAATAATTGTAGCTATTTTGGTATATTTCCAAGAGCAGACAAGAGCTTAGCAATGTTCTGAAATAATTATATTAAAATCTCACGGATGTGATGGATAATGGAGAAAAATGTCAATACTGAGTTAGAACAAATTGGAGTGAGTCTGTCTGATGGTGTCATATACTTGTTCAGAGGGATTTTTTCAGTTTAAGCAAAAGGTCCCACCCTTTGGGCTATTTATATAATTTGTTATTAATATTGTAGTAGCAACCCCACTGTGCTAGGAACAGTCTTACAGACACAGGTCCCACCTCTGCACAACTTGCAGCCCAGAAAGAATCCAATTACTTTGTAATGCTGTAGATGTCAGCAAGTCTGTTTTGCAGACAAAATATAGGTTCTCAACTCTTTATAACACTCCTTGTTTATAACACTTGTTTATAACACTCCTTGTTCAGGCAAAACTGCTGCTTATGATTTTTTGCTTGAAGGACAGCAGAAGACGACAGTTACAAGAAGACAGAAATTATAAAAAACACACATTTGTTCCATATTTGTAGTTATTGTGCCACCCCTCTCTGCTTAGTTTACTATAGATAGCACATGAGTCATTATTTATGGTGGCAAATGCTATGTGCTTCATTACAATCTGTGGCAAGGAACGAGTATAGATGTGAAATGAATATGTCACCCATATTTACATACACATAATATGTATAGAGAGATAGTTTAAAGTAACACTTTCTCATTCGATAAGGAATGTTTATGGTTGAGAAAGTTTTGCTATTGTTCTGGGCACGTTTTTTTTCTCCTCCCTTTTAGGCACTTTCGTTTGTGCCTTGACTCCCAATGAGCGGAGGTCACAGGGGCTTTCTCTGCACAAAGAAAAGGTCATGCTCTGTATTTACCCGCATTCCTCCTCACTTTAATCTTCCACATACTTTCAACACTATTTTGGTCTCATCCTGGAGATCTAAAAAAAGATGGAGAAATTCAGTGGCACGATTTCAAGGTTATCCCACAGGCCAGCAAATCCATAATATGATTTTTTTCCCTTTATGGTACATCATAATAAAAGAAGTTGATATAATATGAAATGGAAAGGCAGTTTCTACTTATCAAATTATCATATCTAGCATCCAGCTCGTGCTTGAAGGTAATTTCAGCTAATCCTTTGTAGCAATAAATATCTATTACATGTATCACGTTGAATTTGTTTCCCCTTCACTTCATCCAATTACCTTTCTATGACTGGAAAATATATCAGAGCTGTCTCCACACTTTTTTAATGGATGTTGCCTGACTATTTTCTTCTTGATCTTTAGTCAAGATGTGCTTTAATTAAAGTGTTCATGTAACTTGTCCAGGTTTATCCTTCAGTATCCAGATAAGTGCTACGTTTGCTTTGAAAAGTGGAATACAGCAGCAGCCCCAAGAGCTGGGCTGGAACTGAAATTCTGTGGGCATAGGAACTTCAATGCAGGTTGCTATAATGCCACGGTTTAGGATGTTACACTCAGCATTTCTGTCTGTCAGCATTTCTATTATAATTCTTTATCTAGTGGTTTGCTGTTTGGCTATTAAAATATGCGTAGGAAATACGGATATAAATAGCCTCAAGCAGGCAACCTTTTTTTGATAAAAAAGACATATGGTTTCATCGTGTAAAAATGCAGTTAGTGTTGCTCACCAGGTAGGTAGCTGCCACTCAACAGCTCCATATGGGAGTGACACTGTATCAGCTTCTTGAAGAAAACAGATTTTCCCACTGTTTTCTTACAGAGCCTGAGCTATAGGGTCCTCACGCGATGGCATCTCAGGGGTTCCTGTTTCTGAAGGGAGTGTGTTCCTGTGCACAGTGTGGGGATGGTGCTGCTTTCTTATCAATTGTATGTCATGTTTCTTGCAGCTCCTTATCCCCAAACACGTGCAAACTATGGCGTTATAGTGACATGTGTTGGTTGCTTATATACATTGTTCATATCCAATATGGGCTTTTATAGCTCAGGTGATATGGAGCCAGAAGGTGGATTAAGACAGAACTAACTGAGTGATTCAGAAATCTGTCATTGGTAAAAAGTTGTCATTAAATAGGGGAGTTTTTATTGGACTCTGCAGCCTTGGCTGCTTTCCTCCAAACTACTCACCAATCCTGACAGTAAAAAATAAGGTAAAAATCTTTGTGATAGATATCTTGTAGATATCATGGAGACTTCCCCATGCTAAGTGGTGACGAAGAGAGGGCTACTGGGCAGAGCTATCCAAACTGCTTAGCTGTACACGTTGCTTCACCAGGTGTACACAAAGCTATTCTGAAAGAACTTTGGAATAAGGAAAGAAAATATCAGGGGGCTATTTCAGCTAAGACATCTTGAAAGAAACATCTACAACATCTTACACAAGTGCCAAAAAGCTTCTCCTTAAGAGAGGGAAAAGACTAGATGACCAAAAGCTCAGCCATCAGAGGGCTGTCAGCCACCAATGCGAAATTTCTCTCTTCCATAGGGCCAGCCTGAGGAAACAAGAAGAGATATAGGAAAAAGGATTAATTTCTTTGAACTTCTTTATTACCTCCTTCTCAGTGTATGTCCTTTAAAGGAGATGATACAGGAGACTAATTACTAAGGTTAATGTCCTGAAATGCTTCCTTACCCAAGGCTATTATGTGTGGTTGAGGAGATGTTAATACCTGCAATCAGTCACAGATTCACAGGGGAAGGTGCTGACCTTTTGGACACGATGGGGCTTGGGCCCCTGATTTCAACAGAGGCCTTATTTCCTCTCTTTTTATTTCAACCATCATGGAAATCTCAAAGGGGTTGATTGCAACAAAACATTTGCAGTATGAATTCAAGAGAATGTAAGTCCTGACTGAAAACAGATGCGTCTCCCCATCTGTTAAACATCCCTGGAGGTGTTCAAGGCCAGGCCGGATGGTGTTCAATGGCCAGGCTTTGAGCAACCTGGTCTAGTGGGAGGTGTCGCTGCCTATGGCAGGGGGGTTGGAACTAGATGATCTTCAAGGTCCATTCCAACTTACACCATTCTATGATTCTATCATATGTTCTGATGTTTATTTAGAAACATTCAGGTTTTAGGCAGATATTGGCAGCTTCTTTCAGCTGGGAGAACTCCAGGTGGTTACTGCTCCACTCTGGGTTCATTCAGAGCACCACACATGGAGGAGCTCTGCTGCTCTGGGATGGTATGCTGCTGAGGAAGAAGAAAAAAAACACCCTAGGCAGGCTCACAATGCAACAGCCTAAAGGAAGATCTGGCATGTACGTGAAATGTCTATTCCCTTCTGCTCTTCTGATGCTTCATCAATCACATCACCTGTGTATCGTGATTCTCAGAATGCAGAAAAAATATTTGGAGTATTCCCATTTCCTCTTACAGTGGCAGAGTGGTTTGCTACCAGAAAGAAAAGCCCTTCTAGGGATACTAGTTCCTTAACTCAGGAGCATCCATCTGGGAAGAGAGGCCACAGAAACATACACACTATGGTAAAAGTCCATGAAGCTCTGCAATTTATACTGATACTTTTTACAGGAAGACAAATATGGATATGTTAATCCACATTATCGTGGTTGCATCAGTTAGACGAAAAGGCAAAACATATCCAGAATAATCTAATTTTCGTATATGCAGATACCCAGACGTGCTCTGGCTGCTGGGCGACAGTGTGCTCTGCAGCTGTGAGAGCCAGGCTCCAGGAGAGTCGGTGGGACTCTTACGGCCCTGGTTACAAACGACTGCCGCTCATATAAGAAACAAAACCTGCATCCTTGATACAAAATGCCAGCAGAAAACAAACAAGCCAGACTCCCAACTCTTGAAGCTGTCTTTAATACACCAAGAAGAAGCAAGGAAAGGGCACAAGCACCCTTTTTTTTTCTCCTCACAGGTCATCTTTAACCTTTAGAGGCACCAATAGAGGAAAAGTGCTTAAAGCGGTCAAGAGCAAGCTAGGGTAATTCAAACTGCACCTTTGTCTTCTTAAACTGCCTTACCTCTAGAACATTACGCCGATGCAGCCTGAAGTGTCTGAGTAAAATGTGTGGCTACTTCAGCTTCAGCATCCTTCACCTTAAAACTACTGAACTGAGCATCTTCACATGGGAACCTATTTTTCTTCCTCTGGGAGGCCTATGCCACATACTTACTTTGATGTTAGGACACTCGACCATTTTTTTTGTTACACAGACAGATTTGAGCTGGAATATATGGGAAATAGTATTTTCATCTTTTTAAATTTTTCATAAACATAATATTAGATAAGCCACTGCTTGGACTGAGGCCAAATGTAGAGCATTAATCATTTTGAAACATTTCAAAAATCAGAAATGTGTAAAATGAAAATTGCATTCAAAGCTTTCTTCCACCCTTTTACCCCTGCCCCTACCCCAGAGCCTTGAGCAAGGGAAGAAGTGTAGCTTCAAATGAGAACTTTAGTAGAATTCAATTTTAAATTCAGCAGTCACTAACGTTATTACATCCTTTCTATGGTAAAACTCAAATGCCTGATGCTGTCTCCGTGATTCCCTGGCTGTAGGCAGCATTTCCCGAGATTAGAGATAGAGACACTTTTGTAATACTGACTTGGGGCATCTTCCTTCTTTCTTTCCTCCTTGGGGGCAAAAACCAGATTATCTTGTTCTGAGAATATCTGACAGTGACTATTCCATGTCTGGCAGTCACTACAATCTAATTCTGCTGGACTTAATTACCATAATTTATTCCCTGTAGGTGGTTTCCAAAAATAGAAGTAGGTACGATCCTTGCCCTACAAGGCTCACACAAAAGACAGAGAATTAAAAAGACTGGCAGATAGGGGAGAAAAAGTAAAAGGAGCAATAGCTATGGAAAGCACACACAGAGAGATAAATTAAATCCAAATTACTCCTTTGGTGTGATAGTGAGACTTAATAAGCAAGTTTATTAAAGGGAAAAAATATCATTCAACTAAAAGATAGAGATGCGCGAATAGCCCTCAGAATAACATGCAAAGTGGCAGCATCCTCATGGTGAAAACCCCACCCCACCATTGAAAAGGACTTTTTTTCAGTTCAAACTGCTTGTCTCTGGTGTCATCCTGTCTGTGTGATCCAGCAAATAACTCTGTCCTTCCTTAGTCACCCTGTCTCTTTCCTACAGCTGACTTGCAAATGCGTCATTGTCTCATTTCCTTGTCACGTCCCAAATTGTCTTTAGAGACTGTCCTGCTCTCCGCAAGCGATGCAGAAGCCCTGAGCACACGCCTCGGTGTCCAGACCCCTCAGTAGGGCTTGGGTCATACTTCGCCCTCTAGGCATGATGCTCTTGTTGCTTGGGGTTTTTCCAACAGTAAGATAGCTCTTTTGGAAGGCAGGAATGGGCACGCTGCAACCCCCAAACCCTCTGCTTCTCTCAAGGTTTTCATATCACTTGGTACCTGCTGCTGCAGGCTCATGTGTGCTCCCATGTATTTGTCTTCACCCCATCCCTGTGATGTGTGGCCCCACTGCTGTTCCTCTCCTGCAGGTGACTGAAAAACTTGAGGTTTGCAGAGGAAACCTGTAGTGGAGCAGGCTTGAGCCTGGCTCTTCTGTGGTCTCATGCGAGCACAGTTTGCAGATCTTAGACGTCTTTTCCAACATAAATGATCCTATGATTCTATGGCAATCTGGGGACAAGCGAAGGGGTAGTGCTGATTTTGCTCTCACATTGAGTCGCTTGATTTATTTAGCACTGTCTTTTGAGTGCTGATTTTGGGAGCAGTCTCCAAGCCTCCATATTAAAATGCTGCTCCCAATGTTTTTGTTCTTTGTCGCTTCATGTCTTCCAGAACAGTGAAACATCTGGCCCAAAGGTACAAGCTGCTGCTCCATAGCAAGCATACCAATGAAGGCCAGATGGAAATGTGCCACCGTGTCATTTTCCCTGCGCCTCCCCCCCCTGCACACTTAGGAAAGCCACGTGAATTGCAGCTACAGCGTAACTCCTACTCCGTAGCAGTGGGACTCGCGCTGCTGTATTTGAGAAGCGAGCTGAGGCCACCGCATCCCGCGGGTGGCTACCTCGCAGGCACTGAGCAACGGGAAGTAATGCATTCAGCAAATGCATGCTCTCCCTCCCTGTTGACTTCACACGTGTGTGGGTGTATACGCTGTAGGTGTCTCGGGCTTGTTAATGAAGCTAAGGATATGAATAATACTGAACAGCTATTGCACGATGCTTCTGCCAGCGTGGTTCACTTGTAGCAGTAGTTGGGTGAGAGAGGGGATGCTATGGATGCACAAAACCTTCATCCTCCGGCCATCTTTACTTTCTACTTCCATTCCACTGGGAGTAAAACAACTACAGTGTTTTCATCAGATGATATTTTGACTGAAGTCTTTCTTTACGAAACAAAGAAATCTGTGCAGTTAAGTGGTCACAATTAAGGAATTAAAAAATAAAATGGCTTTTTGGGGTATGTTGCATTGATGGTAGTGCTCTTCATTACTCAGTTCAAGATTATGTCTTTCTTAATGTGGCACATATTTTCTTACAGCTTTTATATGCAAGAAGAATGTTATTTTATTTATCATCTTTTAGATAAATAGAGAAATATTTAGATAAATAAAAGAAGACAATATTTACATTCATAGTTTCTTACTGTATGTTTGCCATGATAGGAGACTATAAACCAGCTTTCTGGAGAAGAGGAAGAGAGCAACCAAAAAACAGCTTTTGAGGAAAAGTAAATAGCGAGGAGAAAGGATGCTCTGAGTTACGACCTCACCAAAAGAAAAAAGCACCAGGGAGATGGATCTGGCCACAAGTATAAAGCACAAACACAAAGCAGTCTGATTAATCAACTAGTCTGCTTCTTAGGTTTATTAAACATGACAAGAAATTTAATAGAGAACAAAATCAAGGTATTTGTAAAACTCTAAAGGTGAAACTGCTTGCTGGTTCTAACCAGCAATGTTTATGTTGGGTTTCGTAAGGATTGCCTGTCTCTGTCCAAAGCAGAATCAAAAAAAGAATAAAATAAATATGAAATGGTGCATTGTGATTACAGTCCTAGGCTGTTTATAAGTATGTTTCAAATTAAGGGTTTGGTGTCATGGAAACAGCTTCTTCGTTTGGAAAGCTCTGCGGCAGCGTGAGAAGGAAAAGACTGGAGCGAGTGAGAGGAAGAGGGAGCGAGGGAGCGCCTGAGTGTGGCTGTGAAATCTTCCCAACATCGCCGGCTCCCTCCTTCCCCCAGAGAAACTGGAGCGGAGAGGAGAGCAGGTCTCCCGGGCTGCTTTCCTTGCCTTGCTCTGGAATAACGCAATTCATTCCCCCTTTGCTGTTTTGTCATCTGCAAGAGTGGATGTGGCTTATTTGGTAATTAATGCGAAGTGCTGTTCTAAATAATTCTTAAAGGAGTTTTCTGTACTGAAGGAATGTGTATAGTGTAGGTATGCCATGCACTTTTGTATATGGGCTTTCCCTAAAAACCCACAGTGTTTGTCCGCTAAAGGAAATGAGTCCAGAATCTATATAAATACTGTTTGTTCTCTTCCACTTGTGTACATGTACGCATAGTATGTTTTGTATCATTTTAGTGCTAAAAAGACGTTTCCTGTTGTTCCGCATCAAAGGAAAGCAGTCATTTGTGTAAAGAGCTTTTAAATTTTACCAAGAGAGAAATCTCTCCAATGAATACAGGATTACAATAGATGGTTGGGAATTAACAACACCGCTTGCATTGTCCTAGCTTTGATGCCAATTTATGCTCATTTTGTGGGCACAGTTTAGATTACTCAGTAATTGATTACATTAAGCAGTAACACGAGGGCTTTACAGAGACTAAATTAAGGGCATGTACGATATTTCTGCTGCGTTGCTGCCATGCATATCACAAAGGAGCAGAAACAGAGCAATCCTATACAATGGATTTTATTTTTAAAGCATAGCAAAGCTGGATCTAAGATCCTGAAGTGGGATCGTGTGAAGCCAGCGTAGATATTCCCCATTCCTTTGCGAAGCTCGGGTTGGCATCATGGAAAGACCTGGTCACAGGGCAGTGCAAATCCTTTCCTTCTTTCGTGGCAGGGCCAAATGTGTCCCTTCCTTTGACTCCTAGATGAAAATGTCGCTCTGCTCTCCACCTAACTTTCTAATCTAGCTAGGCGTAAAAATGTTGGTGTTGTAGCCAGGCCATTTTGTGATGATGCCCAGACCCCGGGAGACCTGTTAGACAAGAGGTTTAACGTTAAAACCAGAATTGAGCTGTTTCGCTGGCACAGGAGGAAAGAGCCGCCCACGGCAAAAAGGGGGCGAGGTTGGGGCCACAGCATCTTTGGAAGCAAACTGCAATTCCCACAGGAAGAGCCATTGAGGAGCCGCGTGCTGCCTACACATGTGGGCAGCCCCGGGGAGAGCGGGGGTGGCTGCAGGGCGCCCGCAGCGTGGGCACAGTTTGTAACCAGCTTTCACTTGGCTTGTTCCCCTTTTTTGGGAAAAGAGTAGTTAGTTTTTTTTGGTGTTTTTTTTTTTTTTTTTTTTCTTATTCTTTTTTTTTTTTTTTACATAAATAGCTCCCAGTTTAAGGTAGGTGCAAAATAAAGGATTGGAAGTAACTGGGAGAGAGAGGCTGCAATTCTGCCCACCCTTCTTACGGTTCCTGCCCCAGAGCGGAGCTCCCTCTGGTAAGGCAGCAGCGGGGGATGCTTCGGGAGCATTCATTCTGGCACAGCAAAATCAGTTTGCAACTTTGGCACTGAAGGTCCGTGAAGGAGAGTTCGGTGTTGCTGTGAGAAGTGCTCAGCACTGCAGCAGCAGCATCTACTGGAAAGATGCTTCCTAAGAAAAAGCAGCTCATTCTTTTCTATTGTGCAGGAATAGGTGTGTTAAAGAGACTGGAGATGGAACGGTTATCTTGAGAAAACTGCTGAATTCTCAGAGAGAAATAAAATGAAAAGTGTCTCATTAATGCAGAGGAAAGTTAAAAAAAAATAAAATTATAGAAAATTTTCTGTCTTAGAATAACTCAATAGGTAAGGTAGAAAAGCTTGAATTTTCCTTCTTCAGAACCAGGCAATGGGGTGTAGTTTAGTTGAATAGCTCTGCCTCAGACTTACGTTCTCTTTGTTATCAAAGCAACATGAAAGGTGTAAGAGCTTGGGCAAAAGAGAAATGACTGTGCAGCCTTTCTTCTCCTTGAGTTGTGCCTTTGCGCGTGACTTATTTGGTGTTTTTAAAGACATTGAGGAACAGGATGAAGAAGTGCGCATTTGCATTAGTGGTTTTGTTCAGAACAGAAACGCATTTTGGAAAAGCTCTTCCAGTTGTCTGCACTCACGTCATTTGGGTTGCATTACAGGGCCGTCTCAGAGCTCACGAACTCGGTTCCTCCTGGATGAAAATGAGACAAGCTCTTCCACCGCTAATGGCCATTCTGTCCATCAGACCAGATTAGAGCTCGTCTGAAGTAAATCCCCCCCTTCTTCCTGCCCTCCCCTTTTTTTTTAATAATGTGAGCATTAGGTCCTCAGCACCAACTGTTTATCTCCACATGTATCTTCTATTTGCGATGTAGATGCAGCCTTAGGCTATGGAAATGGCTTCGGTTTCTACCCCAGAGATCCCTATCTGCATCTTTGGAAGATCTGTAGCTTTCCCTCATTCTGAGGATTGATAGTAAGTGCCTGTTAAGTCTTTTGCAGAAGAAAACAGCTGTTTAAATAGCAATTATTATCAGTAAGTGTGCATGGTACAACCTATTGCTGTCTTTCTCCTGAATAAGCAATGCACAAAATTCCCCCGAGAGGCAGAGTCATTAAGGAGCTACCTAGATACATATGCTTTTGCAAGCCTTTCCTCTAACTCAGAGGTGGGAATGCAAATCTGAAACTTGGGGACATCCTGTGGCTTTGTAACGGTCTCCGTGAGAGATGGGCTCATTGAGGTGAATAGATCTCACTCATTCATATTCCTCGTTTACTCATGTAACATTTATCATATGGATAATGCTCCCCCTTTAATAAGTAATTAATAATAGCTCAGTGTGAGTTACAGATAGAGCTTAAAATTATACCTCATTGTACTTAACTGTTTCAGATGAGGCTTTGCCAAGGGGCAGAGCAAAGCTGCTCCGCTGCAGGGGGCGGCCGGGGGATAGTGGGCCAAGGGCAGCCGTGAACACTGGATTTCCTTCAGCGTGCACCCAGGGATGGATTTCCTTCAGTGTGCATGCAGGGATAACAGAGCAGGTGGGGACTCGGACCTGCCTGGCCTCCTGCCCTGATCTCCCCAGATGCTTTGGTCTGCTCTGGGAGCAGAGCTTCCTCGAGGTCCCACCTCCCATCACTTCGTCTGCTTTCTGGGGTCCTGTCTTTTGGGTTGGGAGCTAGAAGAAGCTGCTCTGGTGGTGCGGGGAGACGGTGGCTGAGCAATGCTTGTGCCATGGGCTTCTTCCTCCTACTTCACAGGAGTCTGGCTCTCTATTATTCTTCACATGTAGGGATACATGGTGTGCAAGTTCATAACGTGTAATAGGGTGGTTGCTAAAGAACTTAACATATTCCATGGAAGAGGATAGAGTCAGCTTTCCTGCCGCCATATCTCAAAGGACACCTCTCCTGTGCCGTGGAAAGGAGCTCCTACTGCAGTGTGGTGAGAAAGGTCTCCCAGGCTCCCTGGGCTTCCCTGCTGGCTTCAGGTCTGGTTCAGGGAAATCCTGAACTCTGTGCTTAAAATAAAGGACTCAGGTGCCACCCTGTTTCTATCTATCTCAAGGGTCTGCACTATCATCCTTCATCTCACTGAAGATGTGCACTTTTACATCAATACCAACAATAAGCATCCTAGTAAATTTTGTGCAGTCCTTGACTTTTTCTTTGCTAGAATGTGAACTCCGCTTCAGGGTAGTGTTTTCTGTATTATGGTTTTTTTTTTTTTTTTTTGTTGTTGTTGATTTGTCTCAAAATATTTTTTTTTGTGTCTGTCTGATCAGCACATTTTGGAGGAAGATCATGGCGGCTTCATGGAATCAAAGCCTGTGAAAAGGTTTCTTAGCAAGTCTTTTTCAGATATAACAATTTTAATAAGCACTTTTCACAGGCTTTTGAGACTCCTGCTTGCTTCAGTAGCTATAGCACAAAGACTTGAAGAAGATATATCTGAATAGCTGCGGTCATAAAAATAGTTTTTTAAACTATAGAACAAGAGCTTTCTTAAATTACAGTGTGATGTCAGGAGTGAAAATGGTTGGTGCGGGTGACAGAGACAGTGAGAGAGGAGAACGGAAAAAGAAAGTACCAGCAATAAAACCAAGCAAGTTCACTTAAAAACTGCTGCTCAGTCCTTGCAGTAGATTTTTCAGTTCATCTCTAGGACTGTCAATATTGTACCTGTAAGAACGATCTACAAAAAAAAAATATCCCACCTTGTTCTCAAGACAAAAGGGAACAACTTGGCCAGCTTCATTGCAAGGCCAGTATAAATTAGGCAGTAAATATAAGGAAAGTAAATAGAAAAAAATGTGGCCGAGACTTTGGGCAATCGGCTCAGGTCAGGAAGGAGTGAGGAGAAGCTTAGGATGGGACTGGTGTGGTGCTGTTTCTTGGGAAAAGGGCTTTTGGGTTCAACAGTATGCCCTGTTATTAAGACACGCATGGGGAATACTTCTGACGTGACTGAATGTAACAGTTTGACATATTGCTCTGGCCTTTGTCTTAGCAGAAATACAGGAACATTTTCTATTCTGAACCCAGCTCTTAGAGAAATGAAATCAATCTTTCTTTCCATCTACCTGAATAGGAGTTAGACTGGACCCTAAATATTTTAAATAGCTTCGTGTTGAATTTCAGCATGAGGTTGGTCAAAATTAAAACATATAGCTTGGAAACATAAAAGAAAGCATGGGTGTGGGCATAAATGACAGCTGGGGAAAAAAATACCAGTCAACGAGTTATTATTCTCAGCTTCCCTTTCAGTTTTCATTGCACATCACTTGATACCTAGAAGGGATCAATTTGCTGTTGGGAACTGTAGGCACCACCTCAAAACAAAGAACAATAATAATTATGAAATGCAGAAACCCTCTAGCACATGAGTGCAAGATCTTGCTGTAACACAGTGTTTATTTTTTCTGTAAGCGGCTTGGATGATGGCATTGCTGTCAAATGCAGAGTCTCAAGGTGTGTAGACTATGGTAAATAGAGAAGGGTGATCCAGACAACAGTAGACACTTGGATAATCTACATTTTACCAACTTAGGTAAAAAAGCATTCAAGGAAGTCATTTCAGCAAAAAAAAACCCCACCATGATGTGACAAAATACATCATTCAAAGAATTAAACTCAATATTTTAAAAGATGAGCTGTTTTCTAGACTAAAGAGGCACTGATTAGCCTGCCATACAGGGAAATTACCAGACCCAGTCTGAGTTAGTAAGGATAGCTCACATTGTTCCCCCAAAATAATAGAAGCATATTTGGAAAGTGTAAAGAAGCTGTTGATTTAAGAAAATTGAATGTTTTGCTCAATTCCAATTTCAGTTGCTCCAATTCAAATGCAAAATGCAACTTAAGTCAATATATGCATATGAAAAAAGAAGCAAGTAGTTCAGAATAATTATGTTGGAAAAACTCAGATTCGGCTTGATTATAGATCTTAAAATGTCTAAAAAAGAGTAGTTCCTAATGTACGTTGAATGTATACAAAACATTGAGAGAAGGGCTTGATGTGATGTGCATTTTTCAGATTAAATTGAAAAGATGACAAAATAATGAACAAATTTTACTGTACAATGGCAGATTTTTCTAAAAATTGGCATTGTGTGTTTTCTTCTTCTTAAAATCTATGTTTCAATTTTGGGGGTGCTTTGCCAGACTGTGTGTGTGCATACAAATGACAGAAAGAAGGAACCAGTGCCTAGAATTGGCAAACAATTTAGGTTTCTTAAAACTATCCCCGCTGGTGGTGATGGTAGTAGTTCTCTTTCTGTGTACTCTTTCTAACATGATTCATTTGTTTGTGATTAAAAATTTAAAAAGCCACTTCAGGCATCCTGAGAGGATTTTCTGCAAATCCCTGTATTTGTGTCAATGGGTCCATATGCAATTTTAGCTCAAAAAAGTACCTTTGTGAATTTGGTTTCTGGCACCTAGGATGTCAATAAAAGATGAGGTCATGGCTAAAATTTGCCTCTTCTATGATTGCTGCTGTAAATGGGAGCCTAGCTTGTACTTTCATAGCAGAATTTGGCCTTTAATTGGTGTTGGCTCATCCTGTGTGATCATGAAACATTATAGTAACACGCAGGGTTTTTATTGTAATTCCCTTGCAATGGACACGCTTGCTTTTTTTGGTTCCCTGTAGACTGCTGTTTACGGTCTCTGCCCAAAGAAGGATACCTTTTATTCTGTAATGATAACTCTTTCTCTAGCCTGACCAGTGGATGCATCAAGATTTACTAGTTCATGTTTATCTCAGCTAAACAATATTTGGTGAAACAGTGGAAACACCTGTAGCCTCTCTATCCATATTTTTCGTTGGCTTTCTCTCCATTGGGCAATCTGAGATTTTGTCTATGTATTATAAAGGTTTTCATTACATTTTTTTCCTTATAGCACTCCTAATCCAAATCTGTCCCTTCTCAGCCAAACCAACCATTTATGCTCACAACCTTGCTCTTATCTTTTGAAGGATGCAAAGATCTGAGGAGGTCACTTTAGTCAACTGCTTTTTTGCCTACGGGTTCTTTGTGGGACTCCACAGACGGGTTTTTTTGGTACGTATTTCAGACTACTGAGAGGGTTAAAAAAGGGCTGGTGTATTTACACTATGAAGGAGGAGTAATTCATCTTTTAGGGAGGCTGAAGGCAAGGCTGGCAAGTCAAAGGGTATCAGCAGATAGTTTGATAGAAACTTCTGTCTGCTTCTCATCTGTGGTTATGTGGGCTATCTTGTACTTAATGCCACATCTGTTTCTGGTTTTGTAGTCTGAGGTAAAAAGGTTGTTCTAGAGTGAAAGTGTTTAAGAATGAATTCCTCCCATTTTTTTATTTTATTTTATTCGTTGTACAATGGTTGTGTGTGTTAATTCAGGCTGAAGACTGTGCTAGCATGACTATGCTGAATTTTCTCAAGGGTAAACTGCAGCATATACCTGAAGCCACACTAAAAATCAACATGGAAATCAAAGTCAGGACAAGGCAATTTGCTTTATGAGCAGGGTGATTCACCAGGAGCAAATGAAAGATCCAGGGGAATCAGTCTGATGTCAGCAGAAGATTAGTAACACATGAGGATTTATCATAAAAATCCGGTTCTGACTAAATGTTTTTGTTGTAAACAACTGCTGCTGAAATGATACACAAGAAGAAATGCCCTACTTCATTACAATGTTTGGAGTCTTTCTCTTGTCACAATACAAATGCACCAATTTTCTCTGGCTTTTATAGCTCTGGCAGGTAAAATGTGGAGGGTAGCTTGAAGGGTCATCTAGTTTGACCTTTATTAGCACATGAATGCATGAAACAGTATTAAATAGAAAACAGAAACACCTCAACATCATATCAAGTGCTCAGTTTGTATTTACAGGTCAGATTGTAATTTGTGGAGATACTGGATGACAGGTATTTGTTTCCCTTACTGTTAAATAGAAGAAGTGGGAATTCTAGAGGTAATAAAGCCAAAAAAATCCTCTATTTCATTGTTTTGATTTCTTCACTTTTTTCTTAGCTGTATTTAATAGTTTATCTCTCTTCTGGAATAAAAATTTGTAAATTCTAAATGTGCCATTTGGCTTTCATGACATTTTATTCAGTGACAGAATGTGACAATGCTCATTTGTTTTTACCCATTGACATGATAAATATGAAGCTATGAAGTAGAAATCTTTTTCCAGAGGCGCTGTTGAATTAAAACCCTATTCTAATTTTCCTTAAAACGGAAAGCTTAATTGGAAGCAAGTTGAACACTGTGACAACATGCAGCAAATATGCATATTTTTTCCATTTGTATCTTGTATACTTGGCTTCTGAAATCAACCTGTTGGGTTGCGCACGTGTTCTTTATACTGAGATCTGATGGGTGTGAGTAGGTTCTCTAATGAGGACATTCACATACACAAATTCCAGTAATTCTGTTAAATGCACTAGTAAGCTTTTTCCTTCCTCTAATAACCCTAAAAGGTGGATGTACAACGGTAGAAAAGACTCTCCTCTCAGCCAAAGCACATCGGTCTGCAACTCATACATAATCCAGAGGTGCTGAACAGAGGATTCCTGCTGTAGACACCAGGAACTCATTTTCCATGGGATATTAGGAAGCGTTATGCCATTCAATTTGAATTCCATTCGCTGCAAATAATTTACCTCTCAGCACTTCATAATTGTACATTAACAAAAATGAAAGGGTGGCCTATAAATAATCTTTACCAGAAGCTACAAGCAGATTGGCCAAATATTATTTTGCAGAGGCAATAGATGTGGGTGGGTTCCTGTGCCAAACCAGGTTCACTGCTTTTAATCTGTATTCTGCTGCAATTTAATATCAGCATTCCCTTGCTCCATCAAAGTTGCTGTATTCTTCACCCCTACTTTTCTTCCTTGTTCTCCAGGCTGCAGGGCTTGGGTTGGTGAGCTGTGAAGCCTCCTGCTGTTGCTGTTTCCAGCGCAAGGCAGGGGAAGGTTCTGCGTTGAAGTGGGGAGGTGGACGGGGGGGGTCCCAATCCACAGAGGAGTAAAGGGGGCACAGCAGAACTGGGAGAAGGAGAGGGGTCAACTGCGGCTTCTGGGAGGTCCCTTCTGGGACCACCAGTGTTTTGAAATTATTATGGTACCATGTGCTTGCCACATACTGTAATTTCTCAGGTGGGTGCATTTTATCATAACTGTTGCTAGTTGGAAAATATTTGGGATTTTTTTTGCCCAATGTCCAATTTTCCTCATAGAGCCACATACTTCATACCGGACCTTTCTGTTTTGTGTCAAAAAAAGAGAGTCTTTCGCTTTGTTAGAGCCTCTCCTGCTCATTGAGCTTTCCACCAGGGTGGCATAGGCAAGGTCGCGTTTTGGTGGGTTTGCTTTGTGTTGTGGCAGGAGGGGAGGCAGCCCGAGGGGATGGCGGCAGTGGGCACCGGGGCTGGAGGGAGGGCACTGGGCCACCAGTGGCAGCCAGTGCTCTGGTGGACGTGGTCCCCTCTGGGACTTCAACCTCAGCAAGCTGAGCTCTCCGTCCTCTCAAGACTGCTCAGATGAAAAATGCTTTAGTGGGAACTTGACCTTTTCTTCTCTGGTCACCAGGAGTCTGGGAAAAAAAATAAACTTTTATCAAAATTGTTATTTTCTCGAGGAAAGGTCACTATTGTTTAAAAAGGGGGATTTTTTTGTTTGTTTTTATTGGCTGGTTTTATTGTTCTGTTATTTCAGGAGGGGAATACAGGGAACCCAGCTGTTCCAAGGCACGAGTCGAGGCACTATAAAGCAAAGGCATATCGGGGGTGGGCTGGGGACTCCACAGGAGTCATAAGCTTTGACAAGTGAGCAGATTTCTTGGTTTCCCTTAAACCCATTGCTAGTGAGTTCAGGTCTTCCACCTTGTCTTCAACAAAGTGGCAGCGAATGCACCCCCAGAATATTTTTTTTATATAAAAAAAAAAAAAAAAGCCCGGCAGAAGTTTTTTTCATCCCCTTGGCTTTGGAGGCAGGATGCCTTAGAGAGGGTACTGTGTGAATGGGTCCCATCATACTTCTCTCTTGACCTGGTTAAGATGGTTTCTCCTGTTGAAGAATGGGAGAAACTGTCAGACGGTTTGTTTTCTGTTGCCTGACTGCTGAAATGTTAAAGACTACTGTTAATGAGTAAAATAAGCACAGAGTCACTGAGAAGTCACCAGACTTTCAGTATTTGCATGTTTTCCCTTTATCTGTTTTGTCTCTGTCAAGGTAGAAGAGCTTAAAAAAATCACAAAACTCAAAACATGGGCTTCTTTTTGGACTAATTTTTAATTACCTAGCATTTAGAGCCTAAATTACTGTTTTTCTTGAAATGCCTCATAAATGTAAAATTTTACAAAGAGTATGTGATAAACATTTGAGGGTGATACTGTGTGTTTTGCATGTTAAACAACATGATAAAACGTAATGCAGCTTAACTATGGCATGGCAACAGGTCTTCCAAAATTATCTGTGCCAGTTGCAAATGAATCTCACTGACTTATTTCAAACTAGGCTGGAACATGAATGTTTCTTAACCAAAGTCCAGAGAAAAGAACAACCCGTATATGAATTATAAATATGCAAGAAAAATACAGGATGATAGTGGGCTTTTAAATTTTTTTTTACTTTTTCAGAATTTTTTCTTCTCTCAAGTTGTCTATTAACAACTCTGCGGTTGCTTAGATGAGCATTTAGTCTCATCAGAGGGATCGTCACCAACATGAATACCAGTTCAGAAGAAGTACCAAACGGCTGCAGAGCACTGTCGTTATTCAAACATTTGTAAAAACCTCCTGGTTTTATGAGTGAATATAGTCAATGCCATAGATGAAGAATGAATTTGAGACTGACTAAGCAAATTCAAAATCAGATGGATCTTTTCGGTGCAGAAAAGGTCCACCTTGTATTGCTCACGGCTCTTAGATAAACTCTTCTATGCTTATGGACTAATGCCATGTAGTAGTAGGGCTGCAATAATAACAGTGCTTCCACAGGGTTGAGTAGCCCGGCAGCCCAAAGCATTTAATGGCATCAGTTGTTTCCTATAAATTAAGTGTGCAGTATTACATTTTATTGACAGGAAATAGCTAATTTGGCTCAAGGCATCTGGCTCTTGATTTTATTAACCTGTAGGATGCCTAAACAAAGAAGCATATATATAACACTATGTCAAAAAGATAACTATTTCCAGAAAGGCATCACTTGCATATGAAACATTCTAGTGTTTCATATAACAAGCAGTGGAATAATTGTACCTAATCAGAATGTAACAATCTCAAGAGGGAATAAAACCAAATAATTTTTCATTGGCTTCTTGAGAAAAAACATTTTATATATATGTATGTATAAAAATATATACGTATATATAATATATATTCTTATATATGTAAAAATATATGAAATATATAATTATATATATGCACTTCAGCCTCCCGTTATTTTGATGCATTTAATAACAGAGTTTCATATTATGTCAACTTCGATTGAAGCAGTTAACAGACATTAATTGAGATCCATGGTCTCACACCTTTTGCTTTGATGAGAGATGGTGGAGTGGAAATGGAAGAAAAGTGAAGGGCCTGATGGGCAGGGCTGAGGGTGGCCCTTGGTGGACAGCATGCTGAGAGTCTGCCTGTGATGCCTTCCCAGTGCCACCTGCTCTGGCAGCTTTACTGCGGAATTCGCAGCTTTTGGTGTTGTCCTTGAGGCTTCCCTATCCGAAGTCACATTACTGTATTGCGTTATTAGGAGACTTTCATAGTCAAAGAGACCAGCTTGAATGGGGGACTCCAAAGACTCAGAAATTAGAGTGTAAAAGAAGATGAATGCTTTCTATTCTGAAGGACAATCTTGTGTGGTCCGGTGTATGGTTTCACAGAATCACAGAATGGTCAGGGTTGGAAGGGACCTCTGGAGATCATCTAGTCCAACCCCCCGGCCACAGCAGGGACACCTACAGCAGGTTGCACAGGACAGCAAAACCCAGGCGGGTTTTGAATGTCTCCAGTGTGGGAGACTCCACAACCAATCTGGGCAGCCTGTGCCAGTGCTCTGCCACCCTCAAAGTAAAGAAGTTCCTCCTCGTGTTTAGATGGAACTTCCTATGTTCAAGTTTATGCACATTACCTCTTGTTTCTGCGAGTACGGGGCTGTCGGAGTGGTTTCCCTGAACCAAACGGGCAGTCACGAGTCTCGGTAGAGCACAGGCAGCTCCAGATGCCCGTTCTCGACCCTGTCAGGGCTGGGAGAGGCTGCCTGCACCAAAACATCATGTGCCCAGCCAGGGTACGTGGGACACCCTCCTGTCACCACAGCTCGTCTTGGGCTTTGCTACCATGCTTACAGCAAAGTTCTCCTCCATGGCATCCTCAGAAACATGGCAAAATCAGGGGTGGCCAGCCTTAAGGGATGCATATTTGTTGCATACAATAAGCACAGATGAGGTGTCATTATTTCTATTAACAGTTGGCATTAGGAGCCACTACGTTAATCATTCAGGGGAATATGCACTGCAAATCTACCCTGCATTTGGGAGCAGGCTCCAGACCCCACATCTGTTTTCCTGTTGATTCTGCCAGCCCAAGCCTGGCAGCCTTTGCTGGATGGGTGAAGCCTTCCAACTCTTGCTGGACCAGCCCCACCGGTGACACACAGGGCATCTGAAATCTCTCCTTAAATGCCATCCCTGCAGTGCTGGGGCACTAAAGACCAGCTAAGAGCGAACCTGGGGCACAGGCATCGGCTTTTGAAAGAGCTCGAACATGTTTGAGCTGTTTCAGCGATAGTCGCGGCGTCCCAGCTGAGTGAGAGGGAGCTCCCTTTTGAGAAAGCAGCTCCTTCAACTTCTTAGGTGTTATTTTGCAGACAAACATCTGCCCAGCTCGAACTGTTTTCCAAAGCTTCCCTTGTGCTGTTAGAGGCAACCCGAAGTTGCAGGCGCACGGGGTCCAGCCGGAGCACCAGCTCGTCTTAAGTCGGGTGAGTGCCGATTAGTTTGGCCATCGCAGCAGCAGGACAGGTCGGGAGCCTTGCCGGGCTGGCTCCTAGTCCCACGCCTCAGGCTTGGGCCGAAATGGCAACCTTGATGTACCGCGGAAAGCTGTCTCTGCCTGCATTCGAAAGGTGGTGGTGCAACCTGGTTGGCGTAGGACTGTGAGCCGTAATCAGGCATTGTGGCGACCCGGCACTTTGTACCCAGCTGCAGTAACAGAGTCACTCAGAAATGGTATAAAATCCTTTCCTCATGTGATGGATTTGACAGATTTGACAAAACTCCATCTAAAAATTCATGGAGCACACCCACGCGAACCTCCTTCCCTTCCCAAGGCTGTCCGTGATCTCTGCAGCACCTGCGGTATCAGTAACTATGACAGATGGTACCAGGTAGCCTACACTTGCCTGATAGTTTTATATACACCTAAATCTGTCGTTGGGCTAACAGATTATAAATTGATTAAATAAATAAATAAAAACAATGTATAATTTAATATTATATTATTATAATACATTATTCATTAATTATAAATAAAAATACAAATATAATCCAGATTATATAAATAAATAGTATGCAGTCGGGCTAGCATTACAAAAATAATGTTTGTTAGTCAGTCATAACTGCTTTTAGGTATGGACAGCATGTATGATGTTTGCAGAACGGCTGCTGCTTATGTTGAGCAAAGCTGTCTGTAAGTCCCTCCATAGCACTGGCAGGCGCAATCATCTGATTCAGTTGGGATTGTGTCTGTGTAATTTAGTATTGTGGTGAGAGACGAAGAGATTTTGGAGAGGGTGCTGCTTGTTAGTGGAAAGGATAAATTGGAAGTGCTGCTAAAAAGCTTTGGGTTTTAATTTCAGATACAGAGAATGGACACTATGGAGAGAATTTACCCCTCAATCTCTGACTAGCAGAGGACTTGCCACCTGATGGAGAAAATTACACTAAATTGTGCAGTCATTTAGTTACTGTTTTGTCAGCTAAGGTTATCTGGTTATCCAAAGCCCAGGTGCATATTCTTTCTGTTTGCAAAAGCTTTCCTTAAATAATACAGCCTCGTAATTAAGTCTCAGTCTAAGACAGAGCAATAATCATATAATTGTTTGTCTATGTTTTACAACTTTGCCAAAATGTAAAAGTTTATATTAAAAACTTTCACTGTCAAAATGTGTGCACAATTCCTATTCTCTGAAACAACTTAGCTGTTGTCTAGAAAGAGATGACTGCCTTGCTCGAGTGACAAAGCTCCAAACATTTTAGCACAGGCAGAGCTCTAGGGCAGGGCTGGAAAGCTGGGTGATGAGTTGGGATGGTGTCAGGGCTTGTCCCTTACTCTCCCTGTGAAAATACCCCTGAAAGATTCCGGTTTCTGCTGCCTTATTTCATTCTGCATGCAGGGACTGTGCGTCCGTGGCGGAGAGGGATGTGGGAGCCGGCGAGGGTTGGGTGGGAACGAGGAGGCAGGAGCAGGAGGCAGGACTGAGCCCCGCGGGCTGGGGAGGGGGCTTGGGTGGGACGGAGCTGGAGGCATCAAGAGTCACAAGCTGCCAGGAGGGTTGAACCTGGCCTGAGGAATTGAAGAGGTCGGGGTAAGGTGTGTAAGGGTAAAAATTCACTTACTGCCGTTGCAGAGTGTAGTCCCTTTTGTGAAGGAACCAGAGTTGCCATCTCCTGTTGGCATCTTTGCGACGGCTGAGCAGAAGATTATTCCTGCCTCATCGGGCAGTTAGGGGCTGCAAGTGTGTGACCTGGGAATTTCCTAGTCCCTTTCTCACTTGTCGTAAGGGGTTGTTTACAGCATCAGAGGGAGATATGGGACAAGAAAAAAAAATTTTTTTTCAAGTTGCCTGTGCAAACGTGACTTTATTCTCCCAAGTGGTAACAAGTGCAGTCTTGGGTTACCTGCTCACTCACAGCATTATCCACAGACTTCTGACTGGGTCAGGGTACGTGGGCTGGGGGGGTGTATCACAACCATGGGCAGAAAGAGGCTGTCACCTCCAGGACCTCTGCATTATTTGCTGCAGGAGCTGGGAAAGTGTGCAGTGAATAAGACGAAGCAAGGGGAAGTCTCCTGGGATGGGCTGTTAGATACTGCCCTGGAGAACTTGATTTTCTTCCTGACACGGCTTGAATTCCACGGGGATTTAAATCACATCACTTCACTGACATTTTTCACAGGTGATGCCTGTGTGTTCTTCAATTTCTGGATTTCTTATCTGAGCCCTTCAGTCTGACTTGTTGAAATGAAATGAAGAACACTTGGAGTTTCCAATGGAGACGAGGAGAGCTCTGCTTTGCTCTGGAGAAATACAGTGCAATAAAATGCCAGGTTCCCTAAAAAAGTCAAACCGTAAATGTTTCAAATGAATTAGCCCTGTTGATGCTAATATCTCTGTTCCTCAAGCCTCTGGTTGTAAAATGAATGTAAGGAAGTCTCCTCATCTCACAGGACATTCAGGAGAACACAGTCATCATTTTTGAGAAAATGTTCATATGCTGAGGAGTATGTAGGGGGATGGATAATTCTGTCTCTACAACAGAACGTGTAATAGGGCAGGCATTGGTGGAGCAACGAACAAAGATGGAAACAACAGAGGGAATTAACTCTAACAGCATTGGATGGCCTTTTGCCACTCCCCCAGTGAGGAGTATCAGCTGAGTAGTTATGCCCCGTCTATTCTGTGTGCAGAGAGGAAGGCCAGGAGTGTTGCGGAGAGGACAGTGTATGACCAGGTGGTTAAAGGGTACCACAACACCCAGGTGATGGAGCTAAGCTCAGTTTGCAAAGGCAGCCTCACCTGGGGAGCTCTGTGCTCAGCACCACCAGCTGCTCTGTGGGCTATGAGCATGTCGCACAACTCAGCGGTGAGTTAAAAGGCACCAAAAGAAAGTGCAAGGAGGATGACTGACAAAATGCTGTGCAGTGGTGCTCATTTGCTTCTGCTGAGCAGTGCCAAAGGCCCTTGCCCTTGGGTGCTCTCTGCGCTGAAACGCCTTTGCCCAAAGGTGCTCGTGCACCTTGGAGATAGCAGCCAGAGAGAGCTCAGGGTACCACCGGTAGGTACACACATACGCAGCAGAGCTGAGTTGGAGAATTAATTTGCAATTCAAATGCAGCTACTGAGGTAGATAAATTTAATTATTTAGAGACATTCAAGCCAGATTTCTGAGTGCCACACTCATGTGTATTTGTCAAAAATGATCATTTGCTTCATTTACTCTGCAATGATTTTCATATTTTGAATTGTCACCTCAGCTCTTAAAGTTGTGATGTATGGCTGGCACCGAAATATCTGAGGAACTCCAGACAAAGAGTAAATGCTTGGGAATGTGGCCGAGGCTGTTCCTGCTCCAGTATGACAACAAGCAGGCTTTATTGCTTAGTGCTTGCCTGCAGAGCCAATACACACCACCACCTGGCAGGTGTACATGAAGAGAAACAGCACATCAAAAAGTCAGATTACCACCGTGCCTGTGCGCGTAACTGTGTGGAGGAGGCCAGCAACAGAAGCTGAATGTTTCAGAGAACGAAGCCTCAGCAGACGAATTCCCCATGAGGTAATGGGAAAATCTTGCTTGCCTTACCCACCTCGGTAATTTCACCGAGGTGAACTTGCATAAGAAAGGCAGGCAGGACCTGTGTAGGTCTGGTGAAAGGAACACCTGGGAGGAACACGCTTGAGACAGAGCTCGAAATTACAATGCTTTGGTAGGGCAGAAATGGAAAGAAATTGGGAGTAGATGTGCAGCAAATTTTCTGAGAGCACGGAACTAATTTTACTCTTTTCAGAGGCAACATTATGAACAGTACATAATTTTCAGCCCAAGAAGATCTGGCACTAGCATATTTTAGAGGTTTTTCATGTGGAGTGGCACACTGCAGCTCCAGGCCCTCCGTTGCTCATGATTAATGCATCCTGCTTTCTGTGTAAGAGAACTCGAGCTGCACAGGTACGTAACGGGCACATAAACAGGAAGAATTCAGAAAGGGTTTTTCCCACAACCCCAGTGACTGAAAAATCCAGAGAATTTTGCTTATTCATTTCACCTGACCTTGTAGCTTTGGTGAACTCTATCTCTCTCTAAATAAGAAACCTGCTTGTTCTCCTTTTTGATGGATGATTCTGCTTTACTACCTAGCATTTTACAACTAATGCAGTATTTCTGGAAAGGCTCATATCGTGCAAATCAAAGATATGATTTTGGATCATAACCAAAAATATTACAGGTCAGTGTCCTTAAAAATAATCTTTATTCAGTATTTTTATTCTATCAAATTTGTTTTCTTGCCCTACCTGCTGTACATCATTGTGACACATTCTTTTGCTAAAAGACTTCTAGAGGGAATTATTAAGTTTTCTTTCCTTCAATACTATGTGCTTGGAGACCTTGATTTTTAAAAGAGAGACAAATCCTCCTCCAGATTTAGGACCTAGATATAGATGTTTGATTCTATAGGCCACTCAGGAACGTATCTAAATTTGTTCCTTTGCTTAGCTGTGATCAGAAGTCAAAGCACATAGCACACGAGACTGTAAGTCACTCCTTCTAGCTGATTAACATGATTGTATATTATCCGTCTTCCCATCACAAACAAGACATATAGAGAAGCCTACAAGCCTGATGGCTCCCTGTGGATTGTCGTGGCTCTGGTATCTAGACTAACTTTAAACTGAAGAATCATTAGGCTTTTGCACTGACAAGATGGTCTTGAAGACCCAAGTTCATTACATTTTAGGGTGTGCTTTCAAATGTTAGCGTTTCTCATTCATGCTGATGCACAGGGTGTAACGTGCTGATCTCCTCGTGTGCCAGCAGACAGGCAGAGCGATCAGGCAGCCTACTGGTCGCAGTGCCCACAATGCCCCTGCCTGTCCTCTTCTCAGCATGGAGCACCTCAGCTGTTTTGGTGGAAACCATATGCCTGGGAGGAAGCGGGGCTCCCCTCTGGCAGCTGCACCATTGGGATGGGGCAGCACAAGGGCAGCCTGGCAGACCAGTCACCTCCACTGGAGGGCATGGGTCGAGGTCCCTGAGGGAGCAGGGCTGGGGAGCCGGTACCAGGCTGTGCCCCTGTTATAGACCAGAGCCCCACCAGAGAGAGAAAATAAGCTGGGAGATGGTGCTCCTGCATCTACAAGGTCAATGGGAAGGTGGGAAACGGGCATCCCCACAAACTCCCAAAACCCTCTTCCCACCTGCCAGCACCTCCAGATCAGCACAAACCTCATCAGCTCCCTGCCCATAGCCCCCGTGATCCTGTGTCCCCCTGTGCTTACCCACAGCCGTCCACCACCACCACCTGAATTGCACCACTGTCTGAAAAGAGACCTGCTAGCTCATTTGCTCTTAGGATAGCGACATTCAGTTTTTGTCTAAACTGCCAAGAAATCTTTGAACTGGTGCCACTGGTGAAGCATTTCTCTAACTCTTATGTGACACTATTGCTACCTGCTACCTTGTCTGGCTCCAGTTTGTAAGTTGTCTTATCAGACCCATCAGGTTGAACAGATGGAAACGTCAATGGTCCAAGAAACGTGGTCTCAGTGTGATGATTTGACTGTTTGAATACCCACTTTATGCAGTATGCTGTAAGTCTGAAGAGGATGAAATGATTATGTAAGTTTTGGCTACTCTTAAATTTTGTAAAATGGGTGGGGGAGTCTAGGCAGGCCTGGGCAGCAGTTAAAAGGAACAATAAAAGAAGAACTATTGATGGGTAGTGGAAAGGTGTTAGTTTGCTCATTTATTTGACTCTCCTGTACCACTTTCTGGCTAGTTTGCATTAGGCCCAGTGTGGATTCATGAAATTTGAATGAGCTTACAATATTTTCAGATAAGAGCTGTCCTTGCACAGAAAAAAAGAAGGTAAGATGTAGTATTCAATTATGCAAGAATAGGGAGAAAGTACAGAACAGCTGACTCAAGGCAAATAGACCAAGTGTTGGAGAATGCTGTGGTGCTGCCGATCTATCTTTTAATGATTATTTATTAAGAACAGACAATATGTGATCTCTCCCTCTCTGGCTTCTCTTCAGCTAGACGCCATCAATACAGGAACTGTGGTTTTGGGATAGATGTGTATTAGGAGCGTGTTAGAGGCTACAAAGGGATGGAAGAATAGTGCAGGTATGGAAAGAGTACTGTATTTACATTTTCTGCCATGAAAACAACATAGATCTGAATGCTGCTGTTCCTATTGATTCTCATTGACTTTACCGAAAATACCTGCAGTCAGAGATACGGAGTTTGACTTCATGTGGCTAAATGTTTAAGCAAAACTGTCACTGGCTTTTCAAGGCAAAAATTCAATTATTGGGATTTTGACATCACTTTCTATTTTCTCAGAGTTATTTTAAGACCTGGTATATTCCCTGCATTTCCCCAATATCCTGGGGTTTTTTTTTTCACTGTTTTTTTCCTTTCTACAGATGGCATCACTAGGGCATATTTTGCCTTCTTTTTCTGCTTTTTTTCCCATTCCACTTATTTCTTTTTTTCATCTGTTATTCTCCTTTCTCTCCTTGCGTGCTTTCTGTTCTTTCCTTTGCCCCCTATTATCTCCAACATGCAAACTCTCCCACTTTTACATTAACAGGTCAGCAACAAATAGTCTGCAGCTTTAGATGGCCTATCTTTTGCAGTAAAGAAAACAAGCCTTTCCATTTGTGAATAAAAATGTTCTTGATAACTTCAAATTACTTTTTCTAGCAGTTTGGTGAAAAAGGAAGTCTGATGTAGGCCTGTGAGGAAGACGATTCTGAAAAGACAGATGCTGTGGTGTATATGACATTCTCCATTCTGAAAAAGTTAAAGATGACACGCTTAAAGAAGGCATTTGATGGAGCTGGACAAACTAGACATCTAACACAGTGGGTCTTGCTATCAAGCATTGCTTGCAACACAAATATTTCACAGTGTTCAGTTACTGAACCCCTTAATTGTCTCCACTATAGTCACAAGGAAATTTGTAGAACTACCTCCATGTAATGCGATCATCAAAAGTTCTGAGTACATCTGGAAAAACAACTGTAGTCCTGTTTAAGCTTTCCTTTGTCTTCAAAATTTGCTTGCTGAAGGAGCTTGCCAGTTCTCTGCCATCGTTTGGCATCCTCAGTGTGTTACGTGGCACAAACAATGCTGTGTTTGCTGGTCTGTCTAGCATCCCTAAATTTCATGACAGAGGTGAATCGAAAGTTCTCTACACCAGCATTTAATTCTTTATTCCAAGGAGCAGAAGGAGAGGTCTTCCTGTTCGTCCATATACTGTACCTTGCCATCCTCTTTGACCTGAAATGGGGGAGATTTCCAGTACGGTGGTAGTTTCCTTCAGGTAGGGACTATTAAAATGAGATTTGAAACTGCGGGCATAATCCCATTCCTACCACTTGTATGTAAGGACATACATAACACAGGGTTGGACTCAATAATCTTAAAGGTCTTTTCCAACCTAAATAATTCTATGATTCTATGATAATAGTGAACGAGAACAGCTCAGCCAAAACTATGGAAGGTATGGGGGACAGAAGTGGCAGAACTGGGGTGCCTGGAGGAGTGCTGCTTCTGTTTCCATGGTTAATCCTGCTTCTCTTCAGCCAGCTAATTTGGAAAGTGGGAGCCCAAGAGGGTCCCTAGTTTGGCACCGGCAGTAATTCCCACTGGCCAACTTAATCCAGATGCCTGCATCTGATTCAGATGCTCAAGTTAGGAGGTTAGTCCCCTCCACTGCATCAGTGGAGACAGAGATCCTGCAGAGCCTGTTGAAAGAAGGACCTTAATTCAGCTTGAAGGGATCTTTGCATCAAAGATAAAAGGAACCCGGTGGGACACGTGCCTCAGGTAGGTGGCATGAATACGCAATTGTGGAGCAAAGCAACAGCAGCGAAAAAGCACTCACCTAAAGCTGTGCTAACATAATTTTGAATAATGAATATGTGAGAGGAAACCAATTTGCTTTTAGATATCCCACAAACAGAAAAAAAATCATCAGATAAATTATTCATTGTGAATTATTTGCACAGGTTGATAGGAACTCATTAAACACTGAAAGACTGAGTTGCAAGAAAGAAATGGAGAAAGTCTTTAGTCTGGTATTTCTCTCCTCCTAAACTTCCAATAATTGTCTATCCAGCAAACGATTTTGTCTCTTTCTTCTGCTGTTATTCTGTACTTCCTGGACTATCCTTACTGAATGTTTTATGGCAGAGTTTTTCTGTGAGCCAAAGAGCTTGGATTTCACAGCTACATATTAAAGTGCGTCAGAAAACAGTAGAAGACATCACATTTTCTCCACTTACTTGTGGCTGAATTGCTACAAATTTTTAAATTGCCATACTTAAAAGTATTAGCTACAGATACATAAATCTCTCATTTTTTTTAAACACATCCCAGCCTCTACAGGCCAAGAATCCAGCTTTTACATTAAGTAATATGACAAGCAGTTCTAGGTGCCTCTGTTTCTGAATACCCAATCTGAGCCAATTTAAAGGGACATAGCTTGGGGCAACCTAAATTGCTGTACCATATTGAATTGGAAAATACCGGATTCTTGTAGAAAAAGGGCTGAATCGGTATCTAGGTTGTTTCAAGCAGTTTTTTGTGTAACCTGTTCTTTACACCCTGCTAAAGATGGTTCCACAGCCAGCCTAGGCAACATATTCCCAGTGCATGCCTATTCTTGGAATTAGGATATGCAAATTGAATTATATTTGCTGCAAATTAAGCTGATTTTGTCTTGTCCAACCTTCAGGGGACACAGGAAATATTTGATACATGTCCTTCTTATATATCCTTTTCATACAGAAAAGAGTTACTGTGGCTCTCCTCAAATTCCTCTCTACTAGACCAAGCAGGCTTTCCTGTAGAAGGTATATTTTCCTCTCTCATTCTCATTCAATTCTGTATCTTTCCAAGTGTCATGCCCACGGTGTTCAGCTGAAGACTCCTCAGCTCCAAGGAGAACAGAAAGAAAAAAAGTCTTCCATGTCTTCTGTATGTTATTTTAATAAAGTTGCTAAGGATTAGACATGGTGGCTTTGTAGCATAGCCCTAGTTTTTACTCATGGTAAAGCAGTGACCAAAAGCAACCTCAGATGCTCTGCTGCAGAACTGCTGTTTAACCAGTTTTTTCGCATCTTGTGTTGGCACCACTGATTTCTCTTTCCCCTGTGGATTTGCCTTTTCTGAATTTCTTATTGTTGATTTAACATCATTCTTCCAATAGGTCAAGCGCATTTTTACTTCTGTTCTCAGCCTTTGAAATTCTGCAGTCCTTCCTGACTTAAAAAGACAACATTTTATTAATATACTCTCCCTTCCACTACCCATGTTGGTAGCAGTGAAAACATTGAGTAGAGCTGGCCCTGGACAGCCCGTATGGGATCTCCCTTTCATGTGTCTGCTAAGGGCAACATTGATTGCGCAAAATATAGGCATACACACATATACAGTGCAAACGTGTAGCGATAGAGTGCAGAGATGGAGTTGAAATTTGATGTGATAATTCCTATTGTGCCACAATAACTCTGGGATGTGAACACAAATTTCATAGTCACTTTTTTTTTTTTCAAATAGTGCCATTTGATGCCATAACTGCTTTGTATTCAAAGCACAGATCAAAACTAGTACCACAAATATACTCCGATTCCATAGCCATTGAAAGAAATAATGACACGGCCTCTCCACATATGATTTAATTCTAGCACTCATTGTACCTACACTAGACTTACAGTACACTGTTTGTAAAAACTAGTAGCATGCTTGCCCCTTGCTCCCTCAGCAGTATTTTGGATAGCAGTCGTTAGATCATCTTTCTCTGTTTCTGTGGTTTAGTGAGGAAAGCAGAAAGATGTTCATTTTGCCAGAATTACAGATTGCTTTCCTTAGCAATGGGAGCTGTGATGGCTTAAGCTGGAGGGGAATGGGCTGAGATCACCCTTTTGCATTGGAATATCTTATGTGCATGTGTGTGAGATAAATGAGGCTGAGAATAAATGAGGAGAGAGAAGGAGGATGGCAGTGCAGGAGGGCAAGGTGCCAGGAAAATCTTCCTCTAAAGAAAGACAGAGCTGTCTGGAAATGTGCATTGTCACTCCCGGAGGAGAGGGGGGCAGTCCTGCTGGAGGTCTGCGGAGCCGTGCCTTCGCATGCCTTGGAGACATGGCGTGGGACAATCCATGGATCCAAACTGGCAGGAGCCTGGCTTTCTCCAGAGCTCTGCCTCACCTCCCGGTTTTTAGGGTGAGCCGAAGATCTACCTCTTCTCCAACTGCACGTGTAAGGCTTTTTCCCCCTTCCCTTTTCCCACAGCCTTTGTGGTTGAGGAGGAGAGAGCCCCGGCGTTAGACACCCTTCGGTGTGTCATTACTGGCACAAGGGGCCGTAAACACGTTGCTGGAAAAATGCAGTCCTTTAAGCAGTGACCTAGTTAAGGCTCCTATGTCTGCAGAAATTTGGTTTTCCCACCTAGGCAGCTCCTAGCTAACCCCTGGTAAGCTGTTCCTTCTCTCTCCCGCTCCCTCTGGAAGGCTGTAGCTCTCCCTTTGCAGGTGTAATTCAATCAAACAGGCACTGCATATTCCTTGCTAGTCATTGCCGAGTCCCCCAGGCCCTGACCAAGTCACTGCCTACCCATCGGCCTCGCTGGCAAGTTGCGTAATGTTGGAGCAACACAATGGAGAAAGGGATATTTTTAAATGTGTGCTTTATTCTTTTTTTTTTTAAACCTGTATAAATAAATACAAAATGACAAAGAGGTTCATGTTTACTAAACATTGCATTTGATTGTATGACATTACACAGTGTGTGTCACAATAGTTCACCTTGTAATTGTGTCCTTTTAGCTGTTGGTGCATAATTCTATAACTCATAGGATACAATTAGTCCTGAAGCTGCATCCAGCCACCCTTTTAGTGGAACCCCTGAGTGCTTACAATTGCAAGAGAGTATTAGGGGAGCGCTTGAGCCAATTGGCTGAAAATTGGGAATTTCATGAGAGAGGTCTGGCATAGCAAAAAAAGAAGGGGTGGGATAGAATAGAAAAAGAAATAGAAAAAGAAGGGGTGGGAGGGGTGGGATAGAATCTTGAGAAAAGAAAAAGTATTAAAGCTTTGGAGCATTTTTATTTCAGATTTTCTTCCCCTTAGCGGTTGACAGAAATAAATATATCTGAAGTAATCAAAGTCAGCAGAGATCACAGGTTCATTGAGGAATACGATTTTTTTCACGCTCACTGGGAGCAGGCAAATGGACAAACCTCGCATGATCAGACTTTACCTGAAGAGCTGGCTCATATTTTGATAAGGGTAAAAATATACTCAACCACTTGATGGAATACTGGTTCTCCAAACCACTTACCATCCTCACCCAGTGAAGGTCAACTGCCAAGGTTTTATAGACATGCTCTGGTCATGACTTGCTTGCTTGCTTCTTTAAATTGCACTCCATGCGCTTTTCCACATTCATTCTCTCTAATTCTCTTCAGAAGGCTTGAATAGAGATACTTTACCTTCACATTTAGAGCTTATAAAAGTATTTGCTGGAAACACATTTTGCATTCTGTTTGGCCTATTTAAAGCAAATTGTTGTTTTCAGGTAGATTTTAATTTTGTACAGATTTTTCCCATTATTCTGTGAAATACATATATTTCATATGTATTATAGGAATGTGGGTAGCTGTAAAGCATGACCCTTGACTACTTGAGGTCTATGATTGGCGACCTAAACATGTTTTACATTTGCTTACTGGCTGACTTAATGTATATTAATGGGAACTATGTCTTAAGAAACAATTATAGATCTGAATGGTGTGTGAGCACCAGGGAACTGGTGACATTGCACCTGAGAAGAAGTTAAGAACTGTCAAGAGGTTTGGGGCTTTGATGATCTTTCCCTGACTATTTTTTGTGGATGAGGGAATTTTTGGTAACATTTAGCAGATTCTGCATGCAAATCTGTGTTTCCACACGCATACTGGGTTTGCTATTGTTTGCATTTGCTATCACCTTCCTGATAAGCGCTGCTCACTTGCAGCTCCGTCTTCCCCGGATGGTGGAGTTAGAACTCAACACCTTCCTTCCCTTTGGCAGCATTTTGAAATAAGCTTGTTGGGTATCTATCTGACTTACTGGGGAACTATTTACCGCTCTGCTGTTCTGTAAAACGATTGTATCCAAACACTGGTACCCCACTGCTTTGGTACTGGACATACTGCTGTTATGCGACAAGGCTGAGACTGTTTAGAAGTAAGTCAGAAAAGATATGTCTTTCCTCAGCTCACCTTCTGTCTCTCCCCTCCTGCATAAAAGTTTTTGTAAATGATTTTATATGTTTCAACTTTGTCAGACTCGGTAAGACTTTCCTATCAGAACAAAGGTAAAAATGTGAACTTTTTTTTTTTTTAAAAAAGAAAACCCAGTATTTTCTGCTGAAAATCTCAAATCCAGCAACTCTATCCTCCTCTCCTCCCCTTTCCAATGTTTAATTTCCACTGGGCAACATGTTTTGAAGCCAGCAGTTATAGTCTCCTTGGTGTATACTGAAAACCTGTAGTTCTTCCTGGCTTAAGAGTAAAATATTGAGCACCTTTTGAAAATTTGGTAGTGGAAGATGAGGCTCACAAAATCACTGCTAATTAAGCCTTATAAAATCAACTGCCACTTAGCAAAAGTAATGGGACTTTTACTTGCTTTCTAATTCTCTCCTTCCCGCTGTGGCCACCTTAATTTCCAAATGTGCTAACAGAGGATAGAGATGGCAGATGTGGAAAACCTTCTGGGGTGAATAAAAGAGTTCATATTTAAAAAGATTTGTTTGATCTAAACAAACTCTCTTTCACCAAACAGTTATCTCAATAAAACCTGCAATATGAATCTCAGATGGGCTGCATGGCATGAAGCCAAAGGCTGAGGGCTACCAAGCACTGGAAAAGCGCAAGCATAAGTATGCCTGGATGGCATCCATAGCACATCTACATCTTAGTGCATCTACAGAGTACCACAGAGGCCAATTTTTCTTACAAGCTTTTAAAGAACATTAAAAATGTGAATGCCCTCTTTTGTACATCTCTCTGATGAAGGAGCAATAAAGCTTTGCCCTGTAGTGACTTGGGTATGGGTTGCTTCCCATTGCACCTGTGCTGGTCCATGCTCACCTCTGTGTCCTAGGTCCTCAGTCACTTGGGCCATGTCAGAGGGACCTTCTGCCTTAGAAAGCAGACTGACAAAACGAAACTCAGCCTTTGGCTTCAAGGGGAAGAGGAAAACAGACATCTGATCATGATGGGCCATGCTTTGGACAAGTGTTATTAGCTATAGCTTCCATGAAGTCTGTGGCGAAGTGTTGATGTACACAAAGAGTACACCACTGAAGTATTTTTTCCTTCATTTTTTCCATTTCTCCCATACCCAGGCTCCACAGTTTAAAGCTTTGTTGGTTGCAGTTGTCAATAATTTAAAACTCTTACCTTATTTTCAGCCTGGTGCTGGAACAGACCACCTGAAGAACTCTCCAGGGCTGCGAGTACATTTGGGAGTTTTTCTGTGTAGGTTTTTATGGAGTTCTCTACAATAAATTTAGGCATTTCTCACCTCAGTCAACTTTTGTGTCCCTTGGCTTTCCAGTTTCCAATATGTATTTGTCATCTCTACCTATGAAACATTCTCCATAAATTTATTATTTGCATCACACTTCAAACATTTTGTATTCTGAGATCTTGGCTTTTGAAGCACACACTGGGCAAAAAAAAGAACTCACTGATCTTAGCAGTCCTTTCCATAATTCTGAAGTCATGTATCTCAGCTCGAAATTTCCCCCTTTCTAAGCCCAGTTCTTTTAACCTTTTTCTGTAAATTAGATTCTTTGGGCTTGGTGTCACCACTGACTATGAGGCAATAACTCTTCCTGTGACAGAGAGGTTTGGAGAGTGCTGAATGAGTAGTTTATATGGTGTTCTCTCTCTCTCTTTTTACTCTCCCCATTTCTGCAACTTCCACATTATAAATCTGCTGTATAGCATCCACACAGATGGTGATATAAAATATAATATGATGTTCTGACACTGAGCTTTGAATGTTTCTCCTTTCTAGATCTAATAATACATGTTATGTCACTCATATATATCAGAGGTATGTCAGAGCAGCAAAATGTTGTTGGCTTTCATACTATCATAGAATCATAGAATGGTTTGGGTTTGAAGGGACCTTTAAGACCATCTAGTTCCAACGCCCTGCCATGGGCAGGAACATCTCCCACTAGACCAGGTTGCTCAAAGCCCCATCCAACCTGGCCTTGAACACCTCCAGGGATGGGGCATCCACAACTTCCCTGGGCAACCTGTGCCAGTGCCTCACCACCCTTATAGTGAAGAATTTCTTCCTAATTTCTCATCTAAATCTCCCCTCTTTCAGTTTAAAACCGTTACCCCTCATCCTATCACTACAGTCCCTCATAAAAAGTCCCTCTCCATCCTTTCTCTGGGCCCCCTTTAGGTACTGGAAGGCTGCTATAAGGTCTCCCTGGAGCCTTCTCTTCTCCAGGCTGAACAACCCCAACTCTCTCAGCCTTTCCTCATAGGAGAGGTGCTCCAGCCCTCTGATCATCTTTGTGGCCCTCCTCTGGACCTGCTCCAACAGGCCCATGTCCTTCTTACGCTGGGGCCCCCAGAGTTGAATGCAGTACTCCACCTTCCAGTAAGATCCAAGCTATTGACAGAAATGGCTTCCATCAGAGGGGATAATGAGCAGGAATAATCCTGAAATTACAGTGTGGCTACTACCTCTGGAACCAACACCAGGAGAGGCTCAGCAGAATCCCACCTCTCTTGCAGCCAGGGGTACAGTAAACTGATTGGCAAAACTGTCAATAGGTAAGTCTGAACAACTTTCAATAGCATGCTGAGAGGAAAAAAAAGAGAAAAATTCAATTGCAGATGTTCTTGACTCAGGAATCACCTTAGGAGAGCCTGTATTTCCCACTTCCTGCTGTAGGTAACATGCCTGAGGGCTCACTTTCTCCAGAAAGAAAATTGATCGTATCTTCAAAAGACAAGAAAAAAATCCCTTCAACACATGAGTATTTTATCAGGAAGGTATGGGTATTTCAGAAACATTAAGTCAGCTGCTCTTCTCTAAGAATTGTAGTAAAAAAGAGTGAGGGTCCATTTGTTACTTTTCAGTAAGTTATGAGCCAGAATCTATTTGACTGATCTCTTTTTCTGTATGATATTGTATATATATCATGCTAAAGTCTCCAGCTCTGGGCTCCAGATTAGATTATGAATGATAGCTACCTTTTATTCCGAAGCAATGAGGTACTGAATCTGTATTTGTATTCATATAATTAGGCAGCTGTGAATTTTTTTTCTGTACATGGACAGACCCTGTCTTTTATTAGACAGCCTTAATATGTGTTACAGCTGCAAATCTTACATACGCTTATATAATTTTGCTCACTCCTCATTCTACCTTAGACCTTCCTTCCCTTTGCAACTCAGTTTTTAGATCAATCCTCTCCTATCCACCTGACACAATAAAACCTGAATATTTTCCTTTCTCAACAGCTCTGAGGTTCTGCAGCTTGTTTCTTTGTTCCTAAACTCCTTACCAACTTCCCTGTTGCTTCAACCCCCCACTGGTTCATCACTAATTTCAGGACGGCTAAACCGTTCTTCCTACCAGCTTTCAACTATGTTTCTGAGTTGGCTTTTCCTTCTCTTTATCTGGAGCCAACTTGAGTTGGGCGTACAAAAATACATAATTGGCATGGGGGTGTATGCTCTCTCTATATATATTAGTAGGGCATCTCATTTTTCTGAATATAGCTGACAAATATAAAATCATTTTTACTTGTAGCATCAGTGAACAGATTGCTTATTATGAAATATAATCAGAATGTGAAGGCATATTTTTTTTCAAATTGTGTTTTCTGGCATCGGTTTGTTTGTATACGCTTAAAATTTTGTTTCCAGCAAACTTCACCTGCGCAACTTAGTAATTTCTAGGAAGATAAATGTCAGTCTTGCTCAAAAGTATGTCTGTTCACAGAACAGATCATATTTAAGGGGAATGAATGTGGCTGAAGAGAATCAGAATAGAATATTCTGCATTCATTTATAACATACTGTATTGTATATAGTCCAGATACCCAGCTACTAGGGTCTTTAACATGACTTTTACATTTCCCATCTCTATAAATTTTCAAGTGGACTTTCATTTCCGCAGATGGACTGTTAGATGTCTTACGCCCCGGTTCTTCCTAGCTAGGTGCTTGGCATACATTTCAGTTATTCTCTACCAGTAAACTGAAATCAGCACAACAAATCCGGTTGTCCTCACTAAGTTCTATATTGCCACTAACCTTTACATGTTTAAGTGACATCTACAGGATGAATGTAAATACAAGCACACTTCACTGTTTTGAGTCCATAATCCTGCCTAGTTCTGTGTGCAAATTAGTTGTGCAAATAAGGAAACGTGTTATTTTGGAATGACAATATTCTGATTTGTATGCAGCAGTGCAAGAATTGCACGTGGGATTGACGTGCCGTTCATGAACATTTGTTGGGCCCAGCTGTATTCCTTGATAACCTAAAAATCAGACTTAACATGCCTCTATTCTGAAGGTATACATACAGATGAATTTTCAGAATAAAACATACTGATTACACGTTTGGAAAGCCTGATTTTTATAAATTGGGTCTATGGAGAATTGCACGAACAGCTCTTGCTAACGTAGACAAATGAGGTACACCAGCCTCATACAGGAGTTTTGCTCTTTGAGTTCCTGTGCGATGCTTAGATGTAGCCTCTCTAACATTAGATTAGCAATTAGAAAATGGATATAATTTGATTTTCTGTTTCAGCCAGAATTTCTGCCAACAGTGCTTGTGGATCCTCAATTTAAGGTAATGGGAGAAAGAACGACTGGAAGGGACAAGGCCAGGAGCCATAACAGGTGACAGAAGTCACCTTTAAATTGCACCCCCAAACTTCCCATTGAAGCAAAGTGGCTGAAAGCCCTTGGCAGCCAAAAGCCCACCAACTCTCAGGCCTGCTGCTGTTTGCAGTGACTTGGGCTTAGGTCTGGCTTTCCTACATTTTAGAGTAAATTGATTTTTGTCTCATTGCTGCAACCAGGTGTGACAGAGCAGCTGTAAGTATCACCCTCGTCACTCAGTGTGGTGGTTTTCTTCTCCATCAAAGCAGTTGGTCCAGGTGGACCTATAGGGGTGCTGCTCCCCTTCCCCAAAACATTGGGAAAAGGTGTAAATGGGTGGTCTACTTGAGTGTGGGAAGAGGGTGATGGACCACAGACATTGGAAGATTCTGGGGCAGTGGCTGTGGCTCTGCTGGGGAGCTGGAGAGGTGGGTCCCTCAGTGATGATGGGGCTTCCTAACTTTGTGGATGCTAAGTTGTTGGTAAGGACATTTTTAATAGCAATAATTCTGTGTAACAGTAATACTTAGGGTCTACCTACCAGATCTTGGTAGGTCTAGTTCTTGTCTGAGCAGATAACACTAGTTTTTGGTCAAACCAATTTTAGATTTTTACCTTAGCTGTTGCTTTGCCTGCTCAGGCTGGGGTTCTGTTGCTGGATTAGCTAGGATCATCCCCCCCACCCCCCAAAAAAAAAGGACTTGGCTCTCAAGAACATGGAAATGAATAGACGTGAAGCGAATGCATTTTCCCCGTGCTTGCTGCTGAGCAGTGTGCAGCCTGGGACAAGAGGGGCTACTGGAGGAGCTGTGTGCCCTTCATATTTGGGACGTCACAGGCTCCGAACTGCTCCACCACTCCTCTCTGATGGGAGCTGGAGAGGACACAGCCTGATTATTTGGGTTAGGCCAGGTAAATCAGTTTGTTAGCTTGGTGATGGCATGGGACTTTTGTAGCAGTTTGGGAGTACAGGAAGCAAAGAGAGAGACAGCCATTTTATTTTAGGCTTATGCTATACATTGAGATTCATTATACAATTTTTTTTCCCTAAATTAATACAAAAATAGTAAAAATAGGTTAAAAAAAGCCCAAACGAAAACCCCTGACATCTTGCAAGCCATTTATTTAATGCACAGATTAAGACTTCTTGGAGTGTAAATAACCTAGAATTATTTATGCGTCCCTTTTTTATTTTTCTTTTCCCAAATTAAAAAAAGGTGATGACTTGCAGAACGCCAACTACATCAGACCAATTCGTGCCTGAGAAGTGGCTGCCCCAGGCAGCCGCAGGTGATGCTGAGGTGCTCCCTCTCCAGGCAGGAGGCTGTGCCAGGACCACGGCAGGGCGAGCAGTGGCACCTTGGGTCACGCCACTCTGCCCCAACCTATCCACCGTGGGCAGGAATATGTCTTCGAATGCCCTTCTGGGATGCCTTTGCCATGTTTTTCTCAAACAAAAAAAAAACCCCAACCAACCAAAAGTTCTCCCTTGCGCTTTCCTGGCAGCGGATGGGTTTCACACAGGCTCCCTTGGGGATCCCATCCCTGCCACAATTTGGAGTTAAAGCTCCACCGTTCTCTAATGAGACTGGGGAGGGGGTGAGGGGGAATAAGGTTTCCCCTACTCCTGCCCTGGGCTTGGGTCCCTGCGGGTGCCCTGCAACAACGGTGTGGTGCCTGGCTGTGGGTGGAGGATGGTGGTAGGTGGTGGTAGGGGCTCTCTCCCCTCCATGCCCCCTTCGCATCAGAGCTCTATGTACCCCGGGAAGGCTTACTTAGTTCAAAGTATTTGTAAGTAAATAAATAACAAGTAGTTTTGGAGATAAATGTAGGGATAAAACCACGGAAGAAATACTTTGCCCCTACACAGCTAACTGTACAATTTGGTTTGTATGGATTGGGCTTTTAACACCTGCAAAGGCGGGGGGGGGGAAAAGGCTCTGGGTAACCCTTTCTGACCAGGGTCTTCCAAAAAGTGGCTTCCCACAGGGTTTGTGCCTTACCACACAAGCTCTGCTTCAGCAAAACCCTGCAGCGCTGCCATAATAGGAGGCATGGCTGGGAGCCGCCGGGCCGGGCTGCGGAACAGGGACATGGGAAGCATCCCCACCACAGCGCCAGGTCTGGTGTCCCCAGCGCCCCCGCAGCAGAGCCCTCCCTGCCCCTCCTGCCGCCAGCTCCCCACCACGGCAGAGCAGCGACAGCAGTCGGGGGTCCACAGCCCACCCACGGCTAACGCCTGTTCACTCCACTTCCCTTCCCCACATCTCCTTGAACACGCTACCTGCTTCCAAACTTAACAAACAGGGGAAACACCAGTTTGCTAAGTTTTGAAGCAACCAGGCCTTCTCCCAGAAATCCCACTTGCTAAAGAGCTGTTTCTGGCTTTCTGGCTGTTTTGAAGAGAAGTCACGGTCTCCACTCTGACTCTCCTGAACTCTGCCCAGTTGAGCCACCACTCTCCTTTGTTTTCTCTTTGAACAAAAATAAACAAGGTGTTGGTTGAGGTGGGATTTGGTGGCTCACCGGAGGACAGCTAGCCTAGAAAAAAGCATTTAAAAGTACACCTTTCAATTTACAGTACACATTTTACCTGAATTTAGCGCTGGCTCAGAAAGCTTCTGAGAGCAGATGCAAATCCTCACGTGGCACAACGAAACCTCAGGCCACTTTGGTACTGTTTTCCCTCTAGGTTCATGCAGCTGACCATGATAAGTGTGTTTGCTTGTCTTTGGAAAAGAAGCTCTTTTTCTTTGCCAGACAGGTTTTTCTCAGCCTTCACAACTCTAATTTTAATCTAACTAGAACACTTTCACTTAAAGCTTTGGGCAGAAAATTCTGGCTTCATCAATTAATTTTTACAGCAAAGTTATTCCAGCTATACCAACTTTTCTCTCTTTATTCTTCCTCCAATTTGAGTACTTGTAAATTGAAAATGAACTTGTGCTAAGCCAACATTAGGAATTATGTTACAAGAAAACTGGACTGATCTTGATGGTCGTATGCACTTAGGTTGGTTCTTTTTCCCCATGCTTTACCCCGTAGTAAAAATATACTGTACACCATACCTTACTGTATGGAAATTTTAATGTTTGTAGAAGATAGATGTGCTCAGTGAGCCACAGTCCTATATATTCTTGTTAGCCTTTGTTAAAATTTTTGCTGTTAGATTTTAGTCAGTGCCTGACAGTGTACAATACGCTGTTACTCACTGAATTTATACAAAAATTGGGTCATCTATATTGCAAACAAAACCACAGTGATACCTGGGCTAAAAAGCCACTTGAGAGTATGACAAAAAAAACTGCTTAAGCCTAGGTAGTCTTCCAAAATGGAGGTTCACCAGTAAGGGTAAAATCTTATGCACAGTTAGCCACTGGGAGTGCTTTGGACTGAGAACGGAGCACAGCATCTGCACCCGGTAATCAATCGGCGCAGTGAGGGCCAATTGACTCTGGTGAAGATAATTGCTCCAGAGGAAAAAGTCAAAAGGGAGGAAGGCCAAAGTGGGTTAGCATAGTCTGAAACCTTGAGAACACGCCGCTCTGGTTCATGTTGAGGTATTCAAGCTACCTGTAGAGAAGGAGTATTTGGTGCATCTCAGACACGTGATTCAGGCAGAAATCTCACAGACCTGGGCTGTGTACACCTTGGACATTTTCATGGCTTTATCTCGCTTAGCCTGGAGGTGGGGAGCAGAGTGGCAGCTTGAGGTGAAATATGGTAAAAAATGTACGTAAGTTGTTTTTGCTCTGTTTTGGGTTTCCTCTGTTTTGTGGATGCTTCGGAGACTGTCTCCTGCCTGTCCTGTCCTTCCCTGTTCGGAGAGGGGCACAGCTCCTCTTCCTCCTCCCAGTCCCAGGCAGCCAGCAGGCATTACTGGTGGGGTAACACCATACTGGGGGAAGCTGCTAGGGGAGGAATCTGCCCTTAAAAAGATTTTTAGGAATGGGCTGGACAAAGATCCTTCAGAAACAATTTAAATGTCATTGGCTCTGCCCTTGTGGCAAGGGGGTGGGCTGCATGACTTCTCAACCCGTCTTCTGTGGACACCCAAGCACGTCCTGCAGCACTTTGCCATAGGAGTGCCTCCACATCCTTTTTCTGGCAGGTTTGGAGATAGAGGAGTAATTTTATCACTGGTTTTATCACCTTCCTTGAAGATCTCTGAAGGCCTCACACGCTGAGATTTAATGAGAGATCTGTGAAACTACAAGCTTGTCTTTGGACATCTCTTTAAAGACGCTCCTATCTATGCATTTCAATTAGATGTGAAGAGGTTTATGGTAGCCATCCTTGCGTCTGGCGTTTGCAAGTGATAGCATCAGGGGCAGCAGAGGTGTAAAATCAGTGTTTGCCATGTACTCCTCTCTGCAGTATACAAACCTCCTCTTTCACACATCTCCCATTTCCAGCTGTCCCACAAGCCAGTAGACTGCTGCCGCCAACAGTGGCTTGCAATTCCTCTGTAAGTTTCAACTAATTTGCTAATGCCCTCAGAAGTTTAAAAGCCACTGCAGCTGCCTGTTGGAACAGCCTGGAGATAGGGTGATTGTTATTTAAACGACATAGTGACCAGTACAGAAAATCTACAGGGACAGTATATTTAAGGAACGTTTTTTGGCTCGAAAACGTAGCCCCAAGCCTGAGTCTAAAGAAAACAGGGGAAACAAATCTTTCCCCTCACCTCACATTCATTTGGCTGTCTTCAAGGTGTCCGCCTGATTTCTGCCAAGGCCGAAGTTGTTGTTACAGCTTCCCAGCTGCTCCCGCAGCAAATGTTTTTTGTCCAAGCAAAGAGCCCGTGCATTCCTGGACACAGCTTCCTTTCCTTCTGGTCAGAGAAAGGACTTATCCAGGGGAAAGTAAATGTTGCCAGCTGCACCGCTGACTTGTTTTGCTGTTCAGTATGTAATGTTTTGCTTCAGGGCAAAATATCTGCTTATCTTATTTTCTGCTAGGGAGGAAGCTTCAGAAGTATCTGTTGGCTTGAAAATTAACATTCACTAGGTGGCATTTGCGTGTTTTGCACAGGGCATTGGGGGGGGGTGTGTGTGTGGTGTCACTGGAATTGGATGCTAAAGAGAAGTTCCATGCAATGAAGCATTACCCTGGGTTTGCCACCACAGATGCGCTCATCACCGCACGGGTACCGCAGGCGGCCTCCCGAGCCACAGCGCTCCCGGGGCTCCAAGCCCCACGGCTCCTGCAATATGCCTTCACCCTCCGGCCAGTGTGACTGAGGCACTGTGCCAACCACTGAAAACTTTTCAAGCGCTCCTACTTTCCAGACGAGCTGCGAAAAGCAGTCCAGTTGCAGTACATTCACCTTGCGCCACACAGCAACCGCTGTTCCCGTATTCACGAGACCGCCCAACACACCAGCCCGCTCCCTGCAATTGGGTTTTCACAGGCAATGTATAGTTGGAATACTCTCAGCAAAACCTACGGAATTGGCTTACGAATCCCCACTGGGGTTCAACCGCATGATAAAACCTTACAGTAATGAGCCTGTCGCTCTTAAGGGTGGAGGGGGTGGAGGAGGAAAGAGATGCCGCTTTATCTGTATTACTCCACATCACAGATGCTGACAGAATTATTGATTTAGAACTCACAGCTCCAAAAGGACTTGGTAATGTAATCTTTTTAAGGGTTTTTTTTTTCTTCCCTCAGATGTGATGTTTTCAATAGGCCCCTCAGATATGGGCTCTTCGGGGACGTTGTTAAACTCACTGCTGCTAAACCGCAGTCCCAACCTCCGGTTTGTTCCGCACAACTCTCACGGTTTACTGTCTCTTGGAAGAGCCCGTAGCTGCAAGGTCTATTGCTTTACAGGTACTCTAGGAAGATTGAGGGATTAAGTTATACATTACGTAAAACTACCCACTAATCCTCTTAGTGTGCATTACCAGTGAATGGCCTGAAATAGGCTCTCACTAAAAGAGCCCTAACATTCACTTTCTTGATGACAGTTTAGTATTTGAGGTTTGTGTCATGGATTTTGGTGCTGAAATATTCAGTACACCGTCTTCTGTCTGCTGCTAGATCCACTCGCACGTGTTAGTAGAGTGCTAACAAAGTTACAGTTGGTAAAGCAGATTATGCGTTTAACTAGTAGCGAGACATATATAAAATAGAATTATATTTTTTCTAGAGTGACAGAGTCACTGGGATTTTTTTTGTTCTTTTTTTTGTTCTTTTTTGTTTTTATAAGAAAAAGAAACAGCTATAAAACCATGATTAAAAATGTATCAAGGGATGATTTACATTTTAAAATAATGTTATTTTTAGAAAAAAAAAAAGTGATTTATAACATAAAAGTGTTTGGTAAGTGTTTGGTTGCTGTGTACTGCCTTCTTTCCCAGTACAGTTTGCTATCTGTTATACAGTCTTGCATAAATGTTTAGATTAGGGGAGAAAAGAAAAATTAAATGTGATGGCTAAGACCTATAAGAGCTGACTCACTGACTTGAGTTATTGCTGTGCAGAAAGTTTGTAAAGCCTTTACATCCAGCGAACATTTAGTGCTACTTCAGCCTTGACAGTTGACCTTTCGATCTGATTGGGCTTAGCCACAATAATTGCAGCATCTGCAGTACAGGCGATGCAGACGGCTGCGTAGGAACCCAACTTCTCTCATTAGATCTTACTTCACGCGTCTAAAATTCAACCCCTCTTTGCATGTGCGTGCAAATTCTCTCGTAATAGCTGTGATAGGAGCTGAGCAAGGTACAATCCCCCAGCTCTTTTTTTTTTAAATTTATTTTTAATTTCTCCCATCCTTTTTGAATATTCCTGGATTTAGATTAGAGCGGGGAGGGAAAACATTCAAACCCCTTCCTCTCCCCAAATATTTAGTTAGCACTGGTTTCTTTTTTTTTTTTTTTTCCCTCAGTAAGACCTAGTGTAAAAAAGCAACAAACAAACAAGTTAGACTGTTGTAATTTGGTCAACCACTCGGGTGCTATCCATATCCACCATTTCAACACACTCTATTTCCTCACGGTTTTCAGGATTCTTCTTCTCTTTCCTCTTCTTCTTGGACGGTGGCAGGAAAGTCAGTATCACAGGTAAAATGGCAAAGCAGTGAAAGAAGGTGACTAATGCTATTAAAAACAAGCACCTGAACAGTGTACGGGTCAGATTTGAAGGCACAGCTGCAAGAGGAATCAGACCAACAATATAGCAGAGGTAGCTCTGCAAAATAGCTACCCCATGCACTTCCAGGGCATTTTTCACCCATTTAGTTCTTGTGAACTCTTTGCCCAGGACAAAGGTTGATAACAGTGGAGCACAGTTGTCAATTGTATAATTAATTCCGTAAATTAAGCACAACACAGAAATACAATCTAGTTCCACTTTCCACAAGGTCATAAAACCTATAACTCCAAACTCGACTGAGGCAACAGTTAGAGTGAGCCAGACATTGATCAGAGAGTCTGCCACCAGGAATGCAGAGAAGAAGAGCAGAAATAAAGCACTAATGCAGGAGTTTTGTAAGGGGGCTCCCACTGAAGAGGCGTAACGATCCATGTACACAAACGATGGATTGAAAACGATGAATTTCACCTTGGAGGTGAGAGAGAGCTTCCTCAGGGTCTCCAGGAGGTCATAAAGTTCTTCCCTCTTGGTTTCCATTGTCTTGGCCACCAAGAACATCCTGGAGGCCACGACATCGACTTCGTTGTTGTATTTCTTGGAAAAGATGATATCCTCTGAAAAATGGGCAAACTGGGGGGCCTTCAGGAAGGAGTTCCTCAACATATCAGTGAAGTTTTTCTTGGGCAATCCAGTAGATATGTTGAGTTTCCTAAGGTAATTTAAGTAGCTTTCAAACCAAGATATCCTCACAAAGCCCTTGGTATACTCCAGCACGTCCTCCTGGACACTGGTGTTCCAGTACTCAATTGACTCGTAGATGTAGAACCCAATCACCGGGCTGTAGTTACTGAAATACTTCTGCTGGGCAGTCGTATACTCAATGGTCCGTGTTGCGGTCGCTACGATGTTGCTCAGGTCCGACCCTTCACTGACCTGCAGGTAGCCCATTAAGGCAAAGGAAATATAAACAAGGTAAAAGAGAACTACAAAAGGCTTGACGTAAGTGTTTGTTATCCAGTCACAATAATAGCGTTTAAGGAACCACACCAAAAGATGACTCTCGTAAGTGTTCGTTTCCTCTGAATCTGCCGTGTCCTCGCTGAATTTGGCTGTCAGAAGAAACCTATACCATGCAGGCTTCTCTTGCAATACCTCTGGCTTTGGTACCTTTCTGCAGAAGATACTATGCTGGTAGTTGTTTTCTATGTAGCCAGTAAACACCAGGCTGGAACCATAAAAGGAGAGTACATAGAGGTAGTTGAAGAAAATTGCAATACAGGAATTGCAGCAGAAAATCCTGGCTGCTTCAATGTTAGTGAAGGGACTGGCACCTATTCCAAAAGTGACCAGGTACATGGCAGTGGTGAGAGAAAACGAGAGCATGGAGTCTGCAAACACGGCTGCAGTCCTCTCTTTAACGTGTTGGTCTTCTCTAGTTTTTCTCCAGGAGGACAACATTTCAAAAGTCCCATATAACCCATGACCTACAACAGAGAACAAAGCGAGTGTTTAAAGTACTTGAATCAACACGCGGAAAAACGTAACGTGGACATGCTAAAAGACTCAACGGAGACACAATTTGCCATTGTCAATGCTTGAAGTAAACGTCCTGCAGAAGAGAGAAATTATTATGGTGGTCTAAGCCACAGGAGCACATTCGCTACCTGACTATCAAACCTTATTGCCAGAGCTTGAGGAGAGTTCTGCATCGCTGGCGCAGGGTTGATGGGTTAAAGAAAAAGATTTTTTTTTTTTTTCTGGTTGGCTGTTTCGTTTCATTATTTCGGAGTGCCTGTGATGGAAGATGCTTTGAAATTAGTTTTTCCTGGTGACGGGATCTGACCTGTGGTGAAAAAAAAGAAATATGACCTTGAAGTGCCTATGCTGGAAGCAGAGCATTGGTTGGCTGCTTTGTAGAACATCTGTAAAAAACCAAAACCTTCATATAAGCTGAACATTTTCAAGTAAATCAGTTCCTGATTCCTCCACTTCCTATACAAATTTTCCATCAGGAAAAAGAAATCCTAGAAAGGGAACAAACAAAGAAAGCACAAATAAATTTTAGAGATGCGGAATAGTAGAACTGATACGGAACTGCTTAAGGCATTGGTCTTCTTACTTCAATACGTCTAAGGGCTTGTAAAACCAAATACAGTTCTATTTTTCTTGGCAGCTCCTGCATTTTGTAACATATTTAATTAACTCTTAAAATGGATATAGCATTCATGAAAGGAGATAAAGATCTGCAGACCTAAAATCCTATGTTTCACCCCCAAGGGCAGGTAAGTTGGGAAAAGTGCACGGTTTTATCTTAATTCTTGGTTGGTCATCTGCCTCTTACGGTTTCTGTTTTGTGATTGATAACCAAGGCACGTTTGGAGGATATAGACCTCTGCTCTCTCATAGTGGACCCGAGCTGGGAATGCGGCCATTGACCAGCTATCAGGTGAGAGTGGCTGAGATGAAAGCAGATTGGTGGTTCACACAGAAAGGAACATAAAAATATAGTCTTTGTATCACACCTAAAATGTAAGACTTTAGTATCTTCTCATAATAATTTGTATCATGTTCATCTTTACTTAATAGATCCTTTCCACCTAATCCCACCCTCTTTGCTGCCTTTTGATTACTCCACCTCCTTATTCTTTTGCTGGTTTTACTGTCCCCTGTCTACCTCTCGGGTCTGCTCTTGCATTATCTCTAGAAATTCCCAAAAGTCAGTCCACAGTGTTTTGCTCTTACTCATTCCCTGATAACACTAGATAAAATGATCAGTGCTGAATTAGTTGCTGATGACACTGAAGTGCAATCAGTGGATTTTTGGCTGATGCTCTGGTCAGGCAGGTCAAGGTAATTCACAGATCTTTGTTAGAATGTCAGACTGGCTGCAGAGTACCAAAATTGCTGTATCGGCTCTGTTCTCTCCACCTGTAGATGATTACCACTGTTGCCACAGGGGCTATGAATATCGAACAGGAGACCCCCAAACAAACGAGGTATTCTGAAGAACCAGAAAACCAGAAAATGTATTAGGGGGCTGGAACTAGATGATCTTTAAGGTCCTTTCCAACCCAAACCATTCTATGATTCTATGATCATGTTTATTCTTAAATGCCTCATGTCAGCTAAACAGTTAATTAACTTGACAAAATAACCCTTTTGTGGTCAGTACCTTTTACTGTAGGGGCAGCTGTAGCTGATTCACTTCACCCTTCCCACAAGGAATTTCCTATCTATAAGTTAACAGACAGCAGAGCTGGTTACTCTGTTAATGCTGAAAAGAACAAGTATGGGGTTATTTTATAAAGAATTCAAAATACAGAGCTCATAAGAAGAGATAATAGGACAGCTAGTGCATCTCCTTATCGCTGTCACCTGGTATTTAGAGTAACAAAGTCTGTGCTTTCACATATATCAGATATCTTACCTACGTTGTTATTTGGAGTCACGGCAGGGGCCACGCATGTCCAATTTGTAGCAATATTACGGTCCTGGTTTTGGTATGGCATTTGGCATTCATCTTAATTTTCCCAAACAATGTTTTACAGCTGCTTTCAGAGGCCAGGTCAAGACTGTCAATTTGATAACTAGCACCGTGCCCCCTCTTAAAGCTAATGGGGAATACTGGAACTCCCCAGACGTAAAATCAAGCAAAAAGCGCAATCAGTGACTGGCACCCCGTTGCTAATTATGCTTCAAATAGTTATGTTCTAGGCTCAGTAGGGAAAGCTATTAAGCTTGCTTTCAGTGTGTTCTTTGTAAAGACAGACTGACCTTTATTTAAATGTAACTGATCACTTGCCAAAGCAGGGAGTGAGAGGTTTAATCCATTTATGGCTCCCATAAGTCCTGCAGACAGGCTCGTCTGAGAATTTCACATAGCATCATATGCATTAGCTTCGAGTAAGCAAAACAGAATAAAATGAGGTCATTGAATATTACAAATTACTTCCATCGTGAGCTTTAGCTATAGCATGCTTTTGTGAAAAAACATTGCAGCGTTAATAGGTTCTTGCCTAAAAATATTCAAATAGTCGCATTAATTTGGAAAGCCTTTGACTTTATGATGAAAAAAAGAATTTAGAGCTAATTAAATATGATGCTGAGTGTGACTTCTTAACAGGTGCAAGATTTTGGATAATGGCTGATAACATGACTCCTGATACCACATATTTTCTTTAAGCAGGAAACATAAACCCACAATTTGCTCTTACATAATCTTCAAGGCTACCCTAAAATGGAATCTGATTTAGAGAACTGCTCAAGTAAATGCATGAAGAGGCGTTACCACATGTGCTCCACAAAGCTAACAGAAAAACATTTAGATACTCTTCTATTTTGGGATAGGTTCCTTTTGTTGTTTGCTACACAATCTGCATGCTAGGAACTGGTATCTTCCTTCAATTGTGCAATTTGTGATTCCTCTGTCCATTTGTATAATAGCTACAAAATTCTCATTTGGCTTTAGGAAGACAAGCCTAAATGATGAACTTGCACACTATTTGCATCAGTGGCACTACTGACCTGATCTGGTATCCTTTGAGAAAAAGATTAAGCCCAAATTTGTGCACAAATTAGGCATGGGAGTCCAAAGATTAGCCTTATTTAGCTAGAATGGGATTTACCTAACCTAATTTACTCCTCTAAATACTGACCACAAGCACAACTTAAGGTGACAATCTCCAATGTTGTCCAACTCACCGTTCCTCTAACCCACAGAGATTAGCACAGATACCTCCACGGAAGCATTTTTGTGAGAGTTTCTTTCACTTTTCTGCCATTTCAAAGATTCCATTTTTTGTATACCTAACCAATTTGCACTGATTACCTCTATTCCTCTCACTGGTGCTACGTCTACCCTATATAATATTAACGAGAAGAAGGCAATTTTTTCCCTGCAAATAAATTCTGTAATTGCTTTAACTGGTTTTCTCTTTTTACTAGAGATTGCCACAAATCTGTAATGATTTAGAGCAATTTGTTCATTATTCACAGTCATTCAATAAATAATAAATATGAACTTAACCAGCTAATGGGCTACTGGAGATCTTTTCCTGTTGACATTTGCTATTATGATTCACTGGTCATGCCCTACAGTCAGGCTGTACAACCGTGAGCTAAAAAGAAGGAATACACAGAAAGATGGGATTTTTTTAAGTAAAAGACGTTCTGCATGGGCAAAGGAAAATCTTAGGGGAATAGGAGAAAGGTATTGGAGAAAATGGGGACCAAAATTATTTTTTCCTTATTCTCTTTTTCTACTACTTTGCATTGTAAGCGATACTCCTACCACATGTCGCGGATGACTGAGGACAGAAATTCTGGCTTTTGTAGCCAAAGAAAATGAAGAAGATAGATAGTCACTGTTATTTCTGAGAAATTTAAATTTCTTATGGGTTGAGGTGGGCTATTTTTAATTTTAGAAGCTAACAACAATAGTAGCAATAAAACCAATAAATTATGCCTCGCTTAAATACAGCGCTTTTATGAGTGGCCTGAAAATGCTATAAAAAGTTTCATTTGCCTCCTCCAGGATCAAGTCTTGCAATTACGCATGCTCTGCAAAATCAATGCAGCACCTGCATGAGAGAAAACAAGCACTTGTAGGAAATTGCAAAAACTAAGGCAAAATTTTCTGTTGCTTAGAACGGTCAAATTACTTACCTCATTTTAAACACTACGTATGTGCAGGCACTGCAACTGCTCTTTTCAGTACCACTTTAACATCTCAAAAAAGAAATGCATCCTTTCCCCTGCTAAGGGGTCGTTCAAGCAAGAGGCCTTTACGAATGGGCATCCACAGCCTCGGCTTAAAGCTGGCTCCGCTCCTGCATGGCAAATGGCAGGACTGAAGCAGAGAGGGGTGAAGGGATTTAAAGCAGCCCCAGAGCCTGTGGGAGGGCAGCGAAGTCACCTCCCCGTCACCAGAGTCACAAATCATCTCTCTATTCGCTTGGCTTAATTGCTTCCCTAAAACAAAGGCTGCTGCCTGCTTTGATTGTTTAAAGATTAAGGGGTATGTTCAATTTTACACTAGAATCACGTGAGGTTTTGATTTTATCGTGATAACATGAGGTTTGGGGATTCACATAGGCTTCTTCAGTCAGAGAAAGTAAGGGGGGTGCCTGAGAACAAGGTTTTGGTTTCCCTTCTTGTAGTTTTACCCAGCTATGAAAGTAGAGAATAACAGTACGCTGCGGCTCTCTTTTTTTTGTTCTTACTATCTTGAAGGCTGTGTGTGCGTGTGTTTGACACCTGACTACAATCTCTCCAAATAAAGTCTCACTTACAGGTTGTGAAGTTCTGGCCTTTGGTGTGGAAGGTCACGTTTCAGGGGCAATTAATTTTATTCATCCCATTTTAATGCAGTGGCACACAAAACGCTAATAATGATTGATCTCCACCTCGGTGAGGCTGAATGCTGCACCAGTACGTATGTTGTCCATTGACCGCCAGAATTAAGACTAATAAAGCACCAAACTGTCTTCTGAAGGGGGCAGACTCCTCTAGCACCAAAGTTGGGGTAAGGGTGTTTCCCCCTTCTCAGGCACTGCCTCCCTTCCCCCACCAAAGTTTGCTGCTCCCTCATTGGTACTAATTCACCTGTTTACAGTCTAAATTGGGCTAAAGGAACGGTCGGGATTAGAAACATCAGCAACCTTTTTTTTTTTTTTTTTTTTGAGGGTTACTTTTTAATCTGAAATCTTTTCCTGACCTTGATGGCACAAAAGACGGGCTGAAATTGGGAATGAGTCATAGCAGGATGTATAGGAGCCTTGGAAACTGGGCAGGCAAGAACCTGAAGTGGACGCATGCTCTGACGGAGTTACTGAGGTTAAATCTGGATTTTGATTTAAGGTTTTTGCTTGCATTGTAATGGCTGCATCCTTGTAACACTATCGGTTCAGCGGGACAAACGCTGTCTCGCTTAGGTTGATTTAAGCCTGAAATCATCCCACTGAATAGAAGCACTTGTCTCCAAGAGGAATTTAGCGTGCTGTGAAAAGTGTGTGAATTTACAGAGGGCTAGCTATGTTGTACCAGCTTTCTTTGTGGAAATCTGCGAAGGACAGCCTGATTCACATTCAAAGTGGAGTGAAATATCAGCCGCAGAGACAAACACTGGGTGAATTAACATGAAATAGCCAGGATGCTATAAATTCATACCCCAGCTTGCTGCCAATGCAGGCAAGGTCTCAAGAACTGCACTTGTGCAAAATTAGTACATGGGAGATCAGAATTATACTGCAGGAATTGCCCTTTCCAAAACGATACCTGTAATAACATATGATATAATGAAGGTGCAATGAATTTTCCTAGCTGACAGTATTAAAAATAACAATGTACACTGCTCAGCTCTGGGATTGCTTTCCACAGTAATGTTAACAGAGAGGCTGAGATAATTTCCCCCCTGCTGACTTATTTTTTCCAGCTAGATCAGTGAGCTCATCAGCTCCCATCTTCTGAAAAGCCAAGCAAAACTGCTAATCCGGACTCCCTTTGTGACACGAGTTGCAATCAACCAGTTGTTGCCTAAACACGCGACATGCCTCACGCGGCCTCTCCTGGCAGGCACAGTTTTAACTCGGAACATAGAGCCGCTTCAAAGTGCTACCGAATATGCAGGCAGAGCAAGAGAATTTGCAACCAGTTGAAGCGAGTATCGGGCTTCCTGCTCTGTTCGCACTAAGATAATAAAATACTGCAGCTAACCCAGATCCTTCAGCGTGCAGACAGAATTAGCGCTGAGCCTAACTTACACGACAGTTCTCAGTTTATCACAACTTGGTGGCATGAGTTGAGCTGAAGAGTCAAATCACTGTTAGCTGTTAGTTAGCTAACAAACTGTGGGTTACTCTAACCGATGCCTACCTTTGCGGTCCATGAACAGCGGGCGCGGCGATGCTATAGTTCTGCTGTGTGAGTGTCTGAGGGTGCGCTACCGTCAGGCAGCCCACCCACTGCCTGCAGACCTGCCCGTCCCAAACGTTTCTGCCGAGCAAAGAAAACGCACTGCAAACCCCACTTGCTTTTCCTGCACTTGCCTGAGTATTTCTGGGCGCCCAGTCCACAGCGTGGAGCAAAATCCTATAGGGCACTAACATCCTATAAGGTACCCATCTGATCAACCGTGTTTCCAGGCACCAGTGGTCGCCTCGGGAGAACTGTGGCAAGGGCACTGAGGGCTGTAGACAGTTGAGTAGTCTTAAGTGCACCTTTGTTTGCAAAGTGAGTGAAGTCCCAGCCACCCAAGCACAGCCTGACTTCATTTCATACCTCCAAGCACGGGTTCTAAGGGCAAGTAAGCATGGGGGCTACGTGCAGGCGTGGTAGCTGGATTAAGAGGAATATGTGAAGAGTGATACAGGATGGGATGTATTGGTATAAGTGTGGGCTGTACGTATTGCAATGCCTTCTTTACCTCTTGTCACACAGACCCTACAAGTCCGTATTGGAACCGGATTGCAGGTATGAAAACATAACTCAAAAATATTAATACAATGCTGCTGGGTTCAGTATTTGCAGTTACTGCTTTAAAGACTACTAAATTTTACATGTATATCAATAAGGTGTCCTACGCCTGCAGATGTTAACATCTGGTTTAGGATCTTCCCAAAAGAGAAACATATGGAAATTAGATATGTCAGTCTGCTAGGCGTCTAGGCAGGACACCAGCAGATCAAGCTCTGGGATTGCTTTGCATTTGAATATTAGCCATTCGCCCTCAATTGTCAGGCTGATCTCTCCCACCACACTTCCAACAGCAGCGTCCATCCCCGTCAGAAAGCTCCAGCTGTGCCCACGTATCTCTCAACTTACGACCGGGATCAAAACTACAAGCGTCTTGGCGCATTCACACCCGATAAAAATCTGCCTCAGTCTCTGGAGAGAGAGAGTTGTGTTTTGTGCTGCATCTACTTGGCAACAAAGTAAGAGAAACCAAAATGTTTAATAATATGCTCCCAGTATCTGCTGTGTTTCACAGCTGTGGGCGGTTGTGCCCACAGAAGCGCACCAAAGATGAGAAAGTATCCCCGTACAGCACACCACATTGGTCGGTGCACGCAGAGGAGAAATCTTCAGCTGGTGCTCAGCGCTTCGTGGTATGAGACCACGATGTTATTTTTAGTTGTAGATGCTGAAGAAAGACTCTCCAGGCCGTTAAGCCCGCGCACAAATCGCTCCATGCGCAGGTGGGAAAGCAGGGTGCGACTGGAAACCCAGCACAAGGTTTGTGCCCCATTTAGGTGTGGTGTAGCGCCGCCAGGCACAGCTTAAAAGGGGGCTTGGCTGCTCGCGAGACTCACTTGGATCTGCTGCGCCAGCGCCGTTTTGATCCCAGTCTGCTGGCAATGAATGTCTGCCACACTACCCTGCCTCTTCGATGCTTTGGAACGTCACGTTTGGAAATGCAGCATAGGATTGTCCCTCTGTTCCCCTGTGAAACAGTCCGGTTTGGTCAGGCATAGCCCTTTCAGAGTTACACTAAAAAGTACGCATTAGCACAAAGAACGTACTGACAAAACCAAATCACCCTCGTGCACTCGGTCTCTCCCCAAACGGTCGGGACACAGTCAGTGATGCTTGGGGTACGTGATCCATCCCAATTATAAACTCCCCGGTACTATTTTTTACTGTGGCAAACAAGCAACAATGAGCCGGTATTTTAGAAAAGGGTACAAATGACAAGCTAATTTTAAGAGCATGATCTACATATTGCTATTGAAATGAAAATCATTCTACATATAAATCCCTAGCTCTGAAGAAACAGATACACAAGACACACATAGACATTTCTGTCACTTTTGTACCTATATAGGGGGAAAAGAAACAAGCGAAGAAGTCTTTTAAATGAGTAGAATTAAACAATGCCTCAGTATTTGTAGTCCTAGTCTTCACTGCAACCCCTAATCAGCAATGGCGGTAACATGGTTTGCCACTTCTTATTTTTGGAGTATGTGTATTTTAAAGCTATTCATTATAAAAAAGCCATCTTCTCACTTAATATTGCATTTTCAAATTATTATTTTTAAACCATATCAAATTCAATTCAAATCAATGGCCTCTCAATTCTATGATTCTATGGGTAGTTCAACAAGTACATGGTTAATGTTGAATAGTGCCATTGATTTCAACAGAGTAAAAATTACCGATTCAGGCTTTGGGAAAATGCTGATTTTTTGCTTGCATCATCCTTTTTTAGTATTGAACCAATGTAATATTTGAGGTTTTGTTGTTGTAGTGATAGCAAGAATGTCAGATAAGCACATTTTAAAAACAGAAATATATTTGAGAGAAAAGTTGAGTGGCTCTTTTATTTTGAGAAAGACAGATAAGTAAAGCAAGTTATGGTTCAAAATCTACTTTTATACATAAAGTGAATATTTAATTCCACTTAAGAATCGGTAAAGGCTTGTTTTGGCATTTAAATAGCAGGCTGTCAACTCTGTTTAAACGTGTGACTTGCTTTCCTCTGTTTTCGTAAAGACCTGGCAAAAGTTAAAAGCCATATTTCGTTCAGCGCAACAGAAGGAGCCGAGCGTTAGCGAGATCTGGTTTTAGCTGCTGGAATATTTATGTCTGCACGGCGCACTCGTCTCCCGGCTACCCAGAACTTGGGCAGATCCGAACCGAAAGCACTTGAGCCAAACCTGCTCCGTAGGGGAGCATCTAACTCCTGCTGGCCTTCAAAGGGTGTCCCTGCCCGAGAGCGCCCCGCTTCTCCCAGTACCTCTTTTAACTCGGAAACACCAGAAAATCCCCCAGGAAGCACAGCGCCCTGCCTAAGCTGTTATCGGAAGAGACAGGGAGAAATGCTCAGTTTGGCGGCACGGAGGATGACAAGAGGAGGGGGGCACGGGGCTGCGGCTGCCCATCACCGCTGCTGGCACAGGGCACAGACCCTGGGGTGTGCGGGGGGAGCCAGGACCACCCTCTGTGTCAGGGGAGCCACACAGGGCAGGACACTCCGATGCCAGGATAGTAAAGGAATGACGGATGCGGCCGGCAAGATGAGTTTCCCCCATGACGTGGGTACCTCGAGCCTCACCAGCAAAGGACGTGGTAAGATGCAGAGTTCTATGTTAAGTACTACGGGGCTCGTCTCGCACATGACATGCTTGGATTCATGTCAGCAGACAAAATCGCAAACTGATTTTCCCCACAAAGTGAGTTTTAGACAGATTTTATGCACGCCATGTGAAAAAAATTACTCAAAAGGCAGATGAAAGCCACCTGCAGTCACCCGTGCAAGGTTAGTGTTTACCATGTTACAGAACAGCCAAATGACATACAGTACGTGACAGCTCCTGAAGACAGAGTAAGCCAGAGTGAGTACATCTGGGGCAAATGCGTGTTTTAAATCTGTTTTAAATTTCTAAGCCCACAAGCCAAAATATCAGTTGCTTCTAGGAGTGTTTTCCTAGCGGAATATGGGCCAGTGGAATATGGATTAGTTTACCGCATTTCAAGTTCCCCTTTTCTGGTGAGAAAGCTGAAACCAAACCATCTCAAGCATACCCTTAAATTCGCTCGTTTAAGCAATGTTTGTCATTACTCTTACTCATAATATAGAGATAAACCATATGCGAAACACAACATTCAAAAAGTTGCAAAACTTCAGTTAAAGCACATACAACCTATTATTTTTACTGACGAAAAAAAAAAAGAAAAAAAGAAAAATCATTGCAAGTTTGGAACTCAGCTTGGGCTTTTCACCAAGCATCCAGACTTAACTTTTTCCAGTTTAACTTAATCCATCTCTGCCAGTGTCCTCTGCCAGAATGCAGAGGTTTCATGACCTGAAAATGGCAGGCCCCCTCCCTCCAAGCTCCTCTCGGCTATTGCCTGTTTGGGGGATGTCATTATTTGAAGCCCAAAATGTTCACCATCTCTCTCACAGCAAGACCTAAAATGAAAAGTCACATCAGTTCCTGCTGACCTTTCCCAGGTCTTCACTGAACACCTGAGTCCAGTATGCAAAGTATACCACAAATGTATATATAGGTATTTCCTACATGTGTATATAGATATAGTAAAAGGTTTCTTTTCTCTAGCCTGTGAACTTCCAATATATTTTCGTGTATGTGGAAGTTTGTCTTGAGGGACTTCACTACTTGAAGAAAATCAGGATGGCAGAGCCAAACTCTCAGTACCTTTGTTTGGGACCTCTCTGACAAGCCCCTCCATTAAACCACGGCACACACTGACTTCATGGTAGTTAAAAGAATGCAGACAGTAAACGTCTAACATCTTTCTGCTACACGTTGCATAAAGGAATGCTCATTAAATGCACTGCATCACCTGTAACACACATGAAATAAATGTATATTGGAGAACCACCAGTCAAGAGGCAATGCCTGGTCTTACTCTATGGTTGTACAGCATGTGGTTTCAGTATGAAACCGTTCTCTGGACTGACTGACTTCCTACAGATACAGCTCCTCTTTTCCAAAAAGTTTTATATTTACTGAGTCATTGACACCCTTCTGAAGCCCAGAAGCAGGTATGTGTGCAAGGATTTCGCTGGGGTTTGTGGTGGTGAGGGGGGAACATAGATGCATGTTGGCTGTGTTGCCACCACACGTGGCTGGCTGCAAGCTGTACTTGCTGCTTTTGCACCATGCAGAAAGGGCTGGTACAAGTGTCTAAAATACTCTGTCACCATTTGTATTTTAAGCCTGTTTTCTTCCCATGCATTCGTAGCTTTTTGGTGTTTGCGTTCCTCAAGGGGCTTGGGGCACCAGCTCCTTCAGGAGAACTGGAGAGCAGCAGGTAGAGGAGGTGGTTAATCACCTCGCCTTGGGGTGGAAAACACTGACTTCGGTGAGAGGACTCGATGGTACATTGAGAGAGGAGGGGTGGCCTGGGGGCCTACTTCTGCTCTTCCCTGTGAGGAACAGAAATGCCAGGTGATGCCTGAGGGACTGCAGAAGATGCATGGCTGCTTAGAGAGCTCAGGAAGAGACTGGGGGAGTGAGGAGAGAAAAAGGAGAGGAAAAAGGAATGACTAGGAAAATGACATGCCTGGGATTATGCTCAGGGTAGATAGAACCAGATAATTTTATTTATTTCTTAGAAGGGTAATGAGAGGAACAAAACACAAAATATTTTAGGAGTATAACTGAGCTGCGCAGGGTTGAACTAGGAAAGCTGAGCAGATGGAGTGACAAAAAACCAAGTGTACTTCCAGGGCATTCCTAAGAGTCCTTTGGCAGCGTGAAAAAAAGCGAAGGATGAATGGTAGAAATCACTGGGAAATCTGAAGCAGCTGAGATACGACTGCAGGGTATGGTGGGGACCTGCTTGGGAGCCAAGGAAGTTATTCAAGAACACAGGGAAAAGGGTAGGAGCAATGGACCCAGCTGTGGCCAAGGAGAAGGCAGGATGGGAGAAAAAGAGAAATTAAAAAAGCCCCCAAACACACAAAGAGGACATGCTGGCAGCGGTGGGGAAAGCAGGAGAAAAGACGAAGGAAGCTCAGGGAGACCAAAAGATGCCGAGAGCTGTGCTGGCATCAGGAAGGAGATGCCATGGCCTGGAGTGGGGAGACGGGCAAGACCTGGTGGAGGAGGCTGCCGGAGACTGCAAACGAGATGGATGAGATGGGAGAAAGGGGCAGTGAGCTGAGGCAGGACATGCTTCTTCCGGGCACAGAGAGATGGCAGAGGGGCAGCCGGACAGCGAGAGCGAGAAAGCTTAGCTCATGGAACAACAATAAGAGAGGCTCAGTAAGCTTCACATTTTTATTAACTGACAACAGGAAAATCAGTGGAAAAGTGCTATACAAAGTCAAATATTCATGTGTGTGTGTGTGTGTGTGTGTTACCTTCCTGTGTGGACTGAAGGGCACTGGGGAGACCTGTGCAGGGGCTGGTTCTCTCTCTTTGAAACTCTCTATATGTAACCAATGTTGATGCTTCAGTTTTACTGAATACAGCAAACACTTGGGTGCTTGACAGAGAGGATAATGAGTGCTTTTAGAGTGTACAAATTTGGCGTAGGTTGCGATTCCCTACCAGCATGTTCTTCCAGAAAACTGAAGAAGGAGCCGAGACGGGTGCCTTACTGGCACCGAGGCGCAGCTCCGGCAAGCTGCATGCACTGGCCTCTGCTGGTCCGAGCACCCTTGTCCCCTCAGGGTTTTCACGCTGTTTTTTAGCTGCCCTGTTTGGTTTAGCTGCCTGTTGCTTTCATGGTACCCAACCTTCAGCAATCCTCTCACTTGCCCTCCTGTGCTTTTCACTCCCATCATCAAACACGCTGACCTCCCCTCTTCTTCTGTTTTCCTAACGTTTTCCTTCTGACCTGCGTTCCCAGCTGTCTCTGACCTCGGATCCCATCTTTGCTGCTCCAACTTTCTGCATCCATAAAGACCCTGTACAGCTACCTCAACTCACTCCTCCACCAGCACGGCTCTCCTCCAGGCGAGCCATGTGGAAGCTCTGAAAAGATTTGTGTTCCTGAGAAGCAACCGGCACTTGTCTGCATCTGTGAGGTGCTCCTACGAGCACCTCTGGGTACCTCTCAAAGCATTCTGTGCCTCTCCTGCTCCTGTGTCCCCCCTGCTGCCAGATGCAGCCCTGTGCAGTCTCCTTCTCCCCCTGACTTTCTCCCCACCCGTGACAGAACCTCGGGAAGACCCTGCCTGGGTCCTGCCCGACATTTCCACCTGCTCCTTCCCAGTTGCCCCTCCCTGGACCTGCTCTGTCGACTGGTTTCCCCTTCTCTCTCCTCAAAAGGGGCGTACCGACAGGGTGGGACACGAGGGGAGGATGGAAGGAGGCGGTAAGAAGAGGTTATTTGCATTCGTCCCTGTTTTGCCGCGTTTCGCACCAGGTTGGCTATCATTTCTGTTTACAGAGCGCGCTGCAAGCTCAAGCCGCTCCCGTAACTGCTAACTGGTTTTCCGCTGCCAGCATCGGAGGCTAAATATAAGCCTGCGGAGCCGGCCCTGCGTCCCTGCCCGTATCTGGCAGCGCCTGGCATTCCACCGCGATTGCACAGAGCCGATGCTTTTCACGAACTTGGCAGCTAAAGAGAGCCGCCTCTCCCCGAATAGGCTGTAGGAGTTTCTGGAGGAATAGGAAACAGATTGCTAGTTTTCTCTTCAGTGCAAAGGGCAATACTGCAATTTTCTTTTGAGTCCCTAAGTTAAATGCAGCGCTCCACCTCTGGGAGGTAAAGAACGTCATGCCAGAAACTTGTTCAGCCAGTGCTGCTTGTTGTCCAATGGTTTGTTTGGTAACACTGTGGGGTTTTTTTGAGGAAACTGGTTATTTTTAAAGGATTGGCAGTTATTAAACAGCACTTAATGCGTAAGGGAAACTTCTGATGAATATGTTAGCATCTGTGCCAGACCAAACATCTGTAGTTTTTAACAGAGCGGGCAATAGGAAACAAGAATTTGAATTCTGCTTTTCAGCTGACACTATAAATCAGCTATTTTCAATTCAATCAAATTGAAGAATCTATTTTTTGGTTCTCAGGCTCAAAAATGAATAGCCTTAGTTCAGCAAAGTCTTCCACATGAACTAGGCATGTGAGTAATCCTGTCCTTGAATTACATTTTTACACACTGATAAATGCAGATGATAGTTCTAAAAAAACACGGAGGCATATGCTAATTCAAAATATGCCCAGACGAATGGTGGGAGCCTGCCAAGTTTCACAGGTTTCAGGCTTCACTTTCACGTTACAAGTACCTGTATAAATCCAGAGCTGAAGAAGAGAAGTTGCCGGCTTGACTTGACGCGGTATCCCCAGAGAAGAGAGCGGCCGCAGCCAGCCTGCCCTCCTCTGCCTGCTCGCCCCCAGCGCAGCCCCGGCGCGGGGGCTCGGGCCAGCCCCCCGCGCTGCCTCCTGCCTCAACAGCTGGACCTCCGGTGACCAAAGGGGACCCCCGCTGCTATTTCGGTACCTGCTGGGGAAGGAGGACTCTGGCAACACCTTCCCTGGCGTCACTTTTCGCCATTCAGTTAGCAGCCGGTGAGGGCTAAAAAGAAACCTGCCACAACATAAAAATCGCCACGGGAGTGACATACTCAGGCTATGCACAGTCATCAATGACTGAGTTATTCTGGCTTAATGAGTTACCTTTCGTGAGCTGGGCTACAGCAACCTGCCTTAATTAAACAGTAAAATAAATCAGAATAAACTACCATCAAGGTGATTAAACCCAAAGCACGAAGTGTTTAAACCTGTATGTCATATTTAACAGGTGGGGTAGGCAAAAGATGTTCCTGTCTACACTTCACACAATCTAAGAGTGCAACTTGGTGAGCCACAGCAATTTAATAATGTAAAATTGTCCTATTGATGCAAAAGCTAAGGATTCAACACCTACAGAGGCTGGTCCCCTTCACTATAGCTTGTTTGTTCTTGGAAATGGCTGATGCTGAAGGGATGTGGCAGAAAACAGGATGAATGAAATCGAGTCTTACAGAACACACTGAACTGAGTATTTTGCAAACACTTTGCCTGAATTACTAGAATGGGATTGTGACTGGACAAACTATTTAAGCTATTCAGTAATTCTTGAAAATGTGAAAAACCAGATAACTGAAAAACATTACTAACGAACTTCAGTTAACACACCTTGGAAGGGCAGTGATGGTCTCAAGATGAATTTAATGAAGAGGAAAAATTGTGTGAGATAAACAAGCTATAATTCAGCAAGGACAATGGTAACCTTGTACATGTTGGCTGGGATAACTCATTGTGCAAACAGGGTAGAAAGTGACATGAAGGATCTGTGAATTACCATGTGCCACCAACCAAATGCCAACCATTTCATATTGCTGAGAAAAAAATGAATGTCATGTGGGGATGTATGAACAGGAGTGCCATATGCAAGATGTGTGAAATCATCCTCCTACTCTACTTGCTGCTGAAAGCCTCAGCCTGAATCCCGCGCCTGGATTTAGGCACCGCACTCCACGGAAGATGTGGAGCAGCCAAAAGCAAGAAGATTGCTGGAAGTATGGTAAACATAGTCTGAGGAAACCTGGGATTGAAGGGAAGAGGACTAGGCAAGTACGAGTGGTCCCAAATATGCAAAGAAAAATAAGAGAAATTGTTTTCCAGATGCAGAGGATAAATAAGGAGGACAGCTGAGTTGCAGAAGGGGAATTTGGGTTAGACATGATGCAAATGCCGCAGCGGTAGCACAGTGAAACAGAGGGGTAAGCGGCCCAAGGAGGAGACAAAGTGCAGGGCGGAAAGGATATGTTAGGAAAGATGTAATCTTGTCTGGTGGCAGAGGGCAGATGATGTCTGGAGAGTGTCGTCCTGTCGTCCCACCCTCCCCCGCCCCCGGGGCTCTCCCTTGCTGATGAAAAGTTAAAAATCCTCAGCTGCTATAAACCGCAGAAACTTCACTAATGATTTATACCAGCAAAGGGTCCTTGCCTGAAATGCGTCCAGTGTAATCATTTTTTCTATCTAATTTTTGCTTTTAGCCATGAGATTATGAGTAACAGCTACGGGGCTACACTGTTAGCCAGAAATCCTTTAGCTTTCTAAAGGTCACTTAATCTATGATTTAATCTGATGGTCACTGAAATTAAGTGGAAGCAGTTCAGCAGGCTATAATGGAGGGTGGTTTGTGTCTCTAGCCTTCAGTTACCTTGAGTTAAACCATCCTTTAAAAGCAAAACAACTTATAGGCATGAAACACATTTTGAAACGCACACTGAATCTTTCTGTTGTACTGCAGGAAAACAAAAAAGGAAAACCCTGCCTTTCTAGCTAGCTGCTGCTTTAAAACAGTTCTCATCACAAACTCCAGAATGCCTTTAGTGCCTTCTGTTCACCTGTTGATATTCCTGTCCCTCGGGAGATTTTATGCAGCTGGGGAAGCAGGCAAGATTCACACGAATTTGGTTGCTCTGTCATGACTTGTTCACAGTGTGAGCTGAGCTGCGTTATTTGAAACTTACTCCTTTTAAGAGTGGAATACTTTAACTAAGCAAGACCAAAAAAAAACCCAAGAAAAAAAAAGGAAAAAAAAAAAACAGAGTTGGCTATACAGCTCGACAGTTAAAGGAGCACTAAAATAGAAGTGTGAAACTTTTCATAGTTATCCATAAGTATTCAAGAATTTCAAGTCTCAGCATAGTCAGTATTAGTGAATTAAAGATCTGAAAGGTTGTCCGGGAGAGCAGATGCTTTGATCCCTAAATAGAGCTAATATTTCATATTTCTGAGTCGCTTTCCCCAGGTACTTTTATTTCACCTGGTTGGACTTTAGACTGCTTTTCTGCTATGGCTACTGTCTTGCAACACACCTGGAAATCCTCTCCTCTGTAATATTATATGTAATATAAACTGCTTAGTTTGAGGAACTGAATTTTATAATACCTGCATAGGCATAAAACCCCACAAAAGAAACCCCACACAAGACTCAGGTGACAAAGCTAACCTTCTTTTGATTCTGGCTTTCTCATGCTGCATTTCCTCTAGATTATGATACAGTTTAATTTTCATGGATGTCATCTGAAAACGAGAGCCGATTTGTAATGTAGCTGAATTCTCTTTATCACTGAATATATTCTGTACATTAACTGGCAGTGCGATGCACTGAAGCATAGTCTTTAATTAAAGTGCAACAATACCACAGCTACAGTACGGGCATGGCATAGGAACCCGGTGCTGGATATAAAAATAGCTGTGCTGAAATGTGTCATATCACTACACGATGTGACTAAGTCAGTGGAGACACTCTTACACTTTAAAGCTGAAGTATTACTGAGCACTGATTTTCAGCTGGGGAAGCTGTGATCAAATCAATGCATGCATTATTCTCCACAAACGAATAATGGCGCGAACGAGGACGTATTAAACACCTACAGCGCACGAAGCTTTTCACACTGGTTATGAAGCAAACACAAACAAAGAGGCTGTGAACTCTCCAGAGCTCTCGTTTTGTCTCCCGTGTCGTCCTCCCGCCTGTTTGGATACAACGTGTGGCATCCCCACCAACACCCTGGTGCCAACAGGAGAGGGCAACTAATTTCGGGTCGGGAGCAAGCTGACTGCCCATCTCTCCTCTTTCCTACCCTCGAGGAAAACAAAATGAAACAAAACCACCCCGGACCTCACTGTGAGTAAAGGCGCTATGAAAACCAGGGAGATGAAGACGCCTCTGCTGGCACTGGAGCCAGGGGTGCTGCTCCCTCTGTAGCCCTCCGCCATGGGATGCGCTGGTGCTAAACCGCACGGGTCCGACCCTGACCGGGGGAGGCAAAGCTCTCCGCCCCAGGGCTGCGAAACCCTCCCTACGCTCGCTGAGCCAAAACACAGGCGCTTCAGCAGAAACGCAACCCAGAACCGATGACCGCCCTTGTCCCACGGACAGGCGCCTGCCAAGCCAGGACAGCTCTCCAAGTGCCCAAGGTGCCCAGACCCTCTGGTCTGCCAGGGCGGCTGACGCTGTCATTGCGGCACGGGGACCGCTGCAAAGGTTTCCCCCCAATCCTGGCCACCAAAATCAGAATCAAACGGCCGCAGAAAAGCAGCAGCGGGGCTCCCCCTCTGCATGAGGCACGGCATTCGAGCATCCTTCTCCCTCGCTCCCGCGCGGGCACCACATCCTACGGCAGGGCGCTACGCCACACCAGAGCCCCAGGCATGATTTTAATGTCCCGGCGCGGTACAAACAGTCTAGGAAAAGAGGCTGTGTGGATTTTGGCACGGGGCAGCGCTGCAGGGAGGAGGCACCGGGAGCCATGCAGTAACGTTTCTCTGCTTGCTGGGGCAATGCGTCAGGGAGGCACAAACACACACACGAGAGAGGAGATAGCAGATAGTTACCTAACATGACGAAGGGGATTCCCAGGAAGGTGGAATTGTATTTCCCACCAGTGAGATTGATGATCCCAGCTGCAGTCAGGGTGGCAAGGGTCACGGTCAGCAATCCCAGCAGGCCAAGCCAGGGTTTGCTGCGGACACAATCCTGCATGGAGCAGCAGAGAATGGCCAAGGTGACCACAAGGACCAAGCTTGTGATCAGGTAGCGTTCTGACACCCTGCTCGTCTTCTGGAAATCCTCCTTCAGCGAAGAAGAAGTGAAAGGATACATTTTGACTTTCCTGTTGGATTTCTGGAAAAGTTCAACAGTGTCACAAAAAATGGATTCCCACTTCTCTGCCACCATGTCATTCAAGGAGTTGATTGCCTGCAAGTAGTAGGTGAGCTGAATGGCTTCTGCAGACTTCACCCGGTCTTTGCTGTGCACAGTAACCCCACCAAGCTGATGCCCGTTATACACTTCCCTGCCATCCTTTAAGTGAGTAATCGGATAAGTGATTGCAAAATTAGTTCGATTAGAAGAACGAGCAGCCTTTAATTCCTCCAGTACATGCACTATGTCGTCCACTATGCATGTCTTGTCATTGTTCAGGATACATATATGGGCAAACGTGTAATTGAAACCAGGTCTTTGAACTTGGATCCTGGTCACAGCAGAGTGCAACTACAAGGGAAAGAGAAATCACACACGTTATTCATCAGTTCATCTCGCGCAGCAGCAGCCAGAACAACAGGGGCTCCTCACCTCCGTCCCTTTCCTATTTGATCTAAGCAACGACAACAAAAGTGCTGGTGACTGCAGTATTAATAGCACACTCATTGCAAAAAAAACCCCAAAACAACGGAAAACATGCATTAAAATAGCAGTATTATTGCCCTCCGTCCTTTGCTGGTAACTCGGGTGTGTTGTGACCTGCACCTGTGCCACCTGCATCTGCCATTCGGCCTCTCTAAATGAGCAAACTCAAAAGGCCCGGACCTCCACTTTCGAGTGATGTGGGGGAACGTAAATGGGAGCACTACGGCCTGGCCGTGTCCGGGGACACAACTCGTGCTCGGGGTTGCCAAATTGCTCTCTCGACAGATAAACTTCAGGTAGGGAAGGCAGAAGGGCAAGGTGGCCAGGGGTGCCAGCCGCCCGGCAGGGCACTCGCACTCGCTCCCAGTAAAGGACAGGCCACAGCTGGGAGTCCTAAGTGCAGAGATTGTTGGCATCGCAGGAATAAGATAGCTGGCATCAATGAATCTGCCCTCTTTCCCCCCTCCCTCTTTCCCCCATCAAACCCTCAGCAGGCCTGGGAGCGGGAAGCAATGGCAGACAGACACGTTTTCTCTTTCTCTCTGAGATGTTTTGTTAATCAGGGAAGGCCCCCTAATTTTGGGGGCTGCAGGTTGTTACTGCCTATCGTTTGGTCTAGCAGCTCCGGGTGCAGCCTCCTTTGTCAGTCGTTTTGCATCCTTCTAAAATTTGCCATGCCTGAGCTCCGACCCAAAGTGCATTCAGGTATTTTTGAGCACCAGAAGGGCAGAAAAATTACCCTCCTTCTTGAAAAAATATAGAAAACTCTCGCAACCTCTCCTGAATCCGTTTTAGTCGCCACAGAAGAAGCAAGAAATTTAAAAGATGGTAGGGGAATAGCCCTAATAGGCTGGGGTTGCAATATTTTTCAGAAGTATAATATGAAGATTGCTAACATTGGGGGCCTTAGCAAAGTGCAAGCTAGTTATTTCTGCATGTTTTACTTGCAAAATATGCAGGCCTGGCCCACCACCATCCCCATTTACCTCCTTCTGTGATGGTCTAGTTGTGCAGAGAGTACCACGACCTTCCGTAAGGATGCTGCTGAGGCCAAGACTATGTTACCCACCCCCAGAAGTCTGAGCAGACTTTCCCCATGGCTGTGATGTCCTCCCTTCACCGTGGGCAGCCACAAAGTTTGGGAAGGGGCTCCCTCTGCTCTTTTCTAGCTGGCACGGGGGGTACCTGACATCCCAAATGCTGGGGGGGGGGTGGGGGTGGGGGGGGGGCTGCACGCTGCTGCGTACGTGCTTTGTGCATGGCTTGGTGAGATACGCAATTCTCTCAAGGTGCCAGCAGGGACGAGGCAGAGGGCCACGCACCCCTCGTGCTGCTTGGTCCCAAGGATGCCGTGGACGTGGCAGTCTGCACAGCTCGGTTGTGTGGGCGGCCATGTCTGCTGCCATGGAGGGGGAGCAAATCACTGGGTCTGCTCTGAGGAATTGCAGGGATTTATCCTTCTGTATCCTTTTACACCGAGGGAAATGGTCGTAGGAGCATTGCAGAGGTGTGGTGGCAAAAGCAGGGCTGATAAAAAGAGGAGGAGAAGCCCTCCTTCGCCTGCAAAGTGGGGAGATCGCAGCTCTTCCAGGGAGACAAAGACCCAAACTAAGAATGACACTGATTTCTTTTCCTTAAAGGGGGAATAGTTATTTTCTGCCTTCAGATTTTGAGCAAGACAATGAAAACCGGCTAAGGGAGATGATTCCTTTTTTTTTTCTACTTGCATATCCTGTTTTCCACTGCAGTCCAAAGAGGGCAGAAGGTTCTTATGTCCAGTAAAGAGGCTGGGATTAGGTGATATTTAATGGAACTGGCTGCTTCTGAAGACAAACATTGATTAAAAAAGAGGAGATAGGGTACACGAGAGCAGTAGAGCTTCTATACTCATCTGATGGTGATGGACAAAATGTCTAATAAACATGGCTAAAATCCTGCGTCTCTTGAAGTTAAATAGTCATAGTGACTTCGGTGTGGCATTTCAGACCTATTTGCAGAACCCCTCCCCATTTATACGACACCACGAATCTGATTGTTTTGTGATTACATTGCATAATTTGCCACGGGTATAAATTTATTTACACTGCCTCTGTTCCTCAGGATGATATGACATCATACAGGTAAGGATTACAAAATTCCTATATTCTCCTCTCTCTAGCAGCTCAGGGTGTATTTTTCCACATTTGAGTAGTTTTTATTTTCTACAGAACAGCAGTTCAATATTGACATTAGAAAGACAGGTTTGAGAAATAAACTGAATTAACAAATCTTTTCACAGTACTGGGAGAACACAATACCTGGCGATGGTGAGAAGCAAAATTTTCCATCGTGGTGGGAGAACAAATAACTGTCTGTGGAACAGATTGGGGGGCTTTTGCACAACTTTATTCTAAAACGAAACAAATTAAATGATTTTCAGGAACATGCCAAAGAAATGAACCTGCATGGGAATTTTTCCCACCTTTACAGTTTGCTTCTGCGAAGCTCTGCTTTGCAAGAGCTGTTTTGGGGTACAAATTCAAGTGTATGTCATTACAGTTTGGGGAAAATGCCCGGATTTACCGAATCAAAGACAGATATCTGATTTTAAGTTTTTTACAGTGGCAGCTACTGTATAGCTTTCATTGACAATGGTTGTAAAATCAGATGTCATACAAAGAAGCACAGCTGAGGACAACTAGGAGGAATAGAAGGAATTTCCTGCCTGTATTAGATTAACAATTCAGCTCCTTCAGAGAGGCGCCATCGAGTGACACAATGCAGAAGAAACTAAACTGCCACGAAACTTTTATCAAACAATGTGTGTTGCTATTTACCTACCCTGCCTCACTGCTGCATTTGCTTCCTTCTACATCTGAAGTACCTTCTTTTAATATTTAGGTTATAAAATAACCTCATCTGTCATAGCTGTTACTTCATCTTCAGCGAAAAGCTAGAAGCTAAATGTCATACCTAAAATGCTCATTTCTTCTTGCAAACGGTCATTTCAGACCCAGGAACCTGTTCTGCGGCGGTGGCCTGGTGCATCCTCTGAAGCTGTGCTGGGCTGGACCGGGCGCCGCGTCAGGGGGGACGTGCCCATCACACCTCACTGCCGTGGGGGTTCGGGGAGCAGGGGGGGAGCAGGCAGCCAGCCCTGCGTCCTGGCACATCCCGGCAGCCCCCAGAGCCGGCTGCAAGCTCGTGCAGTTTACGGCAGCTACGAGATGCCCTCTGAGCTTTGCTGGTGGCCACGACGTTTGGTCTCGAACTGGGGGCAAACGGCCAAAGGAGGAGGAAAACCTGCCGTTCCCTCCATCCCAGCAAAGCAGGCCGAGCGCTGCCCCAGCGCGCCCAAGGGTTGCGCTCCGGGAAGCCCGACTCAGACTTTCATCCTCAAGACAAACACGTGGCTTTACCCGCTCTTGGCTTTTTCAGGACCGGATCCTGGAAAACAAACCTCTGCCGCCTCCATGCCGGGCAGGGGCGTGCTGCAGCATGGCTGCAGGCTGGCGCTCTCCCTTTGCTTGCCCCTGGCAGCCCTCTTCCCCAATCCTCCCACCCCTGGAGAGATGCAGTCCCCGCTCTGCTGCCGTGCTGGGGATTCAACCTGCGGCCACAGCAGGTTTTTCCACCCACATCCAGAGCCCACACCCATAGCCCCGGGTGACCGCTTCCACAGAGAACAGAAGGGCCAAGAGGTTTACAAGGGCACGTCCTACGAGTCCAAGGGGGTTACAGGCTCTGCAATTGGGCTCGCCTGTGGTACACCAGGAGGTCCCCCAGGAAACTTCAGTGTCCTAACAGGAGATGGTAAGGGCTGTTGCATGATGGGGACAACATTAGCAATACGCTAACGCATAATGCATATTGCACTCCTCCATGCAGCAGATTTTAATAGCAAGTAACCATAATCTGGATAAACCTGGCACCTAGTACTGGAACAAGCGACTGACCGCCAGATTCTCACGTATCCAGCTGTTTTCTTACCCCTACTGATCCTACTAGCAGAAAGGGAGATTTAAAGGAATAGCAAAAGCTGAAAGAATGTTTTTTCTTGAAGGGAGACACGCACTGCTTGCTCATGGCTCACAGCTTTTTCAGCTAGCTAACAGTGCAAGGAACCAAAAAAGCAGTTTTCTGCCGAGATGCCGGAGCACTGCAGCAGGAGAGCTGCGCAGCATCCCCTTAAGCTCCCTCGCCACGGTGGTCCGCCGTCCCTGGAAGTGCTCAGGCACGAAACAGTAACTTCCACCTCTCCCTTTCATCGTTGTTTTCAACAGTGACCACCGCTTGCAATTCCCCTCTCCCTTCTGAAAATGGTGTTTATGTGTGTCCTGTACCACAGCAGAGACTTCTAGAACCCCCTTTTCTCTTCCTGCAGCCTTTGGCCCTTTGCATTTGGTAACATCTTGGTCTTGGTCTTTGTTTACCCAAAGTCCCATGCTCACTCGGTTATTTACTTTAGACAGAGAGGAAAGATGGCTCCAACAGGGAGACAAACCCCTTTCTGCAAATACCTCCAGGTGAGGGCTGTACTGGTCTCACGTCTCTGTGCCAAGCCACGTATCAGCCCGTGGCACAGATGACAGCTGAGAGGTGGCCAAATCGCCCTGCCCCGCTGGCTGGTTTCGCCCGCGGGCCCAGGAGGGGATGCCAGGAGGCAAAACATAAAATCCTTTCACTTATCCTGGGCTAAACCGTTTGCTCCAGGGCCTCAGAGAGCTGCGGCTGCAAAGATCTCTTCAAGCTGTTTTTGGCTGCCGGTCCTCCTGTCTCTGCCATCGGCACAGGAAGGCAGGCACCGGGAACCAGAGCCCTCCCAGTAGGCCCAGTTTGGCTGTCCTGGGATGGCCGAGCCCTGCACCAGGCTCTGCCACACAGGTCTTCCCCATACAGAGCTTGGCACGAGTTTCAGCGGCGGCAGCAAAGCTGAACCTGAAGGCAAAAGGGTTGTGCCTAGAGATGTATATTCAGGACAGAAAGCAAAGCTTGATTTTATTCTTGCATCCATTCAAAAGATGCAGGGAGCCACAAGAAGGGGTGAGGAAACCCTCCAGCCCCTTTGCTTCCTTGGGAAGTCCTTTCTTTAATTCGAAAGTGAGCAGGTACTACCAGAATGTTGTCAATTTAATCAGGTAACAGAAAAGTCTGCAGCCTCCCTACGAAGCAAACAGATCCCATCCCAGCAGGGAGGGGTGAGAAACTGCTGATTCATTTGCAAAACGGTCCAATCCCAGAAATCCTTTAAACCCACATTATATAATCTGCTGCCCCGATCAAAGCTACGGGCGAAGCTGACGAGGCACGAGGACCCCAGCAAAGGCCACTGGTGTCCCACGCGGGTCTCGCCTCGCTGGCGGCGCTGCTTCGCTCCCAGGGAAACTCCGCGGTGAGTGTGACAGCACCCTGACACGGGACACTTCAGTCTCGCCACGTTCCTATTCCCAGCTCACGGAAAGACATCCCGACTCCCGCGGGAGCTGCATCAGAGTCACAGCCACCATTTTTAATATTAAGGATGTGTACAACTGCCTTCTGCTTATCATATATACCGCAAAAATGTGTCTGGTTTTGCTGCTGAGCGGTGACGTGTGGTGTTTTATAGCGGACATCACTCATCGCAAGGACTTGACTATGCTTTGTTACTTGACATATAGCCGATGAATGTCCAACTAGACAAAACGAGCCAGATATACGGATGTCCTCCTGTACTGTGAATGATCTGGCACATAGAGAGACATGTTTTACTCACAGAACTAAGATCTTTGCAATGCCGTATTACTTTTTTTGTTGTTGTTGATGTTGCTATTATTTGACTCTATTTAGTCTTTCAGTCTACATCTGATGGTTCAAATTAAAAATGAGCTTCACTCTAGTCAGTGTTGCCAACTTTTACAATTTTTTTAGTGTCATTTTCACCAAGTCTGTTTTTTCTCAGAGCCCTGGAGCCTGAAGTATTGTGATTTTTTTTTTTTTTTTAAATCTCAGCTTTCATTAAAAAAAAAAAGAAATGTCTGATCTCATGCTTATGGAGGAAAGCCCGAGAAGGCTCAAAAATAATGCGAAGAATAAACTAATTATCTATTACTGCTTAAAATGTCATCACTGTTTTGGGCTAAAGACTGAAAAACTAGAAAGCAGGACGAAGACAATGATTTTACATATAGGCTTCATTTTCATGTGAAGCTGATTTACTCTTTTGGTAATTTTTACAGGTTACTCCTGCCAAGGAAAATGAAGAGGAGAAAAAGCCTTTAATGGATTGCTATAAATTTCTCCACCACTTCTATGATCTCAGTAATCTCTGGCATTTCCTATCTTTGCAGAGTACTTTTTTATTCACTTCAAGAGATGGCCTCAGTCAAAACGTAAAAGGGTTACGAGAAGGAAAAGACTTGCACACCTCCCAGCTTAACTGACGAAAGAAAACACTGTGGGTTCTGTGGACATGGGCCGAATTAAACTATTAAGAGTGTATTTTCATCAGAAAAAGGTGCACAGCAAGAAGGCAAGGGAACCTCCGAACAGGGCTGTACCCTGCTGTCAGCCGGAGACCGTGGGCCCAGGGCAGAGGTTCGAAGGGGGCTGGTGGGCAGCAGCATCCTGACCCAGCCAGTCTGGCCGAGGGACGGAGAGCGTGCGCGCAGCCGATGGAGGAAGCCAGCAGATCCTAATGGCCCTGGATAAACGTTAGAAGTTGAAGCTGGAGAGCGTGCAGTCGGGATCGCTATGGGTAGCTGGGCTCTTTTTCTAGCAGTCCCACAAGCAGGCTTCTTGAAGAGACGCTAAGACACTAATTATGCAAGCTATGTATTTTTGCAACTAATTTTTTCAGCTGTCCAAATTAGTGAACTATATTTTCTCCAAACAATTTTCATCTGAATAAAATCTAAAAATTGTTCAAACTACGAGTCATCAACTGAGGGACAACTATTAGTGCTCGAAGTGGCAGATGTGTGTGCATTTACATTTCCATCTGCCTTCTTGGTAGCTACAGAAAATTGCTAGATATGATTTTTCTTTTCTAATCTGAAGTGGAGAAGCTTTTCTAGTCAATACCATCTCAATTCTGACGATTGCCCTGGTAATTCTGCCTGAACTTCTCCCACCAACAGAAGCCCACTCTGGTTTTCGGGCCGACCGCTGTTGGGGAGGATGGGATGCCTGGGCAGCAGAAACCCCTCCGTGCAGCCTGGCATGCGGCTCCGAGATTGATTTTTTTTATGATGGAGGAGAAAAAGATAAAAACTTCACTCCTGTGGCTGATCTTGCATCAGCTCCACCACTGGTGGCCTTCTCCACGCGCCCCAGACGTCTCCATAAACATCCCTCCACCCTTACGCTGCTTCTCAGGGGGTTGGGTGCAGGCTCTTGCCAAGGACTCCTCCAGCAGAAGTGTGACACACAGTCCCTTCCTTGCTGCAGGGAAACATCAATAGCTGCAAGTTCACAACCCATCGCATTAATTAACGACTCGGCTCCTCGTTCTCCCTTTCAACAGGAGAGAGGGGGTTCTCCTGGTGTGAACCCCAGCTTAAAACCAGGGCCCAGACACAGCTTTTGGGACGGCCAAACGTGGTCGCCGGGGAGCCCCGGCAGCTCCCGTCAAGTCCTGCGGCACTGCCTGGGGCACTGGTGGCCTGGCCTCGGTGGCTGTGACACATGGAGGTCCCTGCCCTCCGACGTCTGCCCTGCCCACTTGCTGCGCCTTCCCGGAGGGATGACATCCCCCATCACACACGTCCAGCCATCTATCGAGAAAAACTGTCCCCCGTCAGTTCCGTCAGACGAGAGGCGAGGTCTGACCTTCCGAGGCAAGAAAGGGGACACAACACGGGGCGCTGGGTGTTCCCAGCACGGGCTGCCCGGCCGGCAGTGGCGCAGGGGCCCCGGGGAGCATCGCCCCACGGCGTGAGGTGGGAAGGACAGCAGAGGGGTCCCATCCTGGCCAGCACTGCTGGAGCAGGGGCGGCAGGGACCAGCGGGATGTGGTTGTCCTCCCAGGCATGGGCAACTTCAGGACTTCTGCTCCAGCCGCTGGCTGGTGCCTGCGGGCGAGATGAAACCCTCTCACCCGCAGGAACCGCGCCGAGGAGCTGCTGCTGCTGACACCGGGAACTCAGGGGGGTTTCTGCACGCGCTTCCACGCTGTCCCTGCAGCACGCTATTTATCTTCCCTCTTCCCCGGCTGTGCCCAGATCTTACCTGCGTATCTTAATTCTCATCTGTTTTCGCATAAGATACATTTTAGCCCTGCAGCATTGTGCTGCTATGACAACAGGCTTGCACTTCTGCTGCTTTCACACCCTTGTTTTTCTTGTATTAGGACTCTTCCCCTCATCTTACAGCCTAGCTCTAAAGACATGACTTCATTCTTTAACATATTTTATTTTTTTTCAGCAGAACTCACTATTTGTTCTGTTGACTGTTTCCCTAGAAGTGTTTTTAGTGCCTGATCTACCTAGAGAAGGTGGAGACCTACTATACCTATTGCTAGATCCACAGCTGACTGCCTGTGTCCAGGCATTCAGAAGTAGCCAAAGTTTTAAAATAAAGGGTACCTTGCGTTAGCCAGGATCGCGACAGACCCAGCTGTCAGCTCTGCTGAACAACCAGAACCCAGTTCCACCGGCTTTAAAAACAATGGCTTAAGCGTGCCATGTTTGTACAGCAAAGCAATTGGAAATACCACAGGAACGGGAACATAAATGTGTTTATTTCCTCCACGAGTTTCCTCACACATAGAAAATAAGTGAGGAAATCCAGGAAGACCGTAGACAGGGTGTGCAAGTAACACACGTGAACAGGGACACAAAAATTAAGAAGCAGAGAGAAGAAACACAACCCCGACAAATACGAGGTCTACAAAATTTTGAAGTTAAACTCTTTTGTTCTGCAGTCATCAGAAGTTATGCAGTTCTTAAATAAAGGTGTCCTTAAACAGAAATACCTAATTTTACTATTTGCTTGCATGTTCAAATAGGTATTTAATCAGTTATCTAGATCTACTGATGGTCAGTTTATACAATGGGGGCAATGTATATGCACTGTCTGAAAATATGTAGTTAGGAGAGGTTTCTTTGAAAAAAGTAAACCCTCATCTACAGATTTTCATAGAGGGAAACAGCAAATGCAATCCCCTTCACTAAGGCATGTTGCATTTCATTCCCTTTTCATCTTTGCATCTTGTCATCTTAAGTAGAGTTTTTCCCAAAAAAATGTTAGTACTGTGTTATTGTTACAAACACAATAACATAAGTGGAAGAGAGGATATCCTTCTGCAGAAAAAGGAAACATTTCATTTAAATAAATAAAAAAAAAAAGTCTTTTGTAGTATAACGCAGTTAACTCACTGTAAGTATTTCTGATTTAGCCAGAATTTGTTCATTCCTCTATAAGCACAGTACTTAGAATCACAGAATAGTTTGGGTTGGAAGGGACCTAAACCATTCTATAGTTCTAAGTACAGAGAAATGAACAGGCTCAAAAGGATGGGTGTCTCAAATTCTGGCTACATCAGAATATATTTTCTGGGGTTCAAAAAATCTGGCTAGGTCGATATGCCTTCAGCCTACCAAGTTTCCAGCTGCAAGTAGAAATACCACCAGGAAATGGTAGGGGGCTGCTCTTACACTATCTTTAGGTGGGATTCTGGGCTGAGACCATTTGTACAGACTTTACATAATCATCTGAACCTCTGCCCCACGGCCTACACCAAACAGCCCAATTATTTCTGTTTCTCCAAGCACGTTCTTGGAAATACAGGGGTAAAAGCACACTGTCTTCAGCTAGGTGTTTTTACTTCCTACCTCTCTCTCTCTTGAAAGTCTGAAATCCTGATGCAGAAAGGTCCTGCACGCCGACAGCGCAGGATGCCAGTGCCCTGTGCTCTGCTACAGAGCAGGTACAGCAGCGAGGGAAATTTCATTATTGCCCTCCCACAGTACCTCAGTCTCGGGATGCACCTCTGGCATATCCGAGACTCTACCGGGTGTTTTTGTTGGATCATCTATTCAAGGCCAGAGATTCAGGATATGTTTAAGCTTCTCTCCCTTTCTTCTGCAAAGGACTATGCTGGCTGGAAATGCAACATTGGGACGGTAGGTCTAGACGGATTAAGCATTTACGGGGAGTTACAAGAACTATGGATGGAAATTTATACAAAAATAACAATTAAAAAAAATGGGTACATGGCACCATCTCCAAGTCAAAACTATTATATCAGGCAGCCCCACGCCTCCCTGCTAATGAGCAGGACAGACCTTGCGTGGAGCAGCTTGTACATTCAGCAAGACCTGCTGCCGCCACGTGAGCAGCCAGCGTCGCGCTGGCAGACGCACGCTGTCAGTGGGGAGTCCTACAGCAGCTCCTGCTCCGGCAGTGCCGCTTGAGATCCGGGCCTGAGAGAGTCGTGAGGCTGAGCCCTTCCCTACACCTCCTCCCAGCCAGCCAACAGGGTATGGCGCAGTCGGGGTTAACGGCGAGCTTCTCAGGCTGATAATGTGCCCGCGAGGAGCTGTACTAAGCTAACCAGAGTATTTTAGAGATGCCACCAAAGAAGTTATTTCATTAACCAATTAATTGATTAGGATGTTAGACTGATTAACTTTTGACAATACCAGCTATGTTTCAATTTCAACTGCTCAGACCCCAAAACTTCATATCCCTTTTTGGTAAAGGGACAATAATGGAAGCTGACTACTTCCTCTGCCGAAACCAGAAGAAATCTTCTCCTTCCCTTGCCATGTGACTAGGGCAGCCGTAGCGGCTCAAGGCTCATTCCCTTCCCTCCTTGGCTGATGAGGTGGGATACGGCAGGTAAGGAAACCAAGAAGAAGTGCCGCAAGAAAAGCTGGCGCCTGCCTGGGGCGACCATCCTCCTGGGTCTCCCATCCTCCTGCTAGTGGGTGGAGATGCAGCAACAACCATGCAGGAGGAGCCAACGTCCAACCTGACGCCTCTTCTCAAGCAAAACCTCTCCCTCGGGGAGGTCATCCTTCTCCAGAAAAGACAAGCAAACGCTGCCGTACAGGTTCTCTGCCCTGACTGTGCCTACACGGCGGCATTTTCAGGAATGCAGCTGGGATCACTCCATGGTTTCACCCAGGACACTTATTTACAAGCACAGCCCTCTGAGTTGGTTGGCTCTGGGCTGGGGCTGCCTTCGCTCCCTTCTCCCCTTCATGCAACTGTACATACGTAGGAAACCCTTGACGGCCACCTTTCCCTTTCTCCTTCCCTCGGTGAGCCCTGTTGACACAAAATGATGTAGCCCTGCATCGCCACGGATATAACAATATTGGGAGCTGGGAGCCCCCCCCTCCTGTTTTGCTGTGCTTTGACCCACGGGGCCGTCCACGGGGATGGATAGGCAGCTGCCTGAGCCTGGCTCTGCCCACAAACAGAAAAATAATTAGGACAAAGGACATAATCTATTCTGCACAAGACATACTGGAATTAATTAGATAAGTAAAGAGTTGGAAATAATGCATCAAATATGCCTGACAACGTCAGATTAACAGTAAGAGTAAACAGTCAAATAGCAATGGTGTTCATTATCTCATTAAATGAAAAATAATCATTTCGTTAGCAAATTCTGTCTATTAAAAATGAGGCAGTGTTAAATACTGACAGAACTTTGTAAGTTATAGCTCTTTCGCTGATGTGATAAATCTTATGCAGAAGTTTGCTTGCGGAAAGATTCGGAGTACCATTTATTTGTGTGTCACTATGCTATTGATAAAACTACAGATCTCTGGAGAAAGCGGTACAGAGAAAAAATCCATTATCATTATTATCCTATGACTGAGTAAATGTGCACATACTGGATGCGAATGCAATTCATGGGACAAGAAAATGAAGGAATGAAAATCGTCTCTCTGGAGTTTTCTCGTTCGCCAGTAACATTCCTCTTACTGTACTTAGTGAGTCGATGCTCATTAAATCTGTTTGCTGATTACTGTTGGGTAATATGTCAACAACAAGAAAAAAAAGGAAAACATAAAATACTGAGTGGCTCTGTACTATAGTTCTGTCTGTGTCTACAGTGGAAATAAAATATAAATAAATCCACTGTAACAGTTATGTCCTTGTTTAGTAAAGAGTGAGGTCTCCCCAAAGTCTCTTACGGTAGGTATTTGCATCTATTTTCTCATTTTAGAAGAGTCGGTCCCTGAAGTGATTAAAAAGAATTAACATTGGCTTTTGTATGGGCTGACAGTTTGACATTCAGGGGAAAAAAATACCCAAACCCAAAAAAAAAAAAAAAGCAGTGCTGAGTCTCTGGGGTTTCCACAAGGCAAGAGCAAAAACGTGCAGGATTGAGCTAGCCACACCTCTGGTTATTTGTAAATGTTCCTCTCCTTTTTCTTGGGTGAACTTGACCCTCTTAACGCGCAGCTTTTGCACCTGTCCTCCCTGGTTTTACCTTCCAAGACTGTTCGAAACTACCGGGGTGTAAACTAGAGTACCGGCTTCAACAAATGCCGTTTTCCGACATGTTATGACATACGGTACGGTGAGATGTCCTGTTAGATTGTGACTCGCACGCTCCGTGCCGCTCAAGTGACAGGGAAAGATGCTGCCCGCTCTAACTTGAACAGGCTGCACCATGCCTGCAATCTGCGCCTGAGCTGGGTTTTTCTTCCACCTATGAAACCAGCATTTTCTGTGATGGTGGGTTGGGAGCGGCGGGGGGGGGGGGGGGAACCATAAAATACTACCCACTAAAAATAATGAGCAGAGTTAGTGCTGTTTGCCTGCACGAGCGGTGAGAAGGAGGTTTTGTGCTACCCCTCTGCAGGCAGAAGTGCAGTCCAGACACAGCAGCAGCCCCCCCCCCCCCCCCCCCCCCCCCCAAAAAAAGCATTCCCGGCAGCTTGGCAGATTGGTCCCTAACTGTTTTTGAAGTTTGAGTTTATCACAGCCCGAGTCGCCTCAAGACGGGAAGCACGACTGCGAGGCGAGCGAGTACGGAGGCACCGAAAAATTATTTAAGCAGGCAGCCTGCCCTTCTCGCTCACCCACAGCAAATAAAACCAAAACGGGGGGGGAAAGAAAGAGAAAGATGGGGGGGGGGGGGGGGGGGGGGGGGGGGGGGTGGGGAGGAAGAGAGGGGAGCCCGCGGCTCTGCCAGGGAGCGCGGTGCCGGCTCCCGGCATCCCAACTGTTGCAGGGAGGTGACCGGGTGGCTGCGGTGGCAGCGCCGGTGGCAGCGCCGGTGGCAGCGCCGGTGGCGGGCGGGCAGAGGCCGGGATGCGCGGGCGGGTCCGCGCCGGCGGGCAGGTGCGGGGAGCGGGGCGGCGGCGGGGGGGGGGGGGACACACACGACACACCGGGGGACCCGCCGCCGTTACCTTGAGGATGAGATCGGTGTGGTGCTGGTCCAGCATGTTGGCCTTGCGGAAGGAGGTGATGATCACCCTGCCGTACCTCCCCGGCGTCTGCAGGTCGGAGTAGAGCCGGTGCTTGGAGCGGTTCACCGGGAAGAGGCTGTCCACCAGGTTCCTCTCGATCTTGGCCAGGCTGTGCGTGGGGGCCAGGAGGTGCTCCACGCTCTCCTCCACCTGGTAGCGGCTGAAGCTGGCGCCCAGCAGGATGGAGATGAGCACGGGCGCCGAGGCGAAGAACACCGGGTGGCTGGCGACGAAGTGGCCGAGCCGGGAGAAGGACGTCCCCAGCCCCCTGTGCAAGACCTGCCGCAACATCCTAGTGCGGAGGGCGCGCAGGAGGGCGAGCGCCGCGCCGGGGCCCCCGCAGCTCCCCCACGGCCCCCGCAAGACCATGGGGCAGCCCCCGCCGGGCGCCGCCTCCCCGCCGGCCGCGGCTGCGGGGGGCCGGGGGCCGCCGCCGCGCGCGCGCGTGTGTGTGTGCGCGCGTGTGCGTGCGTGTGCGGGGGGTGTGTGGGTGTGTGTGGGGTGTGGGTGTGTGCCTGTGCGCGCCCGCCTGCGGGGGGCGGCTCGGGCGCCCGTCCTCCTGCAACGCCGCCGTGCCCGAGAGGAGTTTCCCGGCGCCTCGTTGCCTGACTTGCCAACCCGCCGCCCCTCGCCGCGGCCGCGGAGCGGCGGCGCGGACCGCCGCGGGGGGGGGGGGGGGTGGGAGGAGGTGTGTGGGGGGGGGGCGGCAGCCCCGCCGCCGCGGCCCCGCCGCCCCACGCCGCGGGAAGGGGAAGGGGCAGGCGCCGCTCGCCGCTCCCCGCCCCCGCCGCGGAGTTTGCGCGGGAGCGGGGCTGCCCGCAGACTGCTGACTAATCCCCCGGCCGCGGCAGGCGAGGCGAGGCGGGGCGGGGCGCGGAAAGCCCTCCGCGGAGCCCCCGCCGCCAGCGCCCTCCGCCCAGGGGCGCGGAGGCCACGCCGGGCGGCGCCTCGCACCGGGGGCCGGCGGGGCGCAGCGCGGCGCGGCGCCTCCCGCCGGGGCCGCCCCGCGGGCCGCGCTTGGGACGCCGCGGCGCGCCCCGCCCCGCCCCGCCCGGCTACCGGCCGGCTCCGCCCGCCGCCGGCACCGCCGCGCCGCTCATCCCCGCCCCGCCTGGGTCGTCGCCCCCCCCGGGGCGCACGGGTAGCGCAGAGCTGCCCGCGCCCCCGACGGACGGACGGACGGACGGACGGACGGGCAGGGGTGCGGGACGCCCCCCCCCCCGCCCGCCGCGGAGGGGGAGCCGGGTGTGTTTTCGTGGGGGGGGGGCTTTGGCTTGCGGACCCGCCGCCAGCAGCGTGCGGGGGAGGGGGCGAGCCGCGTCGCGGGGTACCCGACGGCGCGCCCCGCGCTCCCGCCGCGCAGCCTCCCGCGGGGGCGCCGCCGGCGCGGCGCAGCAGAGCAGAGCAGAGCAGCGCCCGCCGGCTCCGCGCCGCCCGAGTGGGCATGTGCGAGAGGCGCCGCACATGCCCATTAGGGAAACCGGGCGCCGGTGGCGAGGCTGCCCCTGCCCGCCTCGCCGCCCCCCGCCGGCCGGCATCATTCCCCGGAGCTGTCCCGGTAGCGGGGGGAGACCCGGGCGGCCCCGCCGCTGCTGCCGGGACCGTGCGGTGCCGTGGAGCGGGAGCAGAAGCCCCCGGCAGCGCCTGCCAGGCAGCGTGTGGCTGAGCCCGCTGCCTACCGGTGCGTAGGTGACACCCCGTACCCCCCCGGGGTGCGATCCCGGGGGTTGGGGAGAGGGAGTCGGCCTCGTTTTTAAAGGAGAAACTAAAAATAATGTCTCTTATTTAATTTACAAGTCAATGACAGAAACGAGGAGAAACGCTCGTGTTGGCGGCGTCGACTGTGGCTGTCGGCGTGTTCGGGCGCAGTGGTTCGTGCCGCGGTCGGCTGGCCCTGGCTGGTGTTTCTCGCACCAAAGGTGTCGGCGCTGGGAGGCCGGTGGCTGCCCAGGCCGGTGGTTTTACACATCGGCGGAAGGGAAGTTTCTGTTTGACAGCTGTTGGACCTGTTGCGGCGTGCAACGGCAGCAGCTCCCTGTTTGGGTTTATTGATAGACCGACAGTCATCCTTCCTTTTACATTTCGGTAGTGTCTGACCTAAGCTAATGTTTTGTCACGGACGCTTCATGCACAAAACCTCCTTGACATCATTCCCGTCTCCTCGCTCGCAGCTAGGTCACACAGCCTGAATGCTAAACTGTTTTTCTATGTTCCTCCGCTTCTCGGGTGGCGAGCGAGTGAATGGCTTGATTGAGCAGTGCCCGAGTTACGGCCGGTAAGGTCCCCATGTCCCCTGGTTCTTCTGGGGTTTGTGCCCAAGCCCAGGAAATGGTGCCGGCAGCGCTCTGCCTGCGGGGGCCAGCGTGGCTGCATCTAGGGGTGCTGGGGTTTGTAATACGATGGTGACCCTGCTTGGGTTCTGCTCCCACGCAGGTGAGTCCCCGCTGTTTGTATCGGTCCTACATCAGTTTAAGAAAAAAAAAAAAAAAATTAATTTGAGTATAATTTGAAGAAAACTTCAAAGATGGAAACAGAAGCAGAAGCGCAGACGTGGGAGAGGATTGGGCCCAAGTGTGCGTGAAGGTCGGTGTCAGGTCAGGTTGCAGAGCCCCGGTGTCCTGTCTCCCAGTGCAGCGCTCTGCCCTCGCTGCCCATTCCCAGCTGCACACAGATCACTGCGTAGGCTTAGTCACATTACTGTGTATTAGGGGGAAACATCGGGATGTGCGTCATGTCATTAGCAACAAGCAACGAGCTTTTGTCATTGCTGCTGACAGTATCATCTGTGCTGGGTTTTTTTTTTTTTTTTGGTCTCCATTAAAAATATTTTATCATTATTAAAAATGAGGGGGATTATTATTTCAGTAGCCATCCAGTAGCTGATTCGCAGTTCTCTGGGGTAACTCAGGAGAACTAGTTTGGGGACGTGACATCCAGCCTAGTTCTCTTAACATTAACTTTGGGTAAGCTGTAGGTGACCCCAGGAAGAATATATATGTATCTCCACATATATATCCATTCTGCGCGGGCAGAGAGGGAAACCGACGTATCAGCAGTTCTGCTGGATGTTCCTCTGTCTTCCCAGACCAGTGTCTGTTTTATTGTAACCAGCACCAGACCGCACTGTTAACTGGGGTGGGAATTATGTCTTTCCAAAGGTAGCTGTGGGTTTTCACCCCACAAAATTCTGCCGCCCCTTGGCCCAGGGAATTGCCTTGCCTTTGACTGTGGGGTTGCCCATAGGGGAGGGACATACAGCGGTGGGATGTGAGGCAGCTGGACACGTGCTGCTGGAAACACAGCTCAGCTGTGTGTCCTGTGACCACACTGAGTGAGAACGTTACGCCGCCAAGAGCATCCTGTGGATGTTACCAAACTAGAGGGGAAACCTTCTGTGTACTCCTGACTCTGCAGATAGCGAAATGTCCTCGTTACTGACCGTCACTGCTCAGGCACTCTGAAGACTGCCATCAAAACATGTCCTGTGGTAACACGGTTGTCGGGAGCGGAGCAGCTGGAGGCCTCCCATGGTGCTCCGTGAGGAGCAAAGCATGGGTGAGCTCTCGCCTCTGTTGTAGGGGAGAGCTCCAGTAACTGGAGCTCTTGTTGGTGACGCGTGCCGGGCAGTGCACTGAGCATTAACCTGCTGAGCGTTAACCAGCTCTGCCTGTCTTCTGGAGGAAATGGAAGGGTAGGATTTCTATCCCATATACGTGCTACTCTGCTACAGCCCTGAATGGCGCTCTACAAAATAGATAATGATGTCTCATTGCTCTAGAGAGTTTCCAAACTAAATTAAGGAGAGAACGATGGGAAGAGATGATCATACAATGAGGTGCAGATGCTGGGAAGAGCGATAATGAGGGGGAGGACAATATGATTATGTCCTTTCAAAGCGAACGCCTCAGGGCAGATACTTTTGGGGACAGAGCGTAAAAGGGAGATGGGGAAGACGTGACTCATAAAGACGGCATCTGTACAGGGTTCAAGCCTGCTCTCAAGAGCAGACCTGTCCGCTGTGAAACATTTGTTGACTCAGACCTGTGCAAAGAGACTGCCTCGACCCACGCTCAGGAGCTCTCAAGGCTGAACAGGTCTGGTGGCTTAGCATGAGGCCACGCTGTCGTTCCCGGGGTCTGCCAGGCCTGGATGGGTCAAGGACCCTGCAGCCCAGGCCCACAGGGCTTTACCTTTTTGTACACACAAGCAGGATGCTTTGAACATCCAGAAACAAGCATCTCGCTACGCATCTGCTCAAATCTTGTTCCGATGGCAAATTTTAAAACTAATGTGAGGGGAAGAAGTGGACAAGGTTTTATTTAAAATAACCTCTTCCTCCTACCTCCCCAATAGGGGTCCAATGAAAGAAAAAGCCGAGGGAAGTGTTGGAGGAGGGGATTCCTGATGAGTAACTTCAGATGAGTGAAGAGGGCCTAAGGGAAAGGAAAGGTGGCAGGAGCAGCTGGGATGGCTGTGGGAGGTATGCAGAGAATTAGGATTTTGCGTTGTTTAGTTAGGCATGAGGAACCAGAGAAGATATTTTAGGAGTGTGTGCAGGGGATTTAGTGCTGCGAACGGGGAATGATTTTTGCAACAGAGCACTGAGCAATGTGTGATGCAGGTTCCAGCTGGAGCTTGGAAAGAATGAGGTTACCCACAGCGAGGAGATGGGTAACAAAGACCTTTTTTTTTTTTTTTTTAAAGGGAACTAAAAAGAAAATTTTCAAGGAGAGTTTAATAATTCTGGCTAGATTCTTAAGGGATGCAAAACCTTTTCACTGAAGTTCTCCGCTCGTTTATACCTGCTCAAAAGTCTAGCTGGTGGCGTGCAAAGACACAGTGTGTCGTGCCGAGGGGTCAAAATGACATGTAGCCGTCCCAGGATGGCTGGGGAGAGCAGTAGCTCTCATTGCATCACCCGACCGAGCTCTGCTCTGTATTTCTTGGCCGTAGGGCTGGGACCTGGGCCAATGCCAATTAAATCGGTGAGGGCACAGACAAGGTTAACGCTAAAGTTAATCTCCCATTGCTGATTGGTAAGGGAACCTCACAACTTGTAGCTTTTGTCCATTTGCAGTTAACAGAGGAGCGGAGCAGAAGGAGGCCTCCTCCCGAGTTCCAGCCTGGGTTCCATCACAGTAGGAAGATTACCCAAAAGTATCACTCTTTTCACTGATACAGGCAGCACTTCTCCCACAAGGATGGCAATTTGCTTATACTGAAAAGGGCTTTCTAGAAGCAACCACGGGAAATTCTAAGCTGCTCTCAGTGCAGTTAATAGTTTATATTTAATCAATGAAACTGTTCACTTTTCTGTTTTCATCTCCTCAGTCCTGTCTTCTCTTGGCTGGCACCAAAGAGTGGGGCATCATGGGCATGAACAGCATGATCAGAGTTTGAGAAGCCTACAACTAAGGTGACATTTTTAACTCTGCAACCACAGAAAGCAGAAATGAAATAGAGGATCAAAACAGAATTTTTTAGCATGTGTGACCTCTCACAGAACAAGTCCTTTGGGGCACAAAGCATGGGGCTGTCTGAACAACGGCTGCCTTCTTAACCCAACGTACAAACCGTGAAGCAATACCCTGCCAAGGGATGGCCACACATTTGGCAATCTGCATCCACAGATTTCATTGCCAGAATTCAAGATGGCTGATTTCTTACCTCCTGAAACAGGCTACCGACAAAATCAATTGCGTTGAAATTTTTCCTTTGGCGTGTGTAAGCCCCTAGTGTTCACCAAACGGAATGGAAGAGAGAGATGAAGAAAAGCTGTGGCTGTGCACGCACTTCGGCGTTGCGTTCCCCAGTGCCCCGACGTTCTGCCACCCGTGACAGGACATACATACTCTAATTGGACTTGCTAATGCAGATCTTGGGAGAAGTCACAGGAACTGAAATATCTTTTTGCATCAGCTACAAGGAAAGAAATCCTCCCTCCTGCTCCTGCATGACAACATCTCCTTTTTGCAGCCTGTCCTGTACAGTGCAAATAAATAAATGCTCCTGGCTGGCCTGTTCCTCCGACTGGATACAGAGATGTATAAAAAGAATGTAAATCACCAAGAAATACTTTGACAGCTGGCACCCGATTCTTTCCCGAGTGCCCCGATGGTCACTCTTCAGCAGCTCTTTGCTGATTCATGAGGACTGCTAAGAGAAAGCGTGTGTGACTTATCTTTTATAGAGTGTAATAAAAAGAGGGAAGTGCCTTGCGTGGCTGGAACTGCAGTTCTGTGGTCTGTCTCTGAGATGCTCCATTAGCCTGCTGCTGGCAGTGATGACACAAAAATTGGAGATCCCCGATTGTACCGTTAACATGAACAGATTGAAAAAGCAAACTGGAATGTAACGGGGAGCCCGTGCTTTTTTTTCTCTGCTTGTATGAAAACTCAGTAGAGGGGAAGGATGGTTCTGTTCCCTCGCATATTGGCATAGGCTGCACAAAACCACAGCTCTGCTTTTACTAGGGCTCTCCCATATTATGTTAGATCTAGATTTACTTCTTAAGCTGAAGCCTTTGAACCACCACTCTCTGTCTATATTTTTGGCTAGGCCGTCTGATGTGTGTGATTGCCCAGATTATTAATCACGGCCTCTCACCTGTTTATTTTAAAACAGTGATTGCTGACACTTCTGTCGGCCTTAGGGAAGGGTCTTTCCTTCGTCGTAAACAGTAATGGCCTGAAGAAAAAAAGTCTTTCCTTGTAGAAAGATGGATTAAGACCTTATTTTGAAATGCAGTCTAAATGGTCCTGATGTACTGAAATGTTACAGCTAATATAAGCAGACGAGTCAATTTACAGCTTTCATACTACATTTTAAGAAACAAAACAAGCAGACAAGACAGCACAATAAATCTGCCTGGTGTCCCAGTCTAGTTGATGTTAATTGAACGCAGTTGTATCAGATAACTGGATGATGCAGCTTCCTAAAAAAATACGAAACGCACAAATTTTGTCAAGATCATGAATTTCTCCAGAGAAGCAGAGGACAGACTTAAACAACATATTCTTTGGGAACAAAGTCTGAGAACCAATGAAGAAGCATGGCTGTGGGTGTGCTATCCTGTGTACATGATATAAAATTCATATTAGAATAACCCTGATGATAGTAGAAAAACAATTATATTATTCAAGGATTCAAGGGAGAGAAAGAATAAAGAGGTATCATTTGTGGATACATTATTTCAGAAAAACAGGAATTTATAATTTAACTATCACAGTTAAGTGTATAAAATGTATGGCTTTTTTTGCTTTAAGAGTAAAGCACTGCTTTAAGAGACAAACAAGTTTTAGTATAAAACAAAACATTAACTAGGAGTTTAGTAAATATGTCTGGAGACACTAGGATTTTGGCAGAGTGTAACTCCTAGAATAGTGTGAATGTTTTTTTTTCTGTTTATGTGTCTTCATACAAAACTGGGCAAAACAAGTAAGTTGCGAGGGAAAGCAGAAGAAAACACATGGAGCTATTGAAATAGGTTAGCATCTGATTTCAAATTTAGGAACAAATGCACACATATATACACATAGATATGTGTATGCACACACACATGTACACCATATATCTATATGGCACATATGTAAATGCTTGTATATATATATATTTACACAGAAAGGCTTAAATGAAAGAAAGAGACATTTAAGTCAGATACTAGCAAAATTTTCTAACAGTAACATCTTTCCAATATTAATGTGGAGCGCTAGGATCACCTGGGAACGGTGTGGGCTTTCCAGTAGTGGAGGATCTTAAAAGTAAACTGGATAAATGTGTAAGTATGTGCCGTAAGTATTGCTAATCCCACCATGGGGTAGGAAAATGGACTAGGTGTCCTTGAGGTTTCTGTCAGCCAGCACTATTTCCTGTGACTCTAGGATATAGCCAAAGGATAGGTTAGGTGTTACACACACACATCTGTGAAATATAAAAAAAATAGCCTGTGATTTCCATATGCAGAGACACTTATTACTGAACCCAGAGGAAAGCTCCTCCCTAGCTCACCTCCAAGAGCAGAACACATGGGTTGGGTGGTAGTCCCTGTCAGAGCAGCCAAGCTGTACAGACAGCTTTCTCCCCCGCCTTACTGCTTCACATTCTGACTTATGCCCCCTTTATAGCCTTTGGCTAGGCTTTGTGTCTCTAAAGCTGTTAGTAAAGACAATTATATAAATATAAATTACAGATGTACAGCTTTGGGACAGCACACTCTGACTCAGAATTGTCTTCATACTGCTCTGTCACGTTCTTCCACCTGCATCTAGATTGCGTATTGAGTCATATTGACAGTGTAGCTGGCTATAAAGTAAGAGACCTTCAGTAAAGGACATTTTAAAAAAGAACTTAATTTTTCTCCAGTCTTTCAGAATGTGTGTATGAACTGGTATCGGATTGACTAGATTTTAGACAATATCGCAGAGGTTTTTCATCATTTACAGGATGCGGCAAAGACGATGGACCAAGGACCGAAAGCTGCAGGTATCGGGTTCTACCCCTGCTGTATGGTCACAGTCAATGCACTGTTAATCTCCCCTTGCCTCAGTTTCCCCATCTTTAAAACTGGGATGAGAAAGATCTGCCTCTCACAGGGAGTGGAATGAGCATAATCAGCAATTTAAGAGCACTTAGGAAATACAGTATGATATACCAATGTGGAGTTGTAGAGTATTATTCAGACCAGAGAACCCTTATTTGTAAGATCATTCTTAACGTTATGCTTTGTTATGCTTACCAATTGTTATTAAATGTCAAAATGAGCCAAGTAATACCAGGAAAAGTAAAGGGGAAGTGAGTTTTAATTGCTCTTTAGCCAGCCCATTTTCAGCTTCCCACAAAAATACGGATCCCATACAGCCATTGTCACAGCCCTGCCCCAGTGCTTTCTCAACATACACCAGGCAATTGCACCACGTACGTGCTTGACAAGAGTTTGGATGTACCTCCGTGCTGTTTCTCTGCTATACCACGAGCTGCTGCTGTTCTTTCTGTCTGTCACAAACCTGTTTTTCCCCTGCATTGCTGTAAGTACCCACGAATGAAGTCAGGGACTGGCTACAATCATGAGAAAATAGTAGAAGAGGACCAATTAGGACTTCTAAGTAGCAAAGCAAACAGACAAAACAAACCAGCCACATTATTTTAAAGCAGGGGATTGGCCATTCATACATCCCTTATGTTAGATGTGATCACTAAAAATGTGTCACAACCACATTTGAACAGCCCTTAAAAATGTCCCGTTACCTGCTTACCCCATGTTGCCATGTAAAGAATATGCAGGACAGTAGCTGAGGATTTCTTTGAGGACTGTGTTTAGGGTAAGACAACAGTCTGCCTGGTTTTATTTTTAAACACTAAAAATCTCCCATGACAAAGCACGGAATGTACGGTTCTGGAAGAAACCCACTGCAGTAAGTCACAGGTGTACATTTTATGAGCAGGTGAAATGCATACAGCATTTGATAGAGAGCACTTATTCTTAAGGTGTATATTTTCAGTTCAGAAGCATTAGATATTTAAGCAGGTGTGCATTCAGAGTAAGGAAACATCAGTTTCCTTTTTCTCTTACGTGTTTTTCATAGGAGTGGCTTGATTTTCCAATTGTTCCTGATGTTCCTAAGATAAAAACAGATGCAGGGAATTATCCTACTGTACGATGTACATTTGATCTTTATAGGGTTTTTGGGTTTGCTTTCTATGAAAGCTGCATTCTAAACAGCCCTTTCTGCTCATGAATATAGAATTACATTATTATTGTAAATGTAACATGTTATTTTACATTTTAATTGAGGAGCTGGTGTTCTACCCGGGTAAGTGCCCATCAGCTTTAGATGACACACAATTAAAGCAGAGTGTCAAAACCTAATTTTCTAAGGCAAACGTTTAAAATCGCATATGTGCCTATTTTTGGATCAAAAACCCTTATCAAGCCGTACACTGGCTTTCCTAGCAAATACTAACGTGCAGACCATGTCAGTATGAATCATCAGCTTGCCTCTGATCAGAATTCAGGATATATTCTGGTTTGTGTATAATACTAATTGAGTTTGGCTTTGCACCTGAAAGCACACACTTTATTTTGACTGCATGGGAATATCATACGATGAAATACTGTGTTATATTTCAATGAAATTTACTGTACATTTGAGGAAATCATTAAGAGTATTTTTTTTCCTCAAGGCTGCTGCAAGCTTACATTTTGGTTCATGGGAGATGAATGTTATTCCTAAGATTAAAAACAGTATTTCGTTATTCTGTAATATTTATGTCACAGTAGTAGTTAGAGCCTCCTCTTGCTGTTCCTGTAAAATTCTTCCCAAATTCACTAAATCATAATAATCTCAAAAGTCACTATTTGCACATGCTTAGCAGATGGTTCCTAAGAGATGGCTGCTTAAACCACACTGTATTTAGCATGCTCAGTTTGAGGCTTTGCAATTGCTTTTTTTGGAAGCCAGGGGCTGCTCTGGTGCCTGGCAAGTCTGCTAAATTCAGGGAAATTGTTTTCCTGTATTTTTTTTTTTAATGTGTCCTCCTCTGATACCATGGAAGGTGAATTAGTCTGACTGGCATGGTGAGGAACAAGAGGTGCATGGAAATACAGAAATCTCAGGAAGCTGATGGGGAATAATGGTGCAGAGGGGAACTGGGACCAGCAGGTGGGATATAATGGTAAGACAGTGAATCCCAGGCTTGGGGAACACATTACTTACAGGAGTGGAAAATTAACAGGGAGATGTGTCTGTAACCACCACCACACAACCCTGTCTTTGTATTCCTGGGTCTCTCCTGTTGCCAGAGAAGAGTAGTGCCAATCACAGTAAAGGGAGCGTTTCAGCCTCCCTTGGAAAGTTTCCCTCTTGGCTTGTGAGGTCAAAGTCTATACATTAAGAGTTCAGATCTGCCAATGGGTCCTCTGAAACAATACTGCAGGCAGGAAACTCATGTAGGGGAGAAGAAGCCATTTGCTTTAAAATTACACAACCCTCCCCCTTCGTTCTAGAATTTATGTACAGACATACATTTAAAGAGTATTCAGGTTGCAGAGTCAAGCACTGAAATGTTCAGAAACACCTAATTTGAGATGCCAATATGACCTTAATCTGGCCTCAGTGTGCACACACATTTTACTTACATGGTAACACATTAGCTTTTTTTTAGGATTAAGCCCTTCCTTTTTAGGTGTCCAGGATCAATTAGGGAAGGAGTCAGAGTTGCATATGGAATGAGTCTGTTCCCTGGAGGCCAGACCCTGCGTCATTTGCTGTAGGTGCTGGAAGGAAGCTGTGACTGGAAAGAAGAGGAAAGAGGAAAAGAAGAAGAAAGATTCATGAGTTACGCAGCTGTACACCCTCTTGCAAATCAAATTTTGTCCTTGCTTCTCACTGCTATGCCTGACTGCCTGGGGACTCTGATACTTGAGTATCAGCTCTCTGACTTGAGAGCTGCGAAGCACGATTTTGTCTGGGTAAAGGCATGGGAGGAAAGGGCTTGAGTGGGGAAGAGCTGCGGTAAGGTGGGTGAACTCAGCCTTAGCTTCTGAAATTTGTTATCTGTCTTCTTGTCAGGGCCAGGAGATCCTGTGAGTGAAAGAGAAAATCAAGATAAGTGACACTAATCCCTGGGTCGCTGATCTGTAGCCAGAGGGCCAGGTGGCTTGGAATGGCCTGGACAGAGGTGAAACCGGCCACAGCTCGAGGGAAGAGGAAAGGGAGCGGGGTATGAGGAATGGCCAGGCTTTGGCACAATCAAGCACGCAGATGTGACAAAAGAGGTAATGAGAAAGGGAAACCTTCGGTGAGGTGGAGTTCAGGGTCGAGAGAGATTGCCAAGCTCCGCTGTCTCTCGGTAAAGCTTCGTAATTTCTTCCCGTTTGCCATGGCTGAGGCTCTGCTGCTTTCAGCGGTGACTGGGGATGCCGCCCGCCGGTGCATCAGATGCCACAGGCTCTAAACACAGGGGATTACCTGGCCAAAAAAAAAAAAAAAAAAAAGTCGATTAGTTCTCCTAAAGGAAACGGCGCCTTCCATTTACGCAGACCGCGATGTTGTAGATTGCCCCTCGCCCCCAGTTCTTGGAAAGAGCCGACAAAGGAGCTCGCTGGCTCCCACCGCCTCCGCCGCGGGCCGGGGCCGCCTTCCCACGGGCAGCGGGGAGCCCCCCTTCGCGGGGGGCGGGCAGATAAAATGGCAAAAAGAGGTGGCGGAGAGGGAAGGCGGCAGCGGCTCCCGCCCCGCCGAGGAGGCCGCGGAGGGCGGCCGGGCGGCGGCGGCAGCGGCCACGGGGCGGCGGTGTTGCGCAGCGCTCCCGCGGGTTTAGCGGGGCCGGGCGGGGGCCGGGGCTGCGGCCCGGGCCGGTGGCGATGTTGTCTGGTGCGGGGGCCGGCCCTGAGGGCACTGCCCCGCCGGTGGGTGGCACCGCGGAGGGGCCGGCGCCTGGAGGCCTCACGGGGCCCAGGCGCCATTTCATGGCCGGGGGCGGAGGAGCGAGGGTGGGTGGCGGGTGGTGTCTCCTGTGGTGTGCCGGCCCTGCGGCGTGGGCCCAGCCGGGCGGCTCGGGGCAGCCATGAGCGCCTCCAGCCTGGCTGCCACTTTGCATTCACGGGCATGGGAGTTATTCCCGATGCAGACAGCGCAGAGGAGCGCTGGCGGCCGGGCGATGCCTCCCTGCCCGCTGAGGGCCGCCGGAGATCGGGCGCGGCCTGGGCGGCAGGCGGCGGTGCCAGCGCTGCTGTGGGACTTCTGGTGTCATTTTGGGAAAACAAGTCAAAATCTCTGGACCGGACGCTTCAGGTCCTGAGCGGTAAAAGCAGCTGGTGGTGCGGGTGTGAGGATGCATTAAGGTTTAGGAGGGGTATTAGGAAAAATTTCTCCACAGAAAGGTTTGTCAAGCACTGGAACGGGCTGCCCAGGGAAGTGGTGGAGTCACCATCCCTGGAGGTATTTAAAAGATGGGTAGATGTGGCGCTTAGGGACGTGGTTTAGTGGTCGACTTGGCAGTGTTAGGTTTACGGTTGGACTCAATGGTCTTAAAGTTCCCTTCCAAACTGGACAATTCTATGATTCTATGTGGGTGTTACCCGGCCAGCATATCAAGTACGAAGAAACACAATATTTCTGCCCAAAAGAAACGGTCAGGCTCTATTCTACGGGTTTTAGTTTGGGGTCTTTTTTTTTTCATCTTCCAGGTGGAGGTGGGTACTGCTGCAGAGAAGAAGGGCAAATCCAATGCCATGGAAAAGCAAGACGGAAGGTGTTAGCAGGCAGGGAGAGCCCTGGTACGGCACTGCAGTGCAGGAAGTCAAAGCATTTCTGAGCAGCAGCAGCAGCAGCAGACGAGTGTCTCTGAGCAAGTGTCAGAGTGTCTTGGCAACAGTACAAGATGTCTGCAACTTTCCTTCACTTATGCAGAAAACGCGTCATGTAGGCAGTGCAGTGGTGCGTGAACACAGCAGTGTAGGCTTGGTTTTTGAAATATTTGCATCAAGAGCAAAGGCTTGTTTGGTCGGTGTAGGGAGACTGAAAATTTTGTGACAGAGGCTATGGCATTTCTCTCTCTGGCCATTAATTGGTTGTTACAAATCTGCAGTGCAGTCATGTTGCTTCCCCCCCCGCCCCCCTCTTCCTCTCCTTCAAATTATTTATTCTAATAGTAATATTAGTTTTACGTGATGTAGAACATGAACTAGTTTCTTTGGTAACCAAGTTAGTTACACACCCACACAAAGTTAGAATCTGCTAGGTGCAGACATTTTCCCTTTTAGAAAAGATGTGGGTTTTGAAAACCACAGCGGTAGGGCAGCAGTATATGTTCTCAGGGAGTCATTCCAGAAAAAGTTCCATATACCATATGCAGATTTATATCTAAGTCCTGATCTTTTGTTTATACACACATATGGAACTTGAATATATTACCTATATATTGATTTCTCTACTGACTTCAGGATTATATACTTCTTTGTCGTCCCAGTATTTCATCCTTTCCACTTTCCCCCTCAGTCCTCCCCAGTTGTAGAGAATAAGTGGCTGTGAAAGAGCACACAGTAGGAATACAGTGCAGGTGAATAAGCTTGCAAATACATGCTACATTGCTTCTTACTTTGTTTGGTGTAAGTAAAAATTTATGCTGTTCCTTAATTTGTCCCCTGAAATTATAGAGGTGAAATGCAATGGCTTTTGTAGATAGCTTCTTTTTAGAGATTTAAATATAAAAGTGGCCTTTGCGTTCGTGGTAGTTTTTTGGAAGTAAATAGGTACATGGAGGATTAAAATTAATTTGTGAATATGAATTGTAAAAATGTGATTAATAATCCCTGTTGTATTGTCTTGGTCACAATCAGTAGTTTAGTCTGTAGCAGAAGCCTGGAGACTTTTATTGCCCTTTCTCTAGTGATGCGTCAAATCCCCACAAAATTAAAACATGTAAATTTTTAAACATACTTCCCTTGTTCCTGCATATGAGGCAAGATGGCACTAGTACCTGGGAACTGAAAGGTAGCCATAAACAGAGGCAAGGCCATTTCATTGGTCTTGACTGAAGTGTTAAAAAGGAAACAAACAATAAATAGGGAAGAGTGAATTAGAAGGTTTTAGTTCCTTTCCTTTCCTGTTCTGAATCATCAGCCATAAAACAGAAAAGTAGGTACGTTTTTAGTTAAATATGTTTTTTATGCTAATGTGATGCCTTTTAACTGCAGTTCTTCCAGAGTGGGAAAAGCCTGACACAAATACAGACAGCACCTGAAAGTACTCTTATGCAGTACTTGTTATTTCGTAACACCCCTTCCTGCGCTACAACGAAGTACATAACATGCTGTGCGATTCTGCACTAGAAAGCTGGAAAGGTGCTTGCATTTCCTAGTTTACAGGAGCCTGATGAAGATTGAGCGGGGTGATGTGCAGTAAGCACTTTTTATAGTACTGCATAGTTAAAATTTAATCCATTATAAATAAAAAGTAATGAAAACACGAGTCGGAAGAAAAGCCTGACTTGAGGAAAACAGACACGTATTGCTGTCCTCCTCTGGGTCACTGATGTCACTCTATGGCCACATCACTTTCTTAAGCCTGCAGGGAACATTTCCCTCTGTGCTTCTGCACATTCTGCTGTCTCCTCCTGGTGCCAGACACAGTCCTTTCTGCAGCATCTTTCTCAGGCGCTTCCCGTCGCTCATTGCCATAGAGACAGCGTGTGCCTATCAGAGACACCGCAGAGATGTGCTTGCTGGAGCCCAGGAGAAGGCAGACCGCGAGCAGACCTGCGGGCTTAAATTGCTGTGGAGAGCATTTTGTGGCCGGGTCCTGGCCTGCGTAGTTGTTCCGGTAAAAAAGGGGCAACGGGCTCCAGAAATCCTCAGCTGGTGAAATGAGCTCATGGGGTTCAGCCCAAAGGCTTAAGGAACTCATTCCCGATGCCCTGGGTTGTGTGAACCATGGCCTAACACTGTTTCTGTTAAAGATGATGCACGGCATTTTTTCACTTTCTCAGTAATAACCAAAGTGCCGCATAGAGCGGGAAGGCTGGGCTTGTAATACAAGAGCAAAGCAAGGACTCAAGTCAGCCCCGATTCCCTCCTCTGGCCCAGTGTTTCTGTGTGGTCTTGAACAAATTGTCTTCCTCAGTTTCTTCTCTTCAGAATACGGGTATTCTTTTCTTTCACCCCGTTTGCAGGGTAGGTGGGAGCCTATGGCCATCATCCAACCTAGTCTCCATGAACATACATGCTTGTCCAGTCACCTCCACATTTGCTCCAGAACAGTTCTGTTGCCACCCCTGAGCAATTCAGCAAGCTGGAGCACCTTTGGTGCCTTGCCACGGGCATGTAGTCTCCTGCATCCATTTTGGAGAGGCAAGCTCCAGCCAGGCAAGGTCCCTCAAAGCATAGTCTAGCACCGGCTATCCTAAGTCCAGCTTGTAGTGAGCAACGTTGGCGTTTTGGGTCTAAACTGCAGTTGGAGTAACAGGAGTGTGGGTGCAAAATACATGGTGACAGTGTTCACTGGCTGTGAGCCTATCCTTAGTCCCAAACTTGAAGTAGCACCGCTATTGCAATAGGAGTGTAATATGGTTACTCCTACGGTGAGCAGCAGCTGCGGGGCGGAACGTTTCTGCTGAGCTGGTGCAGACCCTCTCCCATGCCTGCAGGTGAGAGCAGCGGGAAAGAAATGGGGAGCAGAGTGAATCATGCCCCCTCTTCCCCCAGCTGGCCACTGCACTGGGGAAACTGGGGCGGCACGCCGCATCAGGGACAGACCCAGAACATGCAGCGTGTCTGTGTGCAGGCGCCTGGTGCAGAAACCCTTGGTCCTGCTGGCCAAGCGGTGTCCCGGATGGTAAGACAAGGTTAACAAACGTGCACTCAGGCTAATAAAGCTTGACTCTCAATGGGGCTAATTAGCTTCTATAAAGCAACACGGCAAAATGAGTGGCAGCTCTGCAGCTGGATCACTGGGCACAGTCCCATGCAGAGCTGCTCTGCTTTCCTTGTCTCCTTGGGAGAATCTTCTCCTGGTGCAGCAGTGGTAAAGCCGCAAGGACAAGGGGTGCAGCTGCCGGTAAGGAGTTCAGGTACGAAGGTGGTATCCATCATTACTGTTGTTTCTGTAACGATAGCTAAAAATAGCATTTACAGATGCAGTTTCGTATCAATATTCTGACACTTTCAGCCCGGGTTAGCCCAATTTTCCTGCTCTTTCTTCTTTTCTCTAGCGCTTCACAAAACATGTCCTAGTCCACAGCAGCCCTTAGAAATGTGTAAGAATATGTTAGCGTGTGGGCTGCAGTAAGCACGACTGTTATCGACTGTGAAGAGGAACCAGCTTGGAAGAAAACTTGGTGTTAGCTGCACAAAGAAGCTCAAGAGAGCCTGTGGCCTGCAAGGTGCAACTTCTGAGGGATGTCTGGGGAGGGAATAAATTGCCCAAAAAAGGAGATGAGGGGGGACAGTTCCCCCATTTTTTATGCTCCCAGCCTCCTGTTGCGAATTAGCAACTGAAACTCGTTATTCCGCCCTCATTTAGAAAAGCTCCACTGTGAGCATTTATTACTTTTGGGTTTGTGTGTGCGTGGGTATGTTTGCTTATTTACTCAGGCCACAGCTGTTGTCCCCACCTTGAATGGAAGGGGTGGGGGATGCGTGTATGGAAATCCTTCTGCGTAGGACCCTGTCCCTGGGTCAGGCCTGGATTTCCTTTTATGTGGAGTCTCTCAGTGTTTAGGTTGCCAAACAACACCAGCCCTGAAGTAAAAGTGCCTAGTGTTGGAAAGGCCGTACAAGAGCTTTACATTACTTTCATCGAAACCTGGATTTAGCTCATAATAATGGCCTTCGTGTGCTGCAAATACATTAACACACTTCTCTGAGGCAGAGCCCGCTTCCATTACGCTGGTTCCTGTGGCACACAGGAATTATTGCCTACCAGAGAAGTGTTAAGTGAAATGTCGCCAGGGGATTATCACCTCCCTCTCCTGCATGTTTTTGCTAAACTGAGCGGGAGAAGAGGCGCTCCCACCGCCCTGCTAGGAAGCCTTGAGGAGGAACCCTGTTTTGTGCTTTGTTTTTAATTTTTTTTTTTTTTTTTTTTCAAAAAGGAGGGAAGAAACGCTGTTTTGCTCTGTGTTTTTCTGGTGTGAAGACCTGGCCTTCCACAGCTTCTTTCCGACACTATGAGCTGCCTTTGTGGAAAACATGGCATGGCCCAGGAAGATCCACCTAATGTGAGGCTCTCCCTCTCCCCATTTCCCCGCATGCTCCAAACACATCTCCGAGGGGGTTTTACTGTCCATGCATTGCTTACAAGAACCAGCTGTAGGTCGAGTCGCTTGTAGCTGTTGAGTTCATTGCATTCCTCATCTGCCAGCCTTTGCTGCCAGCACAGGCAAAGGTTTTGTGACCTTAGTGTCTTTTTCTTACCCTGGTCACTCTCATCTTCCCTAAGATTAATGCGCTGTACTGTGAACTCTGGTTATTATTCACTGTGCTTGTTGCCTAATTGTGATTTATGCAAACTGGTGTCACCTCAGACGAGGTGTATGTACTCCCTAGCTTGTGTACACACGTAGTTGACGGCAAGATGAAAATTTCTTGACATGTTGGTATTTTATGTTAGATGGGGACATCCTGGAACGCATTTCAGTTGTGTAATGCTGTAGTAGCTGGCGATCATAAGACATTTTCTACAGCAAATATAATGCCTGGGACAAAGATACACGGATTTAGGCAGTGATAGATTAAAACCTAATTGGGGTGCAATGCTGATGCCAGTTTAAAAGGTTAAACACTGAAAACAGCATTTGAGGTTTTCAAGCTTCTGTCATAGCAGTCCTGCCTTGGCCAGGCTGAAGGGCTCGCCTCTTTATTTTGCGTTTTCCCATGTGTTCGCAAACACACAAGGCACCTGATGTACGGAAGCAAAGGCGCAGCCCCAGCCTGGGGACAGGGTGACAAGTCACAGCCCGGGGCTGGGGAGGGGACCGCGAGCCACTGCACCACTCACGCCTGCCAAATATGGTCTCTCTTCTTGCCTGGAGAAAATATTATCTAATCTTTGTGAGAGAAATAAAAATCATAAGCAGGCAAACAGAGGCGAGGGAGGAGAGGAAGGGAGGTGGGGAAAGCAAGGATAACACCATTTCTCACTGTAGCATGAATGTATCTCCGGGTGCATTTAATTGGAGCTTTTCCTCCTCCCTGTCTTTACCCTCCCGCCCCCTCTCCAGGCAACTTGTGTGGGAATTGGAGTGAGGTGAGGGAGATGCTTTGGGAGCTAACTGAATATAAAGCAAAACACGAGAGCTTGGGAAGAGGCATCAGGTGTAGGGACACAATCAGGCAGATGTCTTGGAGCAGGTCCACAGCAGAAGGTGACTTTCAAGTCGAGTGCATACAACCCTCAATCCAGACCTTTCCAGCGTTGTGGCTGGGCATACTTTACTGAGAAAAATTAAAGATCTTTAATTTGAAGGTGTTCACAAAGCAGTGATGTTGAGAGCTGCAGAAAAAAATCTGTATCACAGAGGTGGCAAGGAGATGATGCGTGGGACCCACGAGATGATGCGTGGGACCTACGTAGCTGAGGGTACAACTGGGCAGCTTGAACATGGCGCCCACAGGGTGGAAGAAATCGCCTGCTTGCCGAGTTGCAGAACCAACACTTAGAAAACTTTGGCTTCTTGTAAGGCCTCCCGTGAGAGACTTTATTTTCTGTGACTCAGCTTCCATAACTGCTAAACAGAACAACAGTGTATTTGTCAATGTCATGGGAGTCAGCGCGTCAGTGCTGGAAAATTGCTGTGAGGTCTTTGGATGGACAGTACCATGAAAAGCACTTTAGTCAAAGGATCATCGTAAAAACACTTAGCCGGGTATCTTACCGTTTATGATTTAAAATAGATATTTCTTAATACCACGTTCTGCAGAATTAGCTAGTGTTGCTGTGTCTTTTCTGGTTTTGTGATTTAAAAAATGCCTGCTTTTTTTTGCTTGCTGGCTCCTTTTTAAAAAAAGGAATAATTTGTCTTTCTTTTTTTGATTTCGTGTTTGCGAGATGTAAGGTTAGAGCTGGATGAAAATTGGAAGGTTTTTTTTTCTATCATTGACTTTTATCTAGCCAAGAAAAAAATGTTCAATTGTCAAAATTTAAAAAACTAAATTCTGATAGGGAAATGATGAAATGGGCATATAAAATGGTTTCTGAATTACAGTTTTTCTAGATTTTGTAGGCTATTGAAAATATTACTGTCATTATTTTGCCCCAGTTGGAGCCAAATGTAGGTCTTGCAAGTAGTGGGAGAAGGCTGTTTTGCAACAGGGGAGATGAGTCTCCTCGGGAAAACTGGCCCAACCAAGGGTGGGGCATGGACCTATATCTCACAGCAGCAAAGTGTACCATTACAGTGAAATCCATCTGAACTGCTTCGAAACATAAGCATTTCGTGTTAAAATAAAATATCTACGTCTGAATGGGACTACCTAAAACAAAATACTTTTAAAAAATATTTTGAGCACCCTGGTCTAGTGGGAGGTGTCCCTGCCCATGGCAGGAGGGTTGGAACGAGATGATCTTTAAGGTCCCTTCCAACCCAAACCATTCTATGATTCTATGAAAAGTTTTTGTGGTTAGTGAAAACAAAAAGTAACATCAGATATCCTCCTCCCCACCAGTATTTTATTATGTGGGATATGCACTATCTGCTGAAAAATCTTTCCAGTATAAAGTTTCTAGTTCAATTCTATGTAGGATGAATCCAAAATGCAGTGGGTATAGTGACTGTCTCTTAACCCCTCCCATTCTTGAAGGTATTTGTTAGTTGCTACTGAGATTAAGCGTGTTCTAAAATGTTACCTATCTGATAACAGGGAAGGATAATGCTATGAGAAGCATTTTGCTAAATTGGTAACTTTGTATTTCAGGAGAAGTATTTTAATACGTTACTCTTTCTAAAATTTGTTCAAATCAAGTTAGATTTAATGTTGACTGGCATGATACAACTGTCAAGTTAGGCCTATACAACAAGATGTGAAAGTTCAGATACATATGTATGTGATATACTCCGATGTTTAAGAGAATTCTGTTAAATTTAAGAACCAGATTTTAACCATCTGATATGGCACAACACACTAAAAAAATCTGAATTCTAATTCTACCTACATGTCGTTGCTGAAAAAACAGAAGAAAAAAGTGATATGACACCTAGAGTACACCTATAATGATTTCATTTGCTGCAGAGTCATCCATCAGCAAAATTATAACTAGCCAACCCTTTTGTCAACAGAGCGCTATTAAATTTATCATTTAAGTTGGTAGGTAAACAAGAGAGTTAATGAACCAGAGACAAGTTGGTCATGATGGACAAGAAATATAGGGATTCTGCATTGCCTTCTCCCTTGTTCATCCTTTCATACCTGTGCTGTTTTGATTTGGCACCAATTTTACTCCTGTTTTACACTTGTCTTGCACTGCAGTAAATAATTACACAAAGATGAAGACAACTGCAAATCAGGCTTGACATATTTCACAGAGTAAATTGCAGGAACCATAGTTAGGCCTCCTTAGGTGCTTGCCCTGGTTTTGCAAATCACTTGCTATGTAACCTTGGACAATTAACCTTTCTGTGTTTCTGTTTATCTAACTCTGCTACCTCCCGGGTTTTCTTAGGCTTAATTTATAAATCACTCAATATAGTCGTATAAAATATTTTGAAATCTCTGCTGAAAGAGACCAGGTAAGTGCAGAATAGGATTTAGAAGGGTAATTCACATATTAAACTTGGTTTGTGGCTCCTTTGATTTGCTAGGTTTTATCAACAGAATTTGATCCAAAATATTTAGCAAGTAGATATGGAGAAAACTGTGAGAGGGTTATCATGGATATTTAAAAAGATGAAAGATTTCAAGAAGTGGTTAATGGGTCTCTTTAGGCGTGTTATGACGCTGAGTCTTTCAAACAAGATTAAATAAGTTAATATTTGCATTAATATGTATTACTCAGCAAGGTATTCCAACATTTTTAACTTGCAAGCCAACCGTGAAAAAAGCAGGAAGATTTTAAAAAAAGAACTGTAAATAAAGCCAGCCAGAAAAGACAATTTCCAGGTTTTCTTCTTATCTTTTTAAATGAAAGTTTCAGTCACCTCAGAGAGAAGCAGAATTTGCAAGGGACTGGGCTGAGCTCATACATTTCTGTGACTGTAAGGTTTAAGATTTCAAGTCTGCACTTGGAAGTAGGCAGAAAAGCTTTTTTTTTTTTTTTTCCAGAAATTCCTTCTTGGACATAGGAAATTACCTTCATAGAATCGAATTTTCTAATGAAGATGGTTATTTTAGGTCAGAAAAATTCCTGTCTAGACTACTCTGTAAAAAAGAATAAACTGTTAACTCTATCCGAAGTTTCATCCACTGGAGTCTATCCTTTACTCTCCTTACACCAGTGCAAACTGGGAGGGTTTTGCAATGGATGCTTCAAGGTTTACACCATAGGAAGTGAGAGCAGCCAGAAAACTAAGCCCAAACTCACAGGTCCCAAGGGAAAGCACAGCAGAAACTGGAGACGTGACGATTGTATGAAGCAAGGTGTGGGTGTAAATGCCAATTTTTCTGTTTACTGGAAGAGCACCCCAGCGTTAGTGGGGAGCAAAAGAGCAGAGCACTCTGCAGATAGCCTGCTGGATGCGTTACTTCATAAACAGATAACGAGGAAGGGAAAACAGATATGCGGCCATCAGGGAAGGTAGCCATAGAAGTTGAAAGAACTAATGTTTTATAATGAAGAAAGGTCCGGAGATGTATGTATTGTACATAAAATGACTCGACATGATGTTAAGACTGTATTTTGTTTTGTTTAGAAATCAATCCTGCATGCTAAGTAGCTGTGGTAGCATCATTTCTTTCCTGATTAACAGGGCATTTCTCCCTCTTCTGAAGACACAGCACTGGAAAAAAAAAAATCCCTTATTTTGCTTATTGCAATGTATATTCTAGGATTTGGACAACTTGCTTCTCCACCCAGGGAGAGTAGCCGGGAGCCCAGCTTGGTGCCAGGCTCAGGCTGCTGACTTAGCTTTTCTTCAGCAAGCACTGCAGCCCGTTTGCCTCCTACTCCCATCCCGAGCTGCAAACTAATAAGGTTTTTTTCTCCTGCCAGCTGCAAAGAAAGCAAGCAATTGAAAGAGTGTCGCACCTATGCTGAAATACTTGGGAAGGGCTGGCAGATTGTGGGATAGGAGGGTCATAACTGTGCATAGGTATAAGAGGATAACTAAATTGATGTGAGAGTGATTTTTGCAGTTTGCTCATTTTTAAGCTGAAGGCACACCTTTATCTTTGCATCTGCTCTGGAAACACCATGGTTTATTCGTCTTTTGCAGGAGCTTCATTTTGCCTGTTTTCAAGTGAACGTTTTCAACGCCCAGGAGATGAACGTCTGACTCTCCACCGCCTCGTGCCATGAGTAGTCACTCAAGTTTGCGGAAAGCCCCGCTCTGTGCTGCCAAATCTGACCCTGCCACACACCTCTGTGGCAGCATTTCTGGATTGAGTATGGGCACAACCTTGTTTTTCATTCTGCACAGTGGAGGAGGCTCAGACCAGGGGACAGGAGGCACAGTAATGCTGCTGCTCTGTCCTCAGTATGGCATACCTTTATGTTTTCCATCCTTTTCCTCTAAGCTGGGTGAAAAGTGGTTCAACTCTATGTGAACTTCTGTTCAACCGTCACTAAGTCTGGTTTAGGGGGTACAAGTTAAAAGTCTGTCATGCTTTCTTTGGGGGTGCAAGCTTATTAGGGACAGGTGCTGATTTGATTGTCCTTACAAGTTAGAAGGTTCTGAGTGTTGTTGCTGCTGGGCTGCCACATTGACCTTCTTAGAGCGCCTGGTGTTATCATACCTAGGTGACTGATTATCATAGCTTGAGGGATTAGCGTACCTTGAGTGGTTGAGCACAGGCAATTTCTTTTATTATATGGCTGTTCAATACAGGAGATAGCAAAGGCCTGAATTTCCACGGAACGAATGCACTTTTACCTCTATTAGCAGACCCAGAATGAGATAACTTTGCCGGTAGATCAATGGTGTCTGGGGGCACAGTGTCAGGCCCGATGAGTCACCCTGCTCTCACTAAGTGGCTGGTGCACTGTTCCAGGATCCCTCACGCAGGGTTAATAGCACCAGCACAGGGGAGGTTGCTCTCTTGCTGGCTAACACTCCACTTTCTATTCAGGACTGGGCTCATCATTTTGTCAGTATTTTTTTATCAGCCAAGAAGTTGTAGTAAGCAAAAACCCTTTGAAAACCCCAAATTATTCATCGATAGTTTATACATTGGTTGTTGAATAAATTATTTGTGAGCATCACTGCACTGCTCTGTGTGGAAGAGTTATAAGCCCCTGGCTTTGCTTACTAAATCCTAGCCAAGGTTTCCTCGGTCGTTTCCACTCTCTCTGGCATTTCCTTTTTCCATTGCTTTATTCATAAGGTGGTGATTTTTATCGCTCTCTGCTCAGTAATAATGTGGTTCCTATCCTTCCTGCAAGAAGAAATTTCTTCTTTTTATTACGTATAATCATTCTTTCCTTAATTTATAGCATGTCATGTATTATTCAGTGACATCTTTTGGCTCTGATTACAGGTTCTATATAATCTTACACACTTCAAAAATGATTGTTTAAATTACAATAAAATAATATCCAGCTCATTTATCTGGTGAATTTGTCTTTCATTTGCAGTTATCGAGGCCAATGTTTTATACAAAAGAACTTTCTTCAGGAGCCTTGCAGAGAGGTGGAGCTAATGTGCTGGGATTCCTTGAGAAGGAGAAAGAAACAGCCCTGGGGAGCGCTACCTGCCTCGAGGGAAACTTGTTGAGGTTTGGAGAGAAATGGCACACAATCTGTAAATCACTGGAGGCCTGAACCACAGTGCATTGAAGACGGTGGCAGAAACGTCAACTGATGGCAAATTGTGGTCTCAGCTGGTTTTTAAATTCTTCCAAAAGTGGAAAAGTGAATAAAGCTTTCTTGTCCTCTTCACCACCTACAGACAGACTCGGAGCTCATCCTAAGGGACGTGTGAACATTTGTGCCTCCATCCCTCTGCTCTCCTCTTGTGGCATGAGCCAGCAAGGGCCAGGTGTGGTTTGGTTTGATTTGACATGGGAAGAAGACTCGTACAGGAGGTAGGGTCAACGGGGGGGACCTGCTTTTAGGAAGTGGAGAAATGAGGAGAGGCTTGAAAGTCTGCTCTTCCTTGACCCTTATGAAATTAATTTTCATACTGTTTCTCAAGATCAATGAAATCATCTGTGCTGTGGTATTTTCCCATCAATCCAGATACAAATTGCTTCTATTAATAGTTAAGTACTGTGGTAGTGTTATGCAAACCTTGTTGGAAATTAGGTTTCTGTTGTTTTTAGCAGTGGACACACACAGAGGACAGCATTCTTGCTCCTTTTAACTGCTAACTTCAGCCAAAACTTGCCGGTCCTTCTGTTTACCCTTTTCCTGTGTATTTAGAATATCTCTGGTCCTCTCCTTGATCCCAGCTACCTGCTTTCTGTCTGAGAGAGAGAGAGAATTTCCTGCTGTGCTGTTGAACAAACAATAAACCGCAGTGCAATTGTGCCTGGGCTAAACTCCGGAATAAAGCTACTAGAACTATCCAGGCTTTTCCCTTTCATTGTGAAGACCCACAGACTCAGGGGAGGAGACCTGTGAGTGTTTTTTCAGAGTGCTGTTAGGACTGAGTGCAGCTGATGGGAGTTATGGGTCTAAGCTGGCTACCCCTTCAGCTCTCTGGTCCTTATGAAGTAATGCAAGATGTCCTTATGAACTCACCGTATTTCACATATTTTTTCTTGCTCCTTCAGTCCACCTCCACTTGAGAAGAGCCTGCTGGATGCTCCTGTACCTAGTGCAGCTCCTCTGGCCACCTCTATGTTTGGCGGGAGCCATTTCATAGGGAAATCACTCCTTCACGCCTCTGCCCTCCTTCCAGCCAGCTCCAAGTCCAGATGCCTTGAAGGGAACACAAATCCTGCCCAGGAATTTATTTTGTCTAACTTCATCTTTTCAAGCTAGTGGTACATCTAGGTCCTGATCCACTGGGCAAGCCAAATTAATATCAATATTTTGTATCTTGGGCCCATTTCTAACCCATATTGTATGAGCAGAATGGCACATACCAAGGAGCAGGCATGTTTCTTCCAGGGTTACTTCAATCTGCTACAAAGATAGTGCTGCTGTGTGATTTCTGGCCAGATGTCCAGCTTTCAGCTTCAGCTTTCTCCCTTTTGAGGGAGAAGGAAGGTGCTGGGTACCCATGCCCAGTCTGAGCCCCTTAGCTTATCCTTTTTGTACTTTTGGGTTAGGTTTGGGGTTGGCTGCAGTGCATGACTCCACCCCAGCTAGTGTTCCCAGGATGGCACAGAAACCACTTCTAACATGAAATCAGTTCCTATTAGCAAAACTGCCCACTGGAAGCTTTCATTTACACTCCCAGTGCCAGGAAAGATAACACGTTTCTTACCCTCCTCACACAGACAGTCGCCACAAGCTCTTTTACCAAACAGAAGCAAGGGAGGTGGTTTTTTTTTGTTGTTGCTTTTTGTTGGAGATTCCTGACTGAAAACCCGCAGTAACCGCTCTTCTCTCTGGTTAGGATCCAGCACTGCAGAAACTCATTTTCACTAGAGTTCAGCTGAAAACTTTAAAGACTGCGGACAGGAGCTGGAGCAGTCTCTGGGTGCTGATTCTTGTCAGGTTTATAGATGTATTCCTAAGCAAGTCGTTTCTGTTCTCTGCAGGATGTTGCTTCTGTCTCTAAGGGCTAGGTTATGTAAAAATAATGGCAGAAGCCTGCCTTAACCTGGCAAAAACTGGGAACCTTGACAGTTCAATGAAATGCTGCCTTTTCAATCAATCCTCCTCCTTAATTCGTGCTGCATGGTGGAGCTGATCTTGTAATAATAATGAAAAAAAAAGAGTAATTCGGTTGATGATTGATAGAGAAAACCAGAATATGTTATTAAAAGTACCAATCAGCTGCGTCTAGAGGGGGCTTAGTAAAAACCATATTTGACAAAAATAATGAGACAGATTTTTCAGTATGAATCCCTTATTGAGCAGCACCCCCATGTAGGCATTGCATCTAATGTCGTCTGGTGTGACCTGGGGGGAGAGGCTGCCCCCACCAGCTTCACTTCATGCACTAGGAAAAGATACTGTGGAGCTCAGCGGGCCTTATTGGAAAAAACGCGTTTCACTGGGCTAATCTGAGAGTGCAGACGAACAGAGGGGGACAGGTCAGCCACGAGATGTGGTTTTACAACACTAGGAATGAACACAAAGCTGAGCTGATACACCTTAGTGCAACAAGCGATTGTGACTAGTAATCGCCTTTTTGATCTGACACTGTTCTTTTTTTTTCCTCGGGTCCATTTTGAGGATTGGTACTAACTAGTCTGAAATTGTAGGTCTAAAATGTTATACTAGCTTGATGTGGGAAGTATTTCCTGGGTTAAAATTCTCTTACTTTTGTGCAATATTAACTCAAGCAAATGGCTGGAAGGGATATGGTCTTTTGCTACTGACCTGCATTTGAGGAAACAGAGCTAATAAAACTCATGCACTTATATCCCACAGGCCTTGGTATGGAAATACACAAGAAGCCAGAAAAATAAATTCCTTTCATCTAGAAGAAAAAAGCAAGAAAAATCAGAAAGGCTTTTCATAGATGGTTAGATTGCTTCAGTCCTACAATGTCTTAGGAAACAAGACATTATTAAAAATACTATACAAAGGTATCAGCTTATGCTTTCTTGTAGGTCCTCCTAGCATAACCTCCCTTATTAGGAGGTATTAGAGGTTCCCTGAAAACCCCCAAACCAAGCCTGTAAAGTCTCTTACCCAGCTTTCATTGCTGTGGTATGGCCTGGCCAGTTAGTGGTGGTAGCTGGGATGCTGGGAGCGAGGATCAAAGGGAAACGGAGCTGAACCGTGCTATTGGGAACAGGATTGCATTAAAGAGAGAAACTTCCCTATGCACGTTCTCAGGTATGAAGGGCTGGTGGGTGCGGGTTGCATGTTCTCCTTTTGCACTACTGTCCGTGAGTTTGGAGGTATTGACTCCATCCCGCTTTAACTATTTCAACACAAGTGATGGGGGTCAAACTCCCTACTGAGGACAGGCTCCTTTGGTGGGCAATCAAGCATGCCCAAACTGAACTCTGAATTACCCTCTGGGGGAGTTTACATCTCTCCATGGGCAGTATAAGGAGACCAGCCTCCTGTTTTAGGTAGCTGAGTTAGTTGATGTAAATACCTCCATAGTGCTGTATATGTAATCTCACATCACAGCCGTGGTTCCTCTCTGTGTGAGCCAGGGCAGAAGCTAACTGATTGCAACCAGGCTTTAAAAAGCAATGTAATTAGATGTAAGTCACCATTTCAGAGCAGTTGTGCTGACAGCTAGGGGATTAATTCTGCTCTTACTTATTAAGCATATGCTCCAGATTTTTGATATAATTTAAGTTGAAGAGAATATTACATGACAGGCATCCCTTTAAACTTTTACAACTCCTTGGATCTCCTTCCAGCGTTAATTGTAATCCCAAGCGGTGAGCCTACCCATTTAATACAAAGTCAGTAAAGTGTTCTGCCTCTGCTGAAGGGGTTGTTGAGTGCGGGGAGTCATTCTGCTGCTCCTTTCCGCATGTGCAGTGAAGGCGGCTTAAGGGACTCGGTCCTGCAGTGGCTGGCGTAAGCTCTCTGGTCACAAGGAAAAAAAACCTCTTGTCTTGTAAACTGCTTGGTCTTCCCTTCTGCTCTGCTGTTCCTGTCTTTTCCCTTCCTCCACTTATTGTGGGAGAAACCTTGGAGCTTCCTGATCCCCTGGAGCTGTGGCACCCATCACCCTGACACACATTGCAGACTGTACCACTGTAAGACAAAAAGACTCACTTAACTGTGACAGGCAAGCGTTAATGCAACAGGCTGCTGCAACACTGGGAGTACTGCAACCCTCAGGCACGGGTTTCCAAAGGGCTGGACAAGCCTTAAAGACTCAAAAAACTCATGCAAGGAGCTAATTTTCAGCAAAGCGTGCTCTACAGTGCTCATGGGACCGGGACAAGCTGGGTTAGAGGGGGAGGTGGCAACACGGGGATTTCACTGGCTGGTTTTGGAGTTGGAGCCTCTGTTTCTCCTGAAGATACAAGAACACAGGTGTTAGTTACCCTGCTGAGGGAGACTGGGGAGCGTCACAGGTGGCACCCAAGCCATGGCCCTCAGCGAACCACCAGAGGTTGAGAGGTGCTAGCGGCGTCGGAGCAAGCATGGGCGAGCAGTCAACCCTCTGTGGGCAGAGCGGTCTCTCCTGTGAGCGGCTCTGTGACTATTTCCCCGGTCAGGCAGCCTGTCCCGCATTTGTAAATAGTCAAAAATGACAGTCACGCTGCTAGCTGAGATAAGCATAATAAGGAACTTGAGGCAGGCAAGAAAACTGCATTAGGAAAAGAAGCCTTGGCTTCTTCCCTCAGCAGAATGCTCAGCTAGTTAATGCTGGTGTAGCTGAATCTGAGCTGTGTCACCCACCTCGATATTGTATTATTAATTATATAACAATTGTGTTGCTACTCTGTACCACAGATGGGGTTTTTAACTATTTCATTAGCTCAGTGGGAACGGTACACAGAAACAGTTTAATTCTGTAGGATTATACTGAGTCACAACACTCAAAGGAGCAAATTCCAGGATACGAGAACAAATTTGGACACCACCAGCCTCCTCACCGCACAGGCTTCAGCTAAGATCACTCTGACTAAAATATGGAGCTAAGGCACAGCTGAACGTGACTCATAGGAAATAGTACGCTGACCTGAATACACATGCTGAGTACATGCCGTGGGTGGGCGGCTTAAACGCTTTGTAAAGCCATTTCTCTCAGTCCTATTTTTTACCTCCTCCCGATCAACGGTGAAAACTCAACTTTAATAATCTGAGTTTCCCCTTTGCCCTGCAAAAGCAATAAATATGCTGTGCCCACCCTCCCGACGTCAGGGGCTCCTCTGTCACAGATTTATGTAGAAAAGCTTCTGACAAATGCTGTGCGAGGCTCGCTGGAGAGCAGCGGGAAGGATTTGCAGCTGGGAGAGATGTTGGAGGCGGTGTGAGGCAAGGGAGCGGGTTTGGGTGAAGTGATGGGCTGCCGGGGGGGCTCTGCAGGCACTGCTGCAGCTGGGGGGAGGCAGCGGCGGGTCCCTGCACAGGCACTCCCGCTGCGCTGGCTGGATGCTGGGTTTCGGGGTATTGTCTAAGGTAGCGCTCAACGAAGGCACTTACCGGTGTAAAAATACAAATGCTGATAGGATTATAATGCATCTTGGTTTACAACGGAAAAAAAAGTTCACAACTCCCAGTCCCTCCTCTGAGCTAGGAAAAGGGCGAACTGCGATGAAACTTCTTTTCTTCCTCCACTCAGGTCTTAAGCAGCATGAGCATTAGGCAGCCGGCGCGGTTACAGCTTCACATAGCGATTCCCACAGACTGTGTTTGGGCACACATTCCACTACAGGCAAAACCTGCCTCTGTAGGGGGAATTCAGGAAAAAAGAGGAGCTTATGTTTTCTTGACATTAATGAGAAGGATCTGGCATTAACCGAAAGTAATTGACAACATTAGGGCAATGATAAAGGGCTCCCTCGTTGCCAGAAAGACAGATTAGAGGGAGAGACATTTTTTGAGTCCAAGAATTATTCCAGAGGCAAGGAAGTGCATCCTCTCTAAATCTGTAGGGATGTATAATGGATCTACTTAAACTTTCATATTGCTGCACAAAAACTTTCAGTTTTTGAAACGGCGGACCCATTTTTTTCCCCACTGTGGAAGAATATAGATCAGGATTATACTGGTCTACTGGTAAGCATTCCATGGTCTGCAGCTGAGCTCTTGCTAAAGAAAGTGAATCCATGAACATGTTACCATGACACTCAAGTTACTGCGTGCCAGCTGAAATGTGCTAACTGTGAAAGAAGATAGCACCAATGGATGAAACATTCTATTTTTTGAGATTTTTTTTCCTTTCATGTGCTTTTGTGCTAAATACTCAGAGAGAATGACAGTACTGTGTGAACTTTGATTCATTGGTGTACACCCGCACCAGCATTTCTGCTGTGTTGGAGCATTCAATTATATTGCATTGACTGAACAGTCCTAAATGTACGTAGGGCTGCAGATAACTGGGTGCCTTAAGACAAGGGCAGAACTATGCAGCTGGGACTTCATCACTGTTTAGGTGTAGAGTGTGTGGATAGCAACAGGTCTGCTTGAAAGGATACTTAATTTAGAAAATATTTATGCCTATGGAAATGATGTAGCTTGTCTAAAGACATCATGTTCATAATTCTTCTCTGTCTTACAAAGAGGAGTGAGACATTTAAACGGCTTTAGAATATAATATTCTTTGCACCTAGCTCAACTTTGAACTTTTGAGTCACCAAAAGTGTGTGACTGATTTTGACAAAATGGATTAGAATAAAATAATGAAAATATGCAAAACTGTGCAGAAAAAATATTGATCTAACACTAGTCTTTTTGGCATCAGTATTAAAATCCACACTGACTTCGGTGCAAGTGGAATTTAGATCAGTATTGGTGATCATTTTGGAACAAAGAGACAAAATGAGCGTCAGCGAGTCACTGGGATGAGATGGTGTTCACCCCAGCACCACAGAGGAACGAGCGGATAAAGCAGCTGAGCTATGAGCTGTGATTTAAAGCTTCTCTTGCAGGACTCCTTGGCTTCCGTGGTTTGTAAGGAAGTAAATTAGGATGCTGATTTTTACGGGGACTAGGGAAAATCTGACGAGAGACAGACATCTGTACTGATAAGGTCTGTTGAAACAGTAATGTAGTAGAATCTGTGGAAAGAAGGATGAATACTATGTTTGGAGGGAGAGTCGCTATGTCTTTTGTAACAGGAAGACGTGCCTCCTGTTGGTCTTCTTTTCATGTAGCTGCAGCAGAGGCTGGTTGATACCACCCACATAAATTTCCAAGTCTTTTGACAAAGTTTAGAATAGAATAGAATAGAATTTAGAATAAATTAGCTGAGTTGGAAGGGACCTACAATAATCATCGAGTCCAACTGCCTGACCACTTCAACGCTGACCAAAAGCATGTTATCAAGGGCATTGTCCACATGCCTCTTAAACACTGACAGGCATGGGGCACCAACCATCTCTCTAGGAAGCCTGTTGCAGTGTTTGAACACCCTCTTGATAAAGAAATGCTTCCTAATGTCCAGTCTGAATCTCCACTGATGCAGCTTTGAACCATTTCCATGCATCCTGTCACTGGATACCAGGGGGAAGAGATCAGCACCTCCTGTTGTTGAGTTCCCCCCAAAAAGGTCCCTTTAGAAAACTAGGCAGCCAAGGCTAAGAGGGAAGGCCCTCATAAGGGTAGGTAGTTGTTTAAAAGATAGGTAACGTAGGGTAAAAATCGTCAGTTCTCCCAGGGGAGAGAGGTTACTGATAAAGCTCTGGAATGCTTTGTGCTGAGACCTGTGCAATTCAACCTACGAAGTTATGAATTCATTTATGAATAATCCTCTGTAATATTGGGTGAATATAGACTACTGACAAACTTGGACTGATGATACTAAGTTCTTCAGAGTAATAAAGATGAAAGCTGATTGTGCAGAACTGCAGAAAGATATTGCATGGCTGAGGAACTGGACAGTAAAATAGGAAAAAAGGAAATTTAATCTAAAATGGTGCCTATCGGAAATCAACAGTCCTGACTTCATGCATAAGAATGATGGACTGAGCTGGCCATTAGCACTCACCAACCTGTGGAGGTTACTGACTACACTGAAAGCACCTCAGGCTCAGAAAGTCCCTGAGCTGCAAATTGGTGGAGGCTGGAGGAACGTTCAGGGTAAGTAGCTTATATACCTCCCGGTTACACTCTGCTTTAGATGCCTGCTTCTGGCTGCTGTTGAAGCCAGGATCCTAGCATCACTGGACCGTCTGTCAGAGACAGGACTGCTGTATTCTTACCTTCTTAGGCTTTCAAAAATCTCTATCGTGTTTACTGTCTGAGCCACTGAGAAACACTTCTCAGTTTGGACAAAGACTTCATAGGAAACGGAAAAAAAAATCTCCAAATGTGTTGGGTAAATCCAAAACATTTAATGGGTTTTCTTCATGTGTGTTGTCTGAAGGGAGACAGGTGAGAGAGAATCTGTGGTTCCTTTCAGTGGCCAGTCCAGCCCAAACCACAACATGTGTTTAGAGAAAAAGAGGAATGAGATATATTGAACCTGTGATACTTAGAAAATTACCACTGTTCTGAACAAGTTAATGCATCCTTAGGTCAAGATACATGAAACTGAGTTACGGGTTTATTATAATCCGGCTGTGGAAAAAATAGATTTATTTTTAATTACATTCTTGAATTGTCCAGCATAATGCTTGCTTATATTTTTCTCTTCTATAATTTTAGAGGTATAGTCATGTATGAACATATATTCAGACTTAGTGGTTTTGGAGGAAAAGATATTCTTATTCTAAGGGAAAATACCATTCTGTATCTCAGTATCAATAAAAGCAAATGGTTTTTGCCTGCTATTCTTTCTCATTTTGATGATAGAGAACACAGTCAAAATAGAAAAAAGAAATTTTAGAACCTGCATACTGCTTAAGATCCAGGAATTTCTGTATATGCAAATGAGAACATCCATATACATATGTCACCAGAAAATGCCTTGTCAAAGTCTGCCAAAAATTTATGTGCATTTAAATCCTTGTATCATGCAATCATAGAGTTATATAGGCTGAAAGGGACTTTTGGAGATTGTCTGATATCACTCCCTCCTCCTCAAAAAGGGCCAAATTCAAAGTTAAGGCTAGGTTGCTCATGGCCTTGTCCAGATGAGTTTTGAGTATCTCCAAGGCTGGAGATCCCATGAGCTTTCTGGGCACTGGTTCCAGTGTCTGACCACTCTCATGGAACAACGAGTACATCCCCTTTGAGCCTTCCCTTCCCAGCTGAGCAGCCCCAGCTCTCCCAGCCTCCCCTCAAATTCCTGTGCTGTGACCCCCTGACCATTGTGGTGGCCCTGTGTTGGACTTCATCCAGTATGTCAGGCTGCTTCTTCCACCCAAACCACACCCCTCCCCGCTGCCCCACTGGGCATGAAAGCCTCAGGATAAGCTAAAATAGGTGTTTCACGTCAAATTTACTGAGTACCAATCTACAGTAGTTTGACCTGTCTACCTTGACACATGCAATTTTTAGCACTGATGTACCAGCTGAAAAATGGTCACCGACCATACTTGTGAATATAGTTTATACATAAGAACATGTGAATATTATGGAAAGAATATCTGGTCATCTAAAGGTAATAGTGAAAAAGTGTGCACGGATGTGGCATATTTTCAAACCAGTTTGGCTTACATGTGGCCGCCTTTTCAGAACTGCCTGTGGTAATGGTTTAAGTGTTGCAATAAGGAGCTGGCTTCTAAGTCTTTTTGAAAAACTAGTCCTCTTTCACACCCTATGTTGGTAGACAATCTGGGTTTTAGAACCAGAAACTAATGAGGGCTTTCTTTGAACATTTATTTCCCCAATCCCTTTTATTGCTGTTTGCTTGTGTGATAAAATTGTTTGAAAAATCAGCCTTGGGCTTACTGAGGTGCTTAAACATATGCCTAATGTAGAAGGTGTCCTACTGAAGCCATCTACTTAAAGTCAGGAATGCGTTTGTACTCTGGGAAGAACTGGTCTTCATCCTTCATATTTAATGAGAATAGGGACATGTACAGAGAAGACAGTCCTTTGCTTTTAAAATATTTGGGCTTTTTGTCCCTTGATATAGCCATTTCCTCAGTCTTAACGGGATATTCCCTTCCAGAAGTGAATTGTGGCATATTTTTACACAAATATTCAAGCAAGATTTCTTGTTTTAAATGTCATTTAATTTGTCAACTTCATTGCAGAATGGGGAAATGGTGCTGAATGCAGCTGTCATGTGCTCAGTGCTTGGCCTTGGCAGGTTTTCCAGCAAGAATGAATCTTACAGCTTGTCTACCCTCCAGCCTTTAGTTAGCTGGAACTGCTTTTTACCATTATAGCTGCTCAGCTGCAATTAAGAGGGCATCTGAGTATTTGGGAATTCCTTGGACCATTAGTTTGAGCAACTCTAATTACGCTAGGAAAGTTGTTGTTTTTTTGTTTTTTTTTTATTCTGTCCTTTTAATTACCTAGAAGCAGTTTATTTGAGAGGAAACTGTCTGGATTGTTGAGAAATTTGCTATTTTGTAAACCCAGTATTTCAGTGACGCAACTATAGCTTTTACCTGGAGCTGTGCAAAACCCGTCGGTTTAGTTTCAGTGGACTGTTTGTGAGAATTTCCACCATTTCACGCAGCTCAGTGTTTCTCTGTTTGTTTTTTAAAAAATTATTTAGAGTTACCACAAAATACCTGTATTTACACCAACTACAGGCAGACGAATGCACACCCACAAAGCCAAGGAGTCTGTGGCCCAGCTCTGTGTACGTGAAGCTTCCTGCTTTTGCTCATCCGCATCCAGCCCAAAACTGTGTTGCTGGCCACAAACTCCACCTCTCTCCACCAGTCCAAGGCTACACAAGTTAAAAGGAAATTCCTGCTCTTCAAAAAAGACCATCTTGCTTTTGATTTTTATTACATGGTTTTTGTATTCTGCCAAGCTGTTTCTGTCCAAAGGCAAGACTTTCCCTTTGATTCTGATGACTGTAAAGAGTTTCTAAGCCTCCAAAAGACTACTTAGAGGAGTCTTCCAATTGACATCAAATAGCTTTAGATCCAGGGAGGCTTGTTCTGAAGACACTGAAAACAATTCTGAATTTTTTTCAAACTCTACGTTGCAATATTGACATTTGCAACTTATCTGCTCCTTCCAAAGTGTTTTTCCCCAGTTGAATTTAGAATTACTAGGTTCTTCGGCTACAATATACATATATAATATCTATTAAAAAAATGGATGCTCTGGAATCACTTGTGGGAACACTTTGTCTCAATATGCTTAATAGCTGTAAATATTGTCAATAAGATTTCTTGTAGATAATCATACCGAGACCATTTAGCACACGTTTGTCTTGAATACTATTTGTTATAAGTTCTGAGTCTTAAAACCACGTTTCTATTAGAAGTCATTAGCCTCTTTGTAGAATGGCTTTTTCTGACAGTAGAATTTCCTACAAGTCCTGACTCATTTGTCACCGTTTTGGTGATAATGGAATTTGCAAAAGCAGTTCATTCTGTGCTTTTTCAATGTACAGGTGTCAGCCAGATGTCATCTGGACAAAGTGCTAAATAAGCAGTACTATGAAAAAGAAGGAAGAAAACTTTGACAGCAAATGCAAGCGGCCTCTGCTTATCGGTCTGATTGCAGCAGGGCAGTCTGCATCCACAGCCGCTGCTCAGTCACTGAGTAACCACACCACTGGGAAACACTGGGGCTGGGAAAAGGAACACCAGACATGCTTTTCTCACTGTACCCAGGACAGCTTTTCATCAGTCCTGTTCTTTGTCTGTCCTTGACGCGTCTAACCTCTGTGGCAGTGCACGGGTGGAGAGGAGGGTTTCTAGCTTGAAACTCGAATGCAGTGATTTAGGAGGGACGTTCGCGTGTTGTTCTCAGGTGGCTGCGGAGTCAACAGCATTTTTGATCAACAGAGTGATCCCACAAAAGGATAGTTCTGCTCTCCCAACTCCAGAATGAATGTTTGAAATATTCCTATAATTTACTGGGTTCCATGCATCTGGATAGTCAACTGTGGCTGATGACGTGGGCTATGCAGCAGCAAGAACGACGGAGAATACAAGAGGATCTCCACCTTACTATAGGGATAGCCCTGGTGCTTAGTAGTGATAGAGGATGTGAAAGGCAGGCAGAAGCTTATGAGTAAATTTTCCCCTACAATGCTGTCATAGGTGTCAGGGAAACTCGTGTCATGGACACGTTGCAGGTGGAAAAGATGGGAGTTAGGTCCTTTGTCTACCTGATCAGCAAGTCAGAAGATGATAGGCTGAAATCTGGGGTATTGCATCTCAGTGGCAGGTCAGCTGGACTTGTTCCCCAAAGGAGAAGGCCTGCATTGCTGAGTTTTTGAAGTGTGAAGGCAAAGTCCTGAGTCACGATTGTGTTGGCAATGAAAATCTGAATTGCACCTTCTTTCCTAGGTCAGGAAGCTCATGTCTACCTGGTCATCAGTGAAACAGTGTACCATAAGCAGAAGATGATCTGGGTATATCCATGGTTCAAGCAGTGGCATCTCATGGGCTGCATCAGTATGTGGCAGCCTTACATCCCTAACGTTGGAATCACCCTTGCCTGTGTGGCGCGTGGTGCATGGTGCTGCTCAGTTACTTTAAGCCCTGCACTGAGCGTCAAACTTCAAACAAAGCCAGGTCTTTGCTTGGAAAAGAATGAATTTTTTTTTTCCCCAGATGATTTTTATTGCTAAATCTAAACCGTTGCAAAGTTAGATGTGTAATCTATAACAGGCATTTGGGGAGCCATTTCATGTGTTTCCATCATCTGTTTCAGAACAAAATGCGTTGCCCTCTGAAGCGCGCCCATCTATCTCCGTTGACTACACAGGGACAAAACCCACAAAGCTTAGACTAGGCTCTTAGACAGCTTCATGTGGTGAACCTTACCCTTAGTGTACTGGCTCTCAGTTTGAAGAAAATGGTGATATGGCAGGCAGGGGCAGGAAAATGTCTAATATCTACTGGGCTCACCCACAACGTAACACATACAACAATTATCCCCACAACCTTTTCCTTTTTGAGAAGGACTCACTCTTGCAGAGAGCTCACTCTCCCTGGTTGCTGAATGCTTTCAGCAGCAGTTGGAGTTTCTGTGCAGCCGACAGGGAGCATCCAGCCCTTGCCAGGATTAGGGCTTTGGTGGTCTCGTGCCGCTTCTGACAGCTCAAAGCATCTCTTGTAATGAAGGGCCAGAAAAGTCTGGAATTGATACATGAGCAGGGGGAGCGTGTAGGCACGCTTCCGAGGGCGAGGCCTGTTGTTATGGCTGTAAACTAGCCGATTAAACGTTAATCCTAACCATGTGGGACCTGGCTCACCAGAGGTGTAATTATTTAATCTGTAAATGTAATGGCTTTGGACATATAAAGAACTGCACATTTAGTTATAGACAGATTGTGCAAACTACAATGATGAATTTACGCTGTGAATATAGCCTGTGTAATGTCTCAGCCCCGTTACAACAGACTAGATATTCATTTGTACATCTTGCGTTGTCCCTACTAGATGACACGTGTGCTCTTAAAATTGAGGAGAGTGAAACGGTAACACACATCTATGCAGTTAAATAGCATGACCTCTAAATGCCATCCGCAAGTTGGGGCAACAGTACTAAAAGCCTATTCGGTTAACTACAACCAGTCAAAGAACGGGAAAACTTTTTGCAGTGAAAATGGGCCCCTTTTTTGTGTGAACAGGTGAATTTTGCATTTTTGCAGCAAGCTCCTTCAATTTCTGCTCACAAATATAACTTCTGCTGGCCTTCTATAACTATGCTATAAAACTTATAACTTAATTCATTTACAGAAAGAGAAGAAATCAGCTTATTTTGTTCCTTGCATTGTAGCTTGCCCTTTCTCTTCTGGACTTAAAAAAATATAGAAGTAAGTGGTCTGTCAGTAGGAATGAGTTCTTTTCTTCTGCTGTATTTAGGGCAATCTTTTTAAAGCTTGCTCTCTTTCTCTCTCTCTTTTCCTTCTAGCTTTAACTTAATTTTGCCTATCTTACCCAACTCAATGACACAAGTATTAATCTACAGGCAGTCTTGTTCTACCTGAGTCTGCATTTTTTTCCTGCATAGGTAAGGGAAATGCACCCCAAAATACCACAGTTTGAATCATGAGTAGAGAAGAGAAACCGGATGGGAAAGAAGGCAGCAAACTTCAGAGGCACAAAAGGCTACTGCAGAAAGCAAGGGGGCAGTCTCGTTTCCAAGTGTGTGATAGATATATAAAAAGTAGCGGGCTTAGCATGTAAGAAGACAATAAGAAAATATTTCTAAACATAGACAAAGTGAAAGACTGGGATACGTCGCCCGAGGATGATATTATTGGAGATCTGTGAGAAGAAATTAGATGGGTACCTGCTAACGACGGGATAAGTGTGGTTAATTGGGCATCTCGGGGCTGAGGTCCCTTCCAGCTGAGTTCTTTGGGTTCTGTGATGTAGAGCTTCTTCCTTGCCATAAAATCATTATGAGGTGGATAGGGCCAAATGAGGGAGACCTATTGATTGGACTTTCCTTTGTGGCACAGTGGCTTGTTTGGGAACAGACTATAAGAACTGGGATGATGGCGACGTGCTGGGCAGCCTGTTGGCGCTGCGGGAGGAGTTTGCTCGGTGTGTGCTCTCACAGCTCCAGCTGTGGCTGTGGCTTCTTTTGGTCTCTACAGCACCTTCTCAGCCCTGTGCCCAAGGGTTAGGGTATGAGGAATTACATGTTACTGTACCGTTAAGTCCCCATTTATCAAGCAGAGCATTTACTGGCTATCAGTGAGCAGATCGCAAACATGTTTATTTTTTCTGAGGTGGCCTGCTTCTGAATTTTCTGCAGCTTAGATCTTCTATTGCTAAATCAGCAGATCTGATAGAGGAAATCTGCACAATTACGATGATTAATTTTCCATGCCACCTGTCTTAAAGTATATAAAGTATACCTGTTCTGCCATGAATGATTACTACAGATGATGAATCAGCAAGGATGGGCCCATGTTTTAACACTTTGGTTTGTGATTTTTGTTATAATCTTTGACATGACTGATTATGCTATTGCCTGGAGCAATTTATTGAATTAATGAATTACTTACTAATACATGAGTGTGATTAATTGAGATGCCTGTTTGGATCCTATTCTGAGTAATGAAGCTTGAGCACTGACAGGTGCAGCCTGTGGGCCCAATTCTGTCTTCCAGGAAATGATGGGGAGTCACGGAGATAATCCACACCAGCAAAGGCTGCAGGACCATGCTGAGTAAACTCCCATTGGGAAGGTAACAGGCACCTCTTAATTCAGCGACCTGGAAGATTTACAGCCATGCAGTTTGCATGAGTGGAAACACGCTGTCCCTTCCTACCACATTCTCTGCCTTTTCCTCCTTCAGCTCTTGCTTTTCTATCTGCTTACTGTGATTTATTGCCACCACCTGCAATGACAAGTCAAGAGTGGCAGGAGCAGGCTTGCCTCTGGAAAGCTGGTGTGAAATTAGGAGCCGCTTTCCTGAACGTCACATGCTGAAAAGAGAGACCTTGTAGTGCCTGGTTGAGTTGTTATAAATGCTCCACTAGGGTTTGTCCTTGAACGTGGGTATTTTCAAGACTGATACATTAACATTATGAGTATAAACAGCACCCAGTCATCTGTTGGACAGTGACTCCTCCTGAGATAAGTTTAAGCAGTGGCCAGCAGAAACTGAATACCCAAATATCAAACCATCTCCTCGCCTCTGACAGCAGGCAGGGGAGGAAAGGAAATCTTGGTTGTGTCAATTGTGGTGGTTTTGTCTGTAACGTCGCTTGCCCTGAGTGTGCAGCAGAAGACCTGCTGGTGGCTGGACAGACAGAGGGAATGGCAAGGCGGTACATCCCAGGATGGTCCCCACCACGTTCCTCCTTCTGAGCCTGACCTGTTGAGCCTAGGATTTGCCATCATGTGGGTGGATGTGAATGAGAAGCCTTCGCCCTGCTAAATTGCTTCCCCCATTGTTTGGATGAACTGTGGAGAAGCTAATCCGAGAAGGTCAGCAAACTGGGCTGTACGATAGGAAAATTGTAGGCTTGATGCCTTCCCTCTCAGAGGGGTAATTTAGGCCTGCCTTGGTCATGGTGAATGGTGTAAAGCTGTTTGAAGGAAGAATCAGGTGTCTGCATGCTTTGCTTGTGTGGCTTCTGGGAACTGAAGAGTGCGAAAGGGGGACAAAAGGCTCCCTAGCCTAATTTTTGTGCCAGTGAGGAGGATATGTGTATGGATCACTGCTGTGTTGCTGAGGAGCTGAGTTCTGATAATGATTATAAAGCCACAGAGCTTATTGCTCCACAGAGCAATATACCTTTTTCTACAAAATGGGCTATTATCACTTGTGGCACAATAAAATGACTGTCTCTCCCAGTCCCTCGTTAAAATAGCTTAACTTCTATTTTACTCTTTTTAGATTTGGCAAGCTAACTTTAGTAGAGCTAACTCTAGTTGAAGGAAAGGATGCCAGTAGGGCTGCTGGAGAGGCGATACGGAGTGAGGCTGGTGGTAAAGCAGCAAGCCCAGCACAAACCACGACAGGGGCATAAGAGGTGTTTCAGGGGGCAAGTAGGTTTTGATTTAAATTAAGCAAGCTCCTCTTCTACTGCACATCTTTTCTGAGGGTGCTTCTGGTGATGCATTTCTATCGCAGAGCCGTTTTAAGCCTTCCTGGGGCTCTAGCCTTGGTGTTCCAGTGGTAGCTCCTGAGTGCAGTAGTGCTTGTCTTGCCGTGCTGGCAACACAGACCCAACAAATACCCGTGTCATGCTTGAGCAGCAGGTTTAACACGTTGTGGCATTACAGCTTATACAAAGCTGTTGTGAAGGCCCTTTCAGGCCAGGACCCCAGAGCTGAGCATAATTCCCAGTGAATTACGCCAGGAGTTTCTGCTCAGCACCCCCTTTCTCCTACTCTGGCCAACTCTGATGCCACAGCTCTGTAAGACTGAATGGCCTCCCGGTTCATCTGGCCTTTGAAGGAGAAACATGGTGAGATGGGATTTGAAATGTTGGGGACAACATGTGGAGTAGTTCAAGTGAGGAGCCCTCCAAATAGCCCCCCTGGGCAGCTGGGGTTCACTGAGGATAACGTAAGCCTGAGACATCCCTGCGACTCACGGTGGCTGTTTGGGTTCCTGCCTGGGTATCAGGACCAAAACATTCAGACTGTGCAGCTATTAATGAAATGATCTCTTGAGAGCAGCTTTACATGTGAGGGATACTTATTCTATGTGTATAATTTGCAAGGCCATCATTAGCTTTTTTCTTGACCCCTATTCCCAGGGTGGTGAAAAACAATTTCATTGGCAAATAGTAGATTTCAAGGTCTATGATTTCAAAAATCTTCTTGAAATGGTAATGCAAATACTGTGCACTGCCTCTGTGGCCCAGGGCTTGCGCGGTAGCTTTCTTATTGTATTAGTGCCTTTGAGTATTCTCCTCTTGTACTGATTACCCGCAATAGAGATATTGACAAAAGGATTCCTTTGAGTCTTAAGTTTGTCTGACTGTGGGAAAGAGTAGAGAAAGGTATTTGGAGAAGAAGCGTGGGAATAATTGTTTTTTCTATCAGTGCAATGTATTGAACAACAGAATTTTCTCACTCTTACCCATGTGAAATAGACATTCTGTAAATTTTTGGGCTGAATCAGCTAGTCAGAGAAAGGAAACCCAAAGGGTATAATCTGGAGGAAAATGAACAGAAAATGATAAGCAGAGGTGTGCAGTGGAGTCAGATGGCAGTCAACTGCACGAAGCCTGTGGCTGTCTGTGTTTGCAGGGGCTTATATGTCCTTTGAAATGGATATGTGGATAAGTGTAATCACTTAATCTGTGTGGGTGGTCAAAGGACTTGGTGAAAAAAAGTTCAAAGTCCTAACATCCTTCAGCTTAAATTAAATACTCTGGTCCATACTTAAGGTTTTAAAGGTCTGTAGTAAAACAGAAGCATCATTTTGAATAGAAGTGTTTTGTTTAAATAACGTCATGTAATATCTATGATTTGGGTGTTTCACTTGTTGGGCAATTAAATGACTTGACTTCCCATTAAATCATATAATATTTCAAAATTTTGTGAAGTTCAAGCATAGATGAAATTCGTGGAATGGAGTTCAGGAGACAAAGTATATGGGAGAGAATATGGAAGGAGCCATTTTGGGGTTCCTGTAGTAGGAAGCTGTTGGATGAGGAGTATGGAGTTGGCCACAGAATCACAGAATGGTCAGGGTTGGAAGGGACCTCTGGAGATCATCTAGTCCAACCCCCCTGCCACAGCAGGGACACCTACAGCAGGTTGCACAGGACGGCGTCCAGGCGGGTTTTGAATGTCTCCAGTGTGGGAGACTCCACAACCTCTCTGGGCAGCCTGTGCCAGTGCTCTGCCACCCTCAAAGTAAAGAAGTTCCTCCTCATGTTAATATGGAACTTCCTATGTTCAAGTTTGTGCCCGTTACCTCTTGTCCTATCACTGGGCACAACTGAAAAAAGACTGTTCCCATCGCCCTGGCACCCTCCCCTTAAGTATTTATAAGCATTGATAAGATTCCACCTCAGTCTTCTTTTTTCTAGACTAAAAAGGCCCAAGTCCCTGAACCTTTCCTCATAAGAAAGATGTTCCAATCCCCTAATCATCTTTGTAGCCCTGGTCTGAGTGAAGATCGGGATTTCTGGATCACATTTCTGAATAAAAGTTGTGGTAGGATCTAGGCTGTACTAGGACAGTTTCAAAATGCCCTGCGCATCAGAAATTCTGAGAAATTAACGTTTCAGAAACCAGGTGCTTCTAAAATGAGTGAAATTCAGTCATGCTGTCAGCTGCTGACAGTAGGTGATATCCTTGTTGGGTTTATTGCTGTCACCCAACAGCTGCCTGGGACTCCAGTTAGAGCTTGCCTCCCTGGGCTCTGGGGCTTCTGAGTCCACAGCAAAAAGCCTAAAATGTTGACCTGCCTCGTTACTCCAGAGCTGGAGAGCCTGGAAAGCAACACATCTCCTCTCCTGGGGCTGTCCACATCTGGGGTTTGTCTCAAGCCCTTCAGTGGAAACCCTGACTTGGATTTGCGAAAAGTTAATCATCCTGAGATATTGCAGCTACAAGACTTTGGCCCAGTGGGATGGCATTTACGTTTTGAAACGTCTCTAGAACGTAGTCTACGTAAGTGCCATGTTACCAGCTTCTGAAGGGCGTTCAGTGCTAGATGCTATTGTGAAGCCCAATAGGCATGTAAGAGGCGTATGAGACAAAAACTTTCGATTTCTACTGCTTGGTCATGGAAAAACACTTAAATAAGAAGACACCAATTATGATTTCTGGTGCTGTCACTCTGCTGTATTTCTTATACATTAGGCATAAATTCAAAGCATGCATAGTGTTGCAGTTTGCATTAGTACTTTTTGGATCCTCATCCCATGGAAACAGTTGATCAATTGCAGAAAAGCCACTGAAACATATCACTTGACCTACCTTAACTAAAGTCACCAAAAATGGCAAGCGAAGAGGGAGGGGGAGAGCTGAGACCTCTCCGAAGATGACTCCTAGGTTCTGCTCCCTCTGCTCTCCTGGGGCTTCCCTCAGTATCATGCTTTTTCCAAGCTCTGAAGTACAGCTATGCTTTAAAAGCCCTACAGAGCCGGAGGCATTTTTTCCCCTTGCTTTTATTGATTTTACTTGTCATGCTGATGTTGCTTTGCAGAAAGAAGTCCTCTGTTGCGGTCTGCATCGGAAGCAGGAGTGAGAGCCAATGTCAGCCGCAGCATCTGGACCGAGTGCTCAAAAATCAAGTTCACTTTGCTTTCATGAGCGATCCTGCTGCGTGGCCAAGTGGGGTATATCACTCCCAATGGTCGCGGGTTACACACACCAGAGTAATGGCATCATGGAGAAACTGTGAAATAGCTTTCTGTATGATCAAATACTGTTAAAGATCAGAAAAACTAATGGAAACCAGGGTGTTCAGGCTCACACTCAGATTTCTCCTTTCAACCGTGCCTACCCCCTGTGGTGTTCAGAAGCCTACCGGACCTCTGAGCAGCAAAACACTTCCTCGCCTCTCCCCCTTTTGCTCTGGTTGTGTGATGTGTAACGGGGTGGCTTGCGGGAGTCTCTCGGTTGAAGCTCTGCACCCCCCCTGCCCTGGCAGGGAGGGTCAATCACGGACCTCCTCAGTGCCTGGGAGAGGATCCTTCACCGCAGGCCGGGGGAGGACACCTGGCTGAGGTAGTGAACAATGTCCATTTGCACCCTGACATTTATTCACAGAGCTCAGGATACCTGACCGAAAGAAATCCAAGCCCAGAGCTGCCAACCCTGTCGGTCTCGCACAAGGCTGTGAGCCTCTGTGTCCTCTCAGAGATTCACGGGAACCCTGTTTGATGAGAAGAGAGCACCTCATCACAGTGCCTGATTGTGCTGCGTAATGACAATATCCTATGCTGCAGGGAACTCCCTCCTTCCTAAATCTCTGCAAAATGACTCAAGGAACTAAAAGGGGCTGTATTGCAATCAGCCAGGGATCACTGCCGTGTGATAGCTCTGTAGCATCTGCTCTGATTTTCTGTAGCACCCTTGATCTCTGCGGGTAAGCGTGGAAAGAGAGTAATAGACCTCGAGGAGAGGAAACAACCTTAGCAGAAGAGGTAGCTTTTTGTGACGACAGGTACAACCCAGATGAGAAGGGTTAGGAGGAGGGGGGAGCTGCGATGTCTTTTCCCTTCCTAAGCAGGCTGTGTTTCAGGTTGTCGTGGTTTAGGCCAACCAGAACACAGGTGTGGGATGTGATCCCTCAGGCAAGGGATGGTGAAAACCTGGCTACATTGGGTGAAAATATGCTGCAGAATAATGCACAGCGTCCTTGAGTGCTTGCTCTCCGATTGCCCATGCGGCTTAAATACTAGCACATTCCCTGACTGGTTTGGCCCGTGCCAGTTAGTGCTCTCTGAGATGCTGCCCAGTCGGTTTGTGCGACAGCTGGTAGCAGTGGCCAAGCCCAAAAAGCAGCAGGGTTGTGATTGCACCAAGGTTGTCTCTCTGCACTTTAAGCAGCCCTCCACTGCTATTCCAGAGGGCTTTGCACCTTCAGACACCCTGCTATGACCTTGCACTGTCCCCCAGGCATGCAGGGAGAACTTCTGGCTTCATGGCGTGGAGGGGGGGGCACTCTGATTTAACACCAGACTTCACACCTACAGATTATGTACCAGTCTCTCTGTGTTCCCAGCGTACTGCTCTGGCTTTAATTCTTCTCATCCCAGTACATCAGAATATCGTCTCTTTCCAGAATCATGATGGTCCAATTCAGTTGATTGCTGTCTTACAGACCTATATTTAGAGACTGGAAAAAGTGGAGCAGTTTTGAACTGGTGGGTGGTAGTCCTCTCATACTTGAGTCTTTTCATCCTAGACAGCTTTCATTCCACATTTACTTTTTCCCCTGCCAGTGTCAAGTAAGCACAATACCCCTTACTGAACCTATAGCCTGGGCGAAGAAAAGGAAACTTTAGCTATTATACAACGCATGGCATACTTGCAGTACTTCTTCTGACTCTGTGTGTGTAATGCTTTTCTCACATTTACACTGAAGAGTTTCTTGGGGTCTTCTTTCTGGTTCTGTTACTGATAACAGGTAAGTAAAATGCCATTGCAGAACGTATGCACAGTACATAGAGTGGTGATGCATTTTTGTAGCCGCTTCTTTCTGAGGTGCGCACATCACACTCTGAACTCCGCACCAAGTACAGGGGAACTCGGAAATGCAAGTATCCTCTTGAGTGTGGTTCCTTTAAATTTGATTTAGTCTTTACAGTCTTCCTTTCCTATTGCCATCATTCCTGGCTTACAGGGCAATGCAAGAAAAGAGGGACCTTTCTCAGTGGCCAGCTGTCATGTTTACTTGTGAAACTTTTGTCCTCTCTGGCTGGCAGTGCTGTAGAGAAACATGTAGTATGCCAGGACCTTGTCTGAGAGCTACCGCTGTGTCCTGCCAGCTCTGTCCCTGCAAGGTACTCATCCTTCTGTGGGGACAGCAGCAGGCACTGGGGCTCTGTGCGGCCCCCTCCCTGCTGCATCTGAGGGGCTGATTCAACATCTGACTCATGAATTTCCTTTTGTGCTGAGATAATTGCAAGTGTAATTTATTGAGAAGGGGCAGATAAGCGTTAGTAAGGACGTGTTTTGCTTTAAGTCCATAAACAGCAGGAACAGTTTTGCTATATAATTCCTGTTCCTTAAGAAGAACTCACAGGATAATTTCTGTGTGGCAGTGCCCCACGTGTCATTCTCTTCTTCCAGAGAACAGCTTGTTTTTGGAAAGATGTATCCACAAAGACTAATAAATCAGTCCAAAATGCACCTACTGCTTCACTGATTAGTTGCAGCACCAGGAGAATGTCCTGTAGCATCTCCGCCCAAAGTGTGCTGCCCAAGGTAGCGAGCTCAACTTGTTACCAGCTCCTCCTTCACTTGAAGTTATTAATCTGACCTTTTTATCACCTTTGCTAGCAGACATTTGGCTGCTCGCTGCTGACTCAGAAGCTGCTGTCTCAGCTGAGAATACCCTGCTTTGTGAGTCATGCGCCGTCTCTACAGGCAAACTGCTTAAAGGGCATGGTTGAACGTCGGCTGTTTCTGTGCTCCTTGAGCATCATGCTGCCAAGCGGATTGGAAAGTGTCAGCAAATGTTGCATTGCATATAATTATTTTCTTGGGTATCCTTCTAGAGCCACTTTAGCTCCATGTGTCAATTAACATTACTGTGATTCCAGTTCATATATGTGATTGATGAAGAGGTGGGCAAGTCCTCCTTCCCACCTGATCTTGGTACCACTGGTGTGTCAGACAGTGAGTCATCAAAAATTTGTTTGATTTTGTTAGGTTAGGCTGCATTTTTCTAAGCCCTCCAAGTGGCCATAGCTGCTTCCTTGAGTGACTGACTTCAGGGAAATGTCAAGATCCATAAATAGGCATCGCAGATGAGTAGCACATAAGTAATGCCTGGCTATTCCGTGTGTTAACATCTAGGTTCTGCTACTCATTAGTAGTGAAAATGTAATAGCATTCAGTGATGGGAAAGGTCACATCTCTGTCAAACTGTTAGTGGAAACATTTTTATCTAGAAATATATACCTATGTATAAAATACAAATGTGTGTATATATATACATATATTTTTTTTCCGTTATGATAAACTGATGTCCCAGGTCCATCAATCTTAAACATTCAGGGCAAGGGTGGATGTTGCAGCTACCAAGCTGAAATCAGAAATATTTTGGAAAGTCTGGTAAAGCAAACAGCTTATAACCTCATGATGCAATTTTCCAAAACTATGTAGAGGAAACAGTGAAGGATCGTATCATCAAATGAACATGTGTGCTTATTTGAGTTAGCTCTTGTAGATTAAGGTGCAGTCTTTTCTCTCTTGTAATTGCCAGACACCTAATTTTTCAACACTTCGTGTGTAATTATAAAAATTAGTCCGCTGTAACCTTTGCGTACAAGCAAGGTGATTAGTCTGACGCCAGTCACGGTGGTCTTTGTTATAGAACTACACATGACAGATTTGCTGCCTAAAATGTTTTGTGTTTCTGCTAAGAAACATTGGCTCTTACTTCAGGATGTGATTTGCTGAACCAGATTTCACAGAGATCTGGTCATGAATCTGGATATGAATTGTTTTCTGGTTTGGTAAAATTTTTCTGTTGTTTTTTTTCTGGAGAGGGATTTATTTTTCAGTTTTGTTTTTTTTTTGCAAATGTGTCCAAAATTGTGATGGTTCATTCCTTGCATTTCAAACATAAATTGGCAATATCTGTTGGCAACAGCAAGTGTTAACAGCACAGAAAAAGGCAAATATTTGTAAAGATGTGTGAAGAATTACTGTTCTTTAAAAAATGTGAAGGATTTGTAGGAAGTCTTACCACTGAAGACATGTGAGGCTACTTTCCACAGTGGTACCTGAAGGAGGTCATCTATCCCTTCTTTTAAGCTTATTTGGGATCCAATTGGTTCTTGCTATTCCATCAAATATTCCTGGTAAGCTCTGCCTTTGTATGAAATAAACTTCTCTCTCCTAAAACAGAAGCATCTAGAAAGTAGCAATGTCCTGTCTAATTATATGGCCGAGGCCACTAAAATGGATGTGCTTCCTCACCGGTGAGGGCGACCTGGCCCAAAGCTGGGTGAGGAGCCGAGTGCAGGTTCAATAGGACTTGTCTGGTGACTCTCCAGTGCTATGTGAGTCAGCGTGAGTTTGGAGGTGCAGCAGGCAGAGGTCTGCCACCGCTGTGCTGGCTCGCTGCCTTCCTCCTGCGCCTCTCTGCACCTCCAGGGAGGGAGCGGGGCAGGGAGGGAGAGGCTGTGACATACGGTTGTCTTGCTGTTTTTCTGATTATGAGCTTATCTTCAGTTTGCTAGAGTTTAAACTTGGTTACAGATGACCTTAGCTGTGCAAAGTGGCTGTTCAGAGCATGCAAATTTGGCCCTTGCTGTACGTTACCCTCTAGAGAAGACTCACTGCCTCCTTCGGCTGTAGAGGGAGGTTAGGCATATCTAAGGTTAGATGGTATGACTGTCCAGAGATTTCTGAGCCTGGATAGTGCATTATGGTTATTAAGGCTGTGTTATGTAGTAGGGGCAGAGCTAAAGGGCTTGGCCAATAATCCTGCACTGGGCCCCTGACTCTTGGGACCTGGCATATCTTCTTTTAAGAAGAAATCCAGCATCTATTTAAAGACCGTAAATGAAGAATAATACTCCACATCCCTGAGTAAGCTGTTTCAATGATTAATTACCTGCTCTGTTAAAAATTCACACCTCATTTCTAATCTGAATCTGTCTAGCTTCAGCTTCCCAGTGTTGGCTCTTTAATAGCTGGGAGAAAAAAAGACATGAGATCCATCTGTGTCTTGGTGCAGCCCCTTGTAAATTGTGATCAAGCCACCTTTTAACCTTCTCGTAGATGAACTGCACATATAAAGATGCCTTTCACTGCAAGCAAAGCTTTTCATATTTTTTTTTCATAGCTCCAGTCATTTTTGCGGTTCTGTCTTGGGTTATTATCCCCAGCAAGGTGACTTGGATGTATGCAGTAGCTCTGCACACTATTCCCGGATCCTGGGTGATTCCAGAATCCCTCCCCCGGGGCATGGGAGCCAAGTGCCTGCAGGATTCCTTTGGGACGGAGGAGCCCGGCCTCAGAGCACAGAGCCTGGGACTCCTCAGAAGAACAGCTTAGACCTGGGCAGTCCCATGGAGATGGAGACAAACAGTTTTTCCCTCTGCCATGTGGGAATGACAAATGTTTCCTTTTGGTTCCCACCCCTACCCACCCCCACCCCCTGCCCTGACTAGCTTTTCATGGGGAGTTTATAAAATAATTGTCATTCCATTTCAAAATAGAAAATGTTTGCCACAGAGCTGTCTTCAATGGGTTCACACAGACATTTTCCTCTGCTGCGTTTTTTGCTTATGGGTGGGGGAAAACCTTCTCAAAAGGTTTTCTGGACAGTGGAAAAATGTTGATAAAGTCCTTAACGTGCTCTCCAAGGATGTGTATGATATGGAGAAACAGACAGATTTATGAGTAATTGGGGAAAATGGGAACATCAATCCTTTTCACACCCAGGCTTGTCAGATAATTGAATGTCCTCAAGCAGACACCATCAATGTAAAGATGCAAATTAGCTTTGTTTTGGTCTGACAGATATTTAGGTGGGGTGATAGCCTCCCTGTGGTTTGGTGACTGAGACTTTAGTTGAAAAGAGCCAGATGATCATTTTACCTAATACATTTTGACAAAAGCACACTAGAAGCTTGCGGGCAATTGTGAGGGTTACCCCATGTTACGGAGTCATCCAGGTCTGGATGCTGGCACTGTGTGTGGGTTTGCACTGTCCTTCACTTGGGCTTTGCCAGCAATGGCCTGAAAGAAAAAAGATGTTATTCAGGCTTCAGCCATCACATGCTTATCCTGGGCCGTGCATGGCCATGTCAGGCTGCATTTTTAATGCCGTTGTGACCTGAGCTCAGTAGGTCCAAGGTGGCTGGGGCATGGCTGCAGGCTCCCCACAGGTCTGCGGTGAGCACACGCACGTATCATGCAGAAAACGCACTCTGCTGAGCAGCACTGCTGTGCAATTTTGGAGCTGTCTCCTGGGTGAGGTTCATATAGTGGACAGGGTATACACTGACATTAGCGCTTCTTCAGCTCCTGGGAGTAGGTAGATACATAGCTGTGACGTTGTCATCAGCTTCATGTCACTGATTATGCAAATTATGCCTGAGTTAGTTCACATTTGGCAAGTAATTCGCACAGATTGATGAATTTCAGGTAAGAAACCCATATGCGTTAGTGCAGGTAGGAAGCTGTCAGCCTCACTAAATGTCTTTATACAGCTGGGTTGCTCCCAGGTTCCGCTGCTTGGCATGCCCCGATCTCCATGGCTGCTCTGCTTTAGGTGATGCTTTATCCATCCCTTCCCCCACTCACGTCTTGGCCCTTCTAGTTTATTGGTCAGTGTCAGGTGTTTGATGGAAACAGGAAAGACATGCACAGACTTAGGCTGATAAAACTCATTTCACGTTAGGGCTTTAAACATCCACTATGCGGAAAGCAGCGTGATTTAAATCAGTGATTTATAATTTTTAATTTGTAAACTGGTTGACTTACTGGTGGTGTTCTGATGTAAGAGGTGCTTAGCTCTGCTTGTACATACTCAGTTTTGAGTTGTGTTTTTTGTTTTAAAGCTGAGATATCCAGCCTTCCAGTAAGTGCTACTTAAAAGTGGATCATTAATACAGCTCTATTTTGCAGTCCAGGAATAAGTAACCTGTAGGTAGAAGCAGCCGCTACCGATTGACCTGTTACTTGCTGTACCAGTGAGTTCCAGAGGACTTTTAAAACAGCATTAGATATTGGCTCAATTTTTCTTGATTTGTCGAGCAGGCAGTGGGTGAAGCATTGATTTTATATAGCAGAGCCAACCACAAGCTGGATACTTTCACTCTGCAAGTCATTGTGACAGAGGGCATTAGATTCGGTCTGCCATGATGAAGCCCTGACTTCTGTTCCCAGGCAGGTGTGAAAAGCCCTCTGGTAACGCTTGCAAATTGCAAAATATGAAGAGCTACCTGGGGAAGAGGTGAATACTAAAGTCATGTTCTCCTGACTGGCAATTTGGTACCTAAGCCGAATGGTTTTCATTCCCTTGTCAGTGCCTGAGATTGTATCTGAGCCTTGCGGAGAGGTGACATGCCTGTCAAATGCATAAATCATGAAAGGTATTTGAAGTCTGACAGCCCTGCAAGGCCTACACCATTAGAGGACCTGGAGCTGATCATGTCGTCGCTGGATTCACCCTGGGGTGAGGGAGGAGGGACCTCTGGGGACGTTTGGCCAGAGCCCTTCTGTAGTTTGCTAACATCGTGTCTTAGTGTCAGCGCATGGCGCCTAGCTGTTTTCTGCAAATCCCCTTGGATCTCCTTTATACGTGGTAACTGGGAACCAAATGAACAGGCTGGTCTTTTTGTCAGAGTTTGGCTGAATTGATTTTTGTGTTGACTGCAAGCTCAAACTGGGCCATGCAAACACAGCACATTTTGTGTGCTGTGGTGAAATGGCTTTATCTATACATGTTCAGGTGCATGTAGATAGATGCTAGACTTAGTTTTGGACTACTTATCTAGAAAATGGTGTTTGTGCCTGGAGAAACAGTTTCCTAAATGGCACTGGGAATTCCATGATGAACAAAGAGCAAGGATTTAGGATACGCCTCCTTATGGAATATTTCCACAGCTTGCCTCTTTGCCCCTGCTCTCTACGGCATGTCAAGCTTCCCTTTTTGCTCTGATCCACCAGTGCACAGCACAGGGTCAAACACTTCAAAGATCAGAGGCCTGAGTATGTGCTAGAGGAGATTTATGGGGTTGAGACCCAACTGCAGAATAGAGGTACTTGGGGTGCTTAAGTTTGCTGCTGGACATCTCAGAGCTGGATGAAGGCACTGCAGAGTCATCTCAAGGGGAGACGTGTTTACACTGAAAAAGCTGACTGTGAAAGTAGTTGTGTTATGGGGATCAGGCATGGCTTGAGTCCTTCAAAGCAATTCCTCTGTCTTGCTCCGTGGTGTGCAGAGGGGCACTGCTGTCAGCTCAGGTGAGGCACCTCACTGCTTTCATAGGCAGCTTTCTGCTCACCCAATGTACCCTCTTGCTAGCTCCACACAGCGGGTAAACCCTGTCTGCAGGTCTTTGGCTCCGAGCTTGCTATTCTGCTTTACATATTCCTATCAGCGTGTCTCCAGTGTCTCCTCTTGGCTCAGCAAGTTGTCTGCCATGATGTATGGTGATGTCTCAGTTTTGAGACGATATTATTGCCACAAGTCCCTCTGGCCTGAATGCCAGGAGGGTGTCTTGTTTAATGGAGCCAAAATGCTGAGTGGTTGAAGGAGCTGTTCTTGTATGCATCTTTGCTCTCTGCTGCCTGTTATGTTTGGGCATCTTTTTTTTGTTGTTGTTGTTTTGGAGCTAAGCCTCATGGATGGCTCCAAAAGTAAGTGGCAGCAAAAAACAACAGGGACTTCCTTTTTTAATCTTTTCTGGTAATCATGTAAAAGAAGGGAGGTGGTATTGACTACAACTAGTAAGTTGTTGACTTGACAAGAGTGGAGAGACTGCCAGTGATTGAGGAGGAAACGTTAGCCATGTCCATTTCAAACTCTTCATTCGTTTCATATTCATTTCGTCCTGGTGACCAATGTCTGCTACAGACAGAGAACAAATTGGTTAAAGGCTCAGTGCTGCCACCTCTTCCCTTCTGGTGTGATGTATCTGCAGGAGTTCTCATCCTGAACTGCTCTGGCAGAACTAGGACCAGGCTTGCTCCTTATCCCCTCTTCTTACCCTGTTGCTCCTAAAATGCTTTCAGGCCTTCATCAGTCATTGAGAAGAAGGGCACGCACTCATGCTGTTGTGAGGTGAGAGATAAAAAGAAAGGAAGGAAATACCTTTCCAAGCTGTCTGTAGTGGGAGCTGACAGTGGCAGCCAGCAACGTCAAGCAGAGGAGGTGTATTTTGGTCAACTAAGCCATTTTTCTGTGAATCACCTTCCCTTTTTCATTCAATCCTATTCTGCTCCAAGAAGCCATCAACAAACTCAATAACTCAACAAAAACAGACTATATATCTGCTCAAGAACAGACCATTAATTCTGTAGCATCCCGCTTGCGAGCTGTATAGCTATGGATTGGTTCCATATAGCTAGGGATCCTGCCAAAGACTTTTCAGAAGTGACTAATGATTCTGTGTGCATCAGTTTTTGGCACCTGAACATCCACCCCCTGAAAGTCTCATCCATTATACATACTGTTATAGAACAGGCAGCCTAGTCCTGCCTCATCAGGGCAGCGCTCTGGTTTCCAGGGGGAACAGATTAAGCCTTTAGGCTTCTCCCTCCTTGCGTTTGCCGAGAGCGTGCCATAAATAGCATTGCCCCGATGTATAAACCCTCAAAATTCATCTGGATATCTGTATAGCCCTTATGGTAAATTCAGTGTTAGGATCATGCAGAATTAGAACAGACTTTTTTTTTTTTTCAGCAGAACTGGCAAAATTTTACCTAAATGCCATTTCATTTTAAAAATATCCCTTCATCTGAGTTGTTTGATACATATTTCTCTGAGTTGTTTGCATAAATTTAGCTATTAAGAATAAAGCAGTGTGGGTTGGAGAAAACCAAAACAATCTTCCTTGCTCGTCCCTCTTTATCCAGTAAGCCAATGTTGTTTTGTACAGCTCTTTGCTGCATGTTTTTCTAAATACCAGCCCTGCTGGAACAATTGGGAAATCCACCACTGTGTTCAGCAGAGCCAGGAACTCACCTCAGATGCTTCAAACCCCCTTCTGCAGAGGCAGATATTCTGCCATGACAGAAACGAAGAAGAGTCTGACCTGTCTTCCTCTGTTCCAGCTTTACTACCAAACCCAGACGTAGGGCTAGAAAGTTGATGACTTCAGTAGACCGCTCTGCATGCCAAGAAGCCCATGGCTTTGGGTTGCCTGCCAGCCAGCCTGGCTACTGCTGCTCCTGCTGCTGTGGACAGGGCCCATGGGTGTGCGAGGGAAGCTGTTACCTCCCAGCAGCATCCATATCGACACCGAACACCATTGCTCCCCTGTGATCTGCAAGACCTCAGGGTGCTCTTCTGACTTTTCTTACTTCTTACCTTCATGCCTCCTAGACTTTCCTTGATAGGAGTAAACTCATGGTGTGTCCTTCTTCCCAGGGGTTGCACAATGCAGTTTTGCCCATACCAATGAGATGCCCCGAGCCCGCTCTGCCTGGGGTGAAACTGTGGAGCCTGGAAGTCATGGTCCATTTTGCAGCAAAGTCAGTCTTGTGCTGCAAGAACATTGTTACATTAAGCGAAAGATCATCAGACATCTTAGAATGGACTTCACTAGCTAGATCTCTTTACATAAATTTAATGAGGAATTGCCAGTGTTTTTGCAAAGCCAGTTGATAATTATCAGCTGAGCTTGACATTTCTGCTAATGGATTAATACAATTTATTGTACTGTGGAGGGGACCTTCTGTGTAGAGAAGCCAATTTCACTTTCAGTTCCAGGTGGAAGACAGTACCCAGCATTATTTCTAGAGACATCTTCATTTAACGTCAAAGATAATTTCAAATATAATTCAAATTCTTGCAAATCTTTGGTCTTCTGCCTGGCCAAAAATATAGTTATTTACTTAACTCTGCGATTAAGCTGAAAGCATCTCTTCTTCTCTGTAGAAAAGTTGTTGCCCTTTAGGAAGATAAGGTTTGCGTTCTGACTGTCATTAACTCTTTTTAAAAACTCCCCCGGTGAAATACATTTGAAAAACACACACATTGCACTTCTTTTTCTTAGCGACAAATCCTGCATGCTCTGGTCTGCAGCTCATGTCTGGTTTCTCCCTTGTGGAATTGTGGAGGTTCACTGATAGCTTAATTTTCATCCTCCCTCCAGTACTGGGACCAGTAGGAAACTTGTCTAAAAGGTTAGATTATTGCCATAGAATTTTTTTGGTTTGGTTTGGTTTGTTGTTACTGTTAATGATATTCAGAAAGACCCCAAGTCTGATGGCTACAAGGGAATTTTAAAGTTCAAATTAGGCAAAAGAAATGTATCAGTGGGAGGAATGTTTTGATTGGAAGTGGATGAAAACCTGTCAGATAATTGCTACTATCTATTTATACCAACTGATGAACTGCCCTGGGATCTCAAGGCTATTGAAAAGCAAAGACCAAGGAGTTTTAGCAAAGCATTAGGTATATGGTTATTCTTATAATATTTGAAATGAAAGTAGTAATGTTTTTAAAAAATTCCATTGACTTTTGATGATCCAAGGTATCTTTAGTAAACAGTTAACAATGAAACATTTTTCTGTGTGTGGGTAGTTATTTTTGCATGAGTTTTCATTGCTGCCATATTTAAGCACCGTGGTTGACTCTTTAAAATACAATTATTTCCTTGAAATTCCAGCTGGCCTAAACTATTACAGGCTTTGTTGCACAACATTTATGTGTAAGGAAAATTTTGATTTATGATCCTTTAAAACAAAACAAGCAGTCCTTTTCAGTTCACATACTGGTTGTTATGCCTGAGTTTGTCTACTAAATGGGCAGATTTACTCGACGTTCCATGAAACAAGGCAACTGGGCAGAAAAATGCTATTCTTGGCTCTACGTGGAAAAAAAATCCTTTCTTTTTTTTCTGGAAATTCCTACAAAGTAAAAGCTTGAACCAAACCTCTTGCCTCTTTGTTTGTGAGGACACATCTTTAACTCTGGCTGGGCAGTCCTAGCTCCTCCTGCGAAGTTCTGTGACGAAGCAGCACTATCTCTTTTTGAATGTGAGGTACATAATACGGTTGCATAATGTTGGCAGAAGTGTTGGCCCAAAAGAATATGCCCGTGTCATTCAAATTAATGTTCTCATCCAGATGTGGCTAGTTGGTCAGGTCTCAAAACGCTTGCTGCTTGTCCAAGAGAACGTATCTTTTTTGCAAGACTTTTTGTCGCAGAACCATCCTGAACGTCTAGCTTCCAGGAGTGCAATTTCGTATTTCTGAGGGTGACAGATTATAAAGAACTCAGATGTGAAGCTTTTTTTTTTTTTCCGTAAAGAGGATTAGCTAGAGGAATCAATGACCGAAGGGAATGATGGATTCACCATCCCTTGATATCTTCATAGCCAGTATGAGTGCCTTCTGAATGGTAATCAAAGATGGGTGGGTTGGCTCTGTGCAGGGCTAACTGGGTGACACTGTGGCTTGCGTTATGAGTGGGATGAGCACAGTTGCTCCAAGTGCCTCTTCTGGCCCTGAGATCCAGGAGCTGAGGGTAAGGCTCCCTAGGGAGGTATATCTGGTCCCATGTCTGGAGTGCCACTTTGCCGGCATACTGCCACCAGTGCAAGAGACCGAAATCTCCTGGTGCACAGGGAGACAGTGCCCAGCTGTTGGGGACAGACCAGGAGGCTCTTGAGCCAGGGAAGAGCAGCTGTGACTAATCTTCTTCTGCCCTGTGCAGATGTGTTGGCCTGTCTGAGAAGCTGTGTCACCTATCTTCATTCTCCGCCTGCCCTTCTTACTGCCTCCGCTTCGTGCTGTCCCTGTCAGTGCCTTTTTGTCTTCTCTGTCTCCAATGTTTCCCTGTTCTCTCCTAAATGGTCCCACCCTCCAAACTGATATGCCTTTCCCTTCCCCCATGTATCACACACTGCTCTTGTGCCCCACCACTTCCCTTCTCCTGCTTCTGTCTTACCTACCCAGACTGTAAACTTGCTGAGGTCCTGCTGCTCCCTAGGTATGTGGTAGGGTTGGCTTTTAGGTCAGTGCTGTAGGGTTACACAGAAATCTACATCCTCTGACCTGTTTGTTCCAGCGTGGACTATGGGGAGGTAAGCGCTCAAAGCAGAGGCAGGTAGATCCCATTTATCTACATTAATGCTTGGCTACATGCTCATTAATCCTCGGTGCTGTAGGTCCCACTGTAGAAAGTGTGATTAATAACAACAACAATAATAATTTACAAAGATTTTTATTTTAGAGGGAAAAAACAAAGAGAATCTTAAAGTGATCAAAGTTATTGCTCAGATTATAAGGCTGAAAGTTACGCTGAAATTAAAGTTGTGATAAAAAGTTTTTAATTCTCTACAGTTGTGCCTTTGCCTTTGAACAAAGATTTGTGTCTGAGGTCATGGTTTACACCTGAAGCCACCACCAACAGAGGGCCGTTCTTCTAACAGCCATCTGCTGGGATATTCATCCAGCAATGAAGGGAAGGGAACAATTTTGAATATGATGGTGCATCCTGCAGAATTTCCTTGCTGGAGCAGAAGGAGAGACCAAGCACTGCAGCACTGCGAGTTGGGGCCAGCACTCCTTTTCTCTGTAGTAGCCTGACCATGCTTTCTCCATCCAGTGGTCGAAGAAAGCAAAACGGCGTCACCGGAGCTCAGCAGTCCAGTCTCACCCCTGCCAGTCCTGGATCGAGAGATCCTGAAATGTTTTCTGAAGTACATTGGTGTTTCCCTACTGCAGACTTCAGCAAGAGAAGCAGCAAGGGTCTCTCTGGTGTGTGGACTTCTGAGTACGTGTGTGAATCCTTGCTAAGAGGGAGGAGAGAGATCAAATCAGACGTGCCAGCAACAGTGGCTACGTTTCCTTTTCCTGCTAATGTCCCTGAACAATTGCAATATTTAAATGTTAGCTGCTCCTTCAGGGTTTTTCTCGACCTTCATATTTTTTTCAAGCTGAGGATTAGAGCCAGAAGATTTCTATTGTTTCTGGGCTGTGCCTTTCTGAAGCAAATAGTTAGGGTGTGCACCTCCGCTTCACTGGCCCCTTCCCACCCGCCTCCCTTGGGTGCCTCCTGGCTGTCAAGCTGTGTGTTATCTCCCACGGGCGGGATGAGGGACCCGCTCTAGTCAGTTTGGAAAAATAATCGACTCTGGGCTGATGATTGGAACTCTGACCATCATGTTTGCTGATTGAACCATTGACTTGCCCTGGCAGGAAATGAACATTGTAGAAATGATGTGGAAGTGTTATTTTTTTAAACATTTCAAAATGTGGGCTAGGGAAAGAAAGAAAAGGGAGTGCAACGGGAGAAAAAAAAAAGAAAGAAAATTACTACCTTCAAAATGTATCTGTTTTACCTTATAATGTTTGCAATGTGCTTTGGAAGCCGGGAGATTAAATTTCTTTTTCTAATGCTGTTTGCCAGAGTGACACAAATTGTGCCTGTCTTTTCTCCTGTGTTTCAGTGGCACAGGAGCCAGTGTAGCCCAGTTTCTTAGCATTTGCTGTTCATGCAGCATCTTTGATAATATTAAGAGTGATGTGTGCAACTCTGGAATACTATTTAACTGCGGCAGGTAGGAGAGCACATGTCTTCTGGGAGAACCTGGCTGCTGCTTTGTTTTTATCTTTTTTGGAAAAGCTCTTATCTCAGTGTAGTGGTAAATATATATATTTTTTTAAATGGCAACATTTTAAAAATTGATTTTGTTCAGATTCCCAGCCACATGTAGTTCTGTCCCTGCAGATGTTTAAACACATGTGTACCCTGTGTGTGTATAGTGCATGTGACATCAACATTTTGTTATCTTTAAAAATACTTTCAGACCATGCTCCTGAAGTCAGTGAAGCTTTCTGTGCATGTGCAGTTGCACATGGGTAAACTGGTTTTGATCCTCAGAAGATTGTTGATGCATCCTGGTTTTAAGCTTAAATGAAAGCAAGCGACATAAAACATACAGGAAACAGGGGTACACACCAGCTAACTATAATCACCTGTGTTCAGACAGACTTGTATCTCTAGGGTCTCTCTAAAGTCACTGGCAATAGAGATATTACTCCAGAGATGATTTAAAGCACTTACTTAATTTAGGCACTTCGGGAGACTACTCTTCTAATTTAGGTGCAAAAAATCAGTGTGAATAGCCCTCCTGGTTTTAATTCCTGGATGCAAGTCATCCAGAAAATGGTTGTTGCCATGTAAATAAATGACGGGCGTACTAACAGCACCGGTGGCTCCGACAAGGACTTCCCGCGCCCCCCGGAAAACTAATTAACCTCCCTGTCTCCATCCTGCAACGCACGCACGCCAGGCTCTGCAGGGCTTTCGTGAGCTGTGCTCGTTAATATGGGCATCGCACCCTCAGACCCTGGGAGGAAAGGTGGAAGAGAAGAGGAAATATTTTTACAGTAGACAGCCGCTTGATTTCTCCCCTATTAAGGGAGGTGACGAGCGCAATTTGTGAGTGCTGGGCACAGGAGGGATGTGTGTGAGCTCAGCTGGCGCTTGCCTCCCTGCCAGCAGGGAGGACCTTGAGTCTGGGAGGTGGTGGCTGCGGCTGTCCCGTGTGAGGCTTTCCTCTAAAAAGGGCAGGAAAACACAGCTTGGGCACACCACCTTGCCAGACAAAACCCGTCTGTGAGTCCCTGCCCCACACTGCTGCTGGGCACCGGCAGTATCCCGGGGGGATGCTGCACGCGAGAGGTGCCAAGGGAAGAGATGACTTTGCTCTGCAGCTGCATCTCTCATCTGCACAGGGACAACGCTAATGAGTTTGGTGTCCCTGCTGCAACCTCCAGCGTGACTTTGTCTGTAGCAGGAGAAGATGGTGGCTGCTGTTGGGCTGCAGCGGCACCGGCACCGGGGACCAAAACATGCTGGGTGGGGGGCACACTGAAATTCACCTCTTAGTGCCGCAGACTTGCAAATTAAGTCTTTTACTCTTGGAAGTCCCCTGAGCAGAACAGACAGGACTCTGCGCCCAGCAGCAATCCTTGCTGCAGAGCAGAAGGTGAGTTGTATTTTTTTGCTGTTTTCAGCCTCCCAAACTTTCATTTTTGTCAACTGACTGTGAAAGGTGTTGGTTGTCTCTGAAGCAGCATGGGCAGACTCATGCTGAAAGACTTAGCTCTCCTATGAAAGGATGAGTGGGAGGACTGGCACAGAGTTGAGCTTGATTAGTATTGAGCGTAAGTTTTTCCTTGACAAGTCTTTGGCACATTTCTGATTACTTACCTCTTCTCTGTGCCAAGTCCTTGCAAGACATGTACTGAATGTCCAGTGCCAAACAATCTTTTTAAATATTAATCACTAAGAAAGCACATAAATTCTGTGGTTCAAAAACTGTGTATGTGTCATTTGATCTAAAACAAAACAACTTTGGGCCACACTTGGTTTCAGTTGCTTGTTTTCTGTGCTTTAGAGTTTTTTCTCCCTATAAACCACTTATCCATGCAGACCAGCTTATGGCTGGCCCTTGCTTGTGTGTAAACAAGTGCAGTTCTTGTCATTAACCTTGTGCTACGGCCAGCTTAATTCTCAGTCTTGGTGCTAGCGTAGATGACAAGAATGAGCGGAGCTGGAAAAGCCTGCTGGGTCAGGGCTTTCATGGTTCACACGGTGTCTGCACCACAGATAACCTCTTGCTCCCGCTCTACCCCTCAAGAAGCCAACGCCAGATGACAAAGGTGCATAAGGCCTTTTCTTTGTGGTGGTATCTAACCTTAAGCAAGGATGGCAGGAATGCCCATAGTCTTTATTTTTGGCGTTGTTCTGCTTAGGGGTGAGGTTTGATCAGATACTTGAGCCTGAGAAAATGTTTGCAAGTAGCAAAAGATGCAGGACCTCTTTTGTCCTTCTCTTTCTCAAACAAGCAGCCTTCCTGCTTCACCTGCCCAGGCCCTGACTCTCACCTGGCCTGTTGGTGAATCGGTCTGGCTTCCTATATTGGCTTATTAAAAAAAAAAAAAAAGAAAAAGACATTTTCTGCTGCTTTTATTTGCGAGGGAAGAGCCACCTTGTGAAATCTCACTGTGAGCCTTACAGCTGAGCAAGGTTTACTCTGGTCAAGTTCCACCATATGTTCTTCAAGTCAAGTCTGTGGGAACAGTTCAGAGAAAATCGCAACTTTGTAAAACAAGAAGACAAAAGGTTGAAATGGATATGGTGATTCTTCCTTCACTGGAAGGGAATGCATTTGCTGGACACGGCTGGTAAACAGAAGATACCAGTATTTTTGCTTTCTCCTCTTTTCATTCAAATCAGTCAACTTTGACTCCCTAGTGCTTCTCTATGATAAGACCTGAAGGCAGGAGATCCACTCAACCTGAAGCACTTACAGCCATACCAGAGTAGGCAGGGGAAACCTGCAAGTAACTGGCCCAGTTTGGAGAGTGACTGAGCTGCTGCTCCCTGTCACGGGCCATTAAAAACAGGGTCAGTTACTCTGGTGCCTTCTCAGCATTGGGTGGCAGGCATTGGGGCTTGAAAGCTTCAGGGCCATGATGTGCTACCCGCAGAGACAGTGAACAGAGTGATGTACTTCAGGGGTTCTCATATTGCTTTTCATGTCTTCCCATTCTTCCTATTTCAAAGACAATATTCAAATGTATTTCAAAAAGTGCTGCAGGCTCTTTGATGCCCTCGGATCCAGTTCCTCTGGGGACACAACAGAAATCTCTAGCCTATTCCCTTTATTTCTGCTCTCCGGGATTCTTCTGCCCATAGACAATAAGTTTTTTTGCTTCTCTGTGTGGGCAATTCCTCTTATAAGACGTGAAGCTATTTCAGCCTAGTTTTGCAAGGCAAGTGCAAATTATGTCACAGAAAAAGAGAATATGGATTCCCCTGCCTTTGCCATCTGACAGTGTCTGAAGTCTGCCAAAAAGTCTCAGAATTCCTCTTTAAGTTGGAGAAGTCATCTTGATTAAAACTTGCCCTTCTCCTATTGGCCTATGAAACCTCAAGCGCTCTGAATCTCACTTCAGTTCACACTGACAATGTAGAAGAAGCTACTGCTTTCAGGGAAAATGCTGTATTATCCACTTTCAAAATGTGCACATTTTGAAATGCATTTTTGTTTGGCTTCAGAACAAAATCCAGGGTCTTCAAAATGTCGCCTCTCAAAAAATTTTTGGGTGGGGCAGGTTTTCTATAATTTTAATTTCAAAGCCCGGAAAAGTGTTTTCCTATTTTGTACTTTCACTTGTATTTTATTTTGATAATTTTCACTGTTTTTTGACCTGCCAATAGTGATACTCAAGTCATATGTACTGATCGTGTTAACTTATTGTAATGTAATAATAGAAATATTCTATTCTGTTTACTTTTTGCCTAGGGATAACTTATCACAGGGGTAGCTATGCGGGACTGAAAATGTATAATAAACTTTTCAACCACAATTTGAAATGTTTCATTTAAAAATATTGCATGGGAATACAAATTAAAATGCACATATTTTATGTAATATCAATTTTAAAACAATGCCTTTTTTGACCTGAAATCTTGGTGAAGCTTACTTCCTTAGTCTCTCTTCAGAAGCTGCAGTTCAAATACATAGGAAAGCCCTATGGTTCTTTACAATTTGGTAGTTTTTTTGGTTCTAGACACTTCTCAGTTTTGCTTAAAGATCACTGATGCAGTCAAATAAAAGGGCATAAAAGTGAAGATAATGCATATTTATTTTGAGCGAAGATTTGACTAGCTCTTTCTAGCCAACCCCCTCCACAATAGGTGACTACACACTTTTTGTTTAGCTCCATACCGTTACTAAAGCTGCTATAACAGCAAGGTGATTCTTTTAAAATGTGCTTTACATGATGGGATGAGAATCCCAAAACATTTCATTGTGGAAATACAGTCTTCCTATTTGCTGCCAAGAAATGTATCCTGACTTCTGTGTCTACATTAAGGGAAGTTAGCTCACATTCAGGTTCTAGAGTAAGCTTCAGGCTGTTGAGGGTGATGGAGTCCACTAATACCGTGGTTCAGCTGTGGGATATAGCCATTCACTTTAAGTGGAAACCCAGGAGCATATCATGTCATATCATATTTAGATTTGCAGACCCGTGTGATTTTCTTTGGGACTAACTCTGACACAGTGCATGAGTGGCATAATCATTAAAAAGACTTCAGAGAGCCTTGCTGCGACTAAGGAGCATGACTTTCTTGCTAAAATTAGCCGTGTTTGAGGGTATGAAGGGGGGAGGGGAGAAAGGAGTGGAATTAGTCACAGTAATGTCAGCTTTGGGTTAAATCCAAGCGAAATCCAGTGAAGCATTTCTGTAGCTTTGTGTTTTCCAAGGGCTGTACATTGCTTCTTTGGACAAGTTAAATACTGCAATGCTTTGATATCTCCAAGATCCCCGATTAAGTTTAAAGGATCCAACATCCACTCATCTCCACTGCCCAGCTGAAGACACTTCCCTTCCCTCTCTGATACCCTTCCAGCCCCTCGACCCCGCTCCACTCCAGCAGGGGCTGAGTACAGATTGAGTCACTTGCCTGGGAGGAGCGGTGGCATTTCAAGCCCTTGGCAGGAGGAGAGGAGCTGGAAGACTTGGAAGCGGTTGTCAGTCTCTGCCTCTGTGCCTCCATGCCATATACTGGGCTGGCCACGGCTTTCAGAGGGCTGATGGTGCCCTGGCTGGTGCTCATGTGTGCACAGCTCCAGCCAGAGCCCTTGGTGGGGTGTCCCAGCCTCAAACAGCCCAAGGCTGCAGGGAGAGCCTGCGGTTCTGGCTCCTGAAGGCTGGGACATCCCTCCTTCCTAGGCCGGGAAAGCTTCACACTTTACCCAGCAACACGATGTCAGGGAAGAGATAAAAAAACCACACACACCCCCCTCCGCCCCCTCCAAGTAGGCTAAGTGCTGATCTCTTTCATGTCTCTGATGTCTTATCACATTTCAGATGCTGTCACTACACCCGGCTGGGATATTTTCAGTGGAAATACCTAAGGAGAAACGAGAACAGTTTTGGTAGAAATAAATATCCAGAACTCAGCCTCCTTTGCATTGCAATGTGATGGGATTTGGAAAGAGTAAAAAGATGTGTGAAAGAAAGAGCTTGTTTATGCAGGAAGCTGCTGTGAAGCAGGACAAACTGGGCTTCACAGCTCAGTGCTGCCGTGCCCGAGCTGTTTCCAGTCTTGGAGTTAGTCATTTGGAAACCACCTGCAGTGTAAAAAACCATCCTCTCTACTGGGGCTTTCTCTGCAAACCTCTCACCGGTGCCATCATGAGATAGGCAGTACCGTTCCCTAGCTCCTCCGTGGTGTAGTGCAGACTTTCTCACCCCTTTAGTCAACGTCTGCTTCAGTTGATTAAAAATTATTTGTGCCTTGCTGTACTATGTGGTTGGAGTGCATGTGTGTGAACATACCTTGCACGTCATTTGCACCTTATAATGCCTCACAGACTGAGGATGCTGCTGTATATCCGCAAAATAGGAATATAGTCTCTGATAAACAAGTGAGAGGGACCTAGGACTCAAACAGATGGAAGCTTGATTGCACCTACTGCTGCACCTATGTTACTCTGAAGTGACCTCCTGTTAAAGAGGGTCTGCCATAAAGGCCTGCTGGCCACAGGTGGGCATGTTAGCTGTTCTCGGGAGCGGGCTGCCAAGAAGAAGTAAGTATACACACTGCAGTGTGTATAGGGTCTTCCTTCAGTTTCCGGAAAGCTCCATGGCTCCTGCACCGGCTTTTCCTGGTTCTTCACAACCTTGTGAAAATGACAAGTGCTGACTGTCTAAATAGATGCTTGATAGGAAATACTCTCCTCTCTGTAGATCGCTCTTCCATTTGCACTCTGCTTTTCAATAGACTTCCCATTACCTTTGTGGTGTTGACATGTGAGCAGGACCACCATGTGTGCTCTTACCCTTGTGAACTAACTTACCTCTTCTGGACACAGAGGCGCATCCCACCTTTGCCACAGGGGAAGACTTTGCATGGACGGTTACCCTAAAACACCCAAAATGCTCTAAAATCCCACTGTAACCTACCTGGAAGCAGTTGGGGTTCACTTGCCATGGTGAGATGAGGCTCTGTGATCAATTTGCAGTGGCAAGTGGATGGTGAGACCAGCTGTGCCAGCTGATCTGATACCGGGTGTCAGCATTCTCCCAAACTGCTCTTTCAGACACTGGTTATTGAGTTGTGGCTTTCAGAGATGCTGGCCAGGAGATTGTTACACCAGAGAGCTCGTACACATCAGCGGGATCAAGGACACTTTATTTGGAAAGAAAGAGCAGCTGAATAAATAATATATGTTTCTTTTTTATAGAGTTGCTTTCCTTCTTCAGGAGGTTGAGTGTCTTCCAGGGTGCAAACGAGAGGAACTTTGGCCTCTGACTAAGCCTTGGAAACCTGGTAGAAAACAGAGCAAAGTATTGTGTCGTACTCCAGAAACAAAGGAGCAGCAGCAGCACCGGTATCTCCCCTCCTACTGCAGCAGTTTCTGTAGGAAGCTGAATAATATTTACCAGATTTGTACCTGTGTCTCTAAGGAATTCTGAAAATACTTTTAGAAATACCTGTCCCTGTTTCAATTATCTCCGTTCGGCAAGTAGCGCTATTGCTACTCAGTGGGGTCTGAAACATTAATGACATTTCCCAGCAGGGGCCCAGATGGATGAGGCAGAGTAGAAAGAATTGCTTTAGCCATGGAAAAAAGCATTGAAATCAGAAATCTCAAAGTTATGCTAAGTTTTGTAATTTTATTAGTTAATTTAACAGTTCATTTAACAACTGTTAATCAGTTTTTAAGAAAATATTCTTCTTTCTAATTAGAAACACTTAATATTATATTAGTATTCTTATTTAAACCTCATGGTTATCTTTCAGTTGTGAAAACTGTAAATTTAACCCTTAATATTGAACTGAGAGCCTCACCATTTTTAATGTCGTTTTATAATATGGCTATTAGATGCGCTGTGTAATTAATATTCCTAAATGAACATGACCTCAGATTTATCTGAGAGCCCAAAGAAGATCTTTCAGATTATGTAGTTGAAAGAAATTACTCATCCCATACTTTTTAAACTTGAGTGAGCTTTCTAATAGACTTTCCCAAGTCTCAGATAATGTTAATCATCCAAAACTTTGGAAGGGAAGATAATCATCTGCTTTTCAACAGGAAATTATCCTGTCCTGTCCTGTCCTGTCTTACCTTACCCTACCCTACCCTATTCCTGGTGTCAGGATGTCATAAGGGAGTGTTTTCCAGAAGTATGTGGAATATACTCTGTTTACTAATGCTGAACTGACACTTGTTACTGGAAGTTTGTTCTTGCTCTTATCCTCTCTCCCCACGGGGAGGATTGTTTGAGCTGTTCAGTTTCTAAATTACAGTAGGCTTTCCCCCCTTTTGTTCTAAGTGTACCTGTCACCCGGTGTTTATTTAGGGAAAGGAAAAATGACAACTGCAGAACTGCACCTTGCAGTAGGAGCCTGATTTGCTTATGTCTGCAAGGGTTGAAGGTCTCGGAGCTCCTACTCGTACATCAAACCAAACCGAAAGAAAATTTAATTTCCCACACAAGTCAGTCATTGTCCTTGTGCAACAAACATCTGCTCTGCCTAGAACCTGAATTTCCCAACCTAATGGGAGCAACCAAGTCTTTCAGAACCTGAGTGCGCAAAATGCTGATTGTCCTAAGCTTGTAGGGAAGGGGGCAAGTTGTAGATGCTCAGTGTTTAACAGAGCGAATTCTTACTGCCTTTAATGCACCTGTCTGCGTGGTTGGTTGGGTTTTTTTCTTCTTTTATGATAGATTTTAAGGCTTTCTATCTCAGTATCTCAGAAATACATTATCAAGAATTCAGGTACGACCTATTCATGGAATTCTTCTGAATTGTGATGGAGAACAAAACATACTGCTTACTGATAGAGCTGCGGTCCTGGAGACATCTGATCCTATTGCCTTGCTCACCTCCCCAGCAAGAGTAAGGAAGCAGAGGTGGGAGTACAGACTCTTACAGTTCTGTCCAAAGCAAGGGAGACTGAGGGAAAGGAGCTTGTTGACATGAAGTTAAAAAGATTTATAAAGGCGACATATGGTATAAAATATGATAAGGACAGGATGCCTCTCGCTCACAGAAATACCAGGTGATAGTTCTAACACTCAGCGATGATACGGAATTTCTTGAAAGCATGCCTTGTCTTTTTACCACCTGCTTCTTTGCAAGGGGGGGGTCAGGATAATACCCCCAAGGGAGATTGCTCCTTCCATCCTGCTACTTCACAATATCAACTTGCAAAAGGAAGGTGGTTGGAAACAGACCAACTCTTGGAAGTCCTGAAGTTGTCTTGGCTCCTAGCTATCTGCTAGGCTAGCTTTGCTTAGGTGTGTTATCTCCATGGAAGTAAAAACACCTCATTTTTTTTTTTTTTAGAATCATCTGAGTCACTTTGAGCACTAGACAAGCTTTCAGAGAAAAACCAGTAAAGCCAAGGGCTAAGTTCTTGGTTATTTACTGGCAACAAAGTTGCAATACAGAAATATGAAAAAATAAATAAATGCAAACTTCAAATATACTTCACAGCTACAGATTGCTCCATCTGTCACACAGGATTTCTTGGTGGAAGCTGAAGAGACCTTTCTGTCCCTGAGCCCTGTTTCAGAACTGCACCTCAGATGAGTCTTCTCTGTACCCTTTACTCTGCAGGTGAAGTTGTTTGTTGTTTACGCTGCTGAATACAGGTGAAGGGGGCAAATAATTTCTAAAAACTTCTAACACTCATCCACACTCTGTTTTTTTTTTCTTCTTCTGATCTACCTTTTAGCTTAATCTGGTCTGCATTTAAGATCAATAGAGAATCTTTTCATACTTTCTCCTTCCTCAATTGCAATGTGGCTATGCATCTATAATGTAACATTTGTCTTAAGGCTTGTCATAAAGGGTTTTTTTTGAAAAAAAAGCTTAGATTGATTTTTTTTTCCCCCTAACTGTTGTGGGTTGACCCTGGCTGGATGCTAGGTGCGCACCAAAGCCGCTCTATCACTCTCCTTCCTCAGCTGGACATGGGGAGAAAAAATATAACAGAAGTCTTGTAGGTCAAGATAAGGACAGAGAGATCACTCAGCAATTACTGTCACGGGCAAAACAGACTCGACCTGGGGAAAATTAATTTATTTTATTACCAATCCAATCAGAGTATGGTAATTAGAATTAAAAAATGAATCTTAAAACACTTTCCCCCCTCCCCTCCCTTCTTCCCAGGCTCAACTTCACTCCCAATTTTCTCTACCTCCTCCCCTCGAGTGGCGCAGGGGGACGGGGGACAGGGGTTGAGGTCAGTTTCTGCTGCTCCTTTCTCTTCAGGTGGAGGACTCCTTACACTCTTCCCCTGCTCCAGCGTGGGGTCCCATCCATGGGAGACAGTTCTCCGTGAACTTCTCCAACATGAATCCTTCCGTGGGATGCAGTGCTTCAGAGACAGACTGCTCCAGCGTGGGTTCCCCACTGGGCCACAAGTCCTGCCAGAAAACCTGCTCCAGTGTGGGCTTCTCTTCATGGGGCCACAGCTCCTGCCAGGAGCCTGCTCCAACGTGGGCTTCCCACAAGGTCACAGCCCCCTTTGGGCATCCACCTGCTCTGGTGTGGGGTCCTCCATGGACTGCAGGGTGAATATCTGCTCTACCATGGACCTCCATGGGCTGCAGGGGGACAGCCTGCCTCACCATGGGCTTCTCCACGGACTGCAGGGGAATCTCTGCTCCTGCACCTGGAGCACCTCCTCCCCCTCCTTCTTCACCAACCTTGGTGTCTGTAGACTTGTTTCTCTCACTCCTTTCTCTCGGTTGCCGTCATGCAGGTTGTTTTTTTCCCCTTCTTAAGTATGTTATCCCAGAGGTGCTACCACCATTGCTGATGGGCTCAGCCTTGGCCAGCGACGGGTCAATCTTGGAGCCAGTTGGCATTGGCTCTATCAGATGGGAAGTTTCTAGCAGCTTCTCACAGAAGCCACCCCTATAGCCCCCCTGCTACCAAAACCTTGCCACGCAAACCCAATACACTAACCTTTTGCGAATGCTAGGTATAACACAGATGCAAGGGATATGGGACATGGAACAATTACCTCTCTCCAGTGATGTTAATTTTAGGGGATATATTTTTTTCAAATCTAAAGTGGCCCAGTCATACATATGCATGCCTTGATGCCATTTGGAGCTTGCAGGTAAGGCTTATGCTTTACGACGATGCTGGATCCTACTACCTTTATGGCATTATCCTAGCATTACTGATATTTATGACCAAAAAAGTATCTTTGGTATTTCAGTCTGGAACTTTTAGGAATCAAAAATATTGTTCTGAACTTAAACCAGAAATCCTGATCACCAGTACAGCTTTTATCTGGTTTTCTTGCCTACGTCTACGTGGCTTCCTACAGTACTATATCTCTACTATATCCATAGTTCTGTAAATAGAAATTTACCAATGATGCCACTATAACTTTGCTAATTAATGTATATTCACACCATCTTTAAGAGCTGCTAGTAAATTTTGACTCTTCCAGCACATAAATCTGCTGCACACTATGTAGTTACTTTCTAAAATGGGAGAGACATCTCGCGTACAACTCACTCACAATCACCCTTCCAGGCTAGTTAAGGTAAGAAGTTTCAAGATATGATTCATCATGATATATATGAGATTACGCTTTCAAATTCATCCTTGGCTCTGTCTCTTAACATTTTCACTAAGTGCTGAGCCGACAGCTGGTGTCAATGCACAAGCTTTGCATTTTGCCTTACTGTAATGAGACTTTGCAAGATCTCTGCAACAGTAGTAGTATTTTCCTTAACAAATAACTAATTTTAAAAAAATTAGTGTTGTATGAGGGAAGGTGCTGGAAAAGTAGTATGTTCCTGGGTGGTCAAAAAATGAATTTGGTAGAAACAGAGTCTGATGTGCCATGCAGACTATTCTGTACAAATTAGGTGTTATGTATCTGTCAGAAATAATCCTACACATTGGCTAATGAAGCCATGATTTGGGAAAAGGTGGAGAGACAGGTTATCTGATTAGGTAGGTATGGATATAATTCCTTGCTGCAGAAAGTACTAAGCAAGTTTTAGTACACACTTGCTCTCAGAACTTTGACCCTGATAATAACATGTTAAAAAAGAGACACATATGAAAAGTAAAAAAAAAAAATAAAAAATTTGGAGACACAATACCTCTCGAATAGCAATTCTCATATTATTAATAAGTGATTGCATCTTGGCAAGGGACAAACATATAGAAAAATCAATACTAATGCCTTTGGATCACTCAACAACATTAAATATGATGGACTGCAAATCCAGGCTGGGTTCCTGGTGGCTCTGGTAGGGGTAGATAATTCTCTGCTTTGGTTGCTCCGTTACTTCCTTGAAACCCTGCAAAAATAATCTGAAGCAAATGGGTTTTTTGACCTGATTTTTTTCTTTGCCATTCCAGTGTATTTGAAGGCTGTTAGAGAAGGCAAAATTCCCTGTTCTCTGGCTGGCAGGTGCACTTCTCGCCTTTCCTGACCTTGGGATGGTTCTGTATGGCACTCTGCAATGGGTAGAAGTTCATCAAATCATGATGGATGTTGATAAATTCCTAGAAGCAGTAAGGGACATAGAAAGGACAGAAGACTTGTGGTCTTTCTGTTGATGTGGTTTGGAGCCCTCCTTTCTCTGTGGGACTGTTTGCTGTTTCCAGACACAGACAGAGGCAGCTGAAAGTCTCCTTGTTGATATAGGGACTCACAGCTGATGTTTTTTCTAGGCTGTCTTTTCTATATTTAGCCATACATCAGTAATCTTCCAAAAAATTGGACAACACCAATTGTTAGTGCTGAAGAAAGCTTAGAAGATTTGACTAAGCAAGATGTGGGTGGTAAACTTATGTGAGTACTGCTCAAATTGGTTCAGAATAGATCTGGCATCTGCATTTCCTCGTGGATTAATTGGGACGAGTAACTTTGACTTCTGAGGTTGTTTAGGAATGCTTCATTTTAAAAAATTGCACTGGGTGCTTTGGTCATGTGACTTTTTATTTCCCTCATGGGATTACTGAGATCTTGCTGGTTTAAAAGCTATGAAATGAAAGCCCCGTGAAAACTGTTAACAACATATTGAGCTCAAGAAATCCTTATGAAAAAGGCCTATGCATTGTGTAAGTTTTACTCAAAGACTGACAGATCTGTTCTTGGTATCAATCATCATAAGTCTGCTGACACCAATGTTGTTATGCTGTTCTATGTAACCTGAAGTTCTGCCCTTCAGAATTAGAGTGGCATGGTGTATTTGCTCTTTTCCCTAGCATAGTTTTTCTGTTGCGAACGCTGAATTGTTTGTATGAATTTTTAGTTAAATATTAATTTGTAGTGAAGCCTGTGAAAACCCTAGAGTTTTAGTTACTGATGCTGCTCCTGACACTTAGTCATAGACCAAGACCCACTCTACTAGGTATTGCACAAATTTGTAAGGAGGATCTTGCAATTGGAAGGAGTAGTTTACAATCCAAGGCTAAGAGGGGAGACAACTGATGCTGATAGCATACACAGGAGCACAGGGAAACAAGGAGGCAAGGTAGCTCAGCATGATGCAGTGATCTCAGCACACCAGGAGCTCAACTGTTGAAATATTTTGTAGACGCCAGGCAAGAGAGGGCTTCAAGGAGGCATATGAGTGATGTCTTTTATTGGCTTTTTTACCTAGCAGCAGTAGAAAGCATAGAAGGTGCTTACTTGAAAATGTAAGTGGAAAATAAAATTACTGTCTTGGACTGGGTGGTAGTAAGATACAGCTACTGATGCAGTGATAATAGTGAAGGAGTAAGCTGCAAAGGGCTTTGAATTTCTATTGGATTTGAGAAGGCTGCTGTGTAGCAAGACCTGGAAATTGTAGCTAGCTGAACTCAAGGGCTAAGTGTGCAAATACATTTATGAATCATATTTCTTTAAACCCAGCTAGCTCTGTTCAGTGATAAGAGTCAGGTAGTAACCTTTTGCATTGATTCTTCTTAGAAAGACCTCCCTTCCAGATAACTTTAAGACATCATTCAATGTCGTGATTTGATGCTGAACGTGATTAGAGTATTGGTGCTTGTAGAGAAGGTGTCCCTCTCTTTTTTCCAATTTAATGGATGAAATAAGGGACATTTCAGCTCAGGTTTGAATGCTGGGATTCAGTGTTTGAAGTGTCAGTGGTCTACAGCTCTTACTGTAGAAAGCTCCTCTTGCTGTGCTCTGACAGAGCTCAGAGCTCACTCTTAAGGCATAAGGCAAAGTCTGCTCCCTTGAGGTTTTTCATGTTCCAAGTGTAGGCTGATTGAACTCTCACAAACGCTTTTATATTTTGGTGTATGTCAAGTTGTTCTGGAAATGCTCTGAGTACATACTTATCACAAACAAAACAGCAATGAGAATTTTTAAAATAAATGACTGAATCAGTGCTTTATGAGGGCCATTTACATTAGACAAGTACTGACTGATCTTATGCCAAAGCACTCTCTTTTGGACTATTAGCAAAATAAAAGGTTCATATGTTTCGATATCTATGGTCTAGTTAAAGGCATCAGGCTGAAATATGCTGAAGTTAGATACAGCCATAATATGGGATCCATCAGTCAGAAAGTGCATGGGCTTCAGGAAATGAAATAACAATCTTAGTAATGGTGGGAGCTTAGAGGAAGAATATGGTTAATGTAATTAGAAAGAGTTTCAATCAAGGAACAAGTTCATCTTACAAGTGTTCTTCCACAGAGAAAGCACTTTCCATGAATGACTTTTGCTGCCCTGGCTTCTTGATCTTCATGCAAAATTAACTAAGACTCATCAAAATTTCATGGCCTATAAACTAAGCCACTTCAGTTTAGTGTCACCCAGATGAAATATTGAAGTGTGACCATGGCACTTGGTAATAAACTATCGTTTAAAAGGAATGGGTGGGGAAACCTGTGATGCTGAGGAAATAAAAAGCAATTAAAACCTATATATAAAAGAGGAATCACAAGAAGGAATTACGCTTCTGGGGAATGACAGGCAACCTCAAGGAAATAATTGAAGGGAGAAATGTCATTCTAACCTTTTAAAATATTAAAAAATTAATATAGCTGAAATACCATCAAAAAACAATCCTGTAAACAAATCTATATTCATGGGACTTCATGTCTGTCTTCAGGATGCTCTTCAAACGTGCAAAGCATTGATCTGGTGGCCGTGGCCTGAGGAAGACCTAAGATATGATGTGAGATCAAGTTACAACCACAGCGAGAAGAACGCTGAAATTTTCTGATCCTCTTTTCCTTCTGGATTACACTTTGGATTACATATAATTCATAACCGAGGAAAACACCTGGGAAATCCTTCAAGAAATTATGCTCTGAAAAGCCTGTTTATAGCTGACACAAATCTATTTAGCAGGCGTGTTTATCAGGTTTACTTATGTTCCTGGACAACTGAAAGTTGTTGGTAGATGTAATACGGCTGCTAAATTCCAAACAGTTGCTTGGTGCTCTTGTAGCGTGCATGGATGCCAGCTGGTAAAATGGAAATGACTGACTGATGTAATATCAGCTTTCAAAAAAAATGTGAATAGTTATGAATATATTGTCATCTGTGGGATCATCTTTGAACAATGGTCCCAAACCATCAAATACTGCCGATGCTCCACCTTTGCCATCTGGCAACTTGCACACAGATTCTGTTGAAAACCACTGAAAAGCAAGTTACAAATCCCTAGCTGATGCTGTTAGGTGTCATGTGGCATTTACAGTAGTTATGGATGTAAATCATTCATAATCCAATATCAAACTGAAAAGAGCAAATGAGTTTGTCTCTGTGGTTAAAAAGAATAAGGTATTGATTACCATAATAAATTAACAACTTGAAGCCTGATATATGTCCTCTGAGTGCTGAGGGCTGTGAACTGGAACAGTCATGTATTACACATTAGCCTCATGAGATTTAAAAGCAATTGCACTACAAGAATAGCTAGTTATTAGAAGAGTTCTGTAAAAATTATTTTAATGGCATTAACTGCAGGGCTAGAACAATTACCTACCTGCAATCAAACTAATAGCTTTTCATTAATTAAGATAGTTGAGCAAGACCCTGTCTGTCTTCACAGTTTTGTTGTGGGAAATGATGCCGCGTGTATTTTCAATGGCAGGCAGATGGGTGACAACATGGACTTTTGCAGGACGGTGGAGGGAGCTAAAAAGCACTTGGCACTTCCAGAGGCTTCTGCATTGAGGTGGTTAGATGTTGGCTTTTCATGGGACTGGATTTGCTCTACAGAGTGGAAACTTACAGGGAAAATGAACCTAGAAAATCTGTGTGTATGTTGGGGGAAGAGGTTGGGTTTAATCCTTACTGATAAACCCTTTAAGGATGTTTCTGTCTGCTTTGGATTTTCTCTCCTTTCCTCCCCCATTGTGATGAGTGGGATTTCACCAGCTAATATAACAAGATGACAATGTGAAAGTGCACTAGTTTGAATCAATATCCATCTCTAGCCAGCAAACTGCTTTCAGGATAGTACTTACAACAGTGCTAAACTGATAGGAGTCTGGAAACTACAAGGGAACGGGGTGAATGTTCATTCACGTTTTTAAGGAACGTCTTTTTGACTGTACTCACACTTACTCCCTGTCTTGTTTATACAAATGTTTTTGTAAAGTGGTTTGTTGGCAACAGTATTCATGGAAATTGAAAAACATAGCAAGTATAGAAAATGATGATAGATTTCTTTTTTTCCGATTCACAGCAGGACCTGCGAGGAAAGCCATGAATTACATTCACAGTCACACAACAAAAACATAACGTTTGATTATTCTGTAAACCAAAATGCTTTTAGTTGAGGATGCTCAAAACTTGCAGGATATATTTTGCTGATCAGCTAGAGATAAAAGTTCTCCATAGAGGTTGTTGTGACTACTTTACACTGCAGATATTGTGGTATGCTGCTGGACAATTTGAAACCAGAAAATGGCAGGTATGTTTGTGATGAGCTGTTTAGCTGGCCTTATGAATGATATAAATGATCCTTTTTGCTTGACTGGGTATTGAAAGAAACAGCTGGTAGACCTATGAAGATAGGAAACCTCCCAGAAGCCAAAGGAGAGGCTTTTTAGGTTTACAGCTGAAATGAAAGCCATTTTGCCCCTCCTTTCACCCTGCAGTGATGACCTTTCATCAGGAGGAGGGAGGTGGTTCAAGGAACTAAATAATGTACTGCTGCTATTGGCAAAACTGAGTTGTGCTGTGATTTCTGGGGGAAAGTGGGACATGATATGGCTGGGAAAGCTTGGGGATCCTCAGCTGGGTGGAAGCTCTCTCTCTCTTTCCCCTTGACAAATCTCCTGAACTCCTCATCTGGTCTGATCTTGCTTGGGTGGAACAGCTAATGCTAGAGTAATTTGTTGACATATTGAAGCTGACAATGTGTGTTGATAATGTTTCATGTTATATGAATATAAAAATTACACAAAAACTCATTGGGAACCCTTGAACCTGTTGAAGACCACTGTAATAACGTGCAGAGATCTAGGAACCCTGGGAAAGCTGCCGCTGCGGTTTTAAGAAACTTAAATGCCCTGAAGTGTTATTTATTTGGTGACATATGACTAATTGTTCTATGAGGTCTAGATGATTGCAACTTAAAAATAAATTAAAGCCTCTCTCTGGGTGTCCTGCTCAGTTTTGATATACAACAATCTGAATAGGAGTCTTGGCTGCCTGGAATGTGCAGCATTAAAAGAACCAATTAAAATTATAAAACTCTGGCAAAGTTTCCCATCAGTGTTATTGCTTCTTCACTTTGTTACCCTGTATTTTGTATCATTCCTTATGCTTTATCTGTTGTAGATCTGTTTTTCACGCTCATTAAAGCAAGTTTAGTTCTCGATGTGTGGAAGCATTCATTAGTATATCTGCTGGAGAACTGATGTGCCAATGACTCTGCTCCACCCTTCTCTTCTTGGCTGGGCCACCACACCAGGGGTACAAAGTGGTGGATAGGAAATGGCTTCTGCTCCTCTCGCTTGCGTCCATAGATGGGCCAGTCCCACTTCAGACTGCAGGAACTTCTTCAGCTGTCTTCAGCTGAATTTACTTCTGACCCTTCATGGGTCAGAAGTATCATCATGTACCGTCCTAATGCATAGAGATAATAAATATTGTTGTCTCACTTTCCTGTGGCTAATCCTCAACCAAAAAAAGTTGGTGAAAGTGGATGAAATGTTCTGTTTTGCTATTGGCTGCAATAGGAAATAGGGTTTTGAACAAATCAGTTCAGTGGAAGTGCTTCTTTTATACTCAGAATTGATTTGAAATGACAATTTAAGCAAGAGAGATTTTGGCACAGTAATGTTCACATTCATACCAATCTCATAAGATACGAGGGGAAAAGTGTGGGTTTCTTTTTTTTTTTTGTAAGGGGATCACCTTGCTTTATTTTCTCAGTATAACCTGGGGCTACTACAGAGTGGATAAGGTTTTGGCTGTAACATTAATATCCACACAGCGTAATGATCCGGTTGTGCACGGTGAATCCCTCATTTGGTGCTGCAGCCTTTGTAGATTATGCTGCTGGTTGGTGGAGTTGCCTTCCCCGTGGGAATCTAAGCACCCACTCATTTCCACTTCTGACGAGGAAATTAATATCCTATTCATGTAGCTGTATATTGCTTTTAATTGGTTTAGTATTAAACTATCGACTGCCTGAATGAAATGTTGTGGGGAAGTTCATTTCTAGAAGGCAGTTTGTCTCTGGACAATTACAGAGTGTTTATTTCCATCTTATTGAATCACAGGAGGGAATATCTCATGTAGAAAACTATATTTTCAGAGAAATTAATGACCCTTTATTAAAACAATGAGCATTTTTTCTTAAATAAAATGGCTGACAAAAATGGTACCACCAACTTGCATGGTAACTCGTCTGCCCAATAAAAAAAGTGGGTAAATATTTATGAATTCCACATCAGGAGCAATCAGGGAGAACTGGCAGCATAAAACATACAAATAATATATTTTAATTTTATCAGTCCCTTTATTAACTTCTTAGAACTGAGGCTCTTTGGGTCAGAACGCCCCTGGAGATGGGGGGTCTCTCCTTGTATCCAGTTCAGGCATGTCAGCCAGCTCTCTTCCCCTGAACATTGGGCTGGAGGGCCAAATCAAAATGGCTCTGCCAGCTGCTGTGGAGGTGGCCTCTGTTGTCCTTATCTAATGGCAGCTTTGATGTGGAAGTGCCACATCTGTGTGCTTGGTGAGGTCTGCGGCTGACAGTCTGGATGGGACAGGAAAGTATTGCAATAATGTGAATGATGATGAAAAATCCAGCTCCATCCCAGGATTTTCCCTCTCAGTATCTCTTTTCCTTCTGCCCTCCACTCAAGAGGGGAATATCTCCTTTTCCTCAAATACGGGTGGAATAATAAAAAGGATAAAGTGACTTCCATGGCACCTTGTCCATGACTCCGTCAAGATCTCATGAGATAGACAGATACCCAGTATAACTGGCGTGTTGCTGGGTGAAGCTGTTCCACGAATGTCTCTGGTGCTGCAGTAAATGGTATTAGGAATTCAGTCGATGATATTCTGGTCAAAGACAGCATAATACTTGTCCCTCAGCATGACATCAGGATACGGTGCTGCTGAACAAGGTATAAAGCTGCTGGTCAGACCATCTGTAGGTATTAGAGATCCCATGGCTTGTTTTGTAAAATGTGGAATATCTCATAATCCTTGCCACATTTCAACATGTCTAGGTACACCCTGGGAAACTAAATCTGTCTACAGATTTAATTCCAACAAAAAAAGAAATACATGAATATTATGCATTTAGAAGGGACCTTGACATAATCTGCTAAGATGACTGGGAGTCACAGGTCTACATATCTCACCTTGATACTCCTATAGTGATCCCGGTAATGTATGTTTGGCTAAATCATGTCTTCAGAAAAGCATCCAGTCTTGATATAAAGTCCTCTAGAAACAGAGAATCTGGCACATCCCCCCTACTTATCCCACTGATTAATATCTTCATTATTAAAACCATGTGCCTAATTCCTGATCAGCCTCAGCTCCCAACCGTTATTTCTTGACATACTTTTCTCTGGTGGATTAAACAGTCCTCTCCCACCTGGAAAAGCTTCCCCCAGAGGTCCTTAGATACTGTAATCTGGTGACGTCTGCGTCTTCTTCCTGGCAAGCTTTTAAAATGCCTTGTGGTGCAGTGTTATCTCCAGCCCAGGAATATTTTTTGCAGTTCTTTTCTGAGGCTTCTGCATTTTCAAAATCCATTTTAAAGACTTTGCAGGCTTGATGTGATATATAGTCGGGGGAGAATCATACATAAACACATACTATACAAGTGATACATTTTGGACTGATTTCATTTTAACTACTACACGGAATAAAATGTAGGTGCAGCATTTCACACATTAGATCGTATTTAAAAATAAACCCATGCATCTGAAACAAACGTTACACCTGTATGACTTGAAAAGGTGCACTTCATGAGAACAATGGTAATGGAGTTTTTGCTTTCATAACCAGCCCCACAAAATATGGAGAAGTTCTTGTGGTCTGACCCAAAATACATTCAGTTTTCTTTTTGGCAACATGTATTTAAGGAAAGTCTTTCAGGTTGACCGTGAAATTTTCTGAAGCAGCCAGTTTTGTTTAAAAAAATGCTAATGTGATTTTACACTCCTAAAGTTTTTCTCTATTTTCTACTGCAACTAATTGCAGGGCTGGACTGAGTAATTTGTAAATGGACACGCACATCAGTTGATATGATTTCATACACTAAACAAAGGAAGTTTGTGTGACTGAACACATGGTCTGGTATGTAAAGCTGCTGTGAAGCCACAGTTTCCCTAAAGGAGGGTGTAGACAGGCTCCTGGCATGACAAGGGGGGGCCATGTCCCAGTGTGTGCTCCAGGGAGGGCAGAAGGAGCTCTCATCGACTGGAGTCTGAAGATGATGAAAGCTAGTAAGGAGGGAGGGAAAGAGACCGGGGACAGAAAAAGGGGGAAGAAAAGGGAAGGGAAAAAATACCTGAGAACCTCAGCAAAAAGAAAAGGTTAAAAAACCACCATCCAGAGACTGGACGGCTGCAACTTGAGCTGGGGCAGGTGCTGGGAGCGTCTGATGAGGAAGAGAGGAGGTAGAGAGACTCACTGGGCAAGGAGAGGGGCTTCAGCCCCAGAAGGCTTTGGTGAGGCTTCAGGCGGGCACGGAGCTTTGGTGAGCTCAGGAGGGAGCAGAGCCTGGGAAGGAGGGCTCCCACCAGGGACTGGGCTGCGTGGGGGGATGGCAACTGATGGGAACGGCAGGCTGAGATGGGGCAGGAGATGGAGGCAAAGAACTGAAAGGGGGATTGAGATTCAGTGGGAGCCTGATAAGACCGGGACTGGTGGTCAGGCAGGTTGGCATGTAAGGAGGAATTCAGAGCTTGGCTGGAGAAAAGAAATTGCAGACCTCCATGAATTCAGTGTGGCAAATGCATGACTGTTATGAACATCTAGCTGCCAGCAGGTGCTCCATGGGTCAGTGCCACTGGCTTCAACTGGGACACTTGCATGTGTCAGGCCTGGGGGTGTTGTGTGACACCAGCAAGGGGTGAAACCCCCCATCGTTATGGAGAATGCAATCCAGTTTAAGTGACTTGCCTGATTCTGTGTCAAAACTCTGCAATGTAAGTGGACACTGACAAATCCAGTTCCTCTCTGGCCAGGCTCATATGCACTTATCCGAGAGACGTCCACAGTGAGGAGAAAGCTCATCTTACGTTTCGGGATCACTAAAGAACCAGCAGATTGTATGTACTGAAAGCTGTCAAGCCCTGTCACTATGCTGGGGGTGCTTCTTGGGCACTGGCTGGGTGGTGACTGCTTCTGCTATAACATTTTGCTTGTGCTCCCCTTCTCCCATTGATTTGGTAGGACCAGTCATTATCCTTTTATTTTCTAGACAGGGTGTAGGTTGCATAGCAAAAGACTGCTTCTTCAATTGCACTTTGCCCTGGGTAGCATAGGCTGGCACTGTCTCCTGGTGAGTAGAGGAGAGGGTAGAGTGGTTTAGAGAATTGCCATCCAGAAAGAAACTAGTGATTGCGTTATTCCCCTTCAAACCATGCTCCGCAACCCCCAGCCAGCCGCTGCTGCCTAACTGGGTCCAGATGGTTTCAGCTCAGCTTGATGTTTTTTTCTGTAGCGTGCATTTATAATGCCACTAGCCCATGCAGCAGCCAACTGTTGTGATTGGGCGATGTTACTGTCATTACCTTCTTCTGCTTGGCATGTGTGGTGGTTGTGTTTTGTCTCAAGTTAAATTGTACATTTCTTAGGGTTTTTTGCTATGCGCTTGTAATAGGTTGTTGAAATTGTGCTCCATTTCTGCCTACAGCCTGTTTGTCCATAAAGCATAGCTGTGGTGGGAGAGGCAGGACAGGGTGAAAGTTAGCACTGGATTTGGTGTACCACCATCTCCACAGAGAGCAGGGACTCCTGGTTCAAGCTGGAGAAGGCAGGAGGTGACTGGGAGAGGAGGCAATACCTGCAAGTCGAGGTGGAGAAGGGACTGTTTCATTTGAGTTTTAAAAAAAGGTATGTGCTTTGTGCCTTTAATTTAATCATCTCCCTCCTGTGGCTTCCTTCCACTAAAGAAGTCTCTTGCTGACACCCACAGTTGTACATGGGTGAGCTGAGGGTCTTGCACTGTCTTAAATTGGATCAGGAACCCCTCTCCCCTCATTTCCCTTCTTTCTCCGGGGGAGCAATGACAAGTCAGATTTCTTCTATAATAACATAGATGTGAGAATGTGAGTCTGCCTTCCTCCTTACGAGCGACGAGTGGAAGAATATGCGGGAACACAGGAAAGGCTGGGAACTACAGCACCCTGTTTATCTGGCTTTGGGCTTGCCTGCTGCAGTGATCCCAAATCAAGGAACACATTTTCTCGATTATGACCTTGTTAGTTCTTTATTTGTCATTTGTTAAAACTCTAAACTGTGCTTAGAAAATACTCAGTGATTAATGATCATTCATTAGGCACCAAGGAAGCTTGCAGGATGGTTTAGTTACTGTTGGCAGAAGTAGCAGAGGTTTACCCAGTGTCCTGGTGTGAATGGCAAGACTTCATTTTGGACGATGTGGGGTTTATCTCAGGTAAGGAATTTTAGGGCGAGGGTATGAGGCCCATGGCTGCGCCTCATGGCTGTTCCCACTTCCTACACAGATGATGCAGCTGTGTCATCCAGGGTTGCCGCAGCAGTCCAGATCACTTTAGCAAGTCACTGCAGCTACTTCTGTGACTTAATCCTGCCTTGTACTGCACAGGTAGAGAGCTTATGCCGTGCAATCAGCATTGTGATACTTCTGTTATTCAAGCTGTGGCCCTTTAGTGTGCACAGATGGGAGAGATCCCTGCCGGATAGTACTTATAAGGCGCTCTGCCACAGGAATGTGCTTCTTCATTTCAGAGAATTAAGTGGGCTGCTGATTTTGTTTGTGTCACCCTGCTGAGTGCTGGCAGGACAGCTAACGTATCGCCCCTCATTCCCTTCACCCCATCCCCTCCCTGAAGAAGGGCACAGATGAGCTTGTTTTGAATGCAGGTGTGCATGGAAGCATTGCCAGGGAAAACAGTTTTCAAAGTTATCCAGGAAAATTAAAGGTGAGACAGGATAGTTATACTGACATACCTTGGTTGCACTAAAATGGGCGAGGAAACCCTCAGCATCTGGGAAAACTGGAATATTAGACTTCATTTCCAAATAAAAGTGTGCTATATGTACATGTATTTCTTGTATGTGTTTTGGAAGCACAGTAGTACATGTTGCATTCTGTTAAAATAATTGGTATTTCTCTACAGTACACTGAACTGTAATAATTTCCCCTCCCATAGAGAATACTGCATGGAGGAGTAGGCTTTCCTTTGAGCACCACTTACAAAGAAAAGTTCTTTGAAAGAAAATACAAAGAAAAGGAAAAACTTGCTCTGCCTCAGTCTTCTCATAGGCAGTCAATAACCCAGCCTTCAAAGAGACTTCTGAGACTGGCTGACAAGAGGTTGCCTTTGGGCACAGTAGCTGAACAAAGCTGGCTCCTGGTTGTAGCAGATATCTGTTGGAAATGGGTACTTTGCCTTCTGTGCAGGCAAGAGAGGGTGCTGAGCTACATGGGGTTTGGGAAGCTGAAGGAAGCTAGGGACAAGCTTGGTACCCGGTGCATTTTGAGTATCTCTCAGAATCACACCCTGCAATCGCTGCAGAGCACCGTTCCCACTTCCAGGGCAGCTGTGGGTTGGTAGAGGGTGGTCTGCCACCAGCACAGCACATCTGCCATCCCCAGTCCCAACAGCCCCTGTGGACAGAAGGGGATGGGGTGTGCTCGCTCAGTGATATCGGGGGATTTGTGCGTTGTGTCTCCTTTCATTTGTGTCCTCTTTTTTTTTAATGTTGTGACATCAAAGGGGCAGGTCAGGGCTGTTCCCTTGATCACTGAGGCTTATTAATGACAGATACTTGGCAGGTTTGTAGATTGGTTGTGATGACTGTGATCCAGCTGTAAGAGGAGAGAGTCCCTAAAGCTCACCCTGAGATGAGCCACATATCTTTAAGGCAGAGATACATGTGATTGATAGGATTTATTTTCACTAAAGTGTAATCCCTCATCTCACTCATGTTAACTTCTAACACCATTTCTTACAAGCCTGTGGTTGCTGCAGCACTGTTTGGTCTAGCCAGCAAAGATAGACACGGCTGAATCGATGCTACATGGTGCAACTTTGACGTTCATGTTCTTCAGACCTTCCATCCCCACTTAACAAATGCCATATTAATCGAAGGCTTGAGATCAATCACGATCAATAATAAGAAACAAAATTTTCTTGGTGTGGTTCCATTTCTGACTGATGAGAGTCTGACGGATCTGGGGCCTAAGCCTACATTTGCAATGCACATAAGGAAATGGCATTAATTTTTTGATTTTGTGAGACTAGTATGTTTGCTAGAACTTGTGCTAGGTGTTTAGAGTTCTTGGGGCATTTGCTTGTCTACAGCAGGGTCTGCGATTCTGTGTGGCACAGCTGAAAGAGGATGTTTGCTGGGTGTCGTGGTTTGGCCTTAGCTGGCAACAAAGAACCACGTGGCCGCTCACTCCACCCCCCACAGCCGTAAGGGGAAATGGGAAGAAAAAGGCAAAACTCGTGGGTTGAGATAAAGGCAGTTTAACAGAACAGCAAAGGGAAGAGAAAAAAACAGTAACAATAACACCGATGAAGGAATATACAAACGTGATTGCGGTACCGCCACTCACTGACCGGACCCAGACCGCCACGCCTGCTCTGTGCAGGAAATTCCTGCCCCCTCCCCCGGCAGCTCCCCCCTATCGCCTGGACATGGCTCACATGGCATGGAATACCTGTGTCCCCTCCCCATCCTTGGGGAAATTAACCCTATCCCTGCTGGAACCAAGCCATTATCCACCCCTTATTCCATACCATCTGCGCCATGCCCAGATCCTACAGTTCCCAATCAATTACCACCACTTTCCCCTTTCTTTTATATATATATGTACATATATACACATGCAAATTTAATTCCCATAGTCTATGGGCCATCCCTTTAAAATGTCCATTGAGTTAATTTAGTCCACCACTGTGGGCCCCATCTGTGAAAGCAGTCTCTCAGGGCAGGCGAGATGGTGTGTGGTGCTGGACTGGTGCACGCTGCATTCGGAGCTCGCGGCTGGTGTACCCGGTGTGGCCCATACCCACAGTTCGCAGGTTGAAGGTGTTGATCTCAAGGAAGTTGCTGGGCGCCAGCTGCTGAGGTCAGTTCTTATTACATCATCGCTGCACTTTACTCTGCTTTATCAAAGTCCCTCTGTTATTGGTTTGGGAGATTCTTACTGTAGTATCGATAGCAGTTATAGTAATGATGACATACAGTGACAGGATTATTTAGCACTTAACATCATAAAATTTGATTCACTGGCTATTCTCACCTAAAATCAGATCTCCATGAGGTACACATCGGACCTCCCCATCCTCCCGCATCACCCACCAGGTGCACCCAGGTCCTTGTGCAAAACCAGTCCCACGGATGGGTTTGCCTTTGCCTGAGGCGGGACTAACCCAGACTGTCTTTCCCAACATGTTCTTCATGTACACTACAGGGACTTTATCCCCTTCTACTGTATGTGGAACTTTTGATTGGGCAGGGCCAGCTCGATTGGCAGATCCCCTGGTGTTGACTAACCAGGTGGCTTTTGCTAAATGCGTATCCCAGTGTTTGAAAGTCCCACCACCCATGGCTCTCAGCGTAGTCTTTAACAGTCCGTTGTATCGTTCTATCTTCCCTGAGGCCGGTGCGTGATAGAGGATGTGATACACCCACTCAATGCCATGCTCTTTGGCCCAGGTGTCTATGAGGCTGTTTCGGAAATGAGTCCCGTTGTCTGACTCAATCCTCTCTGGGGTGCCATGTCGCCATAAGACTTGTTTTTCAAGGCCCAGGATAGTGTTCCGGGCAGTGGCATGGGGCACAGGGTATGTTTCCAGCCACTCAGTGGTTGCTTCCACCATTGTGAGCACATGGCGCTTGCCTTGGCGGGTTTGTGGGAGTGCAATATAATCAATCTGCCAGGCCTCCCCATATTTGTATTTTAGCCATCGCCCTCCATACCAAAGAGGCTTTAACCGCTTGGCTTGCTTAATTGCAGCACATGTTTCACATTCGTGGATGACCTGTGCAATAGTGTCCATAGTCAAGTCCACCCCTCGGTCTCGAGCACATCTATATGTTGCGTCTCTCCCCTGATGGCCTGAGGCATCATGAGCCCACCGAGCTATGAATAATTCACCCTTATGTTGCCAGTCCAGATCCACCTGAGCCACTTCAATCTTAGCAGCCTGATCTACATGCTGGTTGTTTTGATGTTCCTCAGTGGCGCGACTCCTGGGTACGTGGGCATCTACATGACGTACTTTCACAGCCAGATTCTCTATCCGGGCAGCAATATTTTGCCACAGTTCAGCAGCCCAGATGGGTTTACCTCTGTGCTGCCAGTTGCTCTGTTTCCACTGCTGTAACCACCCCCACAGAGCATTTGCCACCATCCATGAATCAGTATAGAGGTAAAATACTGGCCATTTCTCTTGTTCAGCAATGTCTAAAGCTAGCTGGGTGGCTTTCACCTCTGCAAACTGGCTCGATTCACCTTGTCCTTCAGTGGCTTCTGCAACTCATCGTGTGGGACTCCACACAGCAGCCTTCCACTTCCGATGCTTTCCCACAATCCGGCAGGACCCATCAGTGAACAGGGCATGTTTCTTCTCATTTTCTGGTAGTTTATTATACGGTGGGGCCTCTTCCGCACGCGTCACCTCCTCCTCTGCTGATATTCCAAAATCTTTTCCTTCTGGCCAGTCCATGATCACTTCAAGTATTCCTGGGCGACTGGGGTTTCCCATTCGAGTCCGCTGTGTGATCAGTGTAATCCACTTACTCCATGTGGCATCAGTCGCATGGTGTGTGGCAGGGACCCTTTCTTTGAACATCCAGCCCAGCACTGACAGTCGAGGTGCCAAGAGGAGCTGTGCCTCAGTACCAACCACTTCCAAAGCAGCTCAAACCCCATCGTATGCTGCCAATATTTCTTTTTTGGTTGGAGTATAGCGGGCTTCTGATCCTCTGTATCCCTGACTCCAAAACCCCAGGGGTCGGCCTCAAGTCTCCCCTGGTGCTTTCTGCCAGAGGCTCCAGGTAGGGCCATTCTCCCCGGCTGCGGTGTAGAGCACATTTTTAACATCTTGTCCCGCCCGGACTGGCCCCAGGGCTACTGCATGAACTATTTCCGGCTTAATTTGTTCGAAGGCTTGTCGTTGCTCAGGGCCCCATTTAAAATCATTCTTTTTCCAGGTCACTTGATATAGAGGGCTCACAATCAGACTGTAATCTGGAATATGCATCCTCCAAAACCCCACAACACCTAAGAAAGCTTGCGTTTCCTTTTTACTAGTCGGTGGAGATATAGCTGCTATTTTGTTGAGCACATCCATTGGGATCTGATGGTGTCCATCTTGCCATTTTATTCCTAAACACTGGATCTCCTGTGCGGGTCCCTTGACATTACTTCGTTTTATGGCAAAACCAGCTTTCAGAAGGATTTCAACTATTCTATTCCCTTTCTCAAAAACTTCTTCTGCTGTGTTGCCCCATACAATGATGTCATCAATGTACTGCAGATGTTCCGGAGCTTCACCCTGTTCCAGTGTGGTCTGGATTAGTCCATGGCAAATGGTGGGGCTGTGATTCCACCCCTGGGGCAGTCGATTCCAGGTGTACTGGACGCCCCTCCAAGTGAAAGCAAACTGTGGTCTGCACTCTGCTGCCAAAGGAATTGAGAAGAATGCATTGGCGATATCAATTGTTGCATACCACTTGGCTGCCTTTGACTCCAGTTCGTACTGAAGTTCTAGCACGTCCAGCACGGCAGTGCTCAGCGGTGGCGTGACTTCATTCAGGCCACGATAGTCCACTGTTAGCCTCCACTCTCCATTAGATTTTTGCACTGGCCATATGGGACTATTAAAGGGTGAGCGGGTCTTGCTGATCACTCCTTGAGTCTCCAGTTGACGAATCATCATATGGATGGGGATCAGAGAATCTCGGTTAGTGCGATATTGCTGCTGATGCACTGTCGTGGTAGCAATTGGTACCTGTTGTTCTTTGACCTTCAACAAACCTACGACCGAAGGGTCCTCCGAGAAACCAGGCAATGTAGACAGCTGTTTAATTTCTTCCGTCTCCAAAGCAGCTATGCCAAAAGCCCACCGGTATCCTTTTGGATCCTTGAAGTACCCTTTCCTGAGATAGTCTATGCCAAGGATGCACGGAGCCTCTGGGCCAGTCACAATGGGATGCTTTTGCCACTCGTTTCCAGTTAGGCTCACTTCAGCTTCCAATACAGTCAACTCTTGGGATCCCCCTGTCACTTCAGAAATACAAATGGGTTCTGCCCCTCTGTAACTTGATGGTATTATGGTACATTGAGCTCCAGTGTCCACTAGAGCCCTATACTCCTGTGGCTCTGATGTGCCAGGCCATCGAATCCACACGTTCCAACAAACCCGGTTGTCCCTTTCCCCCACTTGGCTGGAGGCAGGGCCCCTCTAATCCTGATCATAGTATCCATTACTCACTTGTTGCAGAAATGACTTGGAGGTCCCTTCAAGAGGATCAGAGGTAAGATCAGGCCTTCTACTCTGTCTGGGGAGCTGCCTGCTAGAAACGGGAGCAGCACTTTTTCTAGATGGATCCCCTTTTGTGATTGTTCTTCCTTGCAACTCGTGTACCTGTGCCCGTAGGGTTGAGGTAGGTTGTCCATCCCACCTCCTCATGTCCTCACCGTGGTCGCGCAAGTAAAACCACAGGGTGCCTCGTGGTGTGTACCCTCTATACTCTCCCTCTTGAGTAGGAAAACACCTGCTCCTAATAGCTGAGATGCTGGTCTGTACAGGTGGGGAGTAGGATATATTCTCTTCAAGTTGCTGGACTTTCTGGGACAGTTTCTCCATAGCTGAGACGAGGGGGGAAGAGAGACTTTCTTCATATTGCTGGAGTCAGTCAGCCACCTCATCCACCGTTGGTCCCTCTTCACCTTTCCATTCCATCACCGCCAAGGAGCTGGCATACGATGATGGTGCGCTCCGTACAAACTTCCACCATATGGGCCTTGTGCATCGGACTTCATCAGGATCTGTGGGTAACTGCGCGTTATCTGGGTCGTAGTAAATCATCTCCCGCATGGCTAGTTCTCTTAGGTACTGGATACCTTTTTCCATGGTGGTCCACTTGCTCGGACGACATACAACATCTTCACTGAAGGGGTACCTTTCCCTCACACCTGACAGGAGTCGCCTCCAGAGGCTGAGGGCTTGTGTCTTCTTCCCAATTGCCTTGTCAATGCCCCCTTCCCTAGACAGGGATCCCAGCTACTTGGCTTCCCTGCCCTCTAATTCCAAGCTACTGGTCCCGTTATCCCAGCATCGGAGCAGCCAGGTGACAATGTGCTCGCCTGGAAGTCGACTGAAATCTTTTCGCATATCTCGCAGCTCACTCAGGGATAGGGATCGGGTAATTATCTCTGGTTCCATCTCTTCCTCCCTCCCTTTCTTTTGATGGCCCTGGTTCATCATCATTCCTTACTAAGCAAACTGATTTCTTGGTGTATTTCTTCTTCTGTACTGGAGCAACTGACACAGGCACGGGTTGGTTGCCTGGTTCAGCTGCAGTGTCTGCCACTGGGGTTTGAGTGGCCGCATTGCCCATCACCAGGGGTTGAGTAGCCACATTGCCTGCCACCGGGGTTGGAGTAGCTGTATTTTCTGCCACTGGAGTTGGAATAGCTGCAGTGTCTGCCGCAGGGGGGTGAGTAGCCACAGGGCCTGCCACCGGGGTGGGAGTAGCTGCATTGTCTGCTGCAGGGGTTGGAATAGCTGCAGTGCCTACTGGTCTGGTTTCCCCCTCTTTCCCCTGAGGGTGCTGCATAACACTGAGCAGTGTTTGGTAGATACTGGCCAGGGCCCAGCACAGTGCAGTGAGTTGTGCGCCTCTGGGATAGCCACAGCATTTTGCTTTTAACAATTCTACCACTTTATCAGGGTCCTGTAGTTGTTCGGGGGTGAAGTCCCAAAACATTGGAGGCGAGAAATTCTCTAGATACCTGCCCATATTCTCCCACATGCCATGCCACCCATGACTATCCAGCCTCGGGACAGATCTCTGGGTGGTAGTCTTAAACAGCTGTTTAACCCTAAACAAGACCTGAAACACATTCAGGAGACATAGCAATAGGAACATGCTGGTTTGAGCATCCCAAGGATATTCAAAATTCTCAAAAGCTGTCATACCTGGCCCGAAGGAGAAAAGGGAGGTGAAAGAGCTGCGGAAAGTATCCCCCCCTGTTTCCCCCATAGATTGGGTGTGATTATTAATAAATTCTGAGAGACGGCGACCAAGGTATGGGCAGGACAGCAATACTGCATAAACACCCCAACACAGCCACCTGAGCAGCGATGTTATCATATCATACGCTGATATTGCACAGGACAACAAAATGATAATCCTGATCCCTCTCCCCGAGGTAACAAACATCATCACGGGGAGTACATAGGACACGTAAGAATTTACATAACACAGCCACACAAACAAACGAAGGAACATTGTAACCGGCGACTATCTAGCTAATATGAGAAATGCATATAACAAACTCGTGTTAACAAGCTCTGGTCGGATCTGTCGCTATTTCAACCCTTCAAGCCCCACGTTGGGCGCCAAAAAGGACTGTCGTGGTTTGGCCTCAGCCGGCAATAAAGAACCACGTGGCCGCTCGCTCCACCCCCACGGCCGTGGGGGGAAATGGGAAGAAAAAGGCAAAACTCGTGAGTTGAGATAAAGGCAGTTTAACACAACAGCAAAGGGAAGAGAAAACAGTAACAATAACACCGATGAAGGAATATACAAACGCGATTATGGCACCGCCGCTCACCGACCGGACCCGCACTGCCGCCGCCCGTGCTGAGCAGCGACTTCCTGCGCCCTCCCCAGGCAGCTCCCCCCTATCGCCCGGGCATGGCTCACATGGCATGGGATACCTGGGTCCCCTCCCATCCTTGGGGAAATTAACCCTATCCCTGCCGGAACCAGGACACTGGGAAAACTCCCAGTATACAGTGTATTACAGATGTTGCGTTTGCTTGGTCATGCCTTGCTGTTTCCAGTAGCTTAAAGGTAGGGTAAGGGCCCTTGGCATGGACAAGTAAGCAGCAGGTGTGCTGCTTTCGGCCAGCACAGGTGGGAGACATGTAAATGCAAAAGGACAATCTTTGGGAGACACTGGTTCCCAGTTCCTGACTCGTACAGGAATCCAAATTTGGAAGGGCTAATGGATGCTGGCTTACTCTGAGGCAATACAGGTTATCAACAGGTTAGCAGTAGCATCTTCCCTCTTTGAGGAAAAGCCTTTCCTAGCTAGCACTGTGTACTCACCAAGGCTGTGCCACAGATAAGTGCTGCAAACCACTGGACTACTGGATTAAAGCAGGCAAAGCCACCACTTACTCTACTTTCTGTGAAGGCTGCTCCGTCTGGTGTCATCAGAGGCAAGTCATGACAGCAAATAATTGACTATAGTACTTCAGACAAGGTAAACACCAACCCATCAAGACATTTATGTCTCAACATTGACAGACAAATCCTGAGAGCGCTTCACTACTAGATCCTCCTGAGTCTGAAGTTTGACCCCTGGGAGTGGGGACTTGCTGGACCTGCAGTTTGGTCTTAGGTGCTCATCTTGTCGTGAGCGTTTGACCCCGTGATGATCATAGTTCCTGGAGGAGCCGTTCTCTACAGGGCATCGTGGCTGTGGGAGCTTTTCGGGTTGTGAGAGTGGGCGTAACTGTCCCAGAGGCGCTCCAGTACCAGTCACATTGCTCAGCTAAGGATTTAGCCCTGTGTTTGTATAGCCGGCAACTTCAGCAGGGTATAATGAAGTTGGAACTACCTTTTAATTTTCTTCAGTAGTCGGGCTAGAGTTACGATTGCAATTTGGACCTGATTCTGAAAAGAATCTCAGGTTTTTGTGATCGGGCACATGATTTAATTCAGTTTAATTTAATTTTGACACTGGCAAGATTCTCATTTAAAGTGCACATTTCCAAGTGTATAAATCTATAGGAATGACACTGGCTCAGAACCTTTACCAGGCAGGCTGTCATAACTAAAGCCTATTAGTTAAATTAATGTAACAACGTGCACTTTTAGTGCTTAGGAAAGAATCTGCTCTTCAAATAAACCACAAAGACCTGCAAATGGCTATTTAATTAAACTCGTTTTTTTCTTTCCAGATACTTTCTGTAAAATTTCTTTCTTTCCTCGGGTAAAGTGTTCTTGCAGGAGAATGTGAATTTAAAATGCTAAAATCAAGGAAAGACCAAGTTATGGTATAATGAGTATATTAAAGCTTATTCAATACTCTCATCTAAGTGAATTTCTATTTCTAGCATAAAATACAGAGGAAATTGAATTAGTTTGAAAATGTTCCTGTGGTGAAAGGTGAACACAAAAGTCTTCACTGGGAGCTGATGTATGTGAGTAGCATGTGGGAAACGTGTTCTTGCGATCACTTTCTGAATTACCTGGAAGTTTTATGAATTACTATGTTATGTCAGAGCATCTCAACTTCCATTTCATTTTTTGAAATCTTTCCTTTTTGCTTCACAGTGGTGTTAAATGTGTTTTGTTTCTAAATGATTAAGAGAGGCCCAGAAAATGCAGGAAAGCTGGGACACATCTGGAGCTCATGTGACGTATTGCAGGTGCCTTTGGTCACTGAAGCACGGTAAGCAACTTCAGGTCAGTACCACTTAAATCCTGATGTACAAGAATAACAGCTCTATACTGCCATGCCGTGATCTTGTTTGAAGAGCAGTGTCTGGAGCTAACCACAGTACTGTTTGATAACGAATGAAAAAAAATGCTTTTGCCACAGAAATCAGAGTGGATACGTCTACTGTAGACTTTTAGTGCCCTGGGTTACTAATAGACAATTAGCAGTGAGTATCTAACACCCTTAATAAAGGCTAGCATGGGCACCTTTTTCCATTTTATCAAAACAATGAAAAAAATGGTTATTTACATAAAAGATTAGAAGATCAGCTTTGGGTAAGAAACAGAAATTTGTAACCAGAAATAAATATGTAGCATGTCCATTGTAGGCTTTACAAATATGCTAAGTACATTGAATTAATTGGTAATTAACTCATGGGTAAAGTCTACAGATAGTCTAAACATATTGATTGCCAACTCTTCCTTTTCCTGGAACAGAATCACCATGCAATGCCGAGCTGAATTAAAATAAAAGAGCACTACAGAACATAATTTCTGCTGCAGACTGAAGATATTTTTATGGTGTGTCTTGCTACTGGAATGGGGCAATAGTCATCAACCACTGTTTGGATGGATGCAGCACATTTTGTGCTCTAGAAATCAGAAAAATCTATAGGGAGTACATGTAATTAAAGAAGATAAGGTCACCACAAAACTGTGTTTTTATTATAATTATAAATAGCCATGGCTAGAATAGACCCTCCACATCTGTTAAAGGATTGATTTTCAGAAAGAAAAAGAAAAAAGCGTGGCTACAGGAACACATGCACTGTGAACATTAGAGCTCCAAGCTGGGGCATAAGAAACTGCGAAGAGGGAACAATGCATGCTCTGAGAAAACAGAAATGTCAGAGGATGCATAAAGGGATGCTCCAAGAAATTATACATGATCCTGTGACTTGTTCAGGAAGAGTGGGTATCTGGCATTTTCCTTGTAAATGGACTTGGAGCTATTTGTGGCATAGCTCAAGAAAAAGTAGGCTGATGAAATTATAGTTTATTTCCTTTGTTTTACATGAAGGTGATTGTGTCTTCATTCCATTCACATTGAATCATATACAAGTCTAATGCAATTCAGTCACAAAAGGTGAGACTTGTCTCACTTAATTTTATATGTCCACAAAGTAGAAGTCTACATTTGAACTGGTTGTCTGGCCTCCTTTACGACTGTGGAGACAACGGAGAGTCTGGAGATGCTTCTAGAGGGTGATTCATCTGCTCTGTTTCAGGCATCTATCTGAGGAGGAGATGAATTATGCCCTGGGAGCGCCTATTTCTCCTTGACTATAAAGAAAGTTAGACAACTAGCTCAGATGAAGATGTCCGTGCTATAATTGTCTAAGATCAAGCAAAATGAATCCCCTGTGAGGTGACACAAATTAACACTGTGCGCACCCTTGCCATGGCACACTTCCAAAAGCCTCTCACTCTGCAGCTCTAGCACATATGCCTGCATAGCCAGCTGGGACTCCCATTCCCCTAGCACTGGTGGCAAAGTTTCCTCACTTTCCAGTGTAGATGTGAAATGCAACCCCCCATGGGCACCCATGAGCATGAGATTGCTGGCTTGAGGAGGTCCAGCCCACTCCTGAGTTTCTCAGGACCCCTTCCAACCTGCAGCGAAAGAGTAAGGGGCTTCCTGCATCTCTTCGGGTGATGATTAAAGCATTGTGGCTGCTGCACAGTGCTTTTGGGTTGCCACAATGTTGAGAGCTATCTGCTGGCCCAAATGGTCCCATCCTGCGTAGCTGTTGCCATTCTCAAACAGCATCTGTAAAGGGCAACAGCAAATAAAATAACAAGCAAAACAGAACTCGACTGCCTGACTTTTCAAAACATCCTGCTAAGACATCTGAAATATTGTCTCCTGCACAGCCCTGCTCCTCTGAGAGATCCAAAAAGGAGTTCATTTTCATACTCGGTGTGTACTTTTGCTGCTTGAGATATTTCTTTCCGCTTCTCATTAATGCTCTTTTCAATCCCGCTGGGAGAGCGCTAGGTAAAGTGACCAAGAAAAGCTTTCTTGATGCTCTTCCCAACTTCATGAAATATTAATGCTTATTGTATTTGAGCCTTTTGTTTATTTAATACTTGCCCAGGGACAGCATAAGCTGTCCATATTGCTTTCCATCAGAATTACCATTGCACGAAAAGGGAACACGATAACCTAATATCTTCCTTATTAATATTTTTAATACAACAACAAGACAAACTCAAATAGTCCAGTCTTGCTATATATTGTTCTTGTTTATATGCATTCAAGATGAAAGGGGTGAATGTTGTTCAATACAGGTTTTCTTTTCATGGTTACTGGGAGCCGTGGACAATATTTTGTTAAGATAAATGCCTGAAGTTAGGTGCCTACAATGGAAGGGCTGAAATATCTTTCTGACTACATGGTCCTTCCTCCATGTGGAAAAGCAAGTGGGAGAATACTCCACAGTCTCCTGGCTCCTCAAGTGCCTTCCCTGTCTGTGTTATCAGAGACAGTGTGATGCTCTGGGAATGAGTTTGGCATTGGGTTCTATGAAAAGCCCACAGCAGAAACACCAGGGTTCAGCTCCAGCTCTGGTTTCCATTGGTGAGGATGGAAGATATTAACAAAGTCAGACTCCTGGAAATGTTGCTGGCCTCCTGGAAGAGTTGATGTCCTGACTTTGTCCTGCATCACTGATATTAACAATGAGTGTCCCCCAAGTACATGTTCGACTGGTCTGCTCAGGCCAGGAAAAAGCCTGGATCCTTCTCCCCTGAGTGGGGAGCACCTTTAGAAAAGAAAGGCCAAAGACAGGGTGGTGTCATGGACATTTATCCCTCCATCAAAAGCCTCTTGTAGGTGAGAATGGGGACAGAGATGTATGAGAGCCATGGGTGGCAATTAAGTAGCCTGACTTTTTCAGAAATCCTAGGAAATCTCTGGAGTCGTTGGAAATAATGCTGTTCAGTACTTTCAGTATTGAAACAGTATCTGGAAGCCAACATTAGAGTTAGGTGCCTACTCTTAGTGGGTATACTGGTTTTTACTACCTTTTTCATTCCAGTGTTACGCACATCCCCCGATCTATTGCACTTGAAAAAAAGTGTGTCATAAAAGAAATTTTTGGAATTAATTTTGAACGGATCCAACGGTTGGGGTTTCCAGCTCTGGTCAATTCTTACCCCCAGTCATGCTTCTGAGCAATAGCTATTTTTATGTATACATAACTTTAAAGCCTACCATGCTTTGGACGTTGAAATACTGATGTCCTTATTAGTAATAGCAACAACAATAATAAAGTAATACTGTCTGAGCTAAGTATATCACTTAGAGTGAGGATTTTTAGTATTTTTGTGTTGTAAATTTGTGCATAGTCCTCAGCTGTTTTCCCCAAATAGATGCTGAGCTTGAATATGAGGGCCAGTAAACTTGTTTCTCCAGCTGCCTTGGCAAAACTATTACCTGTGGGAGCCAGTGAAACATTTATTACATGTTACTCCTACTGTGCCCACAGTGACATTTCTCCAAATGTGGCTGTGCAGAGACTACAGATATACTTATTAGTTTAGTTTGTCACAGATTTATTATAAATTAGATTATCTTGTGCTACATGAAGTATGATAGAGCCTGGTAAGTGTTTAATTCTTGAAAAGGTGCTGCATAGTGTATACTTACATTTTCATTGCTGGCTGAGGCCAGGGCTGTCTTTCTTGTCTGTGTCTCTATAGCATACCGTGAATTGCCTGTGACACGCAGGCTTAGCTTTTACGTCAAGAGAAGTGACAGTAGTTTTCGGCGCATGAACTCCCTGGAATAGTAATTTTTAAAAATTCCTGCTATAAAGGTGTGCTAAAACATTTGCGAGGTGCTAGATTGTATGTTTTTAAACAGTTATTAGTATTCTTAAGCAAGCAAAGGATGAAAAAAAAAAATGCTAAGATCATGTAAAGTCAGTGGGAAGGAACATGCCCTGTATGGAGGGCTGTAATTAGGAGGGAGGGGGAAGAAAGCGAAAATCTTCCCAAGAACCTCAGAATTAGGAAGTTTGTGAAGGGAGAGGCAGTTTCAACAGCCTAGGAGTAACAATTGGATAGAAAAAGCATCAATGGGGAGAAAAAAATCAAATGATCTGTTCAGTATTACTCTTTGCTACTTACGCAGTCAAAAGATAGCTGGCTTACTTTTACACCAAAAGTAAAAGAAGTTATTAATTGCATAAATTATACAGTGAGAGAAGCAAATGCATTCCATCCAATGTGTCAGTCAGATGACACTGTCTGTTTTGAAAAAGAACGGTTGAGGATAATAAGGAAATTGCAGCAACAAGAAAAAAGTTCCTTGCATTTATCTTCATTGCAGAGGACAAGGGGGAAATACCTGCTCTAGAGCTTCTCTTTTTTGTAGGTAATAAAGATGAGGAACAATTAAAAAATGCAATTCATCACTAGGGCCAGATGGTATTCATCCAGGAGTTTTGAAAGAATTTAAGAGTGGTTCATCTGTCACGAAAAGTACATGAACTATCCTTAAAGCCAGCTACCATAAAGGAGGACTGGAATGTTGCCAAAGTCATAGTTCCCTCATTAAAAAGAAAAAAGCAACTTTACCTCATTACTAGTTAAATTAGTAAGGAAAATTATTAGGGACGTGTACGATGCTTAAATGATCACCACAGGCAAAATCTGTCTTCTTCCAAATTACTTAGGGGAATTGACAACGTGGTAGGTAAGGGCGAGATGGCACACATGAACTTTGGAGTAGCCACTAACAAAATGGCACACTGGCGTGTGAGAGGCCAAGTCTGTTGCAACATAAAAACTAATTACAGCAAAGTAAATAAGCAGAGTAGGAACAAATCCTCAGCTCTGCAACTGGAGGGCATTGGACCGAGTCAGCTCCAAGCTGACTTAGTAGCCCACCTCAACTTAAAACTGTGGAAGTTAAACAATTAGCCCGTCTGCTGTGTTCCTGTCAATGTAAAGGTACCCATGTGCCCTCAGGGATTTTAGATAATTTTTACTCTCCATCAGAAAATTTACTTCTGAAAAGCAAAAATCAGGGGGAAATACATGTCTCCGAACACATATTTGGATTTGGGCTGCAGTTTAGATTTTTGACTGAAAATATTTGTGCAGCCTTAGGTCTCTTGCACAGCAGGGGATGTTCCTCCTCCTCCTCTCCCCTTGCTTTAGCTTCCCTGCAAAGCTTTTGATACAGAATGCATGGAGAAAACCAGGGGCTCCCTCTCCTGAATGTCTCTCAGGTAAGCTGCACTTTCTCAGACACATTTCCAGTTCCCTAGGAGCAAGTGGTAGACCTCCTCTTCCCGTTAGAGTGAATCCTGAGATCCAGCCTATTTTTGACTGAGGTTTTGGCTGTACTTGCTAGACACCAGTTGTTTTTTCCTGTAGGCTGAGCAGGCTTGGTACCTGCCTACATTTCTGTAGGGAACCTGCAGAGAGCAAAACCATCAGCGACAGAGAAGCAGCCTCATTATACACCAGCCAGAAATATCCACTGAATTCCTTCCTCAGGCCTATTGCAACAATTATGTATGTACGTACGTATGTATGTATGTATTTATTTATTTATTTTCAGTCCTTGTCCCTCAGCTTTTCAGCCCTTCAACTGTGCCATAAGGGTTAGGACGAAAGAGTTGCCTCATGTGTTGCCTGCTCTGCTTTGTTCCCCCAGCATCACCGCTTTGGTGGGACATGGGAGACGCTGTGGTGGTGCCATGTTCATGAATAACTCCTTGGATACTTTCCATTTTCTGGAGAACTGCTCCCTCACCAGTAAAAAGGGGAAGGAGAAGTGGCAAAGTGTCTCACTTCCATTTAAAGCTCCTCTCTGATAGATATCAGTAGCGCTCTGTGTTTGGATTCATGGTCCATGCTTGGGGGGACAGGGCAGAGCACAGATGGCAGCGAGGTGGTATGCTCCAGCAGACTCTGAACGGGTTGTCTCACCATGGTCTGTGGCGTGTGTCTCCCAGATGGCTTGGTCCTCCATGTGGTCTTCTATCCCAGCTTACCCTGTGCCTCTGGTCTTACATACAGCTATCTCTCTGCCCATATGAGAAGGCACGTGGGCCTGGAGTATCGAGGGAGGGCAGTCAGAGGGAAGGAGAGATGCTGTGTTGACTCGGCGGCTGTCCTCTGCCAATGTCCCTAGGCTCCCGTTGACCTCTGCCAGGCAGCCACAGCAGTGGAAGACCGCATCCAGCACACCTCTTTGCACCCACCTCCAACGAGATACCTGGGGCCGGAGCCCCTTTCGCTGGATCTGTGCTCCGACTCTGGAGGCCGTTGCTTGCTCGGCTTGCCATTATTTTTTCAAGGAGGGGGGATCAGAGCGGCGTAGCCCCGTGCACAGCGCAGACCAGGATGATGCTGCAGAGGCCTTGTCAAACAAGTGAAGCAGCACAGGGGTTCTCTCAAAATGTCTTGATTGCAGTCTGACTTTGAGGGGTGCAGAACAGTAAACAGGCCAGAATTCTTTAGCTGGTTATTGTATGTTTCCTCACAAAGCTACGAAAATTAGTGCCTACAAAACATCATTATTGTTGTTTGGTCATTCTGAAAATTTTGCTGTTGCAGGAACAGGCCTCTGTATGCATTTGAGCTGTTTGTCCACGTCCTAATTACACGTTCTAATTATAAGTAATTCCAGGCACAGGCATAAGCTGTTTTGCTGTCATAGATGTTCCAACAAGATTCAGACATATTGTCAACATGCTTTAGCAGTTTAATTGCAGAGCTGGAAAGCAAAGAGTTGAGAGCTTTATTCTCAGTTCTGGCATGTCCCTCGCATCCCCCTCACCCGGCTGTAGCTGTGCAAAGGCAGGGGGGTCCAACCCAAGCTCGTCACGGAGGCTCCCTCCGCAGCCCAGCAGGAGAGGCAGGTGCCCTCTGCACTGCGGGCCAAGGGAATCTGGACACCCGGTTTGGGATAGGCACCGAGCTTTCAGGTAGGTGGACTGGATGGAATTAATGTCCCCCTCGCACACACAAGTCTGGAGCAGTTCTGCCGTGCCCGACTTGTGCTTCACTGCTGCTTACCTGCTTGTGGGTTGTGGTGGTGCTTCCTGAGGTATCTCAGCTGAGGTCTGCTCCCCAGGCATTGTAGACTTAAAGTATTACTGACACTAATGGCGTCTCAAGTAGCCCTTGAGGATCCCCCCCCCCCCCGCTGTATTCTGTCCCATTGTCCTGGTTTCAGCTGGGAAAGAGTTAATTTTCCTTTCTGGTGGTTGCTGAGAAGGGAATGTCAATAATACCCATTGCTTTTAGTTGTTGCTAAGTGATGTTTACGCTATTCAAAAACTTTATTTCAGCTTCCCATAGAAGCATAGACAGAAGGATGGAACGGTCAGTGAAATATGCCATACCCGAGATGTCGTGCTCCCTGTATAAATGGGGGTTAGCTGGTAGGCAGGGATCCGAGAACACTGCTTGGGACGGTGCCAATTCAATGGGCAATGAGAGTGACTCATGTCATTCTTATTATCATTGTTATTATTTTTCCTTTTCTGTTATTCTATTAAACTATCTTTATCTCAACCCATAAGGTATCTCAACCCTTTCCCCTTTTTTTTTTTCCCCTCTTCCCCCCACTCTTCCTGGGCAGGGGGATGGCAATGGGAGAGGGTGAGCGAGCAGCTGGTGGTCCCAGTTGTTGGCCAGGGATAAACCACAACACCCGTGAATGCTTTTCCGAACACAAAAGAGGTTTTTCCAAAGAGAGGAAGAGGAGTTTTTAACTTATCATCACTCTGCTGATGCATTTCACTAATGTAAAAATGGCACGTCAGAATATTTATTCCGAGCAAGAAATGCGGAAAAAACGTTTCCCAGTTTTGTCAGTGGCAGTCCGCAGGGGAATCGCCTGCGCTCCTGCGCTCTGCATTGCTGGTGACTGGTACGCAGCGTTGCATTCCCTAAAGGATCTGTCTTCCTCCTGAGTTCAAATTTTAAAGTTCATTTTCATATGCTTTCGAAATAAATTTGTGCCATGCCACGGCTGGCATCTTGCATTAACAGCAAGGTGTCCTTTTTGCTTCATTTTGGATCTTTGGAGAGCTTAGTTTTGCTGTCTTATTGCTTTGTCACAAGTCCTTGCAGCAAATCTGCCACTACCAAAATCATGGATGGCACAAGAACAGGAACTGCTTCTGTTGTGTTTGTTTACCAACCCCAAAAAATCCTTGTTAATCTCGACAAGATCCCAGATTCTGTGGTACTTATGAGCTTTTCTGCCAACGTGCCCTACAAAAGGCTCTTAGACGTATAAATTATGCAGAGTGCTATGATCATGTAGCTGAAATGAAAGGCAACAATTTCTGAAAACAAGCTGCACAAAACTGCACTGTGCCAGTTTCACAATGGTGTTGGGAAACTTAGTGATAATTAATTAATATTTCATACATGGCTTTCCAAACCTTGATGAAATGTTTCATACTGAAGCGACGGACACAAGTTCATTGCATGAGACTCTCCCGCCGTCCAGAAAAACACCAGGCACACCGCAGCGTGAACACCTCCATTAAAGCTTACTTTTCCACAGTCTGTGGTTCTTTTTCTTTCTGTCTTGATAAGATCAGTGAATGTTTTGCTGCAAGAGAGAGGGCAACGCAGCTGTATGGAGGTTATGCACTGAATCCAAATGGGAAGGGAGAGATGTAGAGTATATATAATGCATTATGTACACAGAAAGTAATCAAGTACGTAGTCATTGTGGGCAAAGAGACAATTCCATCTCTTACTGGGCAGACATTAAGTGCTGAACACCTGCCTATTGCATCTATAAATAAAATCTCTGCGGTTCTTCCTTTCAGCCTGAGCAGCCTGAGCAGCCTGAGCATGTGTTTTGTGGAGCAGCTGTCTGCTCAGGATAAAGAGCAGAGAGTCACCCTGCGGTGGTAACTGTTTAATTTACATCGGTAACGACAGCCCTTGCACAGGCCGTCCTCCTCGCCAGCTCCCAGCGTGGTGGCAAGGGAATTCAGCTGCTAAAGCTGGAGGGAGGAGATTCCTGCTTTGCTTTATGCGATCCCCCACCGCGCTGAGGAGAAGGTGCTGGCATTGGCTGCAGCCTGCTGCTCCTTGCTGTGTGCTCCTGCTGCCCGCAGCGGCTCATCCCAGCTGGGAAGATGTGTTTGCTGAGTCTCTGACCCAAGGAGTTGCCTACAGCCATGTGGTCAGCACTTCCTGGCATCCATTCTGACAGGCGAGGGGAGCCTGAAGTACGTTTTTTCTTTATATAAATAGCTCTTTGCTGTTTTACTTTCCAGCTCTGTCTCCAAACCCAGCAGGAAGCTCTTCCTTCCCTTACCTTGACAGTGCAGTGCAGTGCTGGAGAACCATTGTGGCTAGTAAGGAGGAGACTTTATCTTCTTTGTCTTTCTTTTCATGAGACACCTCTGGGAGGGCACCAAGGAAATCTCGCTTTCTGAATTAGTCTTGTTTTCTGGGGCAGTATATGTACCTATACCTATACCTATACCTATACCTATACCTATACCTATACCTATACCTATACCTATACCTATACCTATACCTATACCCAAGCCTATATTGTCTCCAGGGTTTCTTTCAATGGTCTGCCAGGGAAACACGAGCTCCAGTTCCCAGCCTCTAACACAGTGCCTAAGCACAGGAGCTTACTGAGGACAGGATTACCCTCGCACGCCTGTGTATAGATCTGACAAAATCAGCTGTGATTCTGAGGTCACATTATCAGATCTGTTCTCATACCAGAATGGCTGTGGGGAGTCATTGAAATTGTCTGTGACTATCAAAAATAAATACATTTGGCATTTCTAATTCTCCATCATTTGTTACCTGTTCTTCCACTCATTCAAATTGGATGTCATCCAACCGGGTAACAAAATCAATCTCATTCGACTCAGATGGCCAGTTACAATCCACCAGGATTATCAATAACTAGGGGAAATGAGCAAATAAAGAGAAGCTCTGAATATTGTTGTTGACTTTTTGGACAGCAAGTTATCAATAACACAATATTTTATGATAATTGAGATTCATGAGTGTATAATTACTAGACAAAAAGAGGACTGGAATTTGTGAGGAATGTGAAGTTTTAAATAATTTATTTTGCCATGGGTATTAAAAGTGTTTTTCTTCCCATATGTCTAAATTGGAAAATATGTGAATTGAATTGAATTGAATTGGCCCCTTAGAAACAAGAAGCATAACAGAACTGATATTCATACCGTACATTTTCCTTCAATCATTACCTTAATAAATATATACCAATTCTAAAAAACACAAGCCATGTCATATAAAATCGAGTAAATCATTGGTGTTATGGGAACATACAGGTTTATTGAATTCAGACCGTGTTACTCTGTCTTTGAGTGTTAAATATACAAATAAGTGCATGATAAACCTCCATCATTTTAGAAGAAGAATTAGCCACCAAATTAATTCAAACGTTATTTTTTATTTTCTTCACGGGGAAAACATCTGCCTTCAGTGGTATAGATCTTCATTCATTCTTTCTTCAGATCTATTTTCTGAGGGATGCTTAATAGCCCATAGAAAAAAATCACGTATGTTCCTATGAGAAACAGTGGTTTCATCAAAATAGAAATTTGCCACAGGAAAATAGACTTTTATGAAATTGTTCCCATGAAAAATGAAAAACAATGGCAATTTCTCCTTGTGGCTGAGTCAGTGCGATACATCATGGGATGCTCCTAGGCGTCCGCTCTGCAGAGAGGCCACGGGAAATACAGTCTGGCCAGGGAACAGTGCCCATGTGGGAGAACAAAAGGATGAGGGGACACAACTCCCAAAAGGCTTTTTGGCAGCTGGAGTGGACACAGAGATTAATGTTGACTCAGATCAAAACAAAAAGTTTCATTTCAGGCTAGTGAATCAAAGAGAAAAGCTTTGGTTTTGAATGCCAAGAAATGTGTCATTTTAATCCAAAACTTCCAAAATACCTGAATCACAGTTGTGCGAAACTTCTGCTCCTTCCATTCACACATTCTACTTTTCTGTGCCATTTCGTAGGAAACAAATCCAGAGTGATCAGCATCTTCTGCAGCATGGAAATCCCATGTCTTTGTTCTAGTTCCTCTGTCGTTAAATGAGTTTAATGAAAGCACTTGAAGTACTTTCCATTCTTAAAATAGAAGGTATGACAAATATGAAAAGTTAACAGCTCATAGTCTTTTCTTCCTCGAGTCAGAGGATATTCTGTTACTGTGGGATGCACAAAATTCATATTCCCAAGGCTGATAATGCAAATTTGCTGCTGCCTTGTGTCATAGATGAGCTATGGAGCAGTTAAAAACTTACAAGTGAATTGGAAACAGTCTTTTCTCCCCCATTTACCTGCTGATGTCTTCAGGCATAGCTTTCCAGAACCTGCAGACGAAGATTTATACAATCCACACAAAATAACCGATTGTCCTCTCAGGCAATCCGTGTATAAAAGACTGAAGACACAACTGATTTTCTCAGAGTCTTCTGCTTGAGTGGCTAGAGAGGTCTCTGATGTGCTGGATCTAAAAGACATGAAGAGGTCTGCTGGATGCTATCCGCACAGCTAAGCTGGGCAATTACTCTCCATAGCAAATGTGTAGCCAAGCGCTACAAATGGAGCGTGCCCTAGAGGTAAGGCATGTTTGCCAACAGCTGATCTCATTCTAGCTCCAATAAGGGTATTTTAGTCTCCTTTACCCAGCTAAGGTGGGTATTATCAAGGTACTAAGCAGTTTTCAAACTGTGTCAGTTTAAAAACATCTGTGGGAGACTTTAGTACCACCTTCACACATATTGCTTTCATGAGTGTATAAGGCCAGAAGGACTTTCACCATCTGCACAGTAAAAATTGCTATTTCATCCAGCGTGCCTTGCATCGCACTGAGAAAAAACCCAAGAAAGATTCCATGTGTCAGAAGAAAGACCAACTAATAGGACAGCAAATATATTATAGGAAATAGAGATTCATCAGTTGACTTAAGACAAGGTGCTACATCTTTCTACAGACTTTGTAGGAAATCTTTAGGACTTTCTTTCACATCCTTCAGCTACTGTGGCGACAACCACTAACATCTTTATTTAGTGTTTCAAGTGATGACACCGTGTCCCTTCATACCTTCCTAGATTGTTTCAGGAGTAGACTGCTGTCCGAAGAAACTTCTAGCTCCATGAATCCTGGTCTGTGGAGCTGCCTTTTCAATTAGGTATCTCAGACCAGTGGAGGGATTTACAGGTTATGCCCATGCTGCTAACATGGCAGGGAACCAAACTCTGGCCTTGGGATTAAGGGGCACAAACTGCCTTGGACCCATGCTATTTAAGGCCAGTTCCCTCCAGAGCAGACTGGCTGCATTTGCGTTGCACAGCCTCTGGCCTTCAGGTGAGCCCGTAGCCTTAAACTATTGGTGTTATTCTATGTGCTTCATTTCAATATGTCTGAGATCTGATCTCCTCTGTCAGGTTTGTGCTGCAGGGCAGCCCATCAGTGGTTTCATGGCACAAAATGTGGCTGTATGCGTCCAACGGCATGCACATTGCCCCTGTAGGTGCAATGCCTACTGAGAGCGTGTCAAGCCAATGCTGATGTAGGCTTGTCCACACTCCCTTTGGGACCAGTCCTTGGCATAGGCATCCCCAGTACCTTTCCCAGGCATAGCGGTAGGAGCCAGTGGAAAGATCCACACGAGCTAGGAAGGGTTCAATGCTTAAGCTCTTTTCCTCTTTTGTGTAGAGTAAAGCTGTGCAGTGTAGGCATTGGTGGTGTTTTAGACACTCCCAGCCATGTACTGTGATTTCTCCTCCCAGAGAATTATCTTTGTCTATGCTGAAGGGCCAGCACCAGAGTGGAAATGGCATATGAGCAAATACCAGCCTGGACCCCATGTGCATAGCTGGGGAAGCCAGTACTTTAAAGCCTCTGTGTTAAGAGTTAGTTTTGAAATACTTTCTGTGATAAGAACATTAAGATTCATGGGTTTTGCTTCTTACCCTGAATACAAGGGTTGAAGGTTCGTTTGTTTGGGTTTTTTTTTGGGGGGGGGGGTTAGATGTTAAAGACCGAGACGTACCCACTGTCTGCCCAAGCCCTGTATTGAACAAAAGCTTGTGTAGGCTCCCTTCAAATCCTCATTGCATTCATTGTGGAAAATTAGATTATTCTCATATCAGTGAGTTTCAGCTGCAGATTTCTATTTAGTTCATTAATTTGCCTTGAAGTTGGATGGAATCAGGAATATATTTCTCACTTTGATTGAGTAGTTAGGGTTGATACTTTCTTGCTTTCATGCTACTCCTTTTAAAAGTCTTTCAGCTGTGTTTTTGAAAATAAAGTGAGTGAATTTATCATATTTAGACATCAGCAAGCACCACATGGCAGAGACAGCTACTCTGGAATCCTAACGGGCTCTCAAGAATTATCCTCTGTGATTATCTCCACGTCTGAAGGACCATATGTCACAGGCTCTGCAAATGGCATCTGGTTATATCACACAAAGAGGTTTCTTCTATCTATTTTGCAAGCAGCTCAACCCAAACTGGTGAACAAATCCCTGAATATATTGAAAGGAGCTGGGTTCCTTTGAAGTGTGTTATTGAAACTGATGTATTCTGTGAGCTGGATGCCTGTTTTCCCTAAAGACAATCTAACTCTCATATTATTTCATGTTGTGTCAGAAAGGACACGTGATAAATCAAATGAGTGGCTAAGGCAGTATACCAGAAAAATAATTATGAATGACCTTTTTCTCTTCTAGCTACAAATGTTATCCAGAAAGGGTACAACCCTTTCAGCTCCAAAATAGACCAGAGTACCTCTAATCTATCAGGCCAGAAATCTTTTAGTAGGAAATGAATGCCACCTTTGCAAACAATACCACGATTACTCAGACAATTACTATATTGATCTGAAATTTCAAAGGTCAAGTGGATGGTTTGACTTTGGGTCATAGGGGGTGGAGATGCTTCTTGAAAGCTTTTGCTTGACTCAGTTCAGGTGACTCTATGGACCCTCCTGAGATGCCCTGTGGCATGTGCATTCCCCACCAGGTCTTTGCTCTGACCTACGGTCCTGCCTACATGTATCATCAGGTGAAAACTGTGGTGATCCTATCACAAAACCCAAGCGATACAAAAATCCCCTCAAACCCTCATAAGGAAATACCTTATTTCACACCCTTACCAAGGAAAGCAGCATGTGCAGCAGTTCCACGTTTCCTATCCGTACAGCTTTTCTGCAGGTTTACAGCTATTGCAACAGAGTTATGCCAGTAAGACACAAGATTTTCACCTGCAAATAAACACATTCACTATTTTCTGGATGAAAGTGATCAGAAGAGTGGGTCTGACTCATCTCTCATGGTCAGGTACCTTAGTAGGAACTCAATGCAAAATCAGTGTCAGGATGCCAACCTCCTACATATGTATTTAAAGGTGAAGAGGATGCAGTGTTGTAAATCTCTGTCTAAAACAGTGTTTCATGAAAAGATGCCAGAGGGGCACTGGAAAGAAAACTGTCCCTGTGTTAAATTTGTGGCATGGCTTCTTTCTACAGTGGTCCTCTGAAATTGAGATTGAGGGCCACACCCATCAGTCCAATCTTACCACTCTTCATGTTTTTTATTGTCCCGGTAAAATTGGAGATCTGGAGACTTTCAGTGGGAAACATGAGGTGCCCCAATGGCATGGACAGGCTGTGCCACATCCTCTCCGACCCTGGTGGTTTGGTTGCTGTGCATGAGGCCACCTTCCTTATCGGGCCACCGTGCAATCTGGGGTCTCACTGCAGGGAAAGCAGTGACAAGGCCAGAAGGAGATGCGGGAAGATATCCTTGGGCTTGGGGGGTACATTTCAGCTCCAGCCTCGTGCTGGGTGCTGCCTAAGGTATGCTGCAGGTGTGCTCATCCCTGTTACTCTCCCTTGCTGATCCCACCCTTGCCTCCTTGACTTGGGCCCAGAGGCGCCCTGTCCCCATGGTCATCCCCAGCCTGGCTCTGCTGGTCGCCTCTGGGTGTGAGGGATGGGGATGCTGCGGGAGGTCCCTGCCCCAGGCTGTGCCACCGCCCCACCGCTGCCCAACCCGGCCTCGCTGTGCCCTTACAATAGTTATTTAGAGCTAACTGAAGCCAGAAAAAATTAGGTTGAAACACAGTGAATGAAAACCCAAATGAACTGGGTAAATCCAGAGGCTGAACAGTGGCTCTTAAGACTTATAGTGTCTGTGTAAGGCAACAGCTATGGGGATTTTAAATAAACTTACACTCCCAGTAGAGAGATTTTGAAATGAGGAGTATTATTGTAGCATTTAAATGATGTATTCATGGAGATTTATGTATTTCCACAGCTCTTTCCTACTAGCAATACATACATATATGAGTATATATGTACATCCTCCAGGGCGGAAATGTTTATTTTGCTCACTGTTGTGAACACCTCACTGGTCTTTTACCTGTCACTCTATCTAGCAGAATGCTGTACTTAACAGTAATTGTTATTTTAATTAAAATTAATCTGTACGATGCATCTTACATTTAATGTTAGGCTCCTGTGACTCGCTGGTACCGATATGTGATCTATAGCTGCATAAATAGCCCGTGCAATATATTGCCTGTCATCTCTAATACATTTTGATGCATTTTTCTGTGTTTTGCTATTTTGGGGATTATATCTGGTTTTACAGACAAATGGCCTAATTCTCAGCGCTTTGTCATTTATTTGTATTTCATGCCAATTTTTTCCAGAGATCTAAATTAAAGAAAGGAAAAAATATACCGCAGAACCACAGTGTCTCATAATAAAAGGCTGAATCCAGCCCTCATAACTCTCATTTCAATCAGTCACAAAGGGAAAGGTTCAGACCATTCATTTAAAAATGTTTGTCTTTTTCTCCCTCCTGGTAAATTCCTAGTGATTTCTTATTGTCATGAGGAAATTTCTACTACATATATATATATATTTGCTCCAGTATACACAGACCCTTTTGTACAAGAGGTTGAAATCTATCGGTGTTTACCAATAACTGGTCAAGCCCAGCATGCATCCACCCTCTGAAGGGAACTTGGGAACTTCTGGCCTTGCACTATGATCACCTTTTAGTCTAAGGAGCTTAGAAAGTCCACTCAGAAGTTATCTAAAAGGGGCCAGAAAAGAAGATTAAACAGCTTTCAAGCTTCAGGACAGTGCCTTGTGTGGTGGGCCCAGGCTCAGACTGTGAGGGATGCATGAAATAGATTATGTGGATAATTTTTGAATCGAAATATTCAATAGAGCTATGAGGAATATAAGGAGTATTGTATGCTAATGAGAGTTTTTACTTGAGGGTTTAAACAGTTTTAGTCATACCTCGGAATTATTTTTTTTTCTCATTCTCCCCTACTAGCAATTGATTATGGATCTTGAGATTAGCTGTGTGTATGTGTGTGGGTGCATTTGCAAGCATATATAGTATTTATATATGTGCATGTGTATTTGTGCAAGAATTGTGATGCCATGATGTACAGTAAGAAAGGGTGGACCTTAGGTTTAATTTACCCCTGAGAATCATGCGGTCACTCTGTTTGATACTCTACATACGCAAACTTTTTTCCCTCACACATTCCCCTTCACTACCATGTTGGCAACTTCCAGTTCCCAACCCTGCTGTGAGAAAATACTTACTGTAAGCATGCTCGGCTCCTGCCACTGGGCTTCCTCAGTCCTCAGTATCCCTCAGCCAACCACTGCTGGGATCTGGTCTGCCCTCTCTCGCCTCTGGGGGCCGAGAAATGGTAACTTTGAATCTTGGCTGGGATAAAGGGTAGGATGTGTAGACGAATGACAGCCATGGGATATCAATTTCTGACAGGTATTCATTGTGCTGTTGTCACTGGACACTAGTTAAAAACCCCCAGTACGCCTTAAAATAACTGTCTTCCATTTTCAAAGCTGCTTCTTGGTAGAGCTGATAAAACAAAAGTCTGCAATTAAAATTCATGTTCATGTTGCAACATGACAATGAGAGGTGAACACAGTACTAAAGACTCTGCAACCCATGAGTCCTTCTAGAAAGCCTTTATGGAGAGGAGAATTTAGCCCCAAAAGTAACAATTGTGAAAACTAGTTGAAATACAGCTGGGAATTCTGATGCAGTCAATACGTCGATAATATATGGGTAACATGGCTGATAAATTCAATACATCAGGTACTTACACACACACACACACACACGTTCTCACCATTTCTCTCAAGTGTGCACATACATAGTTCCTGTTCCAGCACATGTACACAGAAGCTTAATTTTTGCTAACTCTGGAAAATGCCTGCATGTTGTTGAAGTAAGTCTTACCAAATTAGACAGCATTGCTTTGGGAAAAATAAAATTTCCAGTGCAAATGTAGAATTGAAGGCCTCTCAAATGTGGCATTGCCCCTCTCCTCAAGTATATTCATCCAATAATCAGTCAACAAGTTCAGCTAGATGAAGGCTTAAAGTAACACCAGCTGAAGAAGGTGATCTGCAGGGGTCAAGAGTCCAGATTACACCCTGAGCCATTCAGTCAAGCACTCCTGTAAGTACAGCCTTTAAAGATGAGTTCAAGAGTGTGGCTGTCTTGGGACCAAACTGTAGAAGCAGCAGAGCTTCTGTTGGCATTTGCAGCAGCAACAAAGAGATTATCAATAGTGTGCTCTGTCGGATCATCACTGTTCGCTCTGTCAGGGGTCAAGACAAGATACTGCACATTGAGGGACTCGACACTAAATCCAGAGCAGAGACCTGTGTCGCTCCGTGTATCACCGGTTTGTTGCCATCAGCCTACTTTGACACTTACAGCCTCGTTGGGAAGGAAAAATCCTACGAGGTGTCGGGTGGGTCTGAGTCTATTTAAGGTGAGCCCTTTCTGTCGTCAGCTCAAATCACCTCTGCCGAGGGTCTCCCCTTCCGCTTCTGACTTTTTTTATTTCAGAGAGGTGTATCAGGGCCAGAGTGTCTCTAAAGCAGTATCCGAAGTGATATATGCCTGGACAATGTGAAATTTGTCTTCGTTCGCAACAGATCAGTATTTTGATTAAGTCTAAAAAGACAGTTAAAATATATATAAAATATAAGAAGCAGTAGAGTTATGACTAATTCTGAAGAGTTCGTATTTAGGGAAAGAGGGGACCAAAAATGGTTTGCTTTTGCATTAACTGATAAATCCAACAACACTGGGAAGGGTGATTTAGTCTTAATCCGTGTTCTCTTTCTTTTAAGCTGATTATGCAGCATCTCTGGAGAAGACTGATGAAAACTTTCAGCTAAGATTCTGTAACGTCAATAAAACCATCCAGAAACAATTGTTTCAGAGTAAGCCCCCTATTTTCTCGAAAGCTTTCCATTTAAATAAGGATAGAAATATGACTTTTTCAGAAGCATCGTGAGAAGGGCAAGCCAGTGAAACAGCCATTCAAGACTCCACAATGTGGCATGATTGGGCAATCCAGATGCTTAATTAAAAAAAAGTTAGAAAAAATTGTAATTCAAATATTAATAGTGGATGTTTCCATTTGCACTAAGCAGACCTGTTTTTAATGGCTTAGTATGAAATGTTTATTTTTTTTTTAACTCACCAACTGCCTGGCATTCAGCATGAATAAATTCAGGCTATGCATCTTGGCCTATGAATGTGACATTGCTTTAAGAGGTTTATTTGTGAGTCAAGCCTCTTGTTCAGATACATTCCCAAGCTCCCTGGTAAAATCATGACTAACATCAAGTTATGGCATTAGTAATTGAAAATCTCTTGCTTGGTTATGATGGGTCGCTCTGTTTCTTTCCAAAGTACTTTTAATCTTTAGATTTCTATGCTGTTTTTATGCAAAACTTTCTCTCTAAGAACTTCTCACTAAATGACTTCTGAGTGAAACAGACATCTCTGCAATACATTCCTTTACTTTTCTGCCAAAGTAAATCTACATTAACTCCACAGAATCTGGTGAAATTTTTATGTCTTGAGGAAGGAATGGAGACTGAAAATCCAGGTAGTGACTGTAGTATATGGTATATTGCTGTATGATGCACTCTGAGCTGGTGTAGGAATATACGCATTGGCGTGTGATGCTCATGATGTGTTTTGAATGTTGCAGGTGAAATGGAATGAATTATAATTGACACACTTGGGCTACCGGTGCTGACTTGCTTGTCTGCTATTTTTATTAACCAGTCTTTCCCTGTTTTTTCTCTTCCTAAGGAGAAGATTGATGCTTCCTCGGAAAAAAACATTACGAACCTGGCCCAGTCTTTGTGCATTGAATTATGCATGGAGTCACCGTAATTGCATGTATCAGTCAATGCCTGCAGAAAAATGCAAGGCTAGGCAAGTAATGGCTGTAGGTAAACACACATTTAGTCATACAATGGTTATGGTAACTGAGTGTGCATTTTGTATGCACGGTTGGATGAATGTTGTTATGACAGCTTTCACAGCTGAGTTCAGTGCAGTACTGCCTAGCATAAGAATATTGCTTTTCTTCTGGGTTTGGCCAAAAAGCAAAATTGCTCTTTTATTTTGGCCTAATACTTAAAGACATATTTTGTCTCAGAGCATCACAGACAACCAGAACCTTGAGAAGCCATCCTTAGTCTGTCCCCTCCCAGACATACTTACACACTTCCTGACAAATATTTACTCAGTTCTCCAAAATCTCCAGCAAGAGAGAGTCCACAGCCTCCTGAATTACCATTGCAGTGCCTTACGAGGCTTGCTGTTAGAATAGTTTTCCCACTATTCTCCAGCCCAAATCTTTCTTGCTCTAATTTTAGCCTGTGTGGTCTTTTCCTAGGCACTATGAACACCGAGAACAGGTGACTTCACCCTCTTCTCAACAAAGCAATCTGCTAGTTGGCGTGGCAGACATGGTGGGAAGCTCTGAAGTCAACAGAATAACACTCAGACTCCTAACTTTGGTAGAAAAGTGTAAGTATTTTTAGCTAAGATACCACTCTGTTAGGAGATGGTGCTCCTTTTCAAGTGTCTAATCTTTTAAGATTTTAAATTGTCACTTTAGAAATGTAGCAGGTAAAAACACATACATAGACCTTCTTTCTGCAAAGTGTGTGACTACACAACTCAAAGCCTTATCAGAGGCTTCCTGGATCCTGGCTTATAGCCATTTTGAAAAACATTTCATATATATTTCATATATTTATGTCAAGGGGCATACAGAGAGAAGGTTCTTTCCTTCACTGTAATAGCTTCTAGGGATTTCAGTTTAGCAATTCCCTTTGTGGGCACCAAATTTAAAAGCCTGATGTGAGATAGTCCTGGCTACGTTTAGTCTACTAATTGAGATGGGACATGGAGGGCTGTCATGCACAAACATCTCTCAATTGAGGGGTGCTACAGGTGTTCAGTGCCTCTGAGTTTTGAATCTAAAGTCTTTTGAAACATGCTCATTAGAAGATACCTAACACATAAGGAGTGCCTCAGCAGTGCTGCCTTTGTGCCGAGCACGCCAGCTGTGCTGCTTACAGCTGCGCTCTCAGCAGGTTAGAGGCTTCCTCCAGAGCAGTGTGGTGGCAAGAGGGGATGTGCCAGAGTTTGTCTGATCTCAGGGTGGGTTGTGGGAGCCCGATGGGAGTGGAAAAGGGCAGTGCCCCAGTGGGAGGGTGGGCTGAGGCCATACTGCTGTGGGGTGAAAAAGGAGAGACGTGCTTTCACTGGCTGCACAACAGCAACCCGGCAGAGCAGAATCAAAGTCCCTGTTAGTAAATAGCTCTGAGACTGCAATAAGGGATCGCTGAATGCTTATATAGGATGGGCGAAGAATGGGAGAAACAGATGCAAGTCTGTGGGCAAAGCGCCAAGATGGACAAAATGTTTAAGACATCTGTCCACAAAATCCTGTCACTTGTGAAATGGGTTATACAGTCATTCATGAAGCCTGTTCTCAAGGAGAAAGATTTTTTTAAATTTATTTCTGTTTGAGCCATTACATTATGCTTTTCATAGCTAGTGTGAATACAAATATCAGATGACGGACATTTAAGGTCATTCTTATTACTGAATACACTCTGAGGATGAGATTCTATAATTTCACACTTGTGGCCTCCACTCATTCAGACAATTTTTGCAAATCCCACCCTCGAGTGATTTGTTGCATGCCGTATGTCAAGTCGCTCACAGAGGTGGGAACAGCAGCCTCGCTCCCAGATGTGTTTCTTTAATCATTGGAGTGTATTTCTTCCCAGAGCAATGAGTTACCACTTCATATATTTGTTGCTACATGGAATATTAATATTGTAATCATGTCTGTCTCCTTAGGGGAGTTGTATTTTATGGCAGCAATTCAATACTGTTCACTATTTGGAGTTTAAAGAAATACAAGAGTTGAAGATTTTAAAGACTTCCTTTAAAAAACAGGCAAAAAGCACACCAGAAATCACCTCCTCAATTGAGAAAAAAACAGAAAGAAAAATATCGTTCATGATCACCAAAACCATGAACTATTGTTCATCATCACTTTTTTTTTTTTTAAACACCCAGGAAAAAGTGCCTTCTAAAATATATAAAATGTTGTAATTTTCTGATAGGGTCTTGAAGAAATCACACAACCCAAAATGGTTTTGAGACGTGTGCCCAAGGTCAGTGCTGCTGGGTGCAGCAGAGTAACCCTGCCCCGGCTCGGGGAGCAGAGCTGTGGGAGAAAGAGCTGCAGGAAACCTTCTCAGGGCAGAGCCTCCTCCATGGCCTCGAGCTGCATTTCAGCTCCAGCCCTCACCCCTGGTCCCTGCCCATGCTACGCTGCAGCTCTGCCCACACCTGCCCACATCCTTCGCCAATCCTGACCCCCAGCTTGGCCTTGGAGCTGCTCCACCCCGATGGCCGGGGTCACAGTCCCCAGCCCAGCTCTGCTCGCTGCCTCTTGGGTGGTGGGACAGGGCCATGGGGAGAGGTCCCTGCCCCGACCTTCCCCGTTGTCACCCACTGCCCGCCCTGGCAGCTCTGCGCCCTCACCCTTTCTCCCAATAGCTAAGGCGCTGCTAGCGCGCAGAGGCATTCACAACAGCTGTATGAAAAAAGCTTGCAAATAATTTTATTCCCTTTTTCACTGTAAAAATAATTCTCAGTCAGAGAGCAAGAGAAAAAAACAAAACATATTTGTAACCATTAGTTTAATCACTGGCACAGCAGCAGTTCTATGGGTCCATGGTATGTTTAAGGCTTGATTCTGTAAACACTTACACATCTGCCCATTGTACAAGTGATCCAACTGCATGGACGTAAGAATATCTGTGTGTGTGTGTGTGTTTATATATGTAACTATCTTTGCAGAAAGTGGACCTTGTTCCATAGAGAATATGTTGCCTAAATGGTCCCAGGCTAATCTATGCTGATATTTTAAGCTCATTTTGCTTGATGGCAGATGGAGACAAACAGCTTATAACGTCAATTTTCTTATTGGATCTCATCTGACAAAATCCCCAGTTACTTTAGTCTCGCATGAACCATTATTCTTTTGTAGATACGTGCCTAATAAGCTTAAATTCTGAAAATGAATATTTGCACTTACTAATATCAAGGGAGAGTTAAAATCAAACATGCTGCACAGTCTTCTGGGAAAGTCAGCAGTAAAGCACTGTTTTCAATAATCAATAAGTCAACCAAGCAAATCTCTAGACTGTTGTTACAAGGGGATCTGTCATCATGCAAAGCGAAGATTTGTCTGAGAAACCACTAAGTAAATGCTTCTGCCACTTAGTAGGAGGTTTTTTGGTGGTTTTCTTTTTTTTTTTTTTTTCTTTCTGTATTGTGAGCTGCAGATTAAAGTGCAGGCACGTACAGATTTGTTTTGCATTCCAAACAGAGACAGTGTCTGGACCAAAGCACTCGTACACAGTCCTCACCACCCTGGGTCAGTTTAAGGATGGGAAGAAACCCTCTATATTCCCTGCTTCAAACTCTTCTGTACTGCTCCCTCTCCTTTTGCCTTGTGTCTTACATATTTTGTATCTCTCAGCGCTAAAAGACTAGGAAAAATTTACTTGACGCTTTTACAGTCTATCAGACAAATAAATGGTCTTATAACTCACTGATCTGTCACCACCTGTGACAATTAATACACCCCAAAAGGGACTTCACTCCCCAATATCTGTCCGAATGCATAGCAAAACGTGAGCTATCTACTTGCAACAGTGTGATCATTTTCTTACAAAATGTATCAGAAAACACTTACCAGAAAATAATAATGGTGTCTCAGTATAATATGAAGCTGAGCTTCATTGCTACAAACAAAATGCATTCTGTGCTGCGCTGGTTTTTGCTTTTACGGCTGTGCTTGCTCATTTCCTAATTTTGTTTGAATACGAGATTAAGGCTTGGGACCTAAAATCCTTGGTAGCCAGGTACTGCCCCAAAGGGTCATGTGTGGAGGCTCAAACACGCATGCTAAGGTTCCCTCCAACCACCCCCCCCGCCGTCCCCCCACTGGCATTTATGTTCCTTTCTACTGCTGCTAAGATTTGCCTCTGTCTCGGAGGGAATATGAATGACTCATTGTTTATCGATAAAAAAAAATCCTTTTCCATTCTGTAAAGCATCTCTCTCTTTTTGGACATCCTTCCCAGCAAATGTGGCAGGCGCTGTGGTGAGAGAATGGGGATGCAGACAGGCTGCTAATGCAAGGGTGCCCTTCTGAGGGTTGCTTCCACTTCTTGGACACATCTGCAAAATAATCAGATGAACAGGGTGGACCCCAGTGGCAAACAGAAACCCTAGGATGAAAACTGTATTTTATGCAGCTGGGTTGAACCTGTGAGTCGCTGAAGACAGAGCTGCTTGTAGTTGTGACAAATACTGTACATAGGGCAGTAGTGTAAGCACGTAGGGTCCATGGATGTTGTGGCACAAAAGCAACAGAGTCAAAGATGTAGGCAGTCTCTCCCCTCCCAGGAGATACAGGGGATCCAAGTTTGGGCAGCAGCACCCCCATCACTACCAGACCCCATCAACACATATCAGTGTAACATCTCTTGTGATGGGGGTCTGAAATGTTTTTGCTTGATCTCGTAGACTATCTTTTTCCCACTCATCATCTGGCTTTACCTGATGGCTTTGTAGTGTTGGCATTTATCAGCATCTGTTTGTTCCCCCTTTCCACTCTACTTTATCTAATCTTTGTATGGGAGATAGAAGTCCTCCTTTCCATGACCTTTGCCTTTCCCTTATCTTATACCCATTAGCAGCTAACTACCCTCATCAGAAAAGGCTAATTCCTTTATATTGGCAAGGCCAGAGCCTCATGAAATCAAAGGTGAAACTCCCATTGACTGCAGCAAAAGCAGCTCAGTTTAATCAAAGAACTTGAGGAGAAAAGCAAAGCAGAAGGCAGAGACAGTAAGTTCAGCCTACGACAAACTCCAAAATGATCAAAAGCTTACAAGGAGCTCAAACCTTCCTAGATATTCATGCAACATCCAGGATGACATGGCTACCTTCAGGACTGAAGCCTGTTACAGCTACCGCCCACCTCAGTGAATACTGATCATCTAATTATAACGCTTCCTTCAAAGCTGGAGTGTGTGGGCACTGGGCTAGTTAGTCACTGGTTGTAATACAATTTTATTTTTAATGATCGGTATTCATTGGTTGCTGTACGAATTTCGTTCTAAAGTCGTAATTTCTGAAATGTGGCACTTTTCATTAAGATGACAAATGCTGGCATTTGGCGGGATGTGGTATTGATCGCATCAAGCTCTGCAATGACGGCCGGCAGCAGAAGAACAACGTGGGAGCCGGCTGTGCCCGGTTGGATCAGGTGGCTTCCCTAGGGTTTGTTTTCATCCTGCAGTATAGTTCTGACTTAGTGTGAATAAAATCACTTAAGAGGTAACATGCTGATTTGTTCAACTATCTATCAAGCAAACCATTCAAAGCAGAGATAGGGCCAGCTGACATAAATAAGAAGGGTACTGCTCTGAATGGCAGAGGTAATTCTTCACCTGTGAGAGCTTTATTGCCTACTGCTGCACAAGTGTGTTCAAGCTCTGAACAGTTTCCAGTGGATGAATGAAAGAGTTTGGGGACCTTTTTGTGAGCACACGCTATGGGGAAACATCACGTTTTACAGTCCTGACTTTTTCTTGCTAGTGTATCTGGACATTATTTTTAATTCCTCATAGTTCTTTTAAACATCATGCCCTGATGAGGAATCGGAAAAGCCTGTAATCCTCTGATACACTCGTCCCTGCAAAAACTCTACAATAGAGTCCACTATTTTACAGAGGAAATGAGAAATCACCTTCTATGACCTAAGATATTTTAACATCACAAAAGACATAAGCAATTAGACTGCCTTCTGCTCAGGGCTGCTTGAATAGTCAAGGAAGAGAAATAGTTGTGGCACCTCATATAAGGCCAGTAGCTAATTTGTCTCCTTGCCCAACTGTTTTTCATCCAACTTTTTCTTGCTGCTTCCTAATAAATGAGCGGAAGGTACATATACATATATATAAAAACATATACATATGAATACATCTGGGCTCAAAAGGTAGAATGCAGTGCTAGGAAAAAAGCCATTACTGTTCTTAATTAACAAAATTGTTATTTTTAATAAAAGCTTTCTACAGTGCTGTAGAGGAGATTTCAGAAAACAAGTCCTTAGAGGAGATGTATCACCTTCTGGATTGAATTTCTAAATGGTATTTTTTTTTACTATTGAAAATAACTGGCCTTTGTCCTTATCTAATGAGAGTGACCTCCTATACAAAGCTCTTAGAGAACTATTTATGAAGAGTGCCACATAAGAAACTGATATTGATTTTTATTTATTAGCATTCTTTATGTATTTCTGGCAGTTACATCTCTTTTATTACCTTTAGATTGAATGACTAGGCTCTTAATATATTGCCATAGGTCTTGTTTTCCAAATATCTCTTACTTCTGGTGCTCTTCTCTGCATTCTTGCCATTTTACTCCCCTTTTTCCTTCTTTTTCTTTCAAAGCATGTATTGCTCTGGGACTTAAAAAGGTCTTCTGTAGAATAAGGTAATCATCTTGCCTTAGAAGGAGATAAACACAAAGTTTAAGAATGAAATTTAGAGGAAAATAAAATGTGAAGGCCACAAAAACATTCACAACTCTGAAACTGTGGACCTGCCCTTTACAAAATATTTAAGTAATTCTTGTTGACTGATGATTTACTTCTCTATAATTTCCACTTGTGTTGTTGCTGATTAAAATAGTATCAGATGAGCCTGTGGAGGCAAATGCTAATATTGTGAGCATCATAAACCACAGCTAAGAAAGGATGGAGAGAATGATGTGCCTTTGTAAGACAGCCCCTATGCTGAGCATAGTGGCCTCCCAGCATCGCCAATAACTTTCCCCAGAAGGATTTGCTTGGCTCTTTCTCCCTTTTCTAAGTTTTGATGGCTGAGGTAGGTGGCCATGGAGGTACATGGTACCCTGGGGAGCCCAGAGCCCTGGCACCATCCCTAGCAGGAAAGGCACTCGCAGAGGGCAGCGGAGAGGGAGCAGCTCTGCATAGTTCTGCTCTCCAGGCAGCTGGAAACTCTCCGAAGTGGGGAAAGGACTACAGAGATGAACCAATTACAGGAAAAAAACCCACCCTCCAAAACACAATCCCAAAGCTCAGTCACTCTATCTCATTCAAGGATGAAATAAGAGAGGGAAAAGGGGAGGGAAATTTACTTTTGAGATATGTATTTAGTGCAAAATTTCAAACCAGCAAGACTTCTTTTCAAACTCTGAAATGGAAAAACTTTCTAAATATTTCATGGATCTGAGTCTCTGTTTAGCTAATTGCTTGTTTAGAAAACAAATCTGTGAATTCAGCAACTGGGGATACCCATATGAAAATATGGCCATACTGACTTTTGCATTGCATACCTGTCGGTGAACAGGTACTGTATAGCCACTTTTACATCTTTCCCCTTATGTCTCCCCAGGAACACAAGCCAATGGTAAGGAGGTACAGACCTGCTTCTTGGTTGATCTGGACTGGCTTCCCAGGGCTGCACACGATGGGCCAGTGCCTGTGTCCTAGTCTTGACATGGACGTGCTCTCCACACATGCCTGGGTCCTAACCTTCTGCATTGCGTTGCTGATGGAAACTTTTGCGCGGGCCAGCTGGTTTCAAAACTTTGAATATTGACTTTTTGCCACCTGAAATGTGTGTGAAATATTAATGCCGATGGTCTTTTTGTCCTTGCTTAAAAGCTACACCCTGCTGACAAGCCCTGCGCAGACCCTGTGTGGCACACTGACCAGCCCTGTGCTGAGAGTTGTTACAGCTGTGCTTTTCAAGAGCAATCCTGCTTTGAGCAGTGGTGGGCCCATGCTTAACACTGGAGGCTCGGCTACCACACCTCAGTAAAACTCCTGTGCAAAGGCAACAGTTTTCTATTGAAATAGGTCAGTCGTCCAACCTGATCAGCAGCCTGCTTAATTCCCAGACATTGAGCTAATTGGATTGTCCAGATATGAGATACAACAATCCTTTGTATTCTTAGAAATAATTGTGGAATTACAACTTTCCCATAAATTTAGCAGTACTCTCCACCCTCTCTCTCTCCATTAAAAGAATTCAATCCTATTTCAGAAGATAACCTTGAGAGAATGAGGAAGGTATATGCTTTGCCTCTATCTTAATAAAAGTCTGATATGAAGGTTTAATTAAGAGAGAGAAAATAACCAGGAATAAGCACAGGATTTAAAGCAAAATAGACCTCATATAAGTGAAGTAAGAATCACAGTTATTCAAAAGGCCTCCCTGTAGATACAGAGCAGAGTTTCTCACTGAAGCCTGAGATAAGACCTGCCACAGCCGTTTTCCTTTTTCCAGCTGTGATGGCAATTTTTATCCGCACTTTTCCCTTCTTCTGTCTTGGCTTACAAGGCTAAGAGAACTTTTCTCCAATTTGTCTTTTCTTTGGACTTAGTGCATTTTTTTTCTTTTCTTGTGATGTTGTGGTGCTAAGGTTTTGCTGTTGGGTATTTTTTGTAACAGTTTTAAAAACCTGCCATTCCCACTAGTCCATCTCATAGCCCTTTTGTTGCATCAGAATAAGTGAAGGAGAAGCTGTGTTACCCTTCTATGTTCTGCTAGGGACACAAACATTTTCTTTAAACGGTCATACCAAAGCAAAAAGTGGAGGGAAGTAAAGAATGGAGAAACTTAACTTGCCTGGTCTGACAATATCTGTCTTCTGTGATGACTTCGGAGTGCACTTGTTTCTTTCTGCGTGCATGTATTAAACCTCTCCCACCCCAATAAGTTTAACTGTACAAATCTCTGAAAAAAAAAATTTAGCAAGGATATTATACTCGAGGGATTTCAGAGCTCAGAAAGTGAAATCCAGCTATCTTGTTTATTCATAGACGCATCTTTCCCTTGAGCTTCTCAGGTTTTGGCAGTAGGGCTTACTGAAGGAGTCCTAGGAAACAACGCTGTCTCACTTCGTCCGGCAGGTGCAACATTGAAAATGCACTGCTTTTCATGGTCTTGAAGGTACACATACACAATTGTATGCTTAGTCAAACATTAGTTCTTTACAGAGTTTTAGATTCAGGCTTATAAAATCTCATATTGTTAGAATACGTTTATACTTTAATTTGAGTCTAACAGTACTATAGTCACATCTTTGTCTGTACAGCAGTGAAGATAATGAGAAGCTATTATTGGGATTCCTACATGCTGCTACAATAATGTGAATATATTGTTGGGATTCCTAGATGTTGCTACAATAGAAATAAACGCTAAAAAAAAAATGTTTTAAATTTATCTTTGGCTGACAGACTAGTTTGAAAATGTGGTTGGCCATTGAAGGGGATGTTTTTCCCAAGCTAGATTTATCTGTTTTAAGGGAGAAGTTTTAAAAGCCAGCGAAATATTCCCAGGATAATTCACACACAGCTGACTGAATAATTCATCATGAATAATGCATATGGATTTTGCCTCTCTCTTCATAAGGAGATTAGGATATTCTCAGATACATTCATTATTCAGAGTAATACCGGGTTTTCTCATCCCCCTCCCATGGGCTCGATTCTGTCACCTTTACTCAAGTTGAGTAACCTTTTCTGTGGGGAATCGTGCTGATTTTAGTGGCAGTTCCTGCACAGCAATGGTACAGGAGAGCATCTGGATGCAAGTGAATAGGTTACAAGCACTTGTGAATATTCAATGGTTGTACTTTGAAGCTCCTCCCATATAGGATTGCTATGCAAATCCTAGGAGGTATTTTTGTTAGCTCTTGCAATTAACCATCGCAACCCCAATTTATTAAACATACAATTCAAATTTTGATTGCAGCTGAGAGGCAAGCTAACACCTTGCTTTCCATGAGCAGTGAAGCTTAGCTTTGAACGCTTTGCTGTTTACAGGAATCGAACACAAAAGATCAAGCGTGAAAGCTGAAAGAAATGTGCTTGAGTGTGCAGTCATTCAGAATTTCTCTTGTTACCGGCGTTGCTTCTGGAGACTGCCCACGGGCGTTTTCTTCAGCACTGCGAAAATGCGTTAATTAACCTCTGTGCCTTCCTGTTCCCTGCAACTGCAATTCTCTCTGGCAAATATTTTTAATATAGACCTGGCCTTTGACTGGGCAGATGAAGCTTCCTTCTCAATTTCCAGCAGCAGCGCAGGCAGAGCTACAAGTGCAGATAGGGGTACACCTCCCCTGCAGTACCCTCTCCGGGAGGCTCTGCTGCCAATAGTGCCACCCCGCTTTGCAGAAGAAACTTCAGCCTAGTGGGTCTGTAGCCTGGTGCTTCCCGCTCCCTGGCTAGCTCTGCTCCTGGGTCACCTCCTCTTCTGCCCACCCAGCTAAGGTTTGAAAACCCCTCTCAGCAACCATGTTTTGGTTGACAGTTTTGTGCTTTATAGCTAACTGTGGTGGGCTGAACTGAATATTTGGTCTTTCCAAAAGAAAAGGATGACCTTTTCCTGAAAATCATACTGTCTCTGCCAATGATTGGGTCAGAAAATCTCTCTTTCAACACTCTGCCAAGATTTCTCATTCTTCTTGTGTCAAAAACAAGAGCTACCTCAGAGGATAAGATTTTGGACTAAATATATTCAGCATTTTTACATAAAAATAGAAGATGTTTTATATAAGAAGATTATACAATATTTTATACACCTCAATTTTCTCCATGTGGGGAAAATAAGCTACCTGAAACGTTCTGCCAGTGTGAAGTATAAAGCATTTGGAGCAACGTGTCGTGCCTCCAACACGGGGATTGCAGTCTTCTGTATGACGGAGAAAGGGCACCTTATCAATACAACTATTTGCAACAGATGTGCTTGCAATGTCTGCACTAGAAAGCGGTTGCCTGGTTCTATTAAAGTTCAAGTGAGCCTGGAGTTGGCAGGTTTAGAGTACTTTGAACCCAGTCCAACACTTAATTTGATGGACAAGGTTGGAATAAGGCAGTTTAGTCTGTGACAGTAAAACAAATACAAATAGTCTCCTGGCTCTCTGATGGTGTTTACAAGAGCATTAAAATGATTTCCTGCTAATGATACACAGTTGTAGGGATTGCAGCACTATATTATCAGGGTAATGCTGCTGCCACTGTGGTGTGGATCTGGAGAGATCCAAAGCAAAATGCCAGCAGAGGAACTGAGCAATGTACAATACCAGGAATGGCAAGCCAGCGGAATAGAGTCAAAGTGTTGCTGCTGTACTTTTAAAGAGAGAAGATAAGTGCAGGAAGTGTGCCTTCACATTGGCTTTGCCTGATGCTTTAGTGATGTTATTATTTACCTGGTATACAAAGACTTTGTTTTAAATGCATCTCCTCTTTGAATGGTCTAAGAGCCTTACCCCAAATAAGCTTACCTTACTCCTTACCTTATCCTTACCTTACTCCAAATAAGCTTCCTTACTTCTTCCATTAATCCATATTGTGCTTTCTGTATAAAAGACCTCTTATAACACACATTTAGGTTCAGAAGGACATTACAGAGCACTTGCAGAATTACTAATTTAGGCTTGATACTATAATTTATTTTTAAAGACAATTTGAAGCTTGTTTTTCTGTAACCACTACATTTTTCCTTAAATTAAAGGCAATAAAACAATGTTCATGAAGTACTTTTACATACATCCATTTTGCATAAGTACTGCTTCGGAAAGTAGAGAATTTTATATTTAGCCTCTGGGTCTTCTCTCAGCTATAATGCAGGTTCTCGCTTGACCGCAGTGCCCTTTCTCCTTTCAGACACCAGCACTCATCTGGTTCAGTGGGAACTCAGAAGCTCCTGATTTCCTTTTGTTCAGGACCGAAGTTGTGTTAACTTTTGCAAATGCAGTGAACATCAAATGTTAAACTGCTGACTTGCCTAGCATCTGTCTTTTCAGTCTATTTATGCCATAGCTGTATGTTAAAGAGCACCGTAAACCACTTATGATTTGACCCATTCTGTGCAAACGAAGCAAAGTCTGCATATAACACAAACCATAATTCCAGCTGTCAGTAAGTTGCAGATCACTCCCTTAGTATTTTAATGAAAGATGAACAATAAAGACTCTTTTATCTCATTAATTATCTACATATTATTCACATTCATAGAACTGGGCCCTGCAAACTCATAAATATCAGTAGATGTTGTGATACTGGCCTTGCTGTGAGTGCTTTATGGGTTATAAATTACTTTAAATTATCATTAGACACAGGTTTCAGTGGAGCTGCACTGAAAAGCCCTCCCTCCCTCCTAGTTTTTAAAGGCATTACAAGGGTATACTGATGCTGAAAACTGGTTGTCAGCTGCAAAATTGGAATTGATGTGTGAGTTGGAAGTTCAGATTTCATGGTGTTTCCTCTTGTGCCTTCTGCAGGAATTCTCTGGTTTTCTTGTTTCAGATTTTTAGTGTGATTTTAGGGGTTTACTTTCCCCTGAAGACTGAATTTTTGAGAACCTTTGCAAACGTGGTTGCTATGGAGGTTGTGGAGAGGAGGTGTGGAGTCAGGGAGACATTTCAATTGCAATTACTACAGCTCGTTCGTGTACCCAGTCCATTCACTTCCCAAAACACCTGATTTGATCACTGATGCCCCTATGACAAACCAGCAAGGCAAGGATTAAACTATTCACATTGTTAAAAACTGTTATAAAGCTAAAGCATTCATAGGGCGTGGAAGAAGATAAAAGTCAGATTGGCCAGGAATAGGAGATTTCAGAATTTAGGATTCCCTTTGTCTTCAGCTTCACTGCTTTTGGGTTTGTAATGCGTTAGCCGAATGTAACTTTACTTAGGTTCATCACAAGGGGGAAAAATGCTGACAGGGATGATTAGTCACACGGCTAGCGGAGTTACGGGAAATCTGGCAACCAAGCAAATAGGAAAAAAAGTAATGTTTTAACAGGTGAATTTCTTTTTGTCCTTATCTAAAGCTTATTTACAGCGGTATCACCCATCAAGAGACTATTTCCCCCACTGCTTTTCTGTTGGACAGACTGCCACGTGCCAGCACTTGGTGGCTTCACCGGGCTTTTCATGCTGTTGTAATCATTGTCCCCTGTGCACAAGAGGAAGCAGACAACAGCCCATGATGACACTGCTTTTTGGGGCCAGCAGCAGAAATGAGCGTCAACTCTGCAACAACTTGATTTTTGTTATTTTGAAAGCCCAACTTTGGATGCATTAATTAAATTTCCACTTTCAGAAAAAAAAAAAAAAAAAAGTCTGTTATTACATAGGAGTGTAATTTTGGGTTCCATGCTTTCTCATTGCTTGTAATTGTCAGGATTAAGATGTTCCTGGATTCCAGCCCCTCTGGTTCAGTTTGTTCCCAGGATTTACACTGCACTAAGTTGCTGCAGCTTGTATTCCCCTTGCTCTGTTCCCTCCCCATACATTAACTGATCACCAGGATTAATGCATTCCTGAAAGGTAAGGAGCAAAAGCCTGTCTCCTTGACAGCAGGGGACAAACTCATAATAAATACATAAAAATAAACATAAATAGTTAGAGCCAGCAGCAGATTGTGATGGCAGTAAAGAAGGGTTTGCTTAATGCTTTATGGAAATGAAAGCTCTATCTTCTGCCTTCCCTGCCATCATTATGAGAGCCCTGTTAATCTGCTCCCTGAACATGATAATCATTTCTACAAGCATAAAATATGCTGGTTTAACATTAAGTCCCCTCCCCCAGCTTAGAGTTATTGAAAGTAATTGCAAATAAAATAAGAGGCTGTCCAGGAAGCCACTGCAAGTACAGATTCAGATAACAATACAGCATAAGTTCAGCAGCTGGTATGACACAGGGAGGAATACTGTTTCCAACAGCCTTTCTCCAGATCAGTTGCTCTTCCCCTGGCACATGGCTGGTGATGGAAGCTACATCGTATGTGGCCATCCAGGGTGGAAAATGATTTCAAATAGGTCTTACAGGCCCTTGTGTCCTATGGGACTTGACAGAGGTGACTGATCTGAAACTGGCAAGAGGCTCAGTGCAGCAGTATAACACAGGACCTGAATTACTGCAATATGGATTAAGTGCTATATACAGATATAAAATGACTGACTGTAATTGTTCAGCTAGGAATAAAATAACTAGAATGCTGTGTGCTAAGTTTCATCTCACTGTCTTAAATTATACATCCATACAGCACAGCAGCAAATCCAACGTAACGGTAATGTTGTCCAATGGGCTATCCATCTCTGGGAACTTGCCGAACCTCATCATGGTAACATCGAGCTGTCTTCTGTGCTAGATAAAATTATTTTCTGATCCCAGGTAAGCTCCTGAGGGACCACTGGGAGCCTCTGGCTTCTGTGAAGCAGAACATTTAGAAATTGTGAATGAAAGTTTTATGCTTGTAGGCATTGCAACTAGCTCTGCTCCTACTTTGTAACTGTCAGACCCAGTCCTCAGCTTCCCCATGAGCTCTTCATGCCTCTCTGACAGCAGGGAATGAGAGTAATGCTGGTGTAACTGGCTGCCTCCCAGTTTCTGCTCCATGGCAAAGTGGAATCCTGCTCACGTAGGTCCACAGGAGCAGTTCTCTGTCCCCATGAAAGCAAGCTGGTGTGAGGAACGTGATGGAAACGAAGGGGCTTCACTGGAATAATTTAGCTGTCCATGGCTGCTAGGTCAGCTTCTTAACATGGTAAGAAACTGGATAGCCTCTAGGATCTGACCACTTCTAGCATAAAAGCAGCTCAGAGCTTGAAGGAGGCAAAGTGAGGAATAAAACCACCTTTTCTCAACTTTCCCTACCCCTCCACCTACCCTGGGAACAGCTAACAAATGGCTGTTCTAATTACAGATTTAGCCTTTTATCTGTTTACAAATTGCCTTATGTATAATTTCAAACTAGGTTCTTTGTTATTTTACACATGTGGTCTGGGACAGAGCTTATGGTAGAGATTGCACTGAGTAACTGAACAATCTTTCCCTTCTGCCATCTTACACATTTGCTCTGTGAATTGTTCTTTGTAGATAGATCATTCATTTCAGAGAAGAGGCTGCAGCAGTTTACTTTTCTATGATTGTCCAGTTCCACTGTTAAGTGGCCAAGTAATTTTTACTAAAGCCTTTGTTTATGTAAAGAGTAGATATTCAGACTACTTTTACCATAGTTCAGGCCTGACATTCATCCTAACTATCCTGTTACTTGCAAGACCTGCTTTCATGGTGAGCAAAGCGAAATACGATGGGCTGGCATGTTACTGTCTTCAGAGGATGGAGGTTAAGACAATGTCACAGGTGTACGTGAGGAAATGTAATCTTGTCTTACTTTCTCTTTCTCCTGTTGTTTCAGGTCGCCAAATTTCTGGTCCTGTTTGTGTTGGTGTATCATCCCCCCCTTCCCAAAATTGGTGGGATTGCAATAAAGAAGCTTTGAGGCAGAGACACACGCAGAAATTTGCCTGTGTCTCTTGTAAAGCCAGTGCAGGAGCAAACCTCCGGAGGTGGGCTGTAATAACTTTCTGTGGAAAGCAAGGAAGACTTGGTAACTACCTCTTCCTTTCTTTGCTCCAGGAATAGTGCAACTGCATGCTGTCCCTTCCCTGGGGCAGATGGCGATTTGGATGATAATCTTGCAGTGAGTCCCTCCTGCTTAGCTTCTTCACACCGTAACTGGGAAGTATTTTCCACGTGCTTGTGCTGCGTTGATTTCTAAAGCTATGGAAAGAAGGGCTGTATCGAGATGAGCCCTTCAAATTCCATCTAAAAGCTTAAAAACAGCACTGTGAAGATAAACCTGGAATAGCTCTCTCTGTCTACCATGTACTTTGCTTAGCATTTCCTTTCACCCCGCAGCCCAGCCCATCACTCCCATGTGGTGTTACCGCCGCCATAGCATATGTTAGTTACTGGACCAGTGCCATTGGTTTCCAGTGAAGTAGCACACAGTTTTTTGCATGTAGCCCTTCTGACAAAATTCTGCATGCTTTCTTTGCTCTGACTCAGTAAATTGAATCCTTCTTGCAGGAGAAAGATGAAAGAGTACACGGGATAAACAACTAAAATACCTAAATCTTGTGACGTCCTGCAGGTACCTTGATTAAAAATAATTCAGACTTGGTGCTTTTGTTGTATGCAAGCCAAAATGGCATGTACAAATCTTTATCATTTGGTAGATTTTATAAGGTCATCTGTCACCTGAACACCAGCCACAAAAAATTAGCGTATTAAAAAACTACCATTAATTCTTTTCATACCTCTTTTAATCTTCATTTTACTCCTGGCCTTATACTGGGAGTTCATGCAAGGTGACAAAGTGGAACCTTAAAAATGCACCATTTCTCTGGCATTTCACGGGCACTTCAACCTTCATGAACTTTACAAGAGCCATGGTCAAAAAGTTTTAAAAAAATCCCCCAAGTTCCTCATGCCCTTTGTATTCTTCAGAATTAAGCTATGCCAGGTATTTCTGCAAATGGAGAGCACCTATTGCAGTTTGAGTGAACTAAGAGAAAACTTTGAGCTCTTTTTTTCTGCCCTGTTGCATTTTTTTTTTAATGCTGTGAAACAACAATGACTGGTAGTAAATTGCAAGAGAGAAGACAGGCAGTCCTACGTTTTGGAAAGACAATCCAATCGTGACAACAATATAAAATGCTCCTTTTTTTGGCACAGTAGTTTGAATTCTCTAAGAAGATGGGTTGTTACTGCCCCCAAACCCAATGAAAGACACTTCACTTTCTCAGGGGTTCTTATTAAACCATAGATTCAGCTCTCACGGTGTATGTGAGAGGTGTGAAATAATTATGCAAAAAAGCAAGGGAAAAGGAATTACTGATACTTTACCAGAGCACATGCAGCACACGGCATACATCTTTCTCATTCATGAGAAACCCTTTAGTCCTGCTGAAACAAGGGAAAAATATAAGATCTTGCCTTGCAGGTCAGTGTACAGGGGACCTGAAGATCTAATAGACTCTGAAAAATACTACCTGTGGCATATCTTGACACAGAAACCCTGGAGCAAGCATACAGCACATGTATAGAGTTTCCTATTCTTCAGCTGATGGCTTTGAAGTTTTATGACAGTTTTTTAATGTTGATGAGGCAAAACAACCTCAGAATGTGCAAAACCATAGCAACTGCTGCAGGAGGATATATCTGGAGACAAATTGTCCTCATCTCTTCTAATTTTAGTGCATGTCTTCCTCTCTAAGCAAACAATGGTTGTCCCTCTGTGAATGGGTTTTGTGTTGGGGTAGGATTGGGCTGGAGTTTCGGAAGAGACTCGAACCCAGTGATATGCAGGAGTGAGCACACGTGCTGAAACCTGAAGTGATTTTGCTGGGATAAGGGAGTGCCGCCCACTGTCTGTTGATTATTTATAGGATTAAAAGGTCTGTGGGGCAGAAATTGCTACTGCCCAGACTCTGCCGGATTCTCCTCAGTCCTGTCGGCAGAAGGGCATGCGACTACGCGGGGGGCTATGCCAGTTTATCTCTCTTGAACAAAAGCTGGAGCCAGACCTAAGGGGTCTTTCTGACAAAATTTCTCTTGGAAACTGGTGTGTTTCCGTGGAAACTTTCGGTTTAGCAGAGCTGGCCTTTCTGCTTTAGTTGTAAGTGGTGCAAGTGATGATTTGTAAGTCATTATTGTCAGCAGGTCTTGATGTATTAGATTCAACAAAATCACACACATTTCTTGCTTACTAACACCTGAAAAATATATACGGTCGTGCCTCGTTTTTGCTTTTTGAAGCAGGAAATATACGAAACAACTTCAAACTTCTCCTTGGGCAGAAAAAGTTAATTTCCAGTGTTTAAAAGGAAATTAACTGTAACAAATATATGATCAGAAATCATGAAATTAATTTTTAGCTTGGTGGCGAGACACGATTTTAGTTTACAGCCTGAGTACCACATGGTTTGGGAAATAGAGCAGTCCAACAAGGATCCAGACTGCGAAACCCACCCTTTTTGCTGCAAACAAGAAGACTTTCGTCAAAACCAGCCAGGACTGGCACAAGGGGATGGGCGCTCAGGTGGGTGGGCGCTGGCAGGACCGGTGACCCCCACGGTTACTTTAATACAGAGCCTCTGCCACATTCCTGGAATTGATTAGTTGCTAACTCCAAGGAGAACTGCCGTGTAGCTGAAGGGAATGGAGGCAATTTTTGAGTGGCATCGTAATTCGTCCTGCGATCTTTCCCAGACACTGGCGTGCCCTTACGCGACGGATCGGAGAATGGCAGCTGGATTTCAGTCAATGCAATGCCACCACTCTCTGCCCTCTGAAAGCCTTTATTACCAAACAAAGGAAATCCTTACAGAAAGCGAGACTCTGTCATCCATTTGTTGGGCTAAAATCTGCTCGTGACTTTTCCACCCGCTTCGCAGGGTCCCCGGTACCGCAGCCGGGTACAGCGGGCCCTTTCGGCTGCCCGCGCCGCATGGGCCGCAGAGGCTGGCAATTCCTGCCCGAATCGCAATTACTCCTAGTGAAACAGCCCCCGGTTTAATAAACCAGTGGGGTTTATCGGGCCCCAAAACTGGGAGAAATCTGCCCAAAGACATGCCCCCACCCCCTACCCCCAAACCCCGCGTAGAAAAAGCTGCTTGTTAAATCTACACACACACACACACACACACACACACGCCGGCTCCCGGGGGCTGCACACACCGCCACCCCTGCGGACCCCTCACACCCCTCCTCTCTGCCGCCCCCACACCCCCCCAGCTCCCGCCCCCGGGGTCCCGCCGCGGCTGCGGGAGCGGGAGCGGGAGCGGGAGCGGGAGCGGGAGCGGGAGCGGGAGCGGGAGCGGGCAGGGCTGCCGCCCGCCGGGGAAGGCCGCGGCTGAGGAGACACCTGGGTTTCCCTGGCAACAGGTAGGCGCCCGCCGCGGCCGCCGGGGGAGCCGGGGTTTCCCCGCTACGCGCCCTGCCGCATCGTTTGAGGGCCCCGGGGGCTCCTCGCCGGCCGGGGGCGACCGGGCAGGGTGAAGCCGGGGGTCGGCCGCCACCTCCGCCGCGGGGCAGCCCCCGGGCCAGGCCCGCCGCCCCCTCGCAGGAGGAGCTGGGGGGCCAGGAGAGGAGCGGCCCCGCCCGCAGCGGGAAGGTAAGGGGGCCCTGCCGGTGGCGGGGCCGGGGGGATAGAGGGGATCTGCGACAGCGCTCGGGGTGAGGTATCCGCAGGGGGGTCCCCCCGGGCCGAGGCACGCTTCACCTGCCCGAGGACTGGCAGGTAGGGTGCAGCTGCTCAGCCCGGGGAAGGTCCCCATTTCCCCGGGGCTGGGTCCTGCAGGCTTCCCCCTTCGATGCCTCCGCCACCCCGTTTTGCCCAACGCGGGGATTCTCCCCTCCCGGCCTCCACCGCCCCGCTTGGCTTCGACGCCAGTCTCCCTGTGCCCGGGCGGCTTTCTCCGTCAGGCACCGCCTGTGCCCGCTGCCTCCCACCACCGCCTGGCCACTCGCCCCTGCCTGTGCCCCTGGAGCCCACTTTGCTTTTGCATGGGCCTGGGCCCAGTGAGGCGGCATCCCCCCTTTGCCTGCTCCGGACAGCAAAGGCTTGCCTGCTTCCCTCTTAATTTCCTTCCCGTTTACTCTGATCCTCAGCGAAGGCTGGCAGGTGACCGGCCTCACTGGTGCCTCTTCCCCTCATCATCAACACGGGAGCGCTCAGCATCCCGCCCACCGGGGTGCCCGGTCTGCATGCTCCATCTTAGCACCTGCCAGGCTTTCTCTCCAGTGTCCCGGGCACGTATGTATGGATGCCTGCCGGTTAACCTCGGCTGCTTCTGTCGGGCGCAGGCGCATCAGTTTGGGCACAGGTTTGCTGTAATGAGGCTATGTGGCTCCTGGACGGGAGCTGGCTCCTGCGTGGGCGGTGAGCTCATGTCTGTCTGCGTGTGCCCCTGTAGACAGACATGCCGGCGGTCCAAAGCTCTGTTCCCTCGGCGGGTTGCGGGTCCCCTACCAGAGGGGATGCCTCAATCACACCCCGGGATGCACGAAAGGAAACGGCCTCTCAGCGCCAGGCATCACCTCCGGTGTTCACTGCTGGGTGAGGTCAGGCAGGACATGGGCAGTACTGTAAGGCTTGCCGTGTTGTGGCCAAGAAAATCCTTTCCTACCACTTCATTTTCTTCTTTCCCTGAATCTCAAACCTAAAGCACAGGGACGGGCAAAAGAGAACAATGGATGTCCTGGTACATATTCTTAAAAAAACCCACCTTTACAAAAACTAAAAACATTAAAAAATCTTTAAGAAAAGTTCTTTAAAAAATTATCCCCACTTAAAATTTGCCTATTTGTTTTGTAACAGTAATGCTTCAGTAGTGCTTGCTGCTGAAGTTAAATGTCAAATAGTCTTCCCGTAGAACTTATCAGGAAAATGGAGCTGATTGGTGACCTCAGGCACTAATATAACAATAGCAAATAGGCCACAGCATCACAGACAAAGATAAAAATCGACCTTGAATGTCAATTAACAGAAGGCTTTATCCACACTTTTTTATTGCACACAAGATCTCTGGACTCTGCTGTGTCCCCGTGTTTCCTTTGTGTTGTGTTTGCAGAAAAAGAAAAGAGGCACAAAGCTCCCTTTATTTTATTAAAACCAGAAGTTGTTTATAATTCTGTGGCCACTCTGATATTTCCTGATAATGTAACAACTCAATTCAAAAAGGAAATAATGTGTTGCTTTTCATTGTTCCCCCAAATAACTTAGAGGGAGATAACTTGATAGAAACATTTCTATCACACCCTCTGGTTAGTTAAGTGTCGTTGTTGTGTTTCCAAAAATAGGTAGTCCCCAGTGTGCCTGAAATCTGCAACATGGAGGTCAGTTCTGTGTCATGCGTTGCCTTTTTCTGCCACAGCTATTCTGCCTTAAAATAGTCACAAACTTCTCCTCTATTTCTTCAGTTCCCTCGTAATTTTGCATGGTGCTACAAAGTAGATGCACGCTTGTAATCAGAAAGAGACAAGCTTGTAATCAGAAAGTAGCCAACAATAGTTGTTTGATGCCAGAAAAATAAAACACGTTCAGAGGTTTTAAATAAGGGAAATTATCACTTTTTATGGCTTCTGGCAAAACTCCATGACTAACTTCCTTAAGAAATGTATGTACTAAATAATGAATAATGAACCAATATCTCTTTAAACTCTCCACAGAATCGCTTCTTTGTCTTATTTTTCAATGACTTATAATGTTTTGGCTTTCCCAGCATTATTGATACTAAATCAGCTTGCTGTCTGTGGGGATGTCTTTGGAAAGAGAGCAGCCAGGAATTGCACATAGCTTGGGAGGAGCATGCTGGGGCAGGAGCTGGGAGATCGGGACCATTCCAGAAGGAGCAGAATGCTTTTCCTTGTACTTAGCCTCAGGCATAGACATGGCTTACTCCTTCCCTCAGTCAAAAGAAGAAACTTCAGAGGCTTAAACATACACTCGGATGGCTGCTAATGAGACTGTTCTGTCTCTTCATACATTTCAAAATCTACATGCCATATTTCAGTCTCAGGCCTTCTGGGCGTTTGTGTCTAATTAGGCTGGAGGGTCTCCAGTTCGAGATTACCTATGCTGCTTGGTGCCCAAAGTCTTTGTATGACTTTGGCAATAAAGAAGATTACTGTGGGTTTATGTGCAAGCAAATTAGGGACAGATGTAAGCCCTATTCCTGCTTTCTTTGCAGTGATTGAATTCCACCATCATCTGGTTCTTTCTACATGAAACGACGAGTGTGCCGATTATAGCATATTTGTAAGAGTACCACTCTGTAAGATGTGAAGCTTTTAAATACTTCATCTTCTCTTGCTTGCTTTTTTTTTTTTCCAAGGGAGAAACAATACTGCTTCAAGAAAAGCTTCCCAGTTTCAGATACAAATAATGAAAAAGAGGAAAGGACTGAGCTATACATAGCACAGCAACAAATGTTTTGGGTTTATTTGTTTTCATAACAGCTTAGAGTAGAATGGAGAAAACACAATACATAGTATGTGAATTGGTGTTTAGCACTATGAAGTAATATTCCATTGGTTAGGACTGCTATTTACTACTCGTTTAAAAAATAAAGTCCCTGTGCCTTCTAGGAGGAATATGGAAAGACTGCTATGGCTGCCTCCTCGGTCATCACTGAATAAATAAATCAGATCTTAATTCTCCAGATTGTTGTCCACTTTGTAAGTCCTAGATGCACTCTTAGGATGTTATCCCTGGTTCTGGCAAGCCAAAGTTTGAAATGAAATCCCAATTCCAGTGAACTAAATGACAAAATTTACTGAACAGCTGTTTCATCTTGGATGTCAGGAGAACTGGACACATATTCAAAGGGAGACGCCACCTTAAATGAACCTTAAAAATATTTAGAAATACGTGTTAAAATATGATTTGTGAAATGCTAGGTGGCAGGGATGAAACCCAAATATTAAAGTACTCTTCTAAATGAATAAACCAATTTTTCAGGATGATAGCAAATATCTACAAATCTTCCAGTACTTGGCATCCTGCAGTCTTACATAACTGAATATAGATTTTAAGTGCCTAACTTCAGACACTGGTAGGTGAATATTTATATTAATAATTACAAAGATAACACAGTCCAGGAAACATCAGATTCTTCACAGTTATAATTCTGGAATATTAGAGTTACAACTCAGAAATACTGTGTTTGAAAACAAAATTATTCATAACCTCATTAGGAAGACCTAAGAATAACTGTGTCCTGACATCCAAACTCCCATTTAAATATAAATCTTAGGGATCTTTACCTCAGGTCCCCCTGTGACAGCTCTACAGAAATGTTCTGATGCCAAGGTGATGAGGAACAGTGGTGCACCATGAAAAGTGAGTGTCTTCTGCCTGTCAGGCTCCCAGATTTGTTCTTGTGATTGTGCAGTTGATAGAGTCAATTTTGTTTCTTTGAAGAAAAAAGATGATAGGTGAAACACTGCTACCGAATTCTTAGTTTTAAGTCATATGACATAAATTAAGCAGTTCCACATTTTAGAATGCTCTAAAAAATCAACACCTCATGTTTACAGGACTTGGCGCCACAGTAAACTTCTTCCAAAGATTGCATAAATTATGAAAAAGGATACCTGAATGTCAAATAGTGACAAATGTGTACATCCAACAACAATGCTGTGTAGCCAGCCTTTTATAGGCAACTTTTGTATTAAAGGAATTTCCTTCCTTTATGAAGCACTGAGACAGCTGGGACAGGTAGTCACATCTGAAATGTCTCTGCTTTCATCTCTGGAATACGGAGGTGTAAGCAGCGATGGGGCATTGCCGGGTGGGAAGAGCAGCCAGAGAGGCTTGGTCCTGAATGCTCAGAAGTGGACGGATCAGTCCTGCTGAAAGTCCCGTACCCTGTCCCCTACCTCCCCAAACCATGGTGAGGGTCAGCCTTGTGATGCCTTTGGAATCTCTGCCTGAACTTTGTGGCATAGGCCTCTATCTATTTAGTAATACAATAGCACACTTTGATGTATCATATGGTCATTCATTTTCATAGAAAGCAAAGTGACTGCTCAGTAATAGAATGTGCCTTCAGAAGAAGCTGAGCTACTTTTCATGGGAAAACTAACACTTTAAAACCCCTTTTTCATGCTGTAGCATTCCAGAGATCAATGTAAATCTGCAAGTGTTAACCTTGAAAAGGAAACTGTTTGATGCTCAGTCCTGAAGGAGGAGATGCAGGTGTTCTTGTGTCAGAGAGCAAACTTAGGAGATCTCAGAAACTACAAACTTGAGTCCATCTGGTCTTCTCCAAATTAGTTTTATAGTGAAGGGCTTCAAAAATATTTTTAGGTAAATCAGATACATGTTTCCCAGTGTTTCAAATGTAAAGGAAAGGATAAATGCCTTAATAGGTTAGGAAGGCAGTAGCCTCATTTATCAAAAAGATAAGAGAAACCCCGATGACAGAATTATCAATATTTTGCAGAGGAAAAAGCTTATGTTAGGATGAAGCAGCGTACTGCAGTGGTTTAGTGGCTTTGTCTTTTGGTCTCAGAACACTAACCTGAACTCTGAAAAAGCATTTGGGGAAGAAATATTCTTAGAGACCCAGTCTGGACTTTGTGTGATGTTACAAATGAAATGTAAGTGGCATTTTGGTGTGTTTTTTTTTGGTTTGTGTAAAATTTGAGTATGGCTCTGTGGCTTGGATAGTTCTACGTTTTTTCGGCACTTTCTGAAGTCATTGTAGCTGCAGCTTGGCTCTCATGTTCCTCCTTTAATTGGAAGCTGGCCAAGGGGACGGTTGGCAAGCCTGTTTGTTGGAAGTCTGGACATTATCTTGCTGCTTTGGGGCCTCTGCAGTATTAATAAACCACGAATAAACTTCCTGGCATTTCTTTAACGACATTATGGTTAAAGAACAATCAGTTTAAGCCTTCAGAGAATAGCTATTGCAGAAGAACAGAAAATACAGTCCACTGACATCTAGCGAATGACTCTTTTCTTTGCTAAAGCAAAATAATTTGTTGGATCTTTGCACAGCAGAAAGAGTAGTCCTGGGACATAGTAAAAATAATGAACTACCGCTAATAAATATAGCCCTTCCACTCGAGAATCTTGCGCATACTGGTTAAGAATCTCTTTTCCTCTCTTGATCTATGTATGATATTCTTTGAATTGTGTGTCCTGATCTTGAATTTATATTTTGGGATCTTACCTTGAAAATGCTGTTCATGTTGCTATCTAGTGTGTATCTCAGCTGGCCAGGGCCAAGCAAACACGCCTAGATTTAGCAGGGATCTACTTAACTTTCCTTGGACAGGGGGCCGCAGACAGAATTGCTCTGCGGTGTATGTGGAGGGCCATTAAAAAGCATGTTCTGTAGAAACCTGCTGTGTAGGGGGTGCTGCAGGGTGAGCCAGGACTCCATCTGGTCTGTGCTGCCACTCTTTGAGGAGCTGAGTGGCGTGGCCAGCAAGAAGCCTGCGTCTATGTCACGAGCCTTTGGTCAGCAGCATCTTATGGGTGAATTTTTCAACAGCAGAGAAGGCGACTCTGGGGGATGCATGTAAGCATTTTGCTTGATGGTGTAGTTCTGTATTGAGTGTCATGGTACCCGTAGTCAGCAATACCACAGCTTTTCCTCTCCTACAGCGTATCACTGTGTGACATGCACATCACTAATGAGTAGCTAATTAGGCATAAGTGATCATGATTTTCTTCTGTTTTCTCAAGTCTCTGTTCTCACTGGTTTATGAAAATGACCAATTTCATAGTGCTGAAAACAAGTTTCAAGACAAAAAAAAAGGTAAAAGATTTTCTTTTTTCTGTCTAAAATTGTTTAACTTGATGACCACAAAGGCAAAGAAAACCCAACAAAGGAAAAATAATACTATGGAAATCCCTAAGTGAGAAGGTAGGGGTTTGAAGGTTTTATGAAATAAAAGTTAAGGACTTCAGGAAATTGATAAAGGCACACAACAGATCTCAAGGACTAATAGAATTATGGATGAAATATCTTTTTCTTGCCTCTTGCCTTTTTTTTTATTTTAAAGAAGCATAGTTAGAACAAAAGTAGTCTGAACGAAAGAATGGGCCGTTGCTGGGTGAAAAATGACCATTAGAATTAGAATAAAGTATTCATTGAATGACTTTTCTTCTTCACATGTCAGTGAAGGACAGGCTGCTGCACCTCTGTTGATGGTGATCATGAAGTATGTAACACCCTCCTCCACCTTTACTGTGCTGCTGTGCTACTCTGTGAACTACTGTTGTGCTACTGTGTGAACTGTTACTGTTAGACTTATTTAGACAACCGGACCTGACAACTAATACCCAGAAGTTTTTAAAGAATTCACTAGAGAGTTCTGTGGGTTATGAAGCTTGAATTTTTCAAAATGCTTTGAAACACGGAGAAATTATAGAGAACTCAGGAATTTGTCACCAATGCTTTAGAAAGGAATCTTCTGGATAATTGCAAGCCTATCAATTTGGCTCTGGACCTGGAAAAAGTAAAAGAAATTCTCCTACTGGACTGCATTTAAGCTTCCTATCATTCTTTAAGACTAGTCATTTGTGATTTCTGGAAAATAGATTTTATCAACTTGACTCTTTATTCCTTTCTTTATTCTCTTATTTGAGAGATAACAAATGCAGTTAGATCAATGCCATCATGTTGAAGTACTATATAATACGCTTCTGTGAGGCATGATTTTTTGATGAAGTAACTAGACTGAAATGAAATCAATGCGGTGCTTCTTAAATGGACTAAATGCTGGCAGACAGGCTATGAAACATGACTATAAATGGGGAATCCTTACTGAGTATGTGCCTTTCTGTTGGATCCTATAAGAACTGGTTATTATCAGTAACTATTTAGCACATTTACTGATGACCTAGATGGTAACAATATCAGTTTTCCACATGACTAAGGGAAATTTAAGAAAGAGGAAAGCTATCTAATGCAAAGAGATCTGTCAGTGTTAGTAAAGGGGGTGCAAGCTGTAGTGTATCATGAATGAAGTTTTAGTTACCTAGAGTGGCTCCTGGACACATGCTTGGCAGTACTGAGTAAGGGTAGAGAAATATTTTGCATACGCAAATCCTGTCCCTGCAAATAAACTCGATTTTGGGAAGGAGAAAGGGGGTTCAGTAGTGAATGACAATAAGAGACTAGGAAAAATTGAACTCTAAGATCACGATTTACTGGATTTCCCAAAGAGGGGTGGCCCACTATCGCTTGCTCCGTTCATGTACCAGTTCTGATTCATCGTGTGGGTAAAGGCATTCTTCAGTGTAGCCAGCAAAGGTGTAACAAAATGCGGTGTCTGGAAAGCAAAACTGGACCCAAGCAAAGTTTGCCTTTGTAACAGTGAGGTAGAATGACCATTGGAGTATTAGTATCAGAACCAACATTATTTAAAGAGAAATCCTAGTGAAAAAAGGCTGTGATTCTGGAAAGTCTTGTGCTTTTCAGATAACTCAAAGAGGGTTCCTGTCACATAAGAAATATTACCTAAATTCAGTCTTTTTTGTGCTTAAAACAGACATTTCCAAGAGAAGCGTGGGTCTCTCTCTCCAATGATTTAGTTGTTTAGAGAACTTTGAAGCTGTATTCAGGTCTCTGAACATGGATGAAACTTAATTTAGTCTCCCACTCTGCTCAGAATTTATATGAAAGATTTTGGTTTATGTTAAAGTTTTTATTGTCAGGAATGGAAGCAGGGAAAGTCCTGTGTATATAGTAGAACCTGGCAGATGTCTGTACGCCATACTCCTCTCTCCTGTTGCTCTCTTACCCTATTACTTGAGACTTCCTAAATTAGCAGGACAAAGAGAATGGGAATTTGACTTACATATTCCTTCTGTTCTTTGAGGCGGCTGGTTTTAGCCTGTAACTAGAGCAGCTGAATGTAGTGCTCAGCTCAGGCAACTTTTCTGAATTGGCCAAATGCAGTAAAGGGCTAAGATGAAATTTTTACTTTGAACTGGGTGAAATTCTGGACTGCTCGTGACAGAGGTTTCACCAAAACTGCGGTAGAGAGTTTGCCTGTGAGTGTGTTTATATTATTGCCCCTTGAGAGAATTTTGTGGTTCTCTGCAGGGTGGTGATTGCTTGAGATTATACTGAAATTTCTTAATGTTGAAGTGGTGTGTGACAGAAAGCAAAAGCAACTTCAGTGTTACAGCTTAGACATCTTGGTTAGCCCAAGGGATCTCAGATGGACAGAGACAGGTTCTGCTCTGCTCCGTGTTCTCAAGAATCAGTAAAATTTAGAAATTTGATCTGTAGAAAGCCCATCATTTTTAAGTACCTCCCTGATTATCTGTCCATTTTCTGGTTATGCTGTTCACTACTGACAGGGCTCTGGAAATAATGCATGAAAAAGTCTTGCATCTTGAACAGTTAAAGTTCACCTGCATGTTTTTCACCTTTTTGCTAATTAAAACACAGTAATGAAAAATGCTATTCATTTGAATCAAGGTATTTCGTATAAAATTAGTGTAAGTTAATAATTATACGTACCTTTTCTCTATGACTTTTGTCCACTGGAACATTTTATCCTTCCATCCTACTAAAACTGAAAATAATGAAGCTGGCTTGCTTTGCAGAGGACGTGGAAATGACATGCCCAGATCACCTAGAAACAGAGCCAGGACTAGTATCTGTGAATCCCAAGCTACTTTTGTACCCACTGGACCATGCTGATGACACCACTAAATACAGAATCTGGGGAGTACCCAAGTGCAAATGCAGAACCAAATTTCAGTTTTTGCTTTAGGAATATACTAAGAATATTTTTTTAAAACTGAGATGGTAAGTTCTTTTTCAAATAGAATTTTATTTTCTTTATAAAACTATAAACAGAAAATCTGACCCTCCATGCTTGTTCTCAAGAACAAATTTACTTTTTTTCTGTGACCATAAAAATACTTGCATTTTTTTTCTATTCCAGTTACTGCATTGAAAGCTTACCCTTTGTTCATGTTCAGTTCTTGTCTTCAGTTTACCTGTGATAGCAGCCTACAGCACACATAGTCTATATTCTCCAGCAGTTGCAGCAATACTTACGCGTAGGAGCTGTTTGTAATATTGGTAGAAGTATCTCTTTTTCCTCTTTGAAGTCATGCCTTAAAATGATCCTTTCTCCACAATTTTTTGGCACCAATTGAATTTCTTGTAAGAGCTCATAATTTCCCAGCAGGCTTAAAAAGAATATTCAGTTGCTTTCTTTTTTGCACCCCCCCCCCCCAAGTTTGTGCTGAGCTGTGCCCTCCTGTTTCACAGCTGGATTGGAGATGCCTCTGATAAAGGCCTATCTATTGTTAAAATGGGACTTAGTGTAATGGTCTCTTAGTCTTGTGTCCAGGTCTTTAAGTGTTACAGTCTGCAAATTACCATCCTTATCTCTTTTTGTCTTGCTCTGTCTTGCTGAAAGAATGAACCTGACAGTCTCAGTCGTAGCCAGGACTATCAGTTTCCTCACTGAGAAGACAAGAGGGTTCCTGCTGTACGTGTCTATATTCCAGTGACCCACCCGACGGTAGACATTGCAAACTCATCTGAGAGGACTACTGTTCACCTGTCTGACATCTCTGCTCTGAAGATTACGGTTATTAAAGCATCTGTGTGAAAGATACTGGTTTAGGTTAGCCTTATGTTCGTTTGCTGAGGTCTGTAAATCTAGTTGTTGAATCAGTTTGGTCTCCACAATCACTGGTATCTTTCCAAAGACGGAAGTAGTATTTAATGAATACTACTATTAACTGTTCTGTTAAATATTATCCTGTTTCATTAACACCAAGCTTAATTAGAATCCCAGAAAGGACAGTCTAATCTCTGTTTGAATAACTGCACCAACCTGCCACAATGTAAATCAAGGTTGTAGCAGGGTAATTCAACAACCTTGCCTTGTTAGTTAAATGATTAAACATCTGCTGTGTTAAAGAGAGAAACACATTTCGTCTTACACTTGCAGTTCATCCAATAGCTAGAAATTGAAGCTGTTGACTATCAGTGACTAATAGCTTGAAGTCCTGTTTCTGTGGCACATTGCAGTTGGCAAGAGTCTGTCTGCTTCAAGGTTCCAGAGAAAAGCGTAATACTTTGAAAAAAAAAAATAGCCAAAATAATTCTGTCTTTGAGTGATTACTCTGAATTGTATGTGCACAGAAATACACCAAATATAAACTTAGAAATATTATTTTATGTTTAGTCTTAGAAGTTAAAAACAACATGAGATTTATTTTAAAGCTTGCAACCAATACTGTGAAAAACAAAACTGATCAGAGTTATCATCTGCTTTGTTAAATGTTGATCAAACCCAAGTAAGGCTTGTATTTTTTTAATGTCGGAACAGGAGCATACCGTGTAATCTGCACTGTGTGGTGCTGCAGTAACTAAATTGTACCACTAATGTATATTATTCCCATGCAGTGGTGTAAACCTTGCTGACTTCCCCTGCTGGTGCACCCCTTTTCCCCTGCTCCTGGGTGCAGCAGAGGGGTAGGGGTTTTGGAAAAGCTGGCTGTCTGGCTGTCCCTGGCTGGCAGTCCCATCTGCTTGCAGTGTGCCTGCTGCAGATTTGACTGCTGAATGGCCAGCCTCGATGGAAAAGAAATACATGCCAATGGTGTGGACATACATGCCAAGTGTCAATTAGGAGCTTTCTGCTTGCAGTCTAGCACCCAGCCATGGGTGCACGAGTATTTTGTGTGACCGCTAGCTATTTATGGATGACTCCTAAACACAAGCACCGGAAGGATTAGCAAGATGAACAGTATGTGATACTTTGCCCTTTCCAAAAACACCAGGGTCACAGCACTAAAGAATTGCAATGAGGTCATAAAAATATTCTTTTTTTCCAAGCTTTAAAGATCAGCACTATTTGTCATGGAGCAAAATGACTTGGAAGTTGAACTTCTGTTCCCACAATTGTATTTAAGAAGTGCTCATGAATCTTGACAGACTTATGGCTGATTGTAAGCAGCTGAACGAAAACAATAGGCCTGCGATAGCTGTGGGACATGGGTGGGCCCCATCGTCAGTGTATCTGCGCTGATGAAGCCTTGCGTGGCAGGTAGGCTATGTCAGGGCAAAGCCCCGGGAGCTCGGGCACTCAGACTGCCACACATCTGAGCTTCAGTTCCAGCTATTCCTCAGCTGCTCAAACACTCTGTCTGAAGAAATGTGTTAAATAAAGTGCACTTGGCATGCTTTTTTAAGAGGCTGAACTGTGTCTTCCCATGATGCAAATTCACATCTAAGAACATGCTGGCTGTCATAGCTTTAACCCCAACCCACTCTCTTAGTTCGGGGAGGCATATGTTGCCAGCTCAAGGCTGGCTCAGAGAGAGGTAAATACAGATGGGTCGATGTGTATGCATGTTCATATATATGTTTATAGCTAAATGTTGTATTAACATGAATATAATTAACTGAGGAAAAGATAATTCCTGGAGAAGTTGTCTAGGACTGAAAGTCTTACGGAGCCAAGGGCAGAAAAACTTACAAAGGGATGAATTTTCTTGATGCCTAGACCTTACTTCTTAAAAGATAAAGAAAAGCAGGATATAAAAAAGCAAAGTGGTGAGATTGTTGATTGTGGTAATTGAGGATAGGCTGATAACGGGGAGAAGTTTCTTGCAATTTGCTGCCCACTTACAAATTACAGAGAGAAAGAAATAGCTATTCTGCACAACCTGATATGACAGAGGCCCTTTTCGATCTGTAACTAACTAAAAATCTACTGCTGTTTTGTCATTCCACGTAACTGAATCAGAATCAGTAAAACACTTTGCTTCTTTCTTTTAAATGCAATTGCCTTTGGGCAGAAAATGTTTTCTAATGTCTCCTAAACTCTTTAAGTGGTATTTCTGTGAGTATATGAAGATCTATTCTGCACAAAGGAATACTGTAGTCTGAAATCTGTATTTTGGAATCACGCTGTTAGATAAATTTCTTTATAAGACATGACAAGCTAAATGGTTAATTGCATTGAAAAGGCTGTAAGTGTAAAGATTATTATAGTATTAAATTACATATGTATATTTTTAAAGGAAATAGTGTATTGATCTGTAGTACACAGAAGATAGTTCTGTAAAAAAATGTTTCTGGAAATATATTACTTCTATCTAAAAAGCTGTTTATATACAAAATCTTTCATATCCCATGTATATTAAATGCAGTGTTCTGTGTCTATAAAGATCTTTTGTGGATTACTGTTTGATCTGAACACCACATATTGAAAAGTTCTGCTTGTGATGAAATTTTGTGTAATTGAAAGGCCAAATGAAGAAGATGCTTAGTAGGGATGGAATAAAATGTACTAGCTCTGAAGTTAGTATATGAAGTGCTTTTTATATCTGCAACCTGGAATGCTAATTTCAAAGAAGAAGCTACAAAACATGGAAAGAAATTGCAACCACTGTCACACTCAAAAGGTCTGTGTGACAAAAGGCAGGTGAAAGAAAAGATGACATCACAAAAGAGATCTTTTTGTTTTGCAAGAAAAAAAGAGGCTCTTACCAAACTACAAATAAATCCAAAATGCAGTCTAGAATTAGAAACTAGGTGCCTTAAACAGTGGAGGGAATTCCGTAGTCCAACAGTACTATACAGGTGGGAAAGATTGTATCCTACTTATTGCATTTTAATTTCTGTATCGGTCGAGGTACGTTGTTTTCAGAAGAAGGGATGTGATCTCATTATCTGGTAATTCAGACAACAATTATGATGTTAGATTTGCAAATGTTCATGACCTAGAACATTTCACTAAGCAGCTGATAGCGTGAGGAAGAGTTAAAGCTGTCGGTTCAACCTCCTCCTGTGCAGGGAGTCTGTTGGTAGAAGTAGCTGCAAAAGAGCAAGATAGATCTGCAAATCGGACTCCTGCTACATCAGCTTGGATTGAAATCGATACATGGATGAGACAGGATTTTCATCCTCCGTGTTCTTCAAGGAGATACACACATGGCAAGGGTTTGATGAGTGGAATTGTTAGACTATATCTGAGCAGTGCTACGCAGGGACATAATACTTTGTATCCTCAAGTCTCCAGGGAGAACTACAAGACAACAGGATTAACTATCAGAGTGGATTCGTTCTGTAGACAGAAACTCTTGTCTACATGATTGGAATAGATAATTGATGGAAGAACAGATAGTGCAGACTTCTGGAGCAGATTAGTTTTGCACTTCTCTGTTTCTCATTACAGCCTTTGACATGAAAATGTATATACTTTATGCCATTTTCTGTTCTTACAGTCATTACACTGGAAATGTTATCACTTTTGATTTTTCCAATTTTTCCATTCCTGAGGCCTAGTATAATTATTTTCTCATAATATATTCTCTGTTTCAGTGTCTTTATAAAAAAAATTAGCATTGGTGGAGTTTGGTAGGTAATCATATTCTTCCCTGACAAGCTAAAGATGGTATTGTTTAAAGGAATAATTAATTCTTAGGAAGCCATTTTCATTAAGACCTAGTTTTAATAGCTAGTTAACCATAAGAAAAAGTGGTGATGAGGACTTTCTGTAGCTGCTAAGAAGGGAAGGTGCTGTATTGCTCTCATCTAACTTTCAGCATGAAAGAGATCCAGGGCTTCTTGCATCTGACACTCTGTAGTGCTGGAAAGTCATCTAGCTTTGATCTCCCAGCGGCAAATGATGGTGGATCCAATACAAGCTTTTGGAGAGCAATCCGATTACTACTTATTTTGGTGAAAACCAATGAAATTGAAAATAACTGGAATAACTTTCTATTTGTGGGATGAATAGCCTGTTACAGGCATGCAACCTTAAAAAAAATCTTTTTAAAAGTTTAAATCTTTAGAAAGGGATACTAGCTTCGAAGAACTAATTGACAGATGTCCTTTGGCATCTGCTGCACTGGACCTCTCATTTCATAAGCTCTCACTGTTCAAACCATATGCCTTGTTTCTAGACTGAAACTATCTAGTTTTAGTTTCTAGATTCTGCATTTTATACAATCTTGTTCTATATTATTCAACATCAAAATACTGAGCAGGGATGTCTGGTTTTGGTGCCTGCATGGTTTGTAGGAATCACAGATTTGGTTCAGTTAGGTCACTCAGCACCTTCAGTTCCCACCCCAGTCAGGGTCGGAGAGATTAAAACCCACACAGAATTCTTAATTGCCTGTAATTGCGAAAGAATATTAATGGGCTAAAGATGTATACCAAAGATCAGCAACACTTGATTCACTTCTGTACTTCAGGTACCTGATGATAACAAATTCTAAAGACTGTGTCCTTATTGCCCTTGAAATGAAGCTAGACTGTGAGAAATACAGCAATAGGTACATGGCTGATAGGAATGGTATTTCTTAAATTGTATTTTAGCACATGTATGTTCCTGGAGTTTACTGGTATCCCACTGATCAGATGTTGCTGAGTTATGTAATATCTAAATACAATATATCTCCCATTCTTATCATAAGGTTTTCTGGACAGAATGCATTCTTACCTATGGTGATGTTACTTTTCCACATCGATCTCCTAACAAACTTGCTTATACTTTGATTTTTGTGCCCATTAAAAACAAGACTTAAAATGGCTTAAAATGGGCTGCCCCCTTTTGGAGACAATCAGACTTTGTTTCGATGGTTTTTAAAAGTGATCCCGAGGAGAAATACCAATAATCTAGACAGACAATCCTGAGCACAGTGAGCCACTGCAGTGCAGAACATAATTCATAGAAAGCATTTGACAATAGCATTTTTGATGATTCATTCTCCCGACTCAGATGGCAGAGAGAACCAGGCATGGGAACAGTATATTTTTGCAATAAAAGGATGAGAAATGCAAGGGCACACTTGTTGTGATGACCCTGGAAATGATAGCAGGTTATTCTGGTGTTCATTCTGGGCCAGGTCGTGATGGGTGGGGGAGAGGAAGAGAGAGCACAATCAGTCAAAACAAAAAAATTGTAGGAAAACAATATAAATTAGTGAAGGATGTGGGGAAAATGTCTAACCAAGTATAGCTGATGACTTTTTTTATAAGTTTGGCTGGTAAAGATAATTTCAATTGCTGTAGGGCATGCAGTATTCTGTGACATCCTAATTTTTTTCATAAATTGTTCTGTGAGATGGAGGCAGTTCTGCACAAGATTGTTTTCATAGTGTTGTGTCTTGTATTTGCATTACCCTGTGACTAACTAGCAATGAGGTCTGCCTGAAGCTTTACGCACTGCTGAGCTGCAATAAAATCTCTCCGCCCCGTGAGCACTCCAGTATCTGACATTGTGGTTGTTTTAATGGGATTATTTTTTTTGTGCAGGGGCACCAATTTAGGCGTCCCTTGTCTGTCTGGCTGCATCTGTCGTAGAGCTTGTTGGATTTTGGTGGCTTGGTGACGCCTGTCCCTTTGTTGAATTTGGCTGAAACCAGCCCGCACGTTTAAAAGCATGGAGACAAAAGTGCCAGTGTTCAGACAATCCTGTTTCTCAAGGGATCCAGCTTAAGATGAAGAGCACAGAATTAGTGTCACTCTTGGTAACTGGGTTAAAACTAACTACCTTCAAAAGAATTGCCATGTAGTACATTCTTCCCAGGGAGGCCGCTGTTTGGGAATTTTTCAACTTGAATTGGGGTGGGAGGAAAACCAGGTGCACTTGTGCCTGCGATTTGCAAATATCACACCACATGTGGTCCAGCCAGATGCGCCTGACAGCCCTCGGCACACGACAAGTACATACCTAGTGACATGCTGAGTTGGAGATTGTAAGTATCCCAGAACCAGAAGGATCCCTTTTGCAGGGGCAGTCGTGGCCACATTTTTAATCCAGTCAGAAGCCTTATCCCCGCCTGCTGCTGAGGAGACCTTCAGTAAGAGGGTGGCCAGGTGTGGGACATACAAGTTGCTGTGGTAGTGGTGCTCAGGGCCTGGGCAAGAGACAGTCAGAGGTGCTATGTGAGACATTTTCCACCGAGTCCCGGCTTTCCTGCACTCTCAGTCCTGCTGTGAATGCACAGGGATTCCTCTGCATGCCTGGCTGGTGGTCGGGACCGCCTGCAGCTTGACTGCACCGTGGGTGCACACAAGCTCCTGGCCAAGCGACCTGGTGACATGGTGGCAGGTATCCTGTCTGCAAGCAGGTGGGGGCTTGCTTGGCCTGGGAGGGCCAGCGCCATGGAGAGACACTTCAGGTAGAGTGCAAAATACTGATGTTTTTGCTGGCTACTGCCTCTTTGTGCTGGCCTTCAGAGGATGGTTCGGGTTTATTTTTGACCAAAGCAGCATAGGAAGGTCCTTGAAACCCAGGGAGAGTGAAAGGAGATGGGGCGATGCAGGTTCCTCCCCATCTTTAATTTTGTTGCTTTCACTACTGCCTGTATGCGTTTATGCACACTAACTTCATAAATGCATGGCAGTCCGTAAACTTTACATCGTCTTTCCTTCAAAGTTGGGTTATCCTGGCCGGGGAGTCTTCCGCAAGACTGTATGAGTCACAAAAAGTAGCAATATGCTAAGTTAAATACAGTAAATGATTTATCTCCTCTCCCTCTGGTTTGTGTTTTGAAATGTTCGCTGCGCGGTTTGATAGCTTCCTACCACTGCTGCCAGGCCACCTGTCCCGCACCGCGTCCAAGTCTTTGTCTCCAAAAATACCACTGCAGCTCAGACAAACAGCTTGGCAGCCATGCCAGGGAAGACCTTTAAAATGACGATCTCATATCGCCACAACGGGAGAGAAAGATATATTACACGTCTGACCCAACGCTTGAGAGCTACAGAGCTGGAAGTACCACGCCACGTCTGAAACGCATGTAGAGTTGATCAGTCTTTAGAAGTAGGCATTGCCTGGCTTCACAATAGTTAATGTAGTACTACTGCTTTCTGTGATATAGTCTGATTTTGTCTGGGTTTGTTTTTTTTTTTTCTTCTTAATCAGTGACTCAAGCCATTAACATTGATAAATTAGGCTTTTATCCATTGCCACAACCCCAGTGCTTTTTCTTCGCTTACTCTTTCTTTTTTGCCTATTGTAAGTATGTAATGCCGTGTGGTGGCTGCAGACAGACACTTGAAGTTTTTAAAGAAGTATGTTAAATGTCAACAGATGATTAAGTGGGTGACCCGCTGACATTTAGGTCTCCAGAAGTAGTAGAGTTGCCTCTATGCTTTTCTTCCTGTTGGTTTGGTTTATATAGACTTTGCCCATATGTTTCCGTACCCAAGCTAGCTTGTGGCAGCCCAGAAGATGGCAGGGAGCCCGACGCTGGTGGCACCCTCACTGGGTAGGACTGTTAGTGCTGAGCCCTTGGCTGCCACAGCTGGACATCGGAGCTAGGTGGTGGCCCTGACGCTGGCCCATGTGAGCTGGCATCGCAGTCGCTGGGACTGCAGACACTCATCTTGTGCTGGATATCAGAGAGCAAGCGAGAGAATGGAGTTGCAGTCTCTTGAGATTGATTTGTTGGATGGATGGATGTAACTGAACTTTTTTTCTGCAAAGCAGCAGGGTGAAAAAACCCAGGTGGGATGCAGCTACTGCAAAGCGTCCTTGTCCCTGACAGCTGCATCGTCTGGTGCACAGCGGTTGGTCTTCGGGGATGACACATCCTTGCCACTGGACTCTGCAGAAGGTGCTACTTTGCAAGCCATCACGATGGACTGCCCAGTATCCTCTGGGTCAAGGCCAATATTGATTGTGAGAGAGATGTGGCGAAGCCACTTTGTAAGTGCACTGCGTTCAAGGGGATGACGTGAGGGAGGGAAAATGTCTCAAGTTTCTGCCTACGTGCAGATAGAATAAGGAAGCACGTCTGTTAAAACAAAAGGTCCGTGTTGCTTGTTTGGTTTTAAGAAACTTTCCATCCTCCCATTGAAAGAAGCCCTTGGGGTGAAAGGAGTGCAGTTGTGAGGGTTTAATATTGTTGGCGTCTGTTTCTACCGAGGTTACATAATTGCTGTTTTCCTGGGAAATGAAATCATGGAAATGATTTCCATGAAAATCCACCAGAGCATAAGCAGTCACAACTTTGATTTCAGGCACCTGTCTATGCCAGTATTTAATTTGGCACAGGAAATGTAGCATCAAAACGAATATAAACAAGTAGCACAGGAATAATGGCACAACTGGCATGCAGACACTGAGATGTGAGAACAAACACATCCCTCCCCAGCATGGGAAACTTCACAGTGTATAGTGTGTGTGTGCGGCGAGGCCAACGTCAGGAGCAGGCAAGGAGAGTCCTGTGCAGCAGGAATGGCAGGGGGAGGTTGGGAAATACACTTGCAGAAACCCAACGACCTGCACCTTAAATGTATTGGAAGGAGAGAAGGGCAAGCTGCAACCAAAGAAGAGAAGCTGGAAGGCTGGAAGGCCTTTCCTCTGTCTCGCCTTAGTAATTATCTCGTGTTTGCAGAGCTTCCATTAATTGGAATGCATTTCCTAATGAAATTAGGCTGGCAGCCAGTATTCAAGTCTTTTTACTGCTAGGGAAAATTTGTTCTTTGAGCAACTCAGCCATTGATTTTTGTTTGTGTTTTCATTCATCATGAGACTGTTACGTGCCAAAAATTCCACGCTCCGTCATATTGCCTTGGACAGTCTGAGTTATTTGATTTATTTCCTTGCTCCCATGTCTTGAAAACTGAATTCTACAGCAGTGCCCCATTTGTAGTTACTTTGTTGAATGGTTTTCACCCCCCTCCCCTCCTTTATTTTTGAAACAGTTGGCCTTCCTTTTAACTACCTATCTTTTAGGACAGCATGAAATGCGTGGCAATGCAAAGACACTAAGAATCCCAACGAAAAAAATAATAAGGCTGCAAAAAATTGGTTGAAATTACATTTGCAGTGTGGGATTTCTAAATTTAAAAGGATTCTCACACTTGCCTGGTTTATAGGGAGCATGGGAGCTGGACTGTATCAGTACAGAAGAGCACATTTTGAAGAGAGATCTTTGACAAAGCGAAACTGGCAACAGCTGAGCTGGAAGGGGTCAAAACCCTGTCCAGACCTCAGACAGTATTTGAACTGTGCTTTGCTTTTCTCTTTGAAGACAGGTGGGACTGGAAACAGCAATTACAGCATTATTTGTGTGTGGGGTGTCTTCTTCGCGTCTTCAGCCAGGTCAGGACTAGGTATTGCTAATGGGTGTGCAAATGGCCCTGTCTATCTTACTCTACAGGACACTGTTGGATATATTGGCAGCATCTACGTACATACCTTATCCGTCAGGCTGAATTATTTCCAAGAATTAATCTTTCTGCTACATCGCCACTGCAATATATATATCTGTACTGATCATCCTCCATTGCAAATATGAATCTTATAAAATGTATGCAGCCATTTTACAGCAGACTTTAAGTAATTGATCTGCAGGTCTCCTTTCTCATTCAGCACATACATAGGAAGGATCGTGAGCAAGACTGAAGGTTAGATGAACAGAGAATGATTTAAGTTATTTCCAGCTCAGAATGATCAAAAATATGAGACTGGCTTTAAAATTATTTTTTGAAAGGCAGTATGCTTAGTATTCATCTTAGTTTCTTTGATGTTTGAGACTTAAACGAATGCACTGAATTTACCTTTACAGATTTGTCTCAACTCATGCTAGCGTAAATGGTTGTGAATTAAATCTTAGGCACCCACCATCTACAGCATCTGGAAGCATAGGGACAAAATCAGTATCATAGGACCTGTGACTGAAAGCAGGAGAGAAAGAAAACAGTGGAATTCTGTACTTTTTAGGACTTTACTGCCATTTCTGGAATAGTGACATTATTTTCTTCAACTTACTAAAGCTTCCCCCTGCGGGTGTGTATTAGACTATATGTATGCATGGAAACTCACACAACTGGTGCGACTTAAACAAAAATAATTTTCTTAGGTGTATTTTAATTCTTTCTCCTTATGATTCAAGTAGGTTTATTTCCTATCCAAAAAGCAAATAGTGCAGTGGTAGTCATCTTCAAGAGACGGGCTGCTACCATGAGAAGTTGCGCTGAGAAATTATGCCGAGAACCCCCTAATACCATGCATATTATGGCTGATGTGAAGGATTTAGTGGTGTTGCTAACACAAGCTTATGGTGAAAAAGTCAGACAGCTTCCCTTAGCTGCTGGGCTGAGGCTGTGACCTCTTTGCGCAGCTGATGACAAAATTGTGTGTACAGAGGGTATGTGCTTCAAGGACTGACGGACTAGTTCAATGGCATGTTAAATTGGAACAGTTCACAAAGAGAGGCAGCCCTCAGATCAAGATAAAGATGCTTCTGAGATTATTGGAACAAAGAAAAGAGGCTTTAGGGACATCTTTCACTGGAAAATGACAGGGGGATGAAAAGGAGTGTTACGGATGGTGGTCTTGTAAAGGGAAAGAAAGAAGGACAGGCGTATTTGCATCAGGTTCTTGTAACTGTATTCTGAAGACACGTAATAGAAGTTTTCCCTCTCTAGCTGTACAGGTAACTCCTGGTAATCACTTTTGAAGCAATGTGATTATCAGCTACCTAGAGTACAACGTCAGAACTGCACCAGATATTACGGCAACTTGAATAGGCTTTTGGTCATAAATTTACAAAAAACGGGCAGCATTTACCTCTTAATGCCAGAGTTGATCAAACTGTCCATTGCAGTGCTCTCTAACAAGCCCTGGCGCTTCTGTGAAATTTGCAAATAAATGTCTTAGTCAACCACTTCTTCAGGTTATCGATTATTGACCAGCAAATAGTCCTCAGCACACCTCCCATCTATAATGAAGATGACATTCTGTATATTTCTTTGCGTTATTCACTTCCTTCTGGTCTTGGGATGTTATATATAATCTAGTAGGCTGTAGCTCATACTTGTAGTCTTTTTCTACCTGTTATAAAGCAAACAAACTGGCCACCTTCTCTTCCTAAAATTGCAGCAACAAGACCAGAAAGTGACACAAGGCTTTTGTGGATTGTTTCGCTCTCAATGTGCAGCTGGTACCTGACTGTCTTTTCATTCACGCTGAAATGGCTACAGAAAACAAGGTGTACAGATGCAAAAGAAAATAACTGTGGGAAGAACATGCAGTATCTTAGTGATGCTAGAAATACATTGCCACTGGGGAGTGTGCTGGTTTATGGTATGGAAATGATCAACTCTGTCTTTAGAGTCTGAAATTTCACGACTACTGATGTGTTTACAAGAGCAATTTCTGCTTTCTCCTGTGACTGCATTGTCCCTATCTTAAATATGTTATGCATAAATATGGAAGAAGAGAGAAGTAAAGATGCACACAACATGCAGGTATCTGAGACTGCATTGTGAGACTCAACTAGTGTGCAAACACAGTACCAGAATAAGATCATGTTTGACTGCTGGAACATTTACTTTTCCCAGCAAAGCATTTATTTGCTTTTCATTATTCTTAATAAATGGAGAAAGGACATAGATTTGTGTTTTGCCTGCCTCTTTCTCATGTGGTGTTTAATAAAAGAACAAAATCAACCAAAAGACAATGTTTCGAGAGAGTGCCTGATTGTGAGAACACAAGTTGCAGCTAAGAGGTGTCCTGTAGGATTTTCAACAGCAGGCAGTCCTGGAGAGGAGCAGCTGCCACTTGCTGTTGCAGAGCAGGGTACAAGAATGCCCCAAAGCATTGCTGGGAACGCCAGGGGTCCTGTGGGATCATCTACAGCAAAGGATCAGTCACACAGGGCTTGGCATCTGTCGTCATTTAACCCCAGCCAGCAACTAAGACCACGCAGCTGCTTGCTCACTTTTCCCCCTCCCCAGTGGGATGGGGAGAAGAATCAGAAAAATAAGGAAAACTCATGGGTTGAGATAAAGACAGTTTAATAAGTAGAGCAAAAGCCGTGCATGCAAGCAAAGCAAATCAAGGAATTAATTTACCACTTCCCATGGGCGGGCAGGCAGGTGTTCAACCATTCCCAGGAAAGCAGGGCTCCATCACACGTAACTGTTACTTGTGAAGACAAAAGCCATAATACCAAATGTCCCCCCTTCCTTCGTCTTCCCCCAGCTTTATATGCTGAGCATGTCATCATATGGCATGGAATATCCCTTTGGTCACTTAGGTCAGCTGTCCCAGCTGTGTCGCCTCCCAACTTCTTGTGCACCCCTGGTCTACTTGCTGGCGGGGTGGTATGAGGAGCAGAAAAGACCTTGACTACTTAGGAACAACTAAAAACATTAGTGTATTATCTACATAATTCTTATCCCAAATCGAAAACACAGCACTATACCAGCTGCTAGTAAGAAAGTTAACTTTATCCCAGCCGAAACCAGGACAGCGTCACACTCAACTTTTCTTTCTGGAGTCTGTGTCCTGATGCTGTTATGGCAAGTACCTAATCTCCTGGTTCTGCCAACCTGAGAGGCAGGTGGTTAATTTTTAAATTGTTGATACTTCCTGCACCTCTTTCTTAATTTTTGTCTTAAATCGGTTGTGTCTATTTGCAATTCTTTCCCATTGACAGTAGTTAAGCAGGGGGTGATGGTGGGGTGGTCTGTGGACCAGATGACCTCCTTTCCAGTCTAAGTGAGTCTGTGTTTTGGGAAAGACTACTAGTACAGACTCATCAGGGGAGTGGCAGGCTCATCTGTGCTGACGGAGAAAGTGGGACAACAGCACTGGAAGACAGTTCTGGGTTGATGATGGGAGCCTCATTGAGTAGCAAATGGAGGCTTTGAGACCTGGCCCAGGATGCCTACAAAGCGTTAACAGCAGCTAGGCTGTTGGTATTGATCAGTGTCACAGGCAGTGGTTGCAACATATCTATCATTCATGTGATCTCTCTAGGCTGACCGAAAAATGTGCATTGCACTGTGATCATGTCTATTCTTCACTTGTTAGCATGGCAGTCAGCACAGCTGGGTACCATGAGAGTAGCGCTCTCCCAAACAGCTTGAAAATCTTCTAGGAACCATGAGAAAATATTTGAGAAATAAAATTGTCAATAGATAGGCCTGGTCACACCTATGTTATAAACCTCAAGTATTTCTTACTATGGGAATTCTTTCCAAATCCTTCAGTCTAATGAGGATATAATGGTGTTTCCACTGGAGACAAGACGTGATATGCAGGAACATTTTTTCCTTGAAGACAAACGATTGGCTCCAGACTTCTCCGAGTGGTGCTCACTGGAGAAAACAGCAGCTCTTTAGGTATTACTGAGATCTGTAAGGTGGCTGCTGAACTGCTTCATGCTGCAGCTCCACGACCCCTGTGAATGCTCCTCGTTTTCACTGTGATTGCAGCCCCCCATGCTGCAACGCGTTCTCCCACACGCATGTATCTGTGTCTGAATCAGCCACTGCGGCTCACATACAGAGTGGCTTTTTGAAACTTTATTGATCGAGAACCGGTGAAGGTTTTGAATGAACTGAAAGAGGAGGTGAGGACCAAGTTTCATTTTGCACTGAGTCCTGTCTTCCATTGCTGTGACCTTTGCGTGCCTGGGGTTCAGGCCGTCTGGACAGTGGCCCCTTTTCTTTTTTTTTTTTTCCTCCAGCATTTTAAGTTGTAATAGTTTCACAAGTTTAAACCCATGGTTTTTTATGCTTGCTCTGAGAGGGCAAAGTGTTTTGCAGTTCTCCAGAGAATGTACATACGGACTTGCAGATCTGGGGTAAACTCAAGAAGAATGCTGAGCAGCATAGGAATGTGGGAAGCCAAAAATATGTTCAGACCCACTTTTATGCTTTGTCTGAGTGTCCCCTGTGGGACAGGATCTGAGGGTTTTCTAGGCTTATGCAGACGGTTTTGATACTACAGCACAGAAGGGCTGCGTCTGCTGCGTGTGCTTGTGTGTGTGTTCATATACTAGCTGTGCCAGGGCCTATAGGCACTGTCTTTTAAACCCTGCCATGAATAATGAAATAGTCAGGTTTTTCCGCAGTCCTGCAGAAGGGAATTGCTACTCCTGCAACCTTTATTTCTCTTCCTGGAAGGAATTGTGTGCAGCATCCAGTGCAATGCTCTGTCATCAGGATTACATGCTGATATTGCCTTAATAGCTTTCTCTCTCTTTTTTTTTTTTTTTTTTTTCTTTTTTAGCATATGGAAGCTACAGCTTTTAGCAGTTGATGTGTCCATCTTGTCCACTGATTTACGACTTTCTCTGATATCATCCCCCCTCACCACCCAGTTTCTGCAGCGTAGCAAGGCTAAGCCCTTCCAGCGCATAAGAGGCATGACAAAAGCTGTGGTCGGGGAGCAGGCTGTGACTGTCATCTAGATGCCTTCTGCTGGTGTTTCCTCTGGGCTCCCGGGGAGGCTGGATGCCTCGCTGGCAGGGTTCTTCCCACAGAGGAGTGAGGGGAGGTGGGGCAGGCACAGAGGAGTGCTGCACTGCAGCTCTCTTTCCCAGCCAGGCAGCAAGGCTTTAGTACCTGTGGAGTAGTGAACAAGACTAAGCAGCGTATAATCTTTGCTGTAGTTCATTCATATGCAGGCCGTGGAGAGGCAGAGTTGTGTCTCTCAGGGATGTGCTGCGAACACGTCACAGTAGGAGCTGTGCAGTTTCACTGGTGATGAAGTCGATGTCAGAAGCACGTCTGTCTTTCCCTGGGCTCAGATAAGTCATGGGGTAATAAAATGAATTCCTCTCAGTCCTTTTCCCCAGATAGCACACAGCTATGGGCAGTGATTGCTTTGTGTCCCACACCTCTCATCCTGGATACTTTTCATTTCGTCCACCGGGTTACACCTGAGCCTCTTCCCTTTTTCTTCAGTGATCCTGCATGAAGTTCAAAGGCCCAGTCTGTTTTTCTGTGGCAGGAAGGAAAGCACTGCTCTCCTACTTGCTCATGGCTTTGACAGGCTGCGTGCAGAGGAGTTGGAAGGGGCTGCTCTCACTCCATCATCCTCTCTCATCTGATGGGAAAAACCTGCGTGCTCCTATTTGGGAGAATCACGCAGGCGCTTGAGCAAGCTCCACAATACATACTACAGATCTCATCCTGACATCACGTCTGTTGCTGGCAGGAGACCTCCCTGTTCAGTAGTGTGAAATAGAAATACGTAAATCCATTTTCAGCAACGTGCAACTAGGCATCATGGCAGCACAGTCAGGAGGGAAACTGTGCTTAGAATGGTTAGTTGGAGGGGTGGCCCTGACACCAAAGTGTGTCTTTTAGGGGGATTTGGGTAGTGTAAATGAGACCAGGGACTGGAAGAGGAAGGGAGGAGTGGTTTCCTTGTGGGGGAGAGAAGAGCACCCGTGAGGAGAGCTGGGCAATCTCTGCTGGTGCTTCTGAGTTCTCATATAATGCTAGTACACCCACTGACAACACTCTCATCAGTTCAAGCTGGTCATTCATTTTTTGTTAGACTAACTTAATGCCCTTGGGATCTGATTCTAGAAAATACAGACTGCGTATGGCCATAACTACACTGTGTAAAGATTTTGCTGTCAGCGCAATAGCAGAGAGAATGCTAAGTAGTCTCAAAAAATGAGGTGGGTGGTGTCTCAACTGGGATATCCATAATCAGGGGAAACTTTTGACCTAACATGTTCTGTGCTGTGTATGTAGGCTATGATAATCCTGTTTTGCCTGAAGTGTTCTTACTGCCGCAATGAGTGCTACTGGAACGGATAAGGGCACTATTAGTATTGCATTCACTGTAAAGGGATGTGGCAAATGGGAAACTGATCATTACGTGAGACAGCAAACACTAGATACTAACTTCTACAGTGGATCAGGAAAGAAACTAGAAAATGCAGCATATACTTACACAAAAACTGAATTTTCACAGATGTGCTATTATTCCCTGTCATGACCTTACAATGTAATCTCTTTTACCATTACATTTTTATAAAACATGTGTGTGACAGTACGTCTCAGAAAGAAATTTCATGTGGAGAAAAAAAGAAAATACTAGAAGTTAGTTTGCAGTCCCTTCCACGTAGCAATAGCCTTTGTCCCTGACCTTCCCATTGATTAAGGCAGAGAAAAGAAGAATCTTATCTGGGGGTTTGTGATCTTGAGTTCTTCTCAATTTGGCCTCAGCGTGAAAGACTGAGGAGGAAAAGATCATTCACCTTCAATTGTTGCAAGAAACAAACCTGTAATTGTTAAACTCCTTGTGTCTTGGTTTGCAGTGCAGCCTTTAAGTGAAAACTAGTAAATATAAAGGTACCTTTTCATACAAGTAAGGAATTTTTCTTGTAATTGTGTATGTCGTGGTTTAACCCCAACTGGCAACCAGGACCATGCAGCCATTCACTCACTTGCCCGTGGTGGGATGAGGGAGAGAATCAGAAGAGTAAAAGAGAGAAATTAATGGGTTGGGGTAAAGACAGTTTAATAAGTAAAGCAAAAGCCACACATGCAAGCAAAGCAAAACAAGGAATTAATTCACTGCTTCCCATCAGCGGGCAGGTGTTCATCCATCTCCAGGAAAGCAGGGCTCCATCACGTGTAACAGTTATTTGGGAAGACAAAAGCCATAACTCCAAATGTTCCCCACTTCCTTCTTATTCCCCCAGCTTTACATACTAAGCATGATGTCATATGGTGTGGAATATCCCTTTGGCCAGCTGCTGTCAGCTGTCCTGGCTGTGTCCCCTCCCAACTTCTTGTGCACCCCCAGCCTGCTCACTGGTGGGGTGGTGCGAGGACCAGAAAAGGCGTTGACTCTGTGTAAGCGCTGCCCGGCAATAACTAAAACATCCCTGTACTATCAACACTCTTTCCAGCAGAAATCCAAAGCATAGCCCCATACTAGCTACTGTGAAGAAACTTAACTCTACCGCAGCCAAAACCAGCACAGCATAACTTTAATTGCAGTTGAGATGCGTTGAAGAACAAACTATTGAATGAGCTAGTATGGCATGGAAATCACACGGGTTTTGCTGGAGTAGGGGAAGAGCAGAGGACTTTTTTTCCCCTCAGATATGGAGTATAAAATTTGTCTGAGCACTGGTAAGAGACCAGTCCCAGCAGTCAGGGAAATGTCACCGTGATGGCCTTGTCCAATATGGTTTTATCGATGTATCGTCAGCTTTCTCTTCAGGGGTATTGTGCTGGTTTTAAACCACCACTTGGGACTGTGCCATTTCCTACAGCAGGGCTTCTCACTGTCCAAGAACAGTGTACCTTTTCTGTACCTCCCTGTGGTCATCTCTTTGGTTCACTGCAGGGTGATGGACACGCTCGCAGCGGACTGGCTGCTGGGGAGATATGCTTCAGGGATCTGCCATTGTGTAGGTGCAGATAAGTGGTGGGACATGGTGATTTGACCCACCATAAGGCTGTTCCTCAGTTCATGGTGCACCACTTCCTCTGTGTGCTGGGCGGGGAAGACCAGCACCCCCTTGCTGCACAGCTCAGAGGGCGTCCCCAGGGCAGATCCCCACCTCTCTGGTGGATCTGGGGACCTTTGTCTGGGTCTCGTTGATAGCAGCAACCCAGCAGCCAAGCCAGATGATGTCCCATTGCTGTGTGTCAGGCCCCCTTCCCTGGGGCTGTTCTGGTAGTTTCCTGGGCTCCAAAAGCTGACCAGCTCTCAGAGAGTTCTGTAAAGACCGCAAATCTCACCCTTTGTTCAAAACTCAATCTAAAACAATAGCTGAATGTCTTTTAGAAGTCTTGAAACTGAGTGCAATGTGCATCAGCTCTCCCCTTAGGACTCATTTTGTAAAAAACTCCTTTGTTTGTCAAGTGTAAGGGGAGGAAAAGAAAACCAAAGTTTGATTTAACATTATCAGTACACTAGTACCTGTACTTTTTGGCTGATGTTACTGGCTGTATTTTGCACAATGGCCAAGATGGAAACAAAATCAGCAGCACACCCGATTTCTATGTTTTTTAATTTGGATTTACAAAATATCCTGAAATCAAAAAGCAAACCTATCGGCTGAAATCAGTCTTGCCTGAATGTCATATTGACCTTACTGTTAGTGATAATATTGAATCATGCACAATTTTGGTCAGAATTTGACAAAGATCGTACTGATTAGTCTGTTCTGTTCTTCTTATATGCCTCTATTGTTTGGAATTGGAGGAATAGAGAATGTTGTCTTCACTGAAATGAGTTTTTTAATCATTTGTCTGTGGAAAAAGTACTTTTGCTGTGAATTCAGACTTTTGTCTTTATTGGTAATAAAAATGCAACTTTCCCTTGCTGATGCTGTCTATGCACTATACTTTTAAAGTGCTGCAACTGTCCTGTTCTGAATACTCTGGGTAAATTGTGACATACTTGTTCAGAAGCCTGTGGGACTTGCAAATCTGTTTTCTGTTTTGTTATGTTTTGTTTTTGTGTTTCCTCATTTTAAATTTATGCTGAAGGTGGGATGCAAACCAAACTATATAACCAACCCAGTTACAAAGCAGGAAATTCTTTTTTCTAGCCAAAGCCCCCTCATCCAGTGGGAATCTGAGTCTTTCAGTCAGCTCTAATCCAGACACCTTTGAAGCATGGGTCAAAAATCTGCATTGTGGTATTGCTACCTCCTTTGACGCATTAAAGCATAGCTTTCAAGGTAGCCTAGATGTATGTGATTTCTCATTTCTCACTCTCCCCTTGGCATTGCAGAACTTCTGCTTAAAAAACCACAACATATAATTTATTTGTATTTTGTGTTCCAGTTACACAGGCATGTATCTATCATCTAGTTGGGGTCCAAGTTGTTTGCTTCCTGGACTGTTTTCCTTTTGCTGTCCTCCCAGGGGTTCGTAGCTGCATTTCCTACAGAAGCAGAAGACTGGAAAACCCTCTAATCCAGAAAATCTGTATTCTTTTTTGATGTTGAAGTAGGATTTTAATGAAAGGTTTTCAACACAATGAGATTTTTGGCCACTTTCCAACAACAGGAAAAAAATTTTTACTTTGGTATTTCATATAGTCTCCTATTTACCATCTGGCTACTTTCCTCCCCACTTCTCCCCTGAAAAACTGGGTTAAATTGTGTTTTAATACTTTTGAGTGAATTTCCAAGTCACGGAAGTCTTGTTGAAAGAACCTGTTTTTTAATTTTAAATCCTTGGCTTGGCATTGCCAGATTACCATATGGAACAAGTTCTAATAACCAGCCAAGATATAAATAAATTCAGCAAGAACATTAAGAGCAAAAAAACAAAGAAATCCCTAATCTTCCAAACAGCCTGTGAGGCACCACTTTCAATCCAACAGGGAAAAGAAAAGTAGCTAGAGAGAACAAATGTCTGCAATTAAAATGACAGCTTTCAAAGTTATGTATGTGAGAGAGACTGACACAAGATGTTTCCCCCCCACATCTCTGAAATTGTATCCTGTGCTGGCTTACCCTGGCTGTCCCACTGTTCATAGGACCGACTAAGCACTTTTAAGCAGCACTTTGAAAATTCAGCCTACTTGGGTGGCATCGCTTGTGTTTTCTGTGCAGTGGGCTGTGATCCCTCATTCCATACATCACTGACAAACTGCAGTGGCTCCAGGAAGCCACATCATATCATACCTAAGCATGCATGCATATAGTGACAAATTTTCCACCGATGTTCAAAATTTTGGGAACATGGGGTTCGTATGGTGATCTACATAGGTGTTGGTTTATTTTTGACTACCTCTCTGGAGCCGAACAATGAATAATGCTTGATACTACAGTCCAGTGCCTAGCCTGTGTTATCTGTGTGTAACATGCAAGGGTTTTGTTCAAAATTAGCAGAATTAGAGCTGGAAAGCCATCCTTGATTTAAAACCAAAACTCTGCGGACTTCTGCTACATCTTGACCCAATTCTAGATCTATTGTTTGAAGGTCTGCGTGAGCTGGCTCTCTCTGTGCTACAGCAGTAACATGGTGAAAGGTTTTTCTTGTGCTCTTTTGAGCTGAAAGCAAGGATTACCCATGAATCATCTGAGAATTTGTATGTGTGAGATTCTGCAGCAGAGTTACACCATCCTAAAAAAACTCTGAATGATCACAATTATGAAGCGGTTAAAAAACAGTTTGTGATTAATAGTGGTAGATAAGTTGCAGGGTCAGGCTTACCTGCTCTCTAGTGAGGCTGCTGCCAATGATTCTGTGGAAATGGTGAAGGCTGCCAAGAAATAACGCATGAATGAACAGTTCAGAGGCCCAGCAGATCTGTGGAGTTCACAGCAAAGCATCGCTTTCTGTCCAGAGGGTAGCAAGTTCAAAGTAGCCGGTTCCCATTTCCACACATCATGGCACACATCCCGAGGTTTTCAGGACTCTGGTGTTTCCAACAGGGCTTTTGTTAGAGTAAGTGTTTGTAATTGTCATAATTTCTGGAAAAAATATCTGTATTGCTGGAAAGAAATCTAGCTGAAAGCAGGGCTCTGTTTTTTTTCCCCCCACCAGGCTAATACAAAGCTGCTGGTGCTGCATCTTCCTCTGAGTGGCCTCAGCACAACATCCTTGGAAATAAGAATGACTCATCTTGATGGGGGTCTTCCTGTTGGGATATTGGAAATAAACACAGTTACTGCAGGGGACTTAGAGTACAGTAATTTGGATGATGAAACTTGAGGCATTGCTGGGCGAGGAGAGGCTGCAATCAGGAAGCTGTCAGAGGCGGCAGAGAAGCCCTGGGGGAAGAGCCGAGCAGAGTAATAAGATATGTCCAGAATGTTTTGCCGTTAACTTAAAATATTGTGGAAATAGAATATTGGCTCTCAGTTAAATCACACAGAGACTTGGAAAAGGACTTTGAGAAACACACAGGCATCGTGCAGGATTGCTGCAACAACTATGCCAAATGCTGCAGCTTAGTGAAGGTCCTTCACAGCCCTCCAGCAGTAAACACCCTGCATAGCTCACTAGCCTGTGTGTACAAGAGCCGTATGCTTCAGGTGTGGTTTAGAGCAAAGTAAATAGGAGGACTGCTCTGAACAGTCAGTCCTAACTTCTTTCATTAAAAACCCATCTCTTCCCTTCCTTTGCCCTGGCCCTGTTGCGACAGAAGTGAATCCTTACGAATTTCCTTATGGAAATATGTTCATATATACCAGGTAGCACACATAAGGCAGATCTGTGTGCATATAGTGGTCATTTATTCATTATTTAGGGGTTTTAATCAGTCCATTTAGAGCCACTCCTCATATACGCTACTGAACATTCAGGATCATTAGATGAAAGGCTGATAACAGATTTTTCTTTTTCCACACACATTTTGCTGTTTTTGGGTTTTTTTTTTTTTCTTTTTTTTTTTTTTTTCCCTTACACAGAGCTATTGGTAGTTTGGGAAAACTGTGACTTTACAAAGAACCATTTTTGATGACTAGAGGAGTCCGTTACATGAAGCTCTCTGCTCAGTTTGACGTCTTGTCCTGCTGGTTTGTCTTTCTTTCAGTTTTTGGAGCAACTCCTGTTCCCCGCTTGCCTGCCTAACCCTCTCCACAGGCTCTGAGCTGCCTGGGGAGTGGCAGAGCGTGTATGACAGTACACATGGCAGTAGGCTATTCTGCATCACCAGAACAAGCTCTCAAACTTGATCTTGTGGGGAAAATCTTTGCAGATGGTGCAAATATTCAGCTGTTTGTTGGTGGTCCCCCCCCCCCCCCCCCCCCCGCCCCAGCATAGAAACATAAAATCCTGGAATGCTTTCTTGACTTCTGGAGGCTGATTTCTGGATGTTGAACCATAAAAGAAATGGCATCATTCACACCCTGGGAAAATATTTCCTGTGTACATCGTAAAAGCACGCTCCCAAATCATGGCACTAGGCCTCCTGAATGCGTGCAATAGCTGGAAGATTGTTATGTAAAATTAAATTAGGTTTTTTATAACAATCTTGATCTATGACCACTGGTCTCCTCCTCCCATAATAATGTGCTAGAAGAAACTTGTGGCAGATGTATGTCATGGGGGTGCTGCAGTTTCCAGCAGGGTGCCTCTCTTCAGCCTGTTGTTCTGTCTCGTCGTCAGGCAGTACTTTAAGGAGCAGCGTCCTCCTTAAAGTAAGGAGTAGTAAAGGCAGTGTCAAGGGGAGTGAAAATCTGGGGCTGAAGAGAAAATGCTTAAGCTTCATAATTTATAAAACCAATATACAAGTTAGTGCCAATTCTGAAGCAAACTTGTGCTGTAATGCTAGGACCTCGTCTGTTGGGGTGGGGGGGAAGAGGAGTACTGTGGTACAGTAAAACCCACAAAAATCAAGCTGAATTTCCAGTGTGCTGTACACAAGCACTGCTTGTGCTGTTAATAGATGCACAACATAATGCATATTATTACTATCCTTAATCATTTTCTTTATAATCAATGTACCTACAGTATAAACCTATTGAAAAATAAGAGTTAAATAAAGCAAAGAACAGGGATTACGATGTCATTGTATCTTAACAAAGCCCAGTGCCATGGAATTTTACCTATCCCACAACAGAAATAACCATGTCAGATAGCAAGTGCAGTTACATGGTCACAAAGTTAAATACTGCTCTATGCTTATATACTAATCACAGAATCACTGAGGAAACAGACTTTACTCATAAAACGTCTGACAACTTGACAGGTAAAAGATATAAGTCATGCTTCATAGTCCCCCAATAGTTTCTTTAGATAAGATTTTATGGTTTTTTTAACTCCTGTAAATACATCAGGATACATGTCTCAGTGAAAGATCTGTTTGGTTTGTATCTAAAAATGGGATTCTTGCGCTTTTCTCTGTAAATGATCCTGCATCACACTGTTATTAATATTGTATTATCACCACACAAATTGGATGCTTATAATGCGGCATTATTTCTGGAGTCTTGTTTCTTAAATACTTCATAGGTACTTGTATTTGAAATCTACTTCACCATAATTTATGTTTTAGGCATTCGGCATTATCTTCCAGTGTGGGATTCAAATTTACATTCATCAGAAATTCTGAGGAGAAAACCTTTGTAACAATGTGATTTCATATCATGTCTTTATTGACTGTGGGGATAAATTTTTTCATGGAAAAATCTTTGAGAGCTTGTATAACACAAGCTTCCTTTCTTTCTGGCATAATTGATTTTCTGGCAAGATGCGAAAGATGCATTTCATTTAGTATACTCAGAAATACTGCACTTTTAAGTTTGTGCATGCTAACCTTTTCCATTGCTGAAACTTGAAAAAGCTGCTGAGAAAGACCCAAAACCCCCCAAAAACTTCAGGTTAAATATATTCCAAAGTAAATGAAAATTTGACCAATAATGTTCCTTCCCAATTCAAAGGCAAAGCATTAGTTTAACTTCCTTTCGAGCAGTATTGAGAATTTGTTGTATTTTCAGTCACCATTTAAAGTAGGAACATTTTCGGTTGTCTTCTTCAAAGAGGGGAAAAGAGAAATAGTGCTGTAGTACAGGATGAAATATTACTTCTTTCAGGTGTAGATACTATATAGGCCATGAAGAGAAAACACTGCCCATGAAAAACAAATGGATCCAAAGAACCAAAAGGAGCACAACAGCAATGTTCTATCTCTGAATCCCTTCCAACTCATTCATCTAGTGCAACTTAAGACCAGTAGCACATGGGATAATTGGTACTGGCAAGTGAATGGCATTTCTGTGCCTACATCTTCCCGATTCTCTCAAACTATTGCATCCCAGGAGGGGTAGGAGAGCAGCATAGGAAGGGGTTAAGATAAGCAGGTTTTTATTTAAAATATTCAGTTTTGCTATTTAAAAGGAAGAAAAAAATAAAAATGAGGACTTAATTTCCTCTGTATTGAAGCGACACGTAGCGGAGGACCTGAGCTGAGATTTCTTGAACTAAATCTTGAGATACCTTACCTCCAGGCACCATGGGCTCTACCTGCCCAATTACTTTGTTCTCACGATATGTCACTGAAATGAAGCAGCAGCATGGACCCTTTGGGGTCTCGGGCTGTGAGCACAATTTACACACTGTGCCCATTTCATCAGTATGACTGGACAGGCCATAAACAGAAAGAAGTGTTGTGTTACCTGGAGTTGTGTGTTTTTAAGTTGTTCGTAGTTTTTTTCCCAAATCCTAATGACAATATGTACTGTAATTACTAACGTCTATAGCGAAATGAAGATCAACCGCAGTAATAGTTAATGAGTTCACCCAGTATCTAGTATGTAGTTCCTAAGCAACAGGGTGGGCATAACTATTATTGCTTCCTGTCCTGGTTTGAGGACAGCAGGTTTAATGGTTTATGCAAAATCAGGTTTAATGCAAAATCAAGTGAGAAACAGGAAAGTCTCTGAAATAAGCAAGGTGAAATTGGTTGGGGTGTTTAGAAGGAACAGCTGCTTGTATTGACGTTCCTGTTGAAACTGGTCACAATACTCCTGATCTGTCTCTGACAGAGGAGAAATTGGCCTCTTGGTTGGTTTATCTAGTGAACATAAAGGCGGATGTGATTGTCTGTTGTGTGCAAATGTTGCCACAATAGAAAACAGTAAGTTACTTTATATACCTTGACCCTTATATAAAAAAATGAAAAGACAAAATTTTTTTTTGTGTGTGTATGTGAGACTTTCATGGTAACAACTGTAAGAACAAAAAAAAAGAAATATATTTCCAACAACTTTCATATGATATCACCGGCTTCAGTGCAGTACCCCTGACTTGCAGTAGTGTCATAATGCAAACACTGGAGTGTTCACTCACATTTTTTCAGTCCTAAGTTATACAGAAAGAAGGGAAGGAACTACTAAAATATTGAAAAGAGAAAAGGCTGCTAGTTTTAAACAAGAAAAAAAGTAATTTGCAAAAGTGTAACTTTGAACTAGAGATTTTTTAAAGAAAACAAATTGATCTGGGGTTCTAAATACATGAAAGTTTGAAGGGAAGTAGTACCAATAGTCTTATACAGTACTTGGAAAGGTTCATCCTGAGCGAAAAAGTTGGCCAAAACTTCTTTTCAATTTTCCCTCAAACTCTCAGTGTTTCCATACCAAGCTTAATGGAAGGGGGAAGCGGAAAAAGGCAAAAACAGGACTTCTGAAAATTTCTGCTGTGTTTTTTTGAGAGTCTCTCATCTCTCCTCAGAGTGGGTGGGATTCTTTTTGGCAAACTTTACTACAGCTTGGAGGTGCCTACCTCTGAGCTATTCTAGGTTCCCTGTGTGATCTGTGGAGAAAAGTAGGCTCTTTGAAGGCGTGACTCATGTAATCTAACACCTACTCTCAGATAAGATGTCCATATAGGAGCCAAGGGTGTCTGGCTCAGATGTATATGTCTACACTTGGCCAGATGAATCTTACCCAGTATGTCTATGCTGCAGACTGCCAAAAAACAAGATAAATTTAGCTGCATAGAGCTCAGTGCTCTCGCAGCAGAGTTTTTAAATCTAGCTCAGGTATTTCTGACTCTACAATGTAGTTTTCCATAAGACAATGTCCACCTGAGATATGGGAGTGCCTCATGGTACTGACAACTCAGGTGTTTCAGGCCATTTTTTTCCATGGCTGCCATCCCTAACTGGGCATCGTGGTATATAGCCATCGGTCAGTCAGGAAACTCTGGAAACCACCCCGTGTGCAGTGTGGGACTAAGGAAACCGAGGGATACCTATATACATATGGTGAAGAAATACCCAGTAGGACTTAGGGGATGGTATGATTTCCATACTGGTGAAACTGCTGCTGGGCTCTGAGTCCAGTTGTGGTGCTGATGTTTCAAACGCCTCTGAAATCCTTCCAGCAGAGCCAGAGGTCTGGACATGCTGCCCGTCAGCAGAAGTGAAGAAGCACAATCTTTTTATTTTGCGAAAGAGAAGGTTAGCACATTACTTTATCGTGGTTTAAGAGTTGCTACACAGCGACATTTCTGATACGGGATGACAATTTAATCTAGTGAATGAAAGTGCGACGCTACTCAATCTCTAAAGTAAAACCAGATTAATTCAGGCTACAAAAAGGAGCATATTTTTTACAGCAAGGCTAAATAACTGCTGGAATAACTGCATCTAGGAGTTTTATAGATTCTTCTTTTCCTTGAGAATCCTTTTTAATCTAGATATGATACAGCACAATGAACTCTTATTGCTTTAATGAAGGAATTAAACAGTGAAATGTTATGGTCTGTGAAGTGAGACTCTGAAGACATCCCTTCTGGACTAAAATGCTGTTTAATGGGCCAAACACAGCATCAGATCCCAACGTCTCACAGTCCTGGGAAATCTGCATTTCAGAAAGGGCTGCGCAGCCTTTCCCATTTCCAATGCAATCACTGTCAATCACCTAGTCCCATCTTCCTCTCATTCTGTTCCTTTAATAAGGTTTTTGACCTGAAAATGTGCTCAGTGAACTAGCTTTCTGTGAGCTGGACTTGTTATATAGAAACATAGATAAGGGAGCTGTAGAAGCAGAGCCTGCTGGAGCTGAAGGTCGTGACTATGAGGTATGTCACAGGGAGGTTCTACATCCCGGGCTTAGGTTTGAGGTATTTTACTTTTACTGCTAATTTTCTGCTGGATTTTTTTCACCGTGGTGTACCAGAATACCTATGGTAGGCCAAATATAGATCTTGCATTTAATTTTGACAGAAGAAAGTGAATACCTCTCTTTAACTCCAGGCAATGAATAAAGGTCCCTGTGTTAGCAATCTAGTCTATCTTCGCTTCTCATAGTGGAAGAAATTTGAATTCTTGCTTTGCACCACTCTCTGGAGGATGCTCTGTTGATAGCTAAAATTATAGGATATGAATCTTTGCCAAAACTTTGTTATTAAAAGATAGGTACATCTCCCCCACACACACCCCAACCTTCTCAAAGCTTACCTCTGTATCTTCAGTGCCAGTGCTAATGTGACTTTGTCTCTTTCCCTCTCCTTCTCACTCAGACTTTATTGAGGCTGAGTAGGATCTTGGCCACACCTGAAACTCTCATCCCATCAGCTCAATATGTTTCTCCTTTGAATATTTTTGGCTCTGGCAGAACTACAGTGTTTCTGTTAAAAAGCATAGAATTGCAATTCCGTATGTACTGCTTTGTTTTGTAGGTGTTCCCGTTCGGGGTATGTTCTCCTCCCTTCTCTGGTCAAAGCATGCAGGGCCCACATCTGAGAGGAACTGTGAAAGATTCCTATAATGTGTTGCCCTGTCTTTACCGAGAGGCTAAAAAATGGGATACATCTTGGAAGATGTATTGCAGCCAGAGTGCACAGCCCCTAGAGAAACATGGAAGCACTGATCGTATGAACTAGTTTCTGAAACTGGAATTTATTTTAGAGTGGAAACATCTTTTGGTTTTTGCACAATTGGATTTTGTACTCTGTAATTAAATAAAAGCAGCTTCAAAGAAAGCACAAGTGGCTTAAAGAAATGATGCATTTTATAGAAGAAAAAACCTGTCATAGTTAAGCTTTAATTTTTTTCACTGGTCCCATCCATTTCTCTTTGACAGAATGGCAATATCAGTCATCCAACACTGTAGCAGCACTCTGATCTGCACGATTGAGAGGTTTTGAAAAACATCTCATCTAGAAATCAGACCTTTTGCATAAAGGCTTTCAGATGACACTTCATCTTACAGCTGCATCTTCAGGAAGGAGTGCTTCCATGCAGGAGTGAAGGTACTGCTCTTCCTCTTCCTCTTCCCTTGCAGGCCCACTCACTCTGTGTGTTCGTGTTTGTCTTGGTCTTGTCCAGTCTGTCACACCTCCTGGCTGCTTGAGGGCAAGCCAAGGTTTCAGTTCACTTCCTGCCTGCTTCTACTCAGGAGCGAGGAGGCAGATAAATTCTTAACTAAGGTCCTTTTTCTATAGTTTCTGTTCCTAGGGGTCCTCTTTTTCCTTGCCAAAATGCCTTTTGATCTACCTCTCCCAGCCAAAACATTCATGAAATGTGTATGACCCCTCACAACGCTCTTACTCATTGCTGTCAGGTTTGAAAAAAGCAGTGATGCTGGCAACTGAAGTCTGCTGTGATGTTGCTGTGGTATGAATAACACTAGAACTTGGGCTTTGGAGTGGTTTTCTAGTAGAGAAGGGCTTACATTTCTACACTTCTTGAGTATAATTTTGACAAATCATACAAAATAACAATGTAATTGAGAATAAAATTAGGAGATGTCATGTGTTCCTTTTATAACCATATATAGGAATTTCATAGGGGATATGCATGAAGTAAGAGGATAGAGTTGAGGCGTCCACTGTGATAAGAAAGCAGTCAAACTTCTCAGAGTGTGTAGGTTTTAAACTCTTGAATTAAACATGGACTCTACATTTTACACTGTACTAAAAGAAAGTGTAATGGCTACGCATTAGCTTTGGAGAGTGATGCAAATTGCACCATTAAATGCCATCTTTGCATTTAGATTTGTAACTATTTGTTGTTCTATCCAAACATAACTGCATTTTGCTCCTGCTTGCTTTCGAGAACCAGTCTGAATTTCAGAGAGGAACTTAGTTTTTCTGTTTAGCTTGCATATTATTAGCAAACATTGCTAGTAACATGGGGGTCATCTACCCTAAGTTTGATGTCTAAGCCTAAGCCAGTCCCCCAAGGCTCAATTTATAGGCAGTGAAGTGAATAGACAACTCCAGAAGGTGGTGCCTGTCATGCTAAGTCAGCTCAGATAAGGGAGATTAATTGCTCTTTACAGGTGCTTTTTTCGATTATCAGCTAGAAAAGAGGACTAGCCTAGGCTTAGATCTTTCTTTGTTTCTTTATTTGTCTTTGTTAGGCGCCTCAAGTCAAGAGGATAAACCCATATTTTGTCATGGATCAATGGAACAGCTTTCAGGTCATGTTAATTTTTATAAGATAAGGTTAATTTGTATCACTGAAACTCTTTGTGGAAATATGCTTGTTTTGCAAAAGAAATTCAGAGAAGGGAACGAAAAGGAGCAAAACCTTGAAGTGACCTAATGTAGGGTTTCCCGGTTTGTTTGGATATGTCTCACAGTAGCAGTACCAGCCCTTTAGATACAGAAGAGGGTCCAGCAGTGGGTCATCAAGATGCTCAGGGGCAGAAAGCACCTGAATTACAGTGAGAGACTGAGGGAGTCAGTGAAGTTGAAGGGCAGGTATAGTATATGGGAGTGTATACCTACTTAAAGAGCAGCTATAGAGATGACACCGCCAAAGTCTTCTTGGTGACAGCAAATAATATGGCAAGGGATAAATAGCCACGCTGAGGCTTGGAGGGCTCAGACTAGCTATGAGGAGAAGCCATGTCAATGGGAGGGTGGTGCAGCACTGGGACAGGTTTCCCACAGTGGTGGTGCGCTCTCTGCCCTTTGGGGTGTCCAAAACTGAGCTAGACAAAACCCTGGTAGAGCTGGTCTGGTGCTGTCAGCACTCCTGGTTTGGGCAGGAGGGTGGTCTTGGGTGACCACCAGAGGTGCCTTCCAACCAACATCCCTGTGACTTTCTTCCATTTGCTCTAAGGAAACCAATCTCTTCCTATGCAGGTCTACCCTCAAAATCTGGAGCCCAACCCTGGTCTCCTGTTCCCAACCCTGCTGTGCTTCTAACCCTGTGAACTGTAGGCAGGTGGCTGCGGCAGTTTCTGCCAAAGCATCTGTGTGATATGGGGATACGCTGCTGCTGTACCCAACTCACAGGCCACTTAAAAATTGCTCCTGATAGCAGTATATCATTCAACTTAGGGCACTGCCCGGTCACACCTGGCTTCAAATCTCTGCTATGCTCAATACCAGTGAGGGGCCTGAAATGAAATATCCTGTGTGTAATGTAGGTGTGTTTTAATGATTGTCCTATTGTCTTTTCTGGGGAAAAATCAGAGACAAACAGTCCTTAAAGACCTTCTGAGGGCCTCTGCTTTCCCCAGCTGGGAAGATGATATATAGGATGAGAACAGCTAATGCTTTCTTAGCTCTAGATGCAATCTGTGATTGCAGAATCTTAATTTCCTGTTGGGATACTGGAACTAGACAGTGCCCCTTTAAAAAAGAAGCTGCTTTGCAAGCCTAGTCATTTTGAAACAGTAACTACTTACAAACTTGGAGAATTTTGGGGGAAAATTATTGAAAAGTGAGAAATACAGAACCGGAGAGCACTATTTTAGCATTGCTCTTCAGCATGAAAGGGCACCGTAAAATCTTCCATAGCTTGCATTAAGTTGTCTTGAAATTTTCTTCTGTCTCATTAATCCCAGCCTATTTTAGATGATATAAACAAATGCCACTTCTTTTGAATGTTATCGCTTTAATCCCTCTTCACCTTGAATATACTCCAGGATATGATATTTTTTTTCTGTTGAAAAGATTGTCAAATCAGCACAGCTTTTTGGTAGTAGAATCAAATTATTTATTTATTTTGTTATATTAGTGGTATCATCTTTCTCAATTTCCAGGCTGAGCATAATACAATGTATATTTTTAAATACCAACTTATTACAGCTTGAAGGCTTGGAGAACTTTACTGAAAGAACTTTTGAGTCTTTTTCTTCAACGCTTCATCAACCTTGCACACTGTTCTGGTTCTTTGCCCTCAGAGAAGTTATTTTATATTTAGTTGATTTTAAACTGCATTTTTTATTTTATTGATCTGTCTAGTGACTATACAACTTGCACATCCCTAACATTGTACTGTGATACTGAACATTATGGTTTGTTTCCAGCAAATAAAACCAGTGAAAATTTACGTACCTTAAAGGCGAATAAGAATCCTGCATTGTCTGTGTGTGCGTAAAACACAAGAATACTGAAAGAGTCCTCCTCTTCAATTCTTTTTTCTGAGCTTCATCAGTGCAGTCTCACAGTAATCTGTCTCTGTCACACATACTTTCTTATTTCACTTTGTAACAATCCCCTTTATATGGGATCATTCAGGCTTCATAAAAAGACAAAAAGAAGCAGAGGTGGGACTTTTTTCCTTTTGAAATGCATGGAAGGATATATTGGAAGACAGTAAAGGGAGCCAGAGCCCTCCCTGGATGACACCAGGCTGGAGGGGTGGCTGACAGGCTGGAGGACAGGGCTGCTTTTCAGAGGCACCCCAGCAGGCTGGCCAAAATGGCAAGGTCCCGTACCTGGCATGGGACAACCCCATATGGCAGTACAGGCTGGGGCAGCTTTTTGGAAGAGGACTTGGGGTCGTCGTGGACAGCACAGCAGTGTCGCTGGTGGCCATGGAGGCCACCTACAACTGGGAGGTATTAGGACAAGACTCATGAGGCTTCATTTGGAGTCCTGTGCCTGTGGGTGCTCAAAACCAGCTGGAATTATGTTCCAGATAGCTCTATAAACTCCACGGTTTAATGCAGCAGCATGGATATGTGATACCTCTTACGTGTGCAGAATGGCACCTGCTGGGGCATGCTCATAAACCACAGAAATCCTTGGTGGTCATTATAGAAGAATAGCAAAGCAAGCAAGACAGAAAGCTATGAAAGTAGTGTAGAGAGGGTAAGTTCTAGTAAGTTTTGGTCTCTAAAGCAGATTTTTGTGAGCAGTCTGACTGCTACACCTCACAGATCTAAGGAGTGATGTAGTCCAGAGATTTCTTTTAAGAGGGGAGGGAATACTGGAGACATGAAGTGGTAGCAGGCAGTGGAGGTCTGGGGTTCAAAGCAGGCTGATTGCCACCAGAGGTTTTGATTTTTCTCTGTAAACTACAGATTATGTGTAGGACAACAGCTTCTAAATGGGGTGTCACATCTATGTTTAAAAAGCTGGGCAAGATGAATCTGGGTCAGTTCTGGGCTGAGTTTTGTCAGTAATATTGCAACCAGATTAAAGCTCTGGAGAGTTTGCATTTGCATTTCACTCTGTTCTCAACTGCACCCTTTTGGCACAGCCTGGATTTCAATCTGACTCACCACTACACTTTTAAATGTCAGTCCCTGACTTGTTAAATCACATCCCTAACTCTCAAGCAAGGAAACTAATTTGTTTTAAATAATTAAGCTTCAAATTTAGTTTTTCCCTCCTCTTAAAACTGGAATGCAACAGTCCGAGAAAGATTAGGTTTGTACCCGTTGAGTGTGGCGAGTGCATAGTCTGTACATGCTGAAGAGGACATCAGTAGCAGTAGCAAGGGTTATTCATCAAACATGCAAGGTGAGGCCAGATTTGCATATGAAAATAAGCTGAGGAGGTGAGGACAGCTACCTCAGCTATCAGCTACACCGGAGGTTCGAGACTGCTGTTTCAGAGCTGTATCCTCACCTGTCTGGCACTCTCGGACAGAGCTGCAGTGAGATTCTGCCTTGCTTGTCACTTGCTGCTGCTTTTTACTTTGTTCTGGGGTTATCATCTGTCCTGCCTCGGGTGACATGGACAGTCAGCTAGTGCCAGGGCCACACGAGTGGTGGAAGGTTGTCTTTCTTAAGGGCTAATGTCTGCCAACACAGAGCTGCCGCTCTGCCGGCAGAACATGGGAGCTTTGGTGCCTTGGGCTCTTCCAAGTGCATTTGGGCTGCATCTGAGCTGCCTGCTGTCCTGGTCACTGTCTGGGAGCGTGTTTGGCCTGACACATCCTACATCCTCTCAGCATGGAGGAGCCACATTTTTGGTGCACTAGGAGTTGTAATCATTACTGCAGCCAGAATGTGGCCATAGGCAGAGCTAAACAAAGGCAGATCAGCACCTCAGGTGTGTCCTGACTGGGCTGTCCCATTCCTTCCAGCCCGTGTAACAGAGCTGTCCTTTCCTCCCCTACTTCTCTTTTAGTGTCACCAGGGTTCAGATTTAAAAGAAATGGAGCAGCACCCCAGGGTGCTTGTTTTTAGCTGTACCCAGACTTGGACAGGCGTTGGCTGGACTGCAAGTTCTCATGATCTTCACTGAAATCTTTCAGAACGAGTTGGTTTTGTGTTTTTCTACCTCCTGCAGTTCTGATGCCTGGTGTGTTGTGAGTGTCTAAGAATCCCAGCTTTCACTGAAAAATGATTAACTACTACTGAACTGTGATGAAATTCTTGAAACCATGACCCAGCTACATGTGTTATCTGCCAAACTGGAAGATGATGACAGATCATTCAAAAAATGTATTCTGTTTCTCTCAACATTTAAAAATAAAACACAGATTATTCTACATTGAACATCTGAGACAAGAAACAACTTATTAAGTACTGAAATGTGTGTTGTTATCCTCAGAGCAACAAGTCTGTCCGGATCCTCTGCCTTAGAGTGCAAAGGATTGTACCAGGCATATGTACTGAGGGCAGGCTAGGCTTTTCTAGATCTGTTGTATGGTTTAGAATCAATCACGCAGGAAAACATGTCATAGTGTCTCTGTGACCCCCTGCTCCTTCATGCTGCTCCTCCGTGCTGGCTGTGGCACAACCAGTAGAAGCAGAGTTGACAGGGATGATGGTATAACATGTGTGTGTGCTAGAGAGACTTGCAACAGAGCACCCACCATGGCAATGGGGATCTTCAGGGAGCCCCTCGTTGGGAGGGCTGGGAATGTTGCATGTGTTGTCCTTGGGGCATACCGGCAAGAATGTTTTCTGAACAGATAAGGATTCAAAGCATAGCTGGTTCCCGGTGTGGAGTGGCTTTTGTCCCTCTTTTCCCACAATATGTTTTTACTGTAAAGGTGTCCACCTGATGAAGAGGGGCAGGGAACTCTGAGGGCTGTCCAGGTCGGAAGGACTCCCTCTGGTCCCACCTGAGTGTCTCACTCGTACATTGACATTAGTGTTATCTGGACAGAATTCTGGGGTTGCACATGGCATATACAGAGAATTCAGGTGAGGTCTAAGTGACGGTGATGGTGGGTGCTGTATAGTTGGCCACACAGTGGCTGGGCCTGACTCAGTGCCTGAAGGTGTGCAGTGTGAACTTGGACAAGGTGCTCCTGCCTGCAGTTCTCCGCAGGGAAGCCTTTGGGTCATGCACTCCTGGTCAAGGAGCAGCACCAACTGATGTGGGGCTTGGTGTGGCAGAGCAGTGGGTTTAGGTAGCTTTTGCAAGACCCAGTTAAGAGTACGATGTTCCACATCCTGCAGGACTACAGCCTGGAGAACAGAAAACACCTGTCAAACTCTATTTTGTATTACATATTCATAACTTGTTAGAGCAGGTCCCGCTCTGTCACAGTAATGACCTTTGTGTGTTATACAGCTATTGTTCTTTGCTACACAAAGTCAGCACTGCCAGCTGCTATAGTCCCCAACACAGCTGTAGCTGTAGGAGGTTTTGTTTTAGCCCCAAAAGTAAAGAAAGGCCTGACTGTTTAGCATAAAAGGATGTGTGTTTATTGCCAGGCTTCCTATGTAGTCTGAGTAGCCATGGAATAGCACTGTAGGATCTATTCTGCCAGCAAGGGTTGCCACAAAGGCTGCATTTTTCCAAGAAGTGGAAGTCAGTTGAACACGCTTTTGTTGACTGAGGAAAGCCTTGTGCAAATGTCTGCTGCATTTTAGCAAAATTTACAGCCTCTAAAATAGCTAGTTTTTCGGCGTCTCAGAGGTTTAGAGTGGTAAAGTCATTGGAACAACTGCTAATGAGTTAATTACAGTGGATTCATTAGTTAAAATTGCTGCCAGAGACTTGAATGTTGCAGATAACTCTGTCTGCTGGCAAGTGGCTTATGCTGCTGGGCAGACACTTGCCTGATTTATGACTCTCCTGCAATCAAATGGAGTTCTTGCCTGATTATCCTGAAATTCAGTTTTGGTTTTATCTTATTTATAAAAAATAACTTTTGGTTCTGAAGAGACTTCATATGTGCTACAAGTGCGCTGTGAACCACACAGTTGCAAACAGCTATTCTGTGACTTGTCGGAAAGGTGCCTTCCTGCACGGCAGCTCTGCTTCTGAAATATAGACAGCTATCCATCACCTGTGAAATCTGAGGCATTGAGAGTCTTCCAAAGAAAAATGTGGCTAATCCATATCCTCTGAGGGCTGTTTTTGTGAGAAATAACAAGGATTTTACCAGCAGAACTAAAATTTGTTGTGTAAATTGATAGTTGAACTCTGTCTTTGTGGGCATCTACTGAAAACTACTTGATACTTAAAATGAATATTTAGAAGTGATCTTTCTTGGCTTTTTATAGACAGTTACAGAGATTGCCCAGAAAATTTGAGCATTTACACTGGTCCCTTTCTTATAAATAGCAAATGTACAATCAAACCCCCTAAAACCACCAAAAGCAATTCAGAGGTCAGGTTTCAACCTTGCCTCAAACATTTTTCCCCAGCAGAAATTGCAGCTGTGGTTGTTGAGCTGTTTGGAGGCATCCTCAGGTTTCCCAAACTCCTCCAGTAAAGCCTCTAGCTCTTGTGCCATGTTTCGTTTAAATACTTTCGATTAACTTTTTGATTAAGCTCAATGAATATCTTCTTTCCACCTTGGCTCAGCAAGAATAACATTTCAATTTCTCTCCTGTCCAGATAGGTATACCCTTGACCTGAGGGTTTAATCATTATTCAGGGTCTTAAAAGCTTTTTCATTAGGAGAAGGAATTGATACGGAGTCTGCTTTTTCTTCACTACAAATCTGTTATTTCAAACACCTACAAAATCCCATTTCTCTGAACAGAGTAGGAGTCTAGTTTTGCTTATAGTTCTACACCTCTTTCCAGCCTGCATTACAGCTGTAAAAGTTTCTCTCATCTTATACTTAAGATCACACTAATTACATTTGCACCGCAGACATTTTGATGGGCTTTCATTGCCTCTCTCCCATGAGTGTGCATGGGTGCAGCAAGCACCTCTGAGCTGGTTATAGCATTCAATCCCCGAGCAAACCTGTCGGTCTCATCTTCCTTCTAGCAGCTTCAGTTAGCTGTGTCTCGGTATAAGTATGTAACTCATATGCTGAGCTATTAAAATTCTTCTTGACTTTGACACTTTGCTGCTGCTTAGAGAAATACTTCAGGTAATGGTGAATCAGGGAGAAGTACATACTTGTCTTCAGAAGGCATTGAATTGTCCCAGTCCCAATGAATCATGGTTTCCTTGTGTGTTTAGTTATGCTGCTTCTACAATAGGCATTTTATTGTGATTTCCGTAGCAGGCTTCAGAAAGCCATGTGATACTTTCTTGAAGTGCTTGAAGTGTTTCAATCCCAAAGCTACACTAAAAAGACTTGTAAAGCTAAACTAAATAGACTTGTGAAATTGTTCTATAAATTGCCTGTCTCTTAAACATGCAAAAAAAAAAAAAAAAAGGTCAACATTTAAGAGCAATGGTCTCTGCACAGTGAGAATGGCTATAGAATGGCTTCCACACATGACTTCCATCTGAATAGTTTGCTTATGTAAAAGTTTGCTACTCTTATCTGAGAATCACAAAAGGTGAGGTATAGGAATAAAAGAAAACCCTCAGCATAGTGCCGCAGAATATTTGAAAAAGTTCTCCTCTCCCAACTGTCTTCCTGATGCTGCTTTTATATGCCTAGCTGGATGGCTGAGTAGTTTCCAACTTCTAGAAATGTTGGCCGTTAAGGAAGAAAAACTTTCTCCCTCTCCTACATGTTATGTTTTTGTTGCTACATATTGTTGCGGTGAGTAGTGACCAAAAGTGATGAGATGAACCTCATCGTGAAGATAAGACAACTGTGTGCAGCCCAGTACCAAGTTTCTCCTCCAGACTGGGTTTTCATGTGTTGTTTTGCACTTAAGAACAGTTTCTCATACTAGATGCCTTCCTGAACTTAATCAAGTTTTCATCAAGGAATGACAAGTTTTGCATTCTCTTTTGGCACATGGGACCTGATGGGTTGTGCCCATGAGTGCTGAGCGAACTGGCTGATGTCATTGTGAGGCTGCTCTTGGTTGTCTTTGAAAGGTCATGGCAAGCAGGGGAGGTTCCCCAGGACTGGAAGAAAGAAAATGTCACCCCTATTTTCAAGAAAGAAGTTCCAAAAACTTCAGTCTCGTCACCATCATCTGGATAGTGGGAAGGTGATGGAGCAAATAAACCCGGAAACTATTTCCAAACATGTTAAGGACAAGGTGATTGGAGCATGGAGCAAGTCAGCACGGATTTATGAAATTTACAAATCCATGGGAGATTATGCCTGACCCATCTGATGGACATCTATGATGAGATAGATGACTGGCTTCAGTGGACGAGTGGAAAGCAATGGATATAGTTTAACACAAGCAAGGCTTTTGACACTGGATCCTGTAACATCTTCATAGCCAAAACTGGTGAAATACAGACTACATAAATGGACAGGGATGTGGAATAAAATCTGTCTGAACTGCCAAGTTTGAAGAGTTGTGATCAGTGGCATGAGGCCCAGCTGGAGGCCTGTCACAAGGAGTATTACGCAAGGGTCAGTATTGTTTAACACCTTCATTAATCACCTGGATGATGGGGCAGAGTGCACCCTCAACAAATTTCCAGATGATACAAAACGGAGAGGAGCGGCTGATATACCAGATGGGTGTACCACCATTTGGGGGGACCTTGACAGGCTGGAGAAATAGGCCTAAAAGAATCTCCTGAAATTCGTCAAAGGTAAATGTGAAGTCCCGCACCTGAGGAGGAATAACCCCTCGTACCAGTACAGGCTGGGGCAGACCAGCTGGAAAGCAGCTGTGAAGAAAAACCTGTGCTTCTTGTGAACAACACAAAGTTCAACATGAGTGAGCAATGTATCCTGGCAGCAAAGGCGAACAGCACCTTGGGCTGCAGCAGGCAGGGTGTCACCAGGTTGAAGGAGGTGATCCTTCTCATCCCCTAAGCACTGGTGAGACACATATGGAGTGCTGGGTCCAGTGCTGGGATCCTCAGCACAAGAGAGACATGAGTATACTGGAGCAAGTCCAGCAAAGGGCCATGAAGAAGATTAAGGGACCGGAGCATCTGCCATATGAGGAGAGGTTGAGAGAGCTGGGACTCTTCAGCCTAGAGAAGAGAAGACTCAGGGTGATCTTGCCCATTTACATAAATATCTGATTGGTTTGGGATGGCCGGGAGTAAAGCCAACAGAGCCAGACTCTGGTGCCCACTGACAGGACAGGAGGCAATGGGCTGGCACAATTTGAAATACAGGAAATTCCACTTAAATGTTTACTCTAAGGCTGATCAAACACTGGCATAGGTTGCCAGAAAGGCTGTGGACTCTCCATCCTTGGAGATATTCAAAATGCAACTGGACATGGCTCTGGGCAACCTGTTGTCACTGAACCTGCTCTGAGCAGGGGGTTGGACTAGATGATCTCCAGAGCTGCCTTCCTGCCTCAGCTGGTATGTGATTCTGTGACAAAATAGTAAGCTCTGTTTTGGTTTGGTTTGTTTCTTCGCAAAAATGATGCTGCAACCCAGGCGTATATACCAGTGAGGGTTCATCTGCGGTTGATATTTTTGACATTTTGTAGTTCAGTCCAGCAGCTGCAATATCCACACTCATGTTGAACTGACAAGATTGAAAGGTATCTGCTTACTGAAAAGGTCATTTTGGGTATCTTTTCAGTTGTGCCATAAAAATAAAACCAATCTCTAACTAGGCTATCTGAGCTTCAACTTTGTGTCTGTGCTTCTGTTTTTTTCCCCTTTCCCTGTCTGTATGTTTTTCTGTCAAAAGCCAGTTCGTGAACTCACAAGAAAGGTATACAATTGGCTTGGCTGAGCTATTCTGATTGATTTTGGAAAAACAGTGGGGCTGTCTGCCACTGTCCCATTACCAATGCATTAGGATGTCCTGGCAACAATAAAGCAAACTCCATTTACACATTTGCTAATAGCTCTTCCACAGGCACTGTTGCTATTTACTTGATAAAGCCCAATAAATTAGCAGGATGGCAACTGTTGCGTCATTTACTTGCAGTTGATCAGTGGTGCTCTTATATAAAGCTTCAGTGGAAGGAGCAAGGAAGCGGCATGTTTATCATAGGAACCACCATCCTCGATGTTACATTGCCATAGCTGTGGCTGCCTCTCTGCAGCCAGCCATGCACTGTTCGTCAGCTCAGTTGCAGAATTGCACTCACTGCTAATTCAGCTCCACTATCATCACAAGTATTATTTTTTGAGATAATATTATGAGGCAGTGTCTGCAGCAGGGGCTATAAAAGTGTTAAGGAAGGAAAGAGGGAGATGATTTATTGGCTTAAACTCAGGGCTGTACAACAGGACTGCAAATCAAGCCTGTGCTGGTCCAGCTTGGATTCGTACTTGAGCTGCTGACATCTCTCTGTGTCAGGTTTATAATGTAAGCTCACGCACCAGGGCTCACTCTCCAGGCTGGGATGCCGGTGGAGCACGGCTGTGGGCTACGGGCCTCCAGTCTCCCGCAGCTGCCCTCCTGGATGGAAAGATGTGACCATGGTAGCTTAAGGTGTCACAATCTTTGTCCTGGTTTGAGGTAAAACAGGACCAGTTTTGTTCAGTAACTTTGCTTCTTAGCTGGGCCTCTTCTAACTACTGAAATTAACAGCATATTGTGCAGACAATGTTCACTCTCTCAGAGTGATCAGACCAATGTTTATAGCTGATGCCCAGGCATGGTATGCAGAGAGGCTCTTGCTTATACTTATTGCAATAACACCCAAGGCCAACCAACTTTGTCACTTGCCCTTATGGAGGGTCGGAAGCGGAAAAGCGTAGAGGGGTCTCATCTGCGGGGAGAAGCGGACAGGGCAGGTGACCCAAAACTGACCAATAGTGTATTCCATCCCATCTGCCTCATGCTCAGTATAAAAGCTGAGGGATCAAACGGCTCACTCTCTTCCTTCAATGGCCGACATCTGAGGAGGACTCTGTCTGTTCGTCTGCCTTTGATCCCGATCCTGAATGCAGATCTGGTATCCAGTTCCCGTCTGTCACTGAGTCCAGCCTAGGACTCCCCCACTGCCAGCTGGTGTTGTGATTGTCATCCTGGGAGGTTGATATGGTTTTGTATATATTTCATTATTTCCTTTTATTTTATTATTAATATTTCATTAAAGTAGTTTCGTTCCTTCTAAACTCGTAACTCTTTTTCCTTCCTCTGCCTCTCTCTTTGAAGAGAGGTAGAGGGCAGCATCTGTCGGTCCCATCTGGTGTCCCCCACTTCCCCGATTGCCAATTCAGCCTAAACAATGACAATCTTCTCCAGGGCGCGTTGCACACCTTTCAGCCAATGCATAGCTGATACTTGGTTGGCAGCTTCATGCACCTGACACAGTAAATATGCTGCACTTGAGGCCAGCGAGTGGCAGCTGCCAGGCGCAGACTGCACAGCTTTCATCGCAAGGGTGCAGCTCCATACTTTGCACCCCATATCAGGGAGAGGGCTTAACTTTTTCAGTTGGGCTCACTCGTCTTTGCATGACAGAACTGCAAAGTGTTCAGGCTTCTAGTCCTAACTGACAATTTCTAAGCATTTCAGCTCCGCTCCACCCCAGGAAAGGCTGTGCGCCTGCCGCTGCCTGGAGAACCTATAGATCCGGAGGGACATAGCACTTATGGAAGTTGGACTGCATGGAAACGGTTGGCCTTCATCTTCAGTCAGTAGATCCTGCAGTGATCACTGTGAACATAAAAGGGTACCACAACACTGTATGAGAAGATTTTCAAAGGTAAAAATGCTGCCAGTGGAAATCAAGTGAACTTCAGCTATGTAGAACTGAGTCTGCAACACAGGATTTTTCTCACAGAGAATTATTTTTTCCCTCAGTCTGATAGTCTGAAATGTTCCATATTTCATTTCAGGGAAACATTCATTAAGCAGTCATAGCCGGATATCTGTTAGGTGGTTGGTGAAACAAAGTTTATTAACTGATCCATATCCAAAAATGTTATTAAAATCCAAGAATTTTATGTAATATTGTATTGCTTGGATACCAGATATTGCTAGGCCCAAGCATTTTAATACAGGCCAGGTCTTCAAAAGTCATGGTTATTCTTTTAAGTGGAAATTGCTGTAAGCATATTCAGCAGCAGCTATGAAAATAATGTGAAAATAGGAATATGTGTTATTTGGTTAGAAAAATAAAAAGTTAATCCAACCTCTGTCATCTCAGGAATTAGATATTTCCCAAAATGTTTTTTTCCCATTTTGCATCTTCTTATGCTAGCTTCCTATTATATAATGAATTATTAGCTTGGGGATATAAGAAACTGGTAGTATCACCTGTGCCGCTGCTGGAAATCAAGTGTTCAAGAGCAGCAGCCAATAACGCCATTGAAGTGCAGAAGGACAACGAAATTTGCTGAAATATTGCTTTGTACCTTTTGTGACCACCAGCTCCTGTACAAAAGCTGAGCACTGAATATTAGTTGACTCTGTCCTTTGTGAAAGTCACTTAAAAGAAATTGCAGGAAGTGCAGAATCAAACATCAACATTTACATTTTAAAAACCCGTTAGTAAAGTGAATAAGAATGTATATCTCTACTGGATCAGAGCGTTGACTTGCAAGTGAGTCCACTCAGCCACTTGCATGAATTCAGCAATGGATCTTGGTTTAAGAATTTCTTATGAAACCTTCATTAGACCTAAGAAGAGCTTTGAAAACTTATTTTTAGACAGTAAAGGACAGAAGGGATCAGCCGAATGATGGAGTCTGACCTCCTGCATAATCCTGCACCTCCTCCACAGCAGGACACGAGCTGCTTTTTGTAATGAGATGAAGCGAAGCCAAAATTTGGAGCACTGGTTGCTGCGTCTGCTTGAGTTGCCATGTTGTGCATATGCCTCCCTGGATTTGGGAAATGACCCTGCAAAACTCAGGAGCAGCTAGACACATTACATTTCTCTCCTAGGACAGTATAATAAGAACTTCTAAGCCTGACGCGCTCTGTGTGGCACAGGAGAAAACCCATGTTTAAATTTATTGCAGAAGTTACCACTGGATCTCAGAACAGTTGTGGGTGAGGATCTTTGGCCAGGGACTGCACAAATGCAGCAGGCACCGAGAAGCCTATAGTCTAAAGGCAGGCGGCGGCACAATGTTGAGATACACAAACTAACTTTAGAGTAGCTGGATCAGACACTGGAAGTAATAGAAATACTGCTGGAGCACTGAACTGAGCAGCTGCTATTTTATATTACTGCTAAATGTGAAAGAGCACTAACACATTTTCAGGATCTGATACAGAGACGAAAATCTATATATACAGCATGTTTTTAAGTAAAGGGTGAAAACAGAAAGTAAAATGATTTCCCCTTTTGCCATAGCTTAGTCACAAATCTACACTTAAGGAAGTGTCCTTAATGAGACATCAGCTTCCAGAAGGACCTGGGCTGCAGCCAACTACCAGAGAGAGATCATGGAAAGATTTGGAGATCGTTCTAGAGGGAGTGATTGGAATTTGCCAAGAAAAGAAAATCAATCCAGACTGGCACTTATGGGGAGATGAACATAGCTCCTGTATGGGAACATCATTAAGGTTGCAAACCACAAGAAGCAGATAATTTACCGTCTCTAGAAAGGAAGGCAGTTCATAGGAATTACATACGCATATACACATATTGGGTGCAAAAAAACAGTGACAGTTTCTTAAGTGCATTGTCATGGGAGAAGACCCCACAACTGGGGCTATCAACAAAGGTGGACGTGCCATAATGAGGAATTCATGGTGTCTCCTCCAGATTTCAGTGTGATGGAGGTTAGATTAACCACTAGCAGCAACATGTTTGAGATGGCTCAGTCTCAGGACTGATGGGCACACACACACATATACACAAGGAGAAAAAGAGGGAGACTGCTGCTCCCTGATGCTTCCACAGATTACAGGAGTGGGTGTAGCTGCAGCAGTGGAGGCAGAGTCATGCTCGGCAGCTTCTCTCCCCTGAGGTGTCAGGGAAGAGCCTGTGCATCCAGACATGCTGAGAAAAGGACAGAATCTACAGGAAATTGGTTAAACGCCTCTGTAGTCTATTCCTCAGCAAATTAAAAAATTGACTTCTTGTCTCCATAGATTTTGCCAGTTCATTATTTTGTAGCTCATTCATATTAACTGTACGTATTATTGTTGTGGAGTGAATAGATCTAATGGGGACAGTTTCCTTACTATCATACATTACACAGCTATAGAAAGAAGGAAAAAAAGCAACAGATGAAAGAGTTATAATGAAACAATTAATGCAAACTTTGGTTTTGCACCAAAACTGAAGCAAGTTTTGTGCCTCAGTCTGCTCTATTTAAAACATTCTCAAAGCCTCACTTATGCACCTAAGCTCAAAATCAGCATTTGACTTCAGATTTCCTGAGAGACCAGTTTCCTTCAATGCTATGGGTAAAGAAAGGATCTTCTTGACTCCGGTGCTGCTTTCACCTGTGACTGTGTTACTTTGCTTCTCTTCTTCATTCTGTGATTGCTTCTTCGGCATGTCCTTCAGAGGAATCCTTTCTCCTTCCCTCTCCCTGCCCATTCCCTGCTAAGTTTCCAAGAGATGTCCTGGCACTTCCTCCTCTATCTCTTTATTTTTCCGTTCTCAATGAACTAATTCCCAAGATGATAGTTCAATAATGATCCTTACCCTGGCAACTTGTAAATGTCTCTCTCTACTGCAGTCTCGTCTCCTTCCTTCCAAGCTAATATTTTGCCCTGTCTCAGATTCTCTTCAATGGCTGTCGCGTTCAAGACAGTTCACTTGTTTCTGTACAAACTTTTCTACTGTTTTCTTAAATGTGAACTGTTTTCTTTCTGTGAACACCACCACCATACTACCTGCATTAATCAAAGTGAAAAACTGATCCAGAGCCTCTTGTTGTCCCTCTTAAATTTGTATGCAAGACAGACAACGAAAAACCATCACAAAGCTGACCTCTCTATATCAGACCAAGAGTCTGTTAAATCTCTCTCCATTTTCACAGCTTGCATCTTAAATTCTTTGAAAGCAACAGAGAAATTTGGAATGATCATAGCTTTAATAGTCTGTTTTTCCAAACTCAATTTGCAGGCAGAATGAATTTATAGTACTGAAGGAGAACCTAGTAAATATTCTGTAGCAACTTTCTTTTAAGATTAATGATGTCTCCACAGTTTTACACCTTTGCTATTAAAGCTGTGCTAGTAATTAAGGAATAGTGATTGTTTGTGCAAATTATTTAAGCAACTGAGTTAGAGAACAGAGGTTGCTCTGCAGTTACTGAGGTTAAAATTGCTTGTGCCTGGATAGAGTGTTTAATCCTATGAGCAGTCATTTTGAGTTCATTATTGCTTGTACCAGTCCCTTAAGCTAGCTTTGGTGCTCATATTTTGTCTTGAAATTACATGCCCTTGACTCACAAAGATACTATTCTAAGTGATGAGAAGTGTTAAGATATTTGTGCAACTTTCAGTTAGGTTTTGAATTATGGCAATATATGAACAGGCAAATTTTTCATTGGCTAAACTGTCATTGAAAATGCACTTGTATCATCAATGTGATGCTTAAGAAGAAGTTATACTGTTGACCTGATGTCAGCTCTTGTGGGTTGGGGCATTTTTTTTTTTATGGGAGTCTTGAGAGGATGGAATATAAATCTGTTTTAAAGATGAAATTGCTAGTTCAGCTATGGCCTTCAACAGTGATTTCCTGTACTTGGACTGCTTTTAAAATCATCTTGTTATTTCAAATAATCTTAATTGGAATTCACTCAATAGCTTTTTTAAAGAGCAAATGAAGGCCAAGTCAGGGATGAGAGACTTAAACAAGGAAGCCATGTCAGTCACCCAGGCTGTCAAGCATTTTCCATAGAAGCAACTGCAATGTATGGAGCAACGCAGACAGTGAGGAAAGCCTCCCTTGCCTCTGGGACGGCAGTGTCAGAGCCAGGAGCACGATCCCACACCCCTCCTAGAAGTTTGGTCCTCTGCACTCAAAGACAGGTCTCTGGTCAAAAGGATATTTTAGAAGCCTTGGTTGATCTTCGAGCCCTTCGAGCAAAAGTTGGAAGAAAGCTCTGCAGAGGCTTCCCACTGCTGCTTGGGAGTGAGATTGGTCTCTGCCCGGCATACACCGCAGTAGTGTTGCAGCTGTGCTTGTGCCTGGCCACACACCAGATCCCGGCCCTGACTTGTGGACTGATTTCTTGACCTCAGGCCTGATGGCTTAGTAAGGACTTGCCTGGTGGTCTGGACTGTCACCTCATGCAGCGTGGTGGGACTGGGCTCTTGCTGGTGGTACTATTGCCTTTGCAGGCCTTGTCACCATGCTTGGGTCCCAGCTCCCTTTTCTCCATGGAGCAGCCCACTCTTGCTGCTTCCTGACATGCAGGACCAGAAAGCACCATAGCACACTTACAGAAACAGTATATTAAGATGGTACACTGGCAAGCAACAGTGAAATTTCAAATGTGGCACTGAAGTACCATGAATTTCAAAAGAAAACTGAGAGTCTAACACTAGTGGAGTAGAAATGTTGTAAGGTTCAGTCATCACGGATGTCATGGGTCATGTTGTGCACCCCTCAGCCACACTCTCCAATTACTCCAGAAGCCACTGGTATCCACTGTTGCATTTTTAAACTATTTTTTGTGATCTAGAAAATACATTGAGGTTCATGTGAGATACTGCCATGGCTCAGTCCCTTAGGTAGTAGCTATAAAAAAGGACATGCAAAGATCAAATCCTTGCTGGGAGATAAAAGTCACGATCCATCAGATTAGAAATGTGCTGGCAAAGCATCTTGTTTTCTTGGTGCATGTGACAGGGCCATAGTCAATCGCTTGGTAATAATAAAAGCATGAAAACAATGCTGAAGATGTACCCTAGAGTTGTTCTGGTTGAGAAATATGGCTCTTGCTTTCAGGTGTATCCTTCTCTATTGCAACATGTACAGCATCTTTGCTGTATAAAATGACAAGATTGCTTTGCAGTGGAGTACAACATTTATTGCAGTGTATCCTTTTCTGGCTTGATCTTCACTGACTACTGTCAGGGTTTTGTGAAATGGTACATCACATGTCACTTGTGCTGTCCCTGTCTCTGCAAGCTAATTAAAGTAGGTTGGAAATTATCAAAGGCCTTTAACAATCAAAATGTAAATAACTGGGGCTGCCCAGAGTAGTTGTTGCAGTAGCTGTTAGGCACCAGGAACAGGTATTGCTATTTGAATTTCTAAATTGCCTTAGCAGACATTATAAGGCCATTAAAGGCACTCTGTCAACCCTCTGAATTGTTTGTTAGTATTTTTTTGTTTGTTTTTTTAAATTACTGGTCTTCTATCTTCTTACCATGTAATAGGATTAAAACATATATATATATATATATAAGATTTGAAAGTCACACAGCTTAAAAACACAGGCTAGATTTTTAACTTTTATTACCTGGTGAGTCTTACTGACATGAATATAGCTATGCTCATACACCACAGGCATAAACCTGGAGGGAGAAGCTTAGCCTTGTTTTCTTTTTTTTTTCCTATGTAAAAATATGAGATCAGAAGATTGCATTTTTTTCTACTTTTGTTAAATGACTTTGCAGGTGCAGACAATCTATTGGCTGCTAGGTTTAAAGGAAATAATACTAAGATACACCTGAAGCTAGTTATATAAAACAGTACTGCCTTTATCCTACAGATATAAGTCTTTCCTGTGGTTTGCTTAATTCTCTTCATAGATTTATAAAGATCTGTGAAGATCATCTCTTCACAGATGTGAGGGTATTTATGAGTGCACTGAGCCTTATTCTTGAAGTCACAAAGGGCAAGAGTAGCAGTGCAGTACCGATCTGTAGTTCTTAATCTTAAGTCACAAATGGCAGTGTTGTGCTCACTGATACATAACGTGCTCACTGATACATAACTTGCTCGAGGAATTTTGTTTCCATTAAAAGTTCCCATTAAAAGCAGCCTACTTCAGTCTGCATGCGGAACCACAGAAAAAAACTTTTTCTCTGTGAGGTTGACTAAAGCCTGGCACAGGTTGCTCTGGGAGGTTGTTGAGTCTCTGTCCTTAGAGATAATCAAAAGCTGTCTGGACAAGTGTCTTGGCAGCTGGCTCTGGGTGGCCCTGTTGGAGCAGAGAGGGTTGGACAAGATAACCTTCAGAGGTCCCTTCCTACTTCAACCATTATGTGATTCTGTGGTTCTGTAACCTTAAAAAAAAAAAGGCTTTGTTGGTGTTTTTTCCACTTCAAACTGAAATTTGGAAATGCATGGGTGTTTGTAGTGTGGAAGTTCAATGTCAGCAACACTGTTTGCTAGGTTTTAGATAGGAAGCCAAAGAATTTGCTCAGCCATGTATAGTGAGATTTAGTTACAGATTAAGAAGCCTACATGTATATGTGAGGAAGATGTCTAAACTCTGGTCAGCATGGTTAACATATAGTCTACAGTGTTGGTTGGTAGCACTTCAAGAGTGACTCAGTCCTCCCTAGAGTAGAAGTCTATGGGGCAGTGAGGTGAGTCCCTCTGTAGACTTCATTGAGTACAGCAGGAGCATAGACACCTGCCACAGCTGGATTCTTATGTTTTATTCTCTAGCTGAATCCCACTCAAAGCACCTCGTTAAAACTAGAGAGCATGCAGGCTGGAAAATATGTCTACTCAAAGTGGAATTTGGCTAAAATAGGGAGGGTAGCAGGAGGGGTCTTCTTGTCAAAAATATGCAATGACCCAGGGTCTTTGATTAATCAAAGGACTGTATTTTCACCTTCTCAGCAACTTTAGCAGAAAATTGTACTCCGTGCATTACTTGGACATAGATTTGCTCAAATAGATCTGTTTACGTGCTCCAACTACTGATGTGAGTAACAAGAGAAAATGTCTCTGCTTTGGATGAGCTTTCAATCTTATGTTTTTTGATAAAAATGCACAATTATTATATGTGTTGGATAACTTTCAGATATCCAGAATCCTGTACCTCCTGGTTCTGCTTATGTATCAGCCTCACTCTCTTAAATGTATCCGGCATGAAAAATGGACATTTCCAACTGTGTGGCACTAATATGTGCAGCCATTAAAAACAGGGAGAAAACCTCCTCCATATCATACAACTCCAAGGAGTTCTACCTAGTTTTAGATACTTAAAATCCAACTCACCACTGAATCATGGACTTCAGAAAGATGTATGATAGCCTACTAGAAAATCTGACTTCTGTATACACAAAATACAGGGAGAGGATTTCCCTGTGTATTCAGGGGAACGATTTCCATTGCTTTTGGGATGACTGAAAGTTTAGATTCAATGTCATGTACTAGACACACTGAAGTGAGTTCTGCATATATTTGCTTTATTGTTTGTATGTTCTGAGTGAGAAGATTGTGGGCTGCACTGCCATTTTCCTACTGGAGCAGGAGGTAGTGAGAAATAAACATGCATTTCATTATCCATCATCTAACAAGCTACCAATACGATGGTTTGCCTTTACTGAAGCACACAGGTCTGTTGTCTTCATCTCTTGGCTGGGTGATACCTACTCAGCTATGAAGTAATCCCTTCAGCTGCATGTGGAATAAACTTCAGTTTATTATTTATATTGCAGCAGAATAGAAAAATGTTAATGTTTTCCTCCAGCATCAAGGAGGTGATTTCTGCATTAAAAGTCTTATCTATTACACTGTGCTAATTATATTACAAGGTCTTGAATGGGTTCTTTTCCTTTTTCTGTCTTCCGTTGATAAATAATCTTTGTACTAAGAAGCCCTATCATAATAATGTGTTCCTTCAGTGACAGCATGCTGACATCCAGTGCCAGCAACGCAAACAATTAACATTAGGCTGGGATACTGAGCCTTACAGTATGTAAAGAAGCACTTTGTGAGTCAGTACGGGGGGGGGGGTTCATAGACTGAACACAATTACTGTATGAAATAGTCTTTGTATGAAGGGAACAAATCATGCAAGTCTGATTTAATACCACACCATTATTTTCAGTTGATGTTAGATTGGACTCTAACTACCTAAATGCAGTGTATGGAATGGTAAGTCTCACTGTTATGGTCCTTGAAGAAGGCAGGTGTATTATACATGTGAATATGACGAACCAGTGAGAGTTGTGTCAAGAACCCATGTATGAGGAAATATTTTCTTTCAAAGGAGGGAAAGCACATCTGTTTACTCAGCAGTCCCACAAAAATGTAAAAGGAGTTGAATTTGGAACAAGTTGGTCACCTGCAGGGAGACAGTTCCAGGTTATAAAGATGTAAATCTGGGTGGAAATACCCTGGGCTTCTCTGGCTGCTTTAAGTGAGGAAAGCAAGATGTGGGATGTGCATATTTATCTCTCTAGTGAGAGATAAGTATGATATGAGCAGAAAATGAACTGTAGTGATCTAAGGTGGGACAGAGGAGAACTCAAGATCAGAAATTAACTAGGATGAGAATTTAATATAGCACCAAACACAAGAGACTCCGCTAGGCTGGTCACCAACTCACAACTGCTTTGTTGTTGCCTGTTCCAAGCATCTCAGAGAGGCAGCTGTCCTTATATGGGCTGATAGTCTTCTCCAACTCAGAGATTATTTCTGTGTGGGGGTTTTGAAAACCAAACTGATGAGGTGTATATTCCATCTGCTCAGACAAGCTTCTTGATGACAAAATCATGTGCTTATCAGTGATCTGGGTTGGTAAAAATGGTCTATTTCCCTTCATCCTTGATTCAGGAAGTGTCTTGCATTCTTGCATTTATTTATTTTTTTACAAGATGGAGAGACGGGCAGTGGGGTGGGGGCAGAAAGGAAGGAAGAAAAGGTGGCCCTAAAAAGTGCCTGAAGATTCCAGGAAATTGGTAGGCTGGACTTATTAATGCTTGTGAAATGATTTTTGACACAGCCTTTCAAATAAAAAAATGAGATATTAGAAGGATGATAGTCTTTTATCTGCTGAGGAAGATGGATGGGTATGACTTAAGATGTCATGTGTATGAATGGGTGCTATAAAGGGATCATTCTAATGACATGCTGTAAAAGACAACTGTCAGGAATAAATTATTCTTCTCTTCTGATGATACTGTTGATAATGTACTTAAATTCCCCACGACACATTTCCTTACCTAAAGTTAAAAGCTTTTCCCAAAATGTTTAATGGGCTCAAAGATCTTTGTTGTGCATTTCCAACCCCATGAAAAACATCGGGTAGTGGCTTACATAAGAGCAATTTTGCCTGCAATTATTGTGTTTGCATACAAGTACACAGGCTTTGATTAAGCAAAGGAAAGTACTTAAGCGCATGTGTAAGTACTTTTCAGCAGTGGGGTAATGAAACTGAAATACAAAAGAAGAAAGCACGACTTCAAAAGTAACAGAGCTGAGAAGAGGAGCAGTTCTGAGCAGCTGATCAGCTCCAGGCTCCAGCGGGGATGGAGATGAGCTGTATGTAGCTATCTCCATGCCTGCGCAGCACGATACCGGTACCACACTTTGCTTGTTCTAAAGAAGCAGCACTGAGAACAGAAGGAAAGACAGACAAAGAGGCCAAAACCACTATGGGGGGAGGCAGGGACCTGTCTGTAGGTATTGACCACCAGCTGCAGAGCAGCTGGCTAAAGAGCCCTACAGGTGAGGGCCCTCAGGCTGAAGGGAAACTGGCCGCCTTGCATTGCACTGTTGCCAACCCCTCCTCCCCAAATTGCCTGTAACTCTCACATTCAAAGTGTGTGGCTGCCTGCTTGCAAGGGGCTCAGTGGTGTGAGGCTACAGGGGGAATTTCACGTCTACACGTGGGCACGACTTTGTTTGGAGAAGTCAACAAACCTGTGTGCTTGAACATACCTGAGGGACCACGGCGGTGGGTGGCCCGTGCTGGGGCAAGGACACACCTGAGGGACTGTGGCTCATGGGCGACCCACATTGGGAAAAGGGAACTAAGGAGCAGCATGGCAAGAAGCCATTAATCATAGACTGTTAGAAAGAAACTGTAATTCACACTCCTTCAGCCTCCTATGTGCCCATTGCCTCACTAGAGGAATTTTGGTGCACTGAGATTTAAAAAAGGCAAAAATAAGGGTACTTGAGAGCAGGAAGGGGAAGGACAGGTGTTTAAGTAGGTTTTTGCAGAGTGATTTCTGTCTTTTTTTTTTCCTCACTACCCAAATCAGTGATTGTAGGTTTGTGTTGGCTGGCAGTAAATTAAGTCAAGTAAAATTCCCCAACTCGATGCTGCTTTACCTTCGACAGACTGGTACACGAAGTGATGGGCTAAATTGCAGTAAGGGAAATGCAGCCTGAGCATTTGGAGAAGTTTTCTAATGGTAAAGGAGGCTGATCACAGACTGGATTGCTGAGGGAAGCTGTGGAGCCGCTGGAGGATTTAAGAGCAGATTAAATGAACTTCTGTCAAGAACAATTTAGAAGAAGTTGATCCTGCCTTTGGGACGAAGAGGTGAATTAGATGACCCTCTTGAGGTGCTGCTGAGCCCTGTTGCCTTTGATTTCTATGACACTGACATGGTCTTGTGTACCCCTGGGAGAACAGAGGATACCGAGCTTAATTATTGGAAGGCATTTTCAGTCAGCGGGAGGTGTTTTCTGAGGAGAGATGGCTTGAGACAGAAGGCTGAGGATGTTAAAGAGGTGAAGGGTGCAATTAAATGAGATTACATAATGCTGTATTTGTAATGAAGTTGACAGAAAAGTGAATCTTTTTTCATTTGACCTAGCACTGACCACACGTCTCAGAATAGTCTTCCTTAATTCAATGTATATTAAAAAATTGGTTCCTCAAGTGCTGTTTAGGTCTCTCTGTGGACAGGGAGGTGCTGGCCTGGATGGTACTTAAGAATTAGGGAGCCATTGAGGATGTACTCACAGGCTCCTCAGGCTGCAGCTGCTTTAGCCAGAATGATTACCAACTCCAGCTTCAGCTTGACTGTACATCCCCAGCACCTTGCAGCACTCCTGTCAAGGACAAGCACGATTTCATCCTTCTGCCTACTACATTAATGCAGATAGCTATTTTGAGGTTAAGGCCATGTTGGCTTTGAACTGCAGTCGGTAATGAACACCTGGATGGAGTTCTGCTTTATTTGCAGGCGATTGAGGTATTATTATTAATTATTAAGCCATTTCTTGTAATATTTAATTATTTCTCCCCATTTTGTGATGAGCAAGCATTGCCATTATTGCCGGTAACCAAATAACCATCCCCATTTATCATACTAATTGTGGCTTAATGAGGAAGGACCTAGGACTGGGGGAGTTGTCTACCCTGAATGATTTTGGAATGTAGCTTCCTATGGTAATGAATACAGGCTGTAATAATTAGGTCTGCTAGGTGCTATATTTATCATGAAGCTTAAATGCAATAAAAATTCATCATACAGCGGTAGGCTTACAAAACACAATGAATTGCCATAGTAAATATGGAAATATGAAAATAGAGTGTAAACAGATACAAGATTACCTCCTCTTGCATGGTTTTACCACACAAGGCAATAACTCCTTTTCACTCCATTGTACACAAAATTGGAAGAAAATCATGGCAAAGATGCTGTGTTGAATTGCACGTGGTTTTGAGAGGAAGGCTGGGTTTTGCTTGCTTATGCTTCCCTCCTGCTTCCCTCCCTGGCCCAGCAATATTTCATGGGATGCATTTCTGCAGAGCCCTTGGATTTCCACTGTACCCTTGATAATCTGTGTTGTTTACTAGAAGAGAGCAGAATACTGGACCTGAGATCTGACTTAGGGATTAAAAGGAAAAATGGAGTCTGCTACAAACCAACTGTGTGTCTGCAGATAATTACCTTACAGATAAATAAATCATACCCCTTTTCTCCTATTTTTATGTTTTATCATGAAATTACTTCACAAAGGTTTTAACATGATAATGTCTGTACAACAGTGAAAACCCATCTGAATATTGTGGAGACAATATCCACTTTAGTTTAACACGGTGGATAATCCACTCAAGGCTTTATCTGAATAGTCAGTAAATATACATGTGACAACAAGTTGTTTTTGAAGTCCTTCTCATGAGAGAGCAGCAACCAATAACCTCTGCAATCAGAAATAGTGAGAAGCTGTCGTTTTCTTTTTTTCTCTATGCTTAGTAATTCCTACAATAGCTCTTAAAATGATGTAGTGTTAACTATTCAGTATTAATATTGACAGAAGTATTTATTGGAAGAATAAAGTGAAAACTACTTTAGTTTTTCAAAGCTGTTTTTATAGCACTTGATTGCTTGTTTGATTGATTTTTAAAAGCAATATGGGCAGAGGAAAAAGAAATGTATTTTAAATATTCATAGCTAGATTGGAAGATGCAAAGGAGACATTCAGTGAACAAAACATCCATACTACTCAAAAGCAGCAGTAATGTTGATAATTGCAGGTTCCAATCTGGTTTAATAATATAGGCACTAGTCTGTACATAACTGCAGGTGAATTCAACCCAGTGTTTATGTGTTGGGAATAAAGAGAAAGAACCACCTTTGTCTAGTGTCAAAGCTGGAGGGACGATATCGGGGAATGCGAAGAACACAGATAAGACTGTTTTTCTATTATTCCTCTCTTGTAACGGTACCTTCACTGAGCTTCAATAGGCTTTTCGTCACCTCTTTCATTTGCAGAGGCAGTCACCCACAATTTGGAATAACTCACTGGAATCCCATGTATCCCTGCTGGTCTTGACTGCAGGTTTACGTTTCCACCTTCTCTCTCACCTCCTTGCACTGCTGCTGTTGCGTTGGCATGGCATTGATCCAAAACCCATCGGCGAGCTCTTGAACCACTCCTGCGTCAGTTTTTGTCGCAGAGGTTGCGTGTGATGTAAAACAGGATGTCATTCCTGGGGACTGTGCTCGCCTCAGTGCCGGCTGACCAGGAGGAGAAGAGCTTAGCTTAGTGTACACCCACCCATCTCCAGTGTGACATGTTGCCATTCAATTGCAATTCTGGTCCAGCCTACAGGCTGTTTCTTTTTTCCTTGTCATAGTTGAAATATGGCATCATTGTAAGGGAGAACCACAGAAAAAAATGTGACAAGACTGATTCTTGTGAAAAGGTGACTTCAGTGTCCATACAGAGAAAGTTTGACCTTGCTTTGTTTAGCTCAGAATTTCATGGCCGGCATGACAAGTGGAGGGCTCCCCTGGCTGCTCATTCAGGTGGCCATGCGGAATTCCTTCGGAGGCTGGAGCTAGGTAAAGAGTGGTGTGCTGGCCAGCCTTTTTCCTACTTCCAACAGAGGAAATAATTCTTGTTTTGGGACACAAAGCCTATTTAGGTGATCCTTTTGAAAGCAAGTGAAGGCTGTTGGTTTTTAGGGAACACTGAGGGGAACACTGATCTGATGGCAGAATTAGGCTCTCAGTAACGCAGGGAGACATTTTTGTTTTCATCTCTCAATAGATTTATCCTCCAGTGTCCTTATTCACAGCTTCAGCCTCACTGCACTCTTTTGTCGGTGCGTGGTATGTAGGTGAAGCCACATGTGTGACAATGGTAGAGGTCCTGTTATTTGCATGACCCATTACAACGTGAAGTTTTGAAACACTAGACTGTGACTGTGAGGACATGAAGAAAGCTCTCTTTCTCTTGTGTTGCCTCAGCAGTCTGAGTCATTAGTTGGTAGGAACTGAGGCTGGCCCCTCAGCTTAGAACATTTATTTGCCGTATTTTGTGGCCAGTGATAGGACAAGAGGTAACGGGCACAAACTTGAGCACAGGAAGTTCCATCTTAACATGAGGAGGAACTTCTTTACTCTGAGGGTGGCAGAGCACTGGCACAGGCTGCCCAGAGAGGTTGTGGAGTCTCCCACACTGGAGACATTCAAAACCCACCTGGATGCCGTCCTGTGCAACGTGCTGTAGGTGTCCCTGCTGTGGCAGGGGGGGTTGGACTTAGATGATCTCCAGAGGTCCCTTCCAACCCTGACGATACTGTATGATTGTGAAGGTGACTCTCCTTGGGGACATAAGGAACACATTTTTGTTCCTGGACCTTGGAGGAAATGGGGTGATCAGGAATAACTCTCACCTGACTGAGAGAATGTTTTGGACATGGATCCAAATGTTTTGGATGTGGATAGTTATTTTCTTCCAACCTTGAGGTTTGGCAAATATAATATTCTGCTTTAATCTGGATAAAGGTCTGAGAATATTCTGGATATTGAAGCTGCATGGTCCTATCATTTTCAAGGTGGCAATTGGTTGAAAGTATGTGATATCTGTGCTGCATGTGCTGCTGGAACATCTTAGACTAACCACGTCCTTCTGGCAAAATAGGCTATGCATTTTTGTTTGCACATTGCAAGCTATGGTTAGCTCTCTCTTTCTATGCGTGTATTTGACATGATTTTTAGAAAAGATTTGCATGTAGATCACAGTGATGGGTACTTTGTAATGCCTGTCTACCATGATTCAGTTTTAGACTTTAGATTTGGAGCGTTATCTCTAAATACTTTGTCTAAAGTACCTTGGAGCAGCCTTCTAAAAGTTTTGTTGCCATTCCCAGGCGTTACTATTCTCTCTTAATCTGGAGAGATGGTAATCAATCAAAGTCCTAAAAATGGTACAGTATAACAACATGCTATAAGCCCAAGTTGCTATTGATTCAGGTCATTTGTTTGCTTGTTTCTTACTAGATTTTTGGTTTCCTTGACCTTTGCTGGTGAATATCATGATTTATTTGGCATCCCCTCACCTCATGTCCTGCTCATGCTGTAAAATGTGCATCTTTCATCAGTGCTGACGGGAACTCCAGTCCTTGGCCAGGATCCATAATCCCAAGATCAGAGGAGGCATATTTACTGCATTTACTCTTCAGTGTGGTTTTTGTGCTCAGAGGAGCGTGTATGTGCATGTCGTCATTCTCGGAAAGTTTTTAGACAAGTGTCACACTCCTCCGTGAGGGTGAAATATGGAGCTGTGTGTAGCTGCTGTAGAGGACTAAGAGCGAGCGCTCAGAAAGGTCTCAGGCTGGCAGCACAGCAAAGGCTTCTGTTTCCCAGAGGATGCGCTGCCTTGCCATGTATTGCAGCCCTGACTGGGAGGTCAATAGCCATGCCAATTCAATCAGGGGGATTTCCCCGAGGGGCTGCACAGCTGCTGTTTGTTACCTTCCTGCCTCCTCCTATGCTACTTGGTCTCTCCTCTTGTGTTTGTTGTGAGGTTTGGGTTGGGGGGAGTTGGGTTTTGTTTTGTTTTGGTTTGTTTTTTTTCTTTTCAAAGCTACTCTTCAAGTACTTTCAAGAAGGGAAAGAAAATGTTTACTGGTTTGAATTTTAGTAGTTTACTTCCATTGGAAATTTTTGAAATATGTTGTGTTTCGTTTCCCTCCTAAGAACGGAAGCGCTATATCGTTCTCGCCTGCCTTCACCTAGTCGGCAAATGCACAAATTCAAATGTCAGTAGCCAGAGGGAAGAGCGAGTGCGTGGAAATGTGGTGGTGTATGTGAGCAGCATTGTTGGTAAGCAGCTGCCGCTCAAATTGAACACTGCAATTTTGCAATGCAGCCAGGAGTGCTGAAAGAACTGGCTGAGGAGCTCTCCAAACCACTAGAGTTCAGCAGCTGTAGGAGCATTACAGAAGATATGGGGGACACAATAAAAGCTCATGTTCTGCCTGTGTGTTTATAAATTAACAAGCTGTGCTAGGTAGCATTAAATTGGTTAGCTTTTTATCAGTTCTCAACAAATCATGAAAAGACTGATAACAATCAATGTAAGCTGTAATCATTTCACTCTAATGAATGCTATTCAACATGGTTTTATAATAAACAGTTCACTTATTTCTTTGATATCAGTTTTAATTAAATTACAAATCTGTTTGATAAAGGCAACACTGTTGTCACGGACTCCAGTAAAACATCTGACTTTTGGCAGAACAACATTCTGATTAGAAAAATAATTACTGCCAAGTGAAATCAATATAGCATATATTAAATGAATTAAAATGTAATAAGATGTTTCAACAAGCAAGTTCTGATGCTCAGTTTGAAATGGCTATGCTTGTCCTTAATGAGGGTGGGAGATGAAGAAGGTAGGGTAAGGAAGCCCACATTCTTGTCTGCAAAATTTTTTAAGGTTTTTACCAGCGTGTTATGGTTTGTGAAACCCATAACAATTTTTTATTGTTGTTTAGACAATTATTCTGCCACCCGGTGACCCCTCCCCACCCGGGAAGGGGAGTTGGGGAAAAAACAAGGAAACCCGGGGCTTGAAATATAAACGGATTTAATAGAATAAGATTAGATACTTAACATTAATAGCACTAAAGAACCAATATTTATCCCAATACCAATACAGAATATGCAAAGGTTATATTCAGCCAATTCTATCAGTAGGAAGCTGTGCACTCCCAGCAGTGGACAGCAAATGTGGGACACTGCGAGCGCTGCGGCTTCGAGAGGAAAGGAAGGGCTCAGGGGTCCGGCACGGGGACATGAAGTTCTCAGGGTGGCAGCCGTCAAGGTAGAGAGAGAACTTCGCAGCAAACTTTCTAATTTATATTGAATGTGACGTTCATGGTATGAAATAATCCTGTTGGCCAGTTTGGGTCAAGTGCTCAGGTCTCTCTCCTCATCCCTGCACCTGACTAACTCGAGAACACTGAGACCTTGAAACCCACACACCATAGCTGTCTACAAAGTAAATATTCTCACAAATTCAGACACTAGAGTCTTCTAAAAGTGCAGTCTTCCCAAGTATTGGAAGGGAAATTAGTCCCGTGTCGCTCAAACGAGGGCACAGTGTTGAACAAAATAATTGCTGACGAAGTGTCAGAGAATGAGAAGTTAATGAAGAGTTAAGCAAAGGCAGAAGAGTTATTTAGAAGTACCAGGGTCATCACAGGAGAAGCTAGGCTCCCCAAAATGACGTGTGAACCACAGCCAGAGAGCAGGGACACCCACCATCCAGCAGCACTTGCTTGCCCAGTGTGGCTGGGCGTGCTCGGGGACAATCGCTCAGGGTCTCAGTGGGGAAGTGACCATGAGCTTGAACTGAGCTCCCATTACGGAGAGGTGCCAGAAATGACAAGTGAGGCCCTAGCAAATTTCAGTGGGCTACATATTGAATGAAAATACAGCAATGCTATTACTGTTTTGGCATTAATGAAAGTACTGCCAGAATACTCTGTGCAATTGTGTTGTACACGTACTTTAACAGGTATGTTGTCTAGCTGGGAAGAGTTTGGAAGAAAATGATAAGGTTCATTTCTGCTGCTTCATCATAGTCTGTCTTGCAAGGAGAGAGAAAAAAGAAATCCAGTTCACTGCAGAGGACATTTAAAAGTAGACATAGTGCCTACATAGCAAGAAGCTGTCTCACAGTAAAAGTCTGATGAATTTAGGAGATATATGGGCAATGGAGGATTGGAAGCTGAAGCTTGGGAACTGCGGACTGAAGTGCAAGTTTCTAGCAGTTAGGGTGTCAGCTGGAGTAATAACTTATTGGTCCTTTAAAAAAATTATGCATTTTCATAGTAAAGACTGAGGACTTCAGCTTTAATTATGAAATCATCCAACAGTTCTCATCCTGAAATTGTTTGGTTTTTTCCCCGAGGCGCTAAGAGTAAAGCGTGCAGTTCCTGTTTTCCTGCCCATTACCTTGAAACGATGCAAAAAAGTCATACGCTTTTCTTGATTTGTGATAATTTCACATGCTTTTTTGGAAATGATGCAAATTATTTATTCAGGTATCTTGTACTAGTGCATAACTTGTCTCTCCAGCAACAAGAAATAATTTTAAGCTAATAGTTATATCCTTTCTTTTTCTCTGTTGATTACGAATCTAAACTTTTCTCATTTGTTTTCAATGTAGCGATTCTGTGCAGAAAATTGTAATAATTAATTTGTGCTCACCAAAGTGATTTAATTGCCATGGTTTTCATTGTAAGCATAATTGCCATGGCATTTCTATTTTCAGACTGCTGAGATGCACTATAACCTTCATGTTGTTTCCTTGCCTGTTTGTGTTCCGCTATGGTTTTCCGACAACGTGGTGGGGATACACTTTTAAAAGTAAATCTTAGGGAAAAGCTCATGTATGTGCGACAGCTTCTCCTTTTTACCAATTAAGGGCGTGTATAGGTTCAGCATGTTGCCACCTTTTGCTGTATGAACAGAATAGGAAGCAATTCCATGAAGGACTTGTTGGCAGCTGTTGCCGCTTGTTGGATCCATGTGCTTTGCGTGAGTGATACTGTACTTGTGTAATTTACATCTTGGGAGAAGAGGGTCTCACATTCAAGTATGCAGTGATTCATGCCCAAATGAGAACAGATTTCTCAGGGAAGAAAGTGATGCCCTCTTCCATTATTTCATGGCAGTTTTGCAATTTTTTTTACCATTTTTAAAACATTTCTGGCACAAAGCTTATCTGACAGCAATTGTCAGTCCCTGACCCTGTTGTTTATCTCTCAGATTTACTGCAAGTTTTCTGTGATTAGTATTCCCAGCCTCTGCCTACTAATACAGTGTCCAGAGTTCCACAAGCTCCAACATTAGCATTTTTTAGAAAACTGTGGGACTCTGCAATAAACTTGTCCCTTCTGTCTTATCACAAATATTTATCCCAATTCCCTTCATAAAAATTCTGAGTCATCTCTGGTTCTGTGCTTATAAAAATTCCACTAGAAAAACACACACACAAAAACCAACTCAACAAAAACCCCCCAAACCCTTCTAAACGGTTTATAGGAGAGTTGTTTATTCCTAACTAAAAATCAATTCCTCTATGCGTAACATGCTTATTTAGTTAAATTATTAATAATGGTAATTATGTACTTGAGAGGATGAAGCAACTATATAACCTAACAGTTTTGAAATGTTTGTTGTTACTGGGCTTTGCTAGTGTCCCTGTGATGTATTGGAAGGAAGCAATATACTTTTGCAGTCTCTGGCATATGCTAATCACTCTGTTGGGGTTTTTTGGAGATTTTTTTTTTTTTTCCAGAAAAACTGACCCAACTTCTTGTTAGGCACTTAGACTGTCTAAATCAGGGGTATAACCAGGGATTTTTCTCTTACCTTCCTTGATTTGCCATGCTTGGAAATCTGCAATGAGAAGTTGTACAGATCCTGCTGATTCACTCTGGCAGATGCTAATAGTTAACTGCATCCTGTCTGCAAGGGTGTGGGATGGTCTCAGCAGGATGCAAGCAAAATTAAATTAGGTATGGCCAAGCTTGGATAAAGGACCCTTTTTTGCTTCTATTTTAAACACCAGAAGAAGCACAACAAATATGAAGGCTTTTTATATTGAAAGTGTTAAGGGCAGGCTCAGTAGGACTCTTCATAGCTAAATTAAAAAAAATAATTATTTAAGGATATCCTGATTCCATTGAAGACAGTACTACTGCATTCATTAAAGCCAGCATTTTAGCCTTATGCTCAATAGGAGTACCCATGCAGTATTATGCATCTTCTGGTAATGATCATCAGAAAGAACATTATCTGCTAATTCAACGACTGGTAATATTGGTGCAGTTGGCAGCAACAACCATGGTGTTATTCAAGATTGGCTACATAAGAAGCCAAATCAGAACATCAGATCTTTGTGTTCTTTCCCATTGGAGCTGGTGGTGGAGCTTTTAAATATTTATTATTCTTAATAGACGCAAAAGTCTGCAGATGAACTAGGTATTGGCCCAGATACCAGATCACTGCATAGCAGCCCCTGCCCAGCTTCTCTGCATCGTGCTTTTGTGCTGCACAGGCAGGAATTTTTAAATGTGATGTTTGTAATTCAGCATCGAGAGTCCTCCACGCTGCCAATCTGTTAAAAATGCAATGGTAAGGAAGCAAAATTTCCTGTGACTTCTTGTGAATTCTGGGATTCAAATCACTTTACATTAACGATCATGAACTCCGCTGATGGAGTGCTTGACTTGTTGATCAGCATGAAAGAAAAAATATATATGCCTCTCAAAATATCCTTTCCATGCACTTGAGTTTAGAATTCAGTGTGTTGTAGCCCAGTGATGATTTCATCTTTATTGCAGGAAAACTAAGTGAAGTCGTCTTATCCAATTTAGCTATAGCCTTTTTTTCCCAGGTGGGTCATGAAAACAACTTTACAGTAGCAGCCATTTGAAAATATTATCTCTTTTCCACACCCCAAAATGTTACAGAGGATTTACTGGATAGTTTTATTTGCTTCAGCAAATACCTGCTGCACTTAAGTCATAAGACACTGAAGAAATACTGCAGTAAAGCCCTTTTTATGTCACCAACAATGTAACTGCATTGCCAATTACTCCTGAAACAGTGCTGAGGAGTTTATGGGAGGGTTATGAATCGTACTGGAATCACTGTTTTGGGATTAATTTCTCTTTTAAATCCCAACAGGGAAGGATTTTCATACACCAGAAAGGGATTAAAATGTGTTGTGCTCTTTTGCGGTACAGAGAGAAAAGAATTAATTTCCAAAGGGGTTACTGCTGATTTTCTAGAGAATGTCCATGCAAGTGTTGCAAATATATGATGTGATGCTACACAGCCAATAGTGGATTTTGGAATAGCTTTGATCCTTTTGCTGTATCTCTGGGACTGGAGAGTAGGGTTTGCTAGATGATAGCACTGCTGTTCTTTGAAATAGCCTGAATTTTTGAAATAGTTGAGAATGTATTTTCTTCCCAGCATGGATCAGAAGAGAGCTGCCTGTAACTCAGTGTTTAGCACGCTCGGGAGTGTTTGGAGAGATCTGTGTTCCGGTCCCTATTCTGAATCACGTCCCTGTGCGACTGGCTACTGTGAAATCTTTTTCTCTCTTCCTTTAGGTGCACAAGAAAAGAATGTATTATTTGGGGAAAAAACACTTCATTGAACCTGATGTTTCCCTGTTAAAGGTGGGGCTTTTTAAGCAGTTGCCATTTTTTCATAGAAGAAATTCCAGCTCATTCTAGCTAAAACAAATTTGAGGCTGTGCAAGTTGTTTTCTTAGAGCCTGATTATTTGCTGTGTCCCTTGAAATCCTGTCTCCTCAATTTGTGTGAATATATACAGAAGGGCAGCCACATTCTGAAGTGAAATCCCATAATAAAGGCATGTGTGGGAGGAGGCAGATCATTTTTACTGGTCTTTTTTTCTCTATTTTGTTGTCACCCTCCCTTCTGCTATAGCAACGGTGCTGAGTGTTGATGCCATAGCACATTGAAGAGATGTTCTGGACATTAACTTTGGTTCAATCCATCTTCATTTCCTGTAGAAAATTGATTGTTACCTATGAATACTTGTGTAACCTACTCCTGAAGTTACATTTTATCTATATAGCTTACCGATAGGTGGCATATTTATCATAATATTTTTTATTCATGTGCAGCCAGCTCTCATCTTCTGTTTCAGACGCCTCTCATTAATATTTCAGGTGCAAAAGGCCCCTTTGGATTGGAATACATCACACTTGGCTGAGGAAAAGGGGTGTCACATCTTTCATAGTAGTCTATCAGCCATTCTTTTCTGGGATAGTCCGCCTAGTCAGAAGTGGTGGACCCTGCTGTTTCAATCTATCATTTCTTTTGTTTCCTTATTAAACAGCCTGTCTTTACCTAATAAATTGCAACATATCTACATTTCCATCATGGATAATGGCCCTGATGTGGTCTATGTCACTGAAACCTGGCAGAGTGAAATATTGCCCTCCCCCCAGTTTTGACTCTATCATCAAGTTTGCATTATATCAGGTCATCCAGGAGCTACTGCAGTAATCCTTCATTCTTATTCTAGCTGTCCACTAGTGGCCTCTTATGTTTCATCAAGTGAAACATTGAAATAACAAGGTGTGCGTATTTATAGCCTCATTGTTGATTAAGTATAGTAGCTAGCTTGTGAAGTAGCTGTTGGGAAATAGGATCTTAAATCAGAGCTCATTTTCCCCCTTCTGCTAGGATGACAAAGGAAATGAGGTATTCCTAGAAGTGTTGTCCACAACTGCATATAATAAGGAACAAAAGGTACAGCTATTTGACTGTATTAATTAGCTCTTCTTCAGAGCTACACGTCTGTCAACTGGTAACTGCAGCAGCTTCTCAACTTCATTACTTTAAGAAGATATCTTTAAGTAGCGCCTTTTTTTTTTCTTGGTTTCATTTTTGTACCAACCTTTCACATGGAGTAATACATAGCAAAATGACTTCCTACTGATCTATGAAATTGCATTTTAACGCCCCCCAAAACAAACAAATTAGAAAAATCAACAGAAAGGCTCTCAGAGCCTTTGCTACCAGTAAAGACAGAGTGCACTGTGAAAGGAAATTTTACAAGGTAGCAGTCACTGGGCAAGACATCTGTGTCCTCCAATTTGAAGGTATATCTATGTTGTTCATAAATTGTCCTTTGGCCTTGCTTTCTTAGTTCTTTAGCCAAAAGTCCAGCTAAGATCAGTGGATGCTGTAGATGCTAAAATGCCTTTGCGAATCCTTTGACAGGGCTGTCAGCTTACAGCTACAGAACAGCATCCACATTCCTGATGACCCAGAGCCAGTGCTGATACTGTGCCCCTTCTGATATTAGGGTGTGTTGTAACTGTAGGGAGGATTACCTTCTTGCTGCCTCCCAATGTGAGGATTTGGGGTGAATTGCCCAGCATATTCCCTTCTTTCTGGGAAGAAGGTACCATGATGGCCCTAGGATGCTCCTCAGGGGGTTTCCTGGACCATCTCTCCACCCCTGCTCAAGGAGAAGATGCTCAGTTTCATCTGTGTTTTGTTGCTCGCTGACATTAATGTTACATCTCCTGCCTCTGTGATGAAAACTCAGGTTTCCAAAAAGCTGTACTTTTTTTGTCTGAAGGCTATTTGCACCTTGCTGAGAAAAGTGCCTGACCATGGAAGGCCATTTCCCAACAGGGGCTGCAACAGTGATCTCTCCAGTCACTCTGCAGTCTCATTTCAGGCCTCAGCAGAGCATTAGCTGTCCTTGTTTATCCTTTTCCCAGTTAACATTTTCTGTCACTGCTTTATATTTTCATGATGCTCATGGTAATCACAGGCTTAAGGCAGGAGTGGGTGGCTTTTCATTTTTCATCTCTGAAGACATGCTCAGCACTGTTGGTGGGTGATTATATACCCCTCCCCAAGGGTCTCTTCTTGGTTTAGGTCTTATCTACTTCAGATGACAGTTTTCTCTCTGTATGACTCCTCAAGAGATTTTGAGGGAAGGCGTCTGATGTGGCTTTACCTCTTTGTGGTTTTTTTCTGTTTGTGATGAGAAATAAGAAATGATCACCTCATTATAAAAAAACAGGAGGTCCTGATTTAGTCTGTTTGGCACATATTGTTCGTTAAATTATTGCATGATTGCTGTGTGACAGCAGTGTAGGAATAATATGGTCGCACATTACTGCTTCAGGTTCCCTTTTTTATGGTGTCTCAGAAACAGATCACCAGCCCCCTTCTCCAGTGCTCCTTTCTGCTAGCAGGTTCAAAACCTGCCCTGCCTCGAAACGTGTAGCATGGCCAGTCCACTGCGGATCCAAGAGTGCGTGTTTCGGTTCCCGGAGCTCTGGTAATAAACAGGCAGCCTCTTGATTTAGTTTTCAAGTTTTTAAACTTTTTGTTTACTCTCCAGGAAACTTTATTTAATACTCTTTTTAAATACAAACTAAACCCGAGGGGTGCTTGAACCACTTTCTGAGTGTGTTGTTTTGAGTACCGGTTACCTTGGCCTGCCTAACATTTCACTGCAATTGAAACAGTTCTACTCTCTTACTGCTCTAGCAACTTGGTGTTATGTTCATTCTTAATATAGAGGATGTAACACCTCCTGGCATGGCATGAATAGTTTTCAAGGCCAGGCTTCTCTGTTGTTGGGCTTTCTCTTTCTGATCAACAAATACTATTTATTTCTGGTTGGAACTCATCAACCTGAAGATTCAGAAGGCTGGGATGAAGTTTGTATTTCTGAAAACTGATTAAGTATTGCAACAAACACGAATGATATTTCTGCTACAAAGCATTGCTTAAATTACTGTAAATCTTCATTTGATAAACTGCTGTGCCACAGGTACATACTTTTCTGTAAGTAAACCCAAATATATTAGAATTTTTACCTTCTGAAATCTGTTGCTTATAGGTGATATCTGTTTTTTTAATGGAAGTAAAATTAGACCATTATCTCCAGTAATGAATAGGAGACGCTGGGGAAAGTGCCACCATGATTGTTCCCATGTTCAGTCAGGTTGTGTAAATATTTCATAGGAAAAGAGTTGCCTAGAAGGTGGTAGAAGAAACATCCTGTGAATCATAAGCCCTTCAGGATATTGCATGAGAAGAACAAAAGGAGATGAGTGCAATCTGAAGGGGCAAAACAACGTGAGAGGTTTACGTCAGCGCTACAAATTAAACTACAAGTAAGTGCAAAAGGACTAAAGTGAATGCTCACATCAGCTCAAAGTGACAAAATATGAACCGAGGCTGAAAATGAGGCAATATGCAACGTGTTTTGGGGCCATGTGTTTATTGATGGACTGAGCACGGGGTTGTCTTTTCTTACAGTTGTGACTTGAAAGATGGTATTTCTTGTCCCCTCTTCCCAAATAGTAGTGTGCTGATACTGAGCTCCTCATACGACAGACTTTTTAATGTGTTATCTCTCAGTAATAACCATTACTCTCCCTCTTAGTTTTGAGTATATGCTCTTAGACTGAGTCATGTTAATGTATGTGGCCTTTGACTTCTTTTACCTTCAGCAGAATACTCTTGTTCAGCCAAGATCAGGCAAATACTTTTTAAGGAAGAGCAGGGAAAACACAGGGGAGAAAGAAGAAACACCTCTGTGTTAACAGGATATTTTAAATGGGATCTGGGGAAGCTGCTGACATAGGAATACAGGTTGTGGTCTCGGTACAGAGGACAAAATGACTGTGTAGTAGTGAGGTTTCTGATGCTTGTTGTTTCACTTCAATCACTCATAAGCTGATTCTGGGGAAAAAGTAGAAATACTGAAGTAAAGGCCTATCAACAGCCCAAAATGTGATACTCGATTGAGAAAAATGTATCTGACTTTGGAATGACTCCTGTAATTGTCTTTTGGCTAATCATGATAAAAAACCTTTCCATTTTCTTTCAATTTTAAAAGAGTAAGTATATATAAACTTTCTATTAAAATTCATTAACTGTGGTATTGTCTTTCCTTTTATCTTCTCAGCCAGGTTAATAAGATTCTGTGCATATTGCAGAACAATAACACTCTTGTCTGGTCAAAACCACATTTTACATCTTCTGGGTGGAAGTAATCCTTACGTAAATATGCTGGGTGCACTGTTGCCTCACTGGGAGTTTGCTGGTGTGCTGAAGAAGCAAGGTTCCTAGCTGATTGTTTAGAAGTAATTAATGCTTCCAGCATTATTTGTCATGCATACACTAAAGTAAGAATACTAATATACTGTAACTGCAACATTCCCAATTCAGATTCAATGGCAAAACTATACTGTAAATTAGTATAAAATATCCTTCTCTCAAAACAAAAATCATTTCTGTTGGTAAAAGAGTTGCTATATGTAACTATATCCCAGGTACTTGTACTGCCACAGTATTGGCCGGGTGACACATCTTTTCACAGCCTGGCTCCTAAAGGCAGTTTTAAGTCATAGTTGACATAGTAGTCATTACAGTTCATTAAAAAAAATACCTAATAAAGAACTTTCTGGAGCTCAGCTCCTTCCCATTGAATCTCTCTGTCCCAATGTGGGATAGTGGCACTTGCAAAGTCTTGTGTGCAAAGGGAGGCAGTAAAGAGGAGCCAAGAAGTGGTAAGAGCTTCCAGAAATGACTCCTGGTGCAGCTTGAAACTGTCATGCTAGGAGGATCTTTTAGGACCTTAGCAGCCATTAAGGCAGAAAATGTCAACTTGTAACTCCTTCATGCAGGACTTATGAAACAGTTTGATGGAGCTTATAAACATCTGCTGGACATGTGGACTGTAATGAACAGCTCCAACCATGGGCATTAAGAGCCATGTTCTCATATGTAATGGTTGTTTGCCCTGCTCATCTTGTGTGGCCCACTATAAGGAAAGATGCTATGTCCAAGCAAACGACTGGTGCCCGTCTCCTAGCTCCATATTTGCCTGCATGGGTACAGCTTCAGTATGCCTATTTAGATAAACAACACCTGAGCTACAGAGTAGGAATTACTGCTGCTAAGGAGAAGAACATCTTATATGAAGGTTGGATATTGCTTAGATGTTGAGTTTGAAGAAATGACCTTGACTTGTGCTCCTAACATAAACTTTTTGGATCACCTTGGATAATGAAACTCTCTATGTCTCTGCTCCCATCTGCTAATGGGAATAAACCTTACCTTATCCTCCTGCTGTCTTATCTATTCAGATGATAAGCTCTGGGAACAAGACTGTCACTTAAAATAATAACTGTGTTCAGAACCCAGTTTGCAGGTGGAGCCTCTAAGCCTTGGGGGGCCGCAATCATAAGGGGATTTAAGTTCCTGTTGCCCACTGATTTCAATGGGAGGTATGTTTGTGGGTCTTTTTCCTAGACAATATAAATACACAGTAAGCATGAGAAAAAAACTTGCAAGACTATTTAAAGGATTACATTGGAAAGGAAAAAGGGGTGGCAGAAAGAAAGACAACAAAAAAGACCTGAAAGAACAAAGAATTTAAAGTAACAAGATGCGAGTTTTTAAGATTTGTACATTAAAGATCAAGAAGATGATGCAGTAACTTACAAAGTAGATGACGCTTAAACTGCATTAAAGGTTAAGAAGCTAGTGGAATTGTTTCATTCATATATTTGCTGCTTGCTTTTGTGATGAAGAACACTAAGTTCTGTGTTATTCTAGGATGAGGTGATCCAGGCCATGGAATATAAGCGGAGCATTGGTCTGAGCAGGCTTTCTCCTGCTGCTGTGCTAATTTTGGGATGAAACCTAAGCCTGGATCTTAATAATGTGCAGTGATTAAGATCTTGCTAACAAGTGGATTGATTAGGTAGCAAATCTCAGGCTTCCAGTTTTAGCATAATGCTGAAAAGGGTGGTACAGAAGATAATAGAGAATGTGGAATTTCTCTTTTAAAGGTTTGTGTCATTTATGTGACTGAACTAGCAATGGGAAAATGCGCTCTGATAAAGCAAAATTCTGCATATCCAGAAATGATCAGACTGAACTTACTCTGTATACTGTTCAGTGTTCTCTTGCGTCACTATTGCTCCGAATGGGGAAGTAGGGGAGGGCAAACACAAGGGAAATACATTGCCAAACTACTGCTCCCCTGTCTCGCTGAGCTGAGGAGGAGCACCTCGAATCTATGAGAGTAGCTCTCTCTCATGCCTGGCTTCGGCTGTAGTCCTCACTGGCTTCTAGATGAGTATCGTGGAGAAGAAAGCAGCGGGACTGGGCCTGAGTGCATGGCCCTCATCTCCCCCACTCCTATAGCCCTGTGCACAGTTCAGCACTGCAGTTCACATCCAGAAAGGAAGGAAGGGAGCTGTTCCACTCCTGTGGGTATAGATTCCAATGAGTATAGACTTTTGAATGTGAAGACAACCATGTTATTGTGTGTGGGTTTTTGTTTTGCTCTGGGGAGGACAGGGAAGTCAGCTGCTGCGGGACTTTGTGGGTGATACGTTGACATAAAGTTTAAACCAGGAACCTCGGGAGAGATCGACAGTTATTTTGCTGTCATCCAAGATTCTGCAAATTGATTTCTGGCACTGTTTGTTTGATTCTCTCTAGATAGATATTAGCTGTTTTTACTTACTGCCATTGACCTCACCTTTTGGTTAAAGGGTAGGAATTTAAAAGGATGTCCTGATGATGAGAAGACATAAATTTAGCTTCAAACACTCTCATGGGGAACTTGGAATACAAATCTCTTGTCTTCCATGAGAATTTATATTTCTATTTGAATCCTAAAAGCCCCTTCTCCTCTCATCACTACAAGGCTAGATCTGAATTCTCGTTCGAAGAAAGCTGCCTAACCAGGTGTTCAAAACGTGTGTAAAACCAGGCAAAGAAACAGCTGTTGTGCTGTAGTAGTATTGGAAACAAAAGTTGTTCTCTCATTTCATTTAACACTGTGGATCAGCAAAGAGGGAATTGAAGGTATTCTGATTGCTATTTGATTTTGTATCTCCCAAGATTTTTAATTAAATTAATGTTTTATTAAATAATATTGAATGAAAAAACCAAGGGATTGTTTGGATTGTTCAACCATTCAGGTCTGGAAAACCTATTGAATCACCTTAGTGATTCAGTCAAACTGAAGCATTGTAGAAGCAGACTCTACGCAGAAAGCAAGCAAGGCAGTTCTCCATTTTCTCGGGTGACAATTCAGCATTGAAAAATAGCATTATGTTAAAAATACAAGTAGTAAATTTGCCACTGTAATCTTGCCAGTGTGTACTTCCCTTTCTGTGATTATGGTAGATATCTGTTTAGGTCACTTTCTGAACTATTGGGAAATTATCACTGTGCTGTACTGGTGTAGTTCAACAAAGCTGTGACTGAAGTGCATAGTGTCCCTTGCTTAATTACTTTCATACAACACATCATGGTTATAGAAATCTGACACTGGTGAATAACATTAGCATAAAGGAACAATCTTTATTTCGAAATGTATAGTATAAAATGTCACATTTTTAGATAAAGAGTGAGCATTCCTATCTATGCAGGCAGAACTGATTTTCTTCCTCCACATAAATATCACAGTTCCTTGGGAAACTGTCCTTTATTGATGTATCCCAAAATAGCCTCCCTAAACCTTTCAGTCAGAATGGTCTGATGTCACATCTGCAAAAGTTATGGTGCCTAAATTATAAGCGTGATTTACTTTTTGGATGTATGAATTCAGATATGTTCTTTGCAAATCCTAGCAATTTTGGTGTAATCAGAAGAGATTACATGCAATTTCATTGTCACTGAAACTAACATCCACAAGCCTGTGAAGCACAGACAAGACAGCATTCTGTTCTGCAGGAATAATAGCCCACTCTGAAATATATGAAAGATTTCTGTGGTATGTTGGGCTGTCCAGTGGTGCCTCAGGTAACATCAGTTTTATGCATGCAAATGAGGTTGAAAATCTTCCTCACTCCATTTCTTCCCATTTCTGATTTTCCTCCGTTCACTTTCTGATTTTGCTTTCATCTTTTCTGGGAATCCAGTCAAGGAATCAGTTCAGATCCCATTCTTCTGGGACTTTCTATAAAAGAATAACTGCAGTAGTGATGAAATATGATTAAATATTAAAAATATTTTATTTTAATGATGTGCTTTTATAAACTTGCTTTGCAGTTACTGCATTTTGCACAAATTCTTAGTCTTTTTTTCTGTCTCAGCGTAACAGGCTCCAAAATGCCAAAGGAGCATGACAACAGATTTTTTTACCCAAAAATATTTTTGTGACTTATAACATGCAGTTTGAGGTCTTCTGATTTGCTTTGTCATTCTGCTTTATTTTCTTGCACTCAAATCTTTGAAAAGTGATTGTGTACTTTATGTGTGTGTGTGTGTGTGTGTGTAATTGTATGTGCAAACATGACTGAAATTGATGCTGGAAATAGTTATTACAAGGGGATGGTGCTGGAGTATTTTTTCCACCTGAATAGAAGCACTGATTTGGTGAAACAAATGTAAGGATGGGAGGGTCTGTTTTTCTGTGGTAATAGGACTGAAATATGATTCTCTGTCAATGCAAATGAGCTATTAGTTGAAGAATGCAAGGATTACCCATAGCTCAGACTTCCCAGTCTCCAGAAATCTTCCAAGTCCAACCTGGTAGAGCAGGTGTTTCTTTTAATGACTTTAAAGCAAGTGGTGTTGGATTCCTTCAGAGTAGTCAGCCCGTGGGTCTTGGATTCTGCTTCACTGGATCTCCCCGCATGGTGAATGCCATATCAGTATCAGTTCAGTGCTTTGCTGCCCAGTCAGATGCAAAGTGTAACTTTCAGCACTGTTTAATCCCCACAAACAAAAAAGGCACTTTGCCATGTCCGTTCTTACAAGTATATGCTTGTACGAAATACTGCAATGGTTATAATTGTGTGGGAAGACTGACATTACTGTCCTTGGAAATC